>JAPVLO010000068.1:2887500-3578125 GCA_027257055.1 Cephalopachus bancanus
TGTGTGTTTTGAGAATCCTTTAAGTTAAGAAATTCTATGAAAGGAGAATTATTTTTGAAGGCAAATTATTAGGATTAATTTGTTTACTTTATGTTGATGAAATTGTCTAGCCTGCAGTATCAATTCAATGATAATATTTAAGGCTTGGATCATATGATTTTTAAGTTTACGATACCCTAAAAAAAAGTTATATTTTATGTCATTGTTATATGACTTTGCCCATCACATTCTTTTTTTTTTTTTTTTTGAGTTGGAGTCTCACTCCGTCGCCCAGACTGGAGTGCAGTGGCACACTCATGGCCACCCCAGTGTCGACCTGCTAGGCTCCTGTAATCTTTCCGCCTCAGCCTTCCAAGTAGTCGGAACTACAGGTGTGCACTACCACATCCGGCTAATTTTTGATTTATTGTAAAGACAGGGCTCGCCAAGTTGCCCAGACTGGTCTTCAACCTGCAGGCTCAGGCAATTCACTTGCCTCAGCCTCCCAAAGTGCTGGGATTACAGGCTGAGCCACCAAGCCCGGCCTACCCTTCACACTCTTTCAGACAATCAGAGAGTTTAGAAATAATCTGTTCGAAGCATTATTAATTATTTTTTCAGAGTTTCAATATTTATTGGTCAGAGAAAACTGGTTCATATTCCACGTAGCTCTAAAGTTGTACAGTATTCATGCCTGCAGGTCCCATTAGCAAGTCACATTTAACCACAGGCTGGGGAACTGTTCGTCTCTGTCTTTTAAAAGGAAATGGTCTGTGGATTCTCCCTCAGCCAGAGGCCTCCAGAGCTGTCTTATCAAGTCTGGAGATCCAAGGAAAGGTAAAGAGTTCACCTGACTTTAGGGATGTTGATGGCACTGCTTTGACCTATTGTCAACCAAAGAAAAGGGTAGGTGTGGACTAAGTGGTCTACAGTAACTTCACTAAAGTTTGAGGTTCAGAATTGGGTCCTTCATAAACCCATGAAACTAGCAGAGAGTGGCGATGATTCCAGTTATTATCTCAGAAGAGACTTAGGAAATATAGATAAGGGTCAGGTAGTATAAATTTATTAAAATCCCATAGTAATTAAGGGAAAATGCTTATTTTTGTTTTTATTTATCTGTTTTTGTTTTGTTTTGTTTTAAATCAATATTTTTTATTTTAATATTGTGGGGTACAGTTAAGGGTTAGGTATACAAATATGCTTCGCTCAGGCACCCTTGTTGATAAGGGGTGTCTCCCCGTCCCCAGACAGATATTGACTACCATTAATCCCACCTCCCTTCCCCTTATTTTTATTTTGAATTTTGAATTGGAGTCTCACTCTGTTACCCAGGCTGGAATGCAGTGGCATGCTCACGGCCACCGCAGCCTCCACCTGCTGGGCACAGGTGATTCTTCCACCTCAGTCTTCCAAGTAGCTGGAACTACCAGCACATGACACCATGCCCAGCGGCTATTTTTCAGTTATTGTAGAGATGAGGTCTCGCCAAGTTGTCCAGGCTTGTCTTGAACCCATGGGCTCAGGCAATCCTCTCACCTCGGCCTCCCAAAGTGCTGGGATTATAGGCATGAGCCACTGTGCCCAGCCGGAAATGTTTTTTGTTTTGTTTTGTTTTAAAAAGACACATTTATTCTCTGATTCTCCCATTAATTTTCTGAGTACTTACTGTCTACCCTTGTCTGGTATTAACTCAGTCTGGCATTGAGGATAAAATAGTGAATGAAAATGAGACAAACTCTACCCTCATGGACCCTCCTGCCTGGCAGGTGTGTCATTTACATGTGTGTGTATATGTGTGTGTGCAGATAAGGATAGAGAGATATTAAACACATAATGAAAATAACCCCCCTTTTGGCAGGAAACCCCAAAGAGTTGGAGAGGGATAGAACCGTGCTTCCTACCTTTTCACTGTGGAAGTTAATAGGCAATAATCATTCCTTTCCCATTTCTCAGTAGCCAAGACCAGGCAAAATCTCTCCCAGGACTGGGAACTTTGAGAGTGCATGACAATTAGAGAATATTTTACAGAATTCTGAATCTACCAGTCTCAGAGGTGAGGTTCTGAATAGACAGGAGCCTTGGTGTGGTCTGGCTCATCTTTCAGCTGCCTAGCCTTGGGCTTCCTGCCAGTTTCCCTTTTCTGATTTCTCAGCAATCTTATCTATCTCTCTCTTATGCCTTTTAATGCTCTAGTTCAACAGAGTTAGTGTCTGATGTTTGCCACCAACAATAGTGACTAATAGAAGGGAAGACATTAAATAAAGAGTGCTGGCATCATGAATTAATTCCAATCATGATAAGTACTATGAAGGATACGTATATTTGTCTTTTTGGGTAGCAAGCAAGAAGATAATTGGGATGCCTCAGATCCATGCCACCACTTGATGGGAGGAAAAGTTTCCTGACAGAAGCAAAGGGAATGCTGAACCTTGCTAAAGAAGAGGAAAACATGTAGAAAAGTTTTTTTAAAAAAAAGGACAGAACTAGAATTCAACAGGGATCTGTAAAAACGAACCACAGAAAGACCTAAGTGAGGTTTTGGCATTTCCGTTATGGCAACCTGTGCTCATCATGCACAACAATTCAAAATAAGCCTTAGAAAAGATGTGTACTATTCCAAAAATCTCTAGAGCACATGCTGACAGCTTTATGTCTTCTCCAATCACACTCTGGTGGCCCAGTGCCGGTCCCATCACGTCCCTGGACTAGCATCCCAGGTTCTGCTGGTCTTCTTCCCTTCAGCCAGGAAATCACTCTAAAATATAACAGGATTATGTCAATTCTCTTTCTTAAGTTCTTCAGAGCCTCTTCATCACCTGATGACTAAAGAAGTTCATGCTCCTACCAGACATAAAAGCCCTCTCTAATGTGATCTTGACTGTCTCCCCAACCTTGCTCCTGCCTCTCACCACCTGCAGCTTTGCCTTTTAGCAGCACTGCACTGCTTGCAGTTCTGCAAGTACCATGCATCTGTGTCCTTTACTCTACATACTGGGTCTTCTGGATCTGAAATACCCTTTACCCCTCCCCCTTTGCCTTCGATCAACTAATTCTTATTTATCTTTAATGAGTGATCTCGGATTTCACCTTTTCCTTCAAAAACTTTAACCTGGAAGCCCGGGTTGGAGGAAGAGCTCCTTTAGTAATATGTATATATCTCAATCATATTAACATTTGTTGACATTACCTTTTTATGTCTTGGACTTATCCGTTAAACTACTAGGTCCTAGAAAAAAATTGTGCCTTATTTATTTTGACATCTCCAAACCTAACAAAGTTCTAGTCAAAAATTGGGCTTTTAAAAATATATTTAACTAAATTATGTAGAAAATGTTCTCATTAACATCCATTACTAGATTTTGACCTCTGGCTTTACTGAGGGACTTGACTTATAAAATATGGATTCTTACTGTTTCTTCAAGAATTGTCTCTTTCCACTTGCCTTTGATCATTTTAATAATCAATAGGATCTTCCTTGAAAGGTTAAAAAAACAGAATTGATGGAGAAAATAGCAAGACAAGAAAAAGAAATATGAGGGAGTAATGTTGCTGTAAAAAAAGATGAGTCACAGATGGAGACATTTGCAAAATGAAGAAGGAAAGAGTAGGAAATGAGGAGGCTTAATTATGGTGCATGATTCAACCACAGATTAGACTGCTGTATCTTCCTTCCAGTTTTCTTCACTTCTATTTAAACTGTAGAAATCTGGCTTCCTGATGTAATCTATTTCTAGTAATGTATATTCAGCCCTGACGTATAATTCCTGTCATGGGCTACATCAACCTGTGAAAGATAAAAACCAAATTCCTGACAAGGTTTGGCATGGGAGCCCCTGTCTGAATTTCCTGAGCCACCAGGAAGTAAGCATGGCAAAGGAAAGGAGCATGTCACCAGCTGGTCACAAGTCCTCAAGACTCAACTCTGCACAACCTTCTCCAGTAATCCTGTTTTAACTGAAAAAAAAGGGTTGGAAAGCTAATAGCAGATAATTTTGATGTTAGATGGTCCTGAATCAACCTCATTCTATCACTTTCCAGTTTGTGTGACCTTGAATATATCACTTAACTTCTCCAAGTCCAGTTTCCTCATCTCAGAAATGGGGAAATTATAACTCATGGATTTTTTTGATGATAAGTAAATGTTGATGTGCTTGTGATGCTCTTAACACAGTGTCAGGAACGTAGTGAGTGTATTCAATAAATGATACACTCAATAATTCTTTCCAGCTGAAAGAAAGTCATTTTGACCCATGATGACTCATTAAGCCATGTAACATGAGGCCTGACACCAATCCTCTCCTTCTGTGTGCCTTCTGCCATGTTTTTCAAGTAACCAGGGATGCAGCAATCTCCCTTACCAGGTTCTAGTCCTCTTCCTGGCAGACCATGACTCTCTCACTCTCTGGCCTGCAGCATCACTACCTCTCTGGAACATTGAAATGAGTCTGCTACCTCCTCAGAAGAGCCTTCTCTAAAGTATGCTAGACTCATGGCATTTGCACTTTCAACCCTTGAGAGTTTGAATGCATCTGTGTCCTGCTATGTGGCTCATGTGTAGAAGCAAGTACTTAGCTGGCGATTAAGCCTGACTGATTGTTCAGCCTCTACATCTCAATTAGTATTTGTGAATTTAGGGATTCTGGAATATTTCAAAATGTTTCCTTTGTAAATGTCAAGGGGACCACATATGTAGAGCCCAGGCTTCGAGCAAAAGATCCATATGTCTACTAGAAACAGATGTATCTTAACTGAATGCAGCTTGGAGGATCCAGTGTGAGATTTTCCCAAATAGGTTGCACACCCAACCCTTTTAGGCACATCTCAAATGTCACCTCCCCTGTGAAGGCACCTCTGACTTTTCTCAAATTGTTTGCTATTTCTTCCTCTGTGCTTCCATAGTGCTGTTTGCATACTCCATTATGACATTTATCATTTTAGCTGTTGGTCTCTTAGTCAACTAGGGCTGCTCTAACAAATATCCAAGACTGGGTGGCATATCAACAACAGAAATTTATTTTTCACAGTACTGGAGGTTGGAATTCTGAGATCAGGGTGCCAGCATAGTACAGTTCTGGTGAGAGTCCCCTTCCAGGTTTGAGATTTATAGACACATGGAAAAAGAGAGAGGGAGACCTTTCTGAGGAATATTTACAAGAGCACTATTCCCACTCATGAGAGCTCTATTCTCATGACCTAACTACCTCCTGAAGACCCCATCTCCTAATACCATCACATTGGGAGTTAGGATTTCAACATATGCCTTTAGGAGAAACACAGACATTCAGTCCACAGCAGTATCCTTAACTAACCTTCGTTACTTGAGAACATTCTCTATTTTTATCTTTGTATCCTTGGTGCTTATATACTACAATTTTTGGCATGTAGTTATTTCTTAATAATTTTTTTCCCATAAGAATGAGCCAGAGAGAGAGCAGTACTCATACTGTGCTGGCAGCTCTCCAAATCACACCCCTATGGAGTTGGGTAATACCCTACTTATTCCACTAACCTGAAGGTGGGTAGATTGTACTGCCCCAATTTTAGCTGTGAACTCTTTTCCTGGACTCCTCTGCTGTCATATAAGGGGATTCTTCCTAGCCTATTCTGATGCACCACAGATTGACATCTCCCAAGGTCTTAGTTGCTCTGGCAAAGTTTGCCCCCCCCCAAGTATGACCTCTCTGTGCTTCCTGCTGTGGGTATATGTCATAGAAACCTAGCAAAAGCCAAGCAGAATACTACCAAAACTCCAGAGCAGGATTTGTTAAAAGCAAATTCTCAAAGATAGGAACAGCATTAGGTGTGCCATTTTCCTACTGCCTGTTGCATCTTGGGGAAGTACCTTCAGACTCCTGAAGATCTGAGTGCTAGTGTCTGGAAGAGAAACCTCAGACCTTTGAACTGAGTAATTGAGAAATACCAGCCCCTCAACTGGCACAATCGGGGATGGAGATCTAGTAACCACATGATGAATGGGACCTTCACTCCAATCCTGGTCCAGCAGCCAAGCACTCATGGTTAAGAAAGCAAACATTTTAGGATTCAAACTGTGTGATTGCAACTATATAACCTGGCAGGTTGGTGGCATGCTTTGTACCTCAGCATTCATGGCTGGGGTAGCACAAGCCCCCTCCTCTGGCATAATCAGGGGGCTTGAGATCACAGCTTACATGATGTGGTGGAGGGGGTCACCTGTAACACCACTTCAACCCCTTGACAAGGTTCTTGGCCTGATTCCTTCAGTGGCAGTTTAGCTGCGTTCATGTAACTTTGCAGGAGGAAGCCCATAGGCAATTAGTATTGGACAGGTTAAACTCTACTCTTCCAAAGGATTTAATCAGTCTTTGTATGGTCATAACTCTTTAGCATCTAAGTAAAATTAATGGATCAAATTCAGTCTAATCGAATTACTTCTTACAGGCAAAGTTATCAACACTCCTCTCTCTAAAATTAAGTGATCATTAAGCCCACGGGGGTAGGAGTTCTGTCTAACACCCCAATGCATTCCTCATATCCATGCTACTGCTTTGGTTGAGTGAATGAAAGAATCTTCGCTTATAGGAATTAGACCTCATTCTTGCTTGACTTCAACATCAAATGAGATTCAAATGTGGTTATTTCCTGACAGCATGATCCTGACATAATCATAATAAGGGCCAGTATTTAAAAGGGTCATCATTTTTATATTCTACCTCTCCATCATTACAGCTGTCAAGGAGTACCCTAATATCTATTTTATGCCAAGGAATAAGTTTATTTGGAATGAATAGTCATGGATTTAGTGAGAATTTAAGAAAAGGCAGAAGCAAGCAGAACCTCCTTCACACACACACACATACACACACACACACTGCATTGCCAAACATTGGAGGAACTATTGGAGGCCTTATTTATTTAAGTGCCCCTGCAAAGGAGTGCTTTTCAGATGCAGTGGAGCAACAGCATTCGATTATAAAGTGTCATGTTAGAATTAGTTGGTGATTTTATTTTTTAAAAAAACAAAGCAACAACAAAAATATGTTTGATTTTACGTTTAAAAATTCTGATTTAGTTGGTTTGGGGTAGGGCGTGGGTACGATTGTAATCTGAAGGCAAATCATGTGTAATCTGCATATCATTTGTGTCATTGCTGAGAACAAGGCAACACAAAGCATTGTCCACATACTGATGCCAGTACGTGAACTGACTTTTATTGTTTACTCAGAAATAAAGTAAATCCAGAAATCAAGACTAAGCATTTGGAAAGTTTATAACAAGTTCAGAGTGTAACTTATGTCCTATGAACCTAATAATAAATGATCAAGAATTGTGTTTTCTTTTATTCTCTTATTTTTCATGTTATTTCATTTTTTTTAGTAACTAAATTCATTTATAGCATATTTAAAACCATGCCAGTCCTTAATGGATTAAATATTTTTTTAAAGCCTTACCCTTTGCCTCTGTCTGTCTTTCTGCTTCTCTAAAACACACATACACATACACACACACACACACACACACACACACACACACACACCACACACCAGAAATAGCAGGAAAGAGTAATAATTACTAATCATCTTTGAAAATTTAGCCTGCTCTTCCCTACTATGTCCCTTACTTCCAAAAAAAAATAAAAAGAAAGGAAAGGAGAAAAAAAAAAAGAGAAAAGAAATTAAATGGAGGGAGAGAAAGAAAAAAGAAAAGAAGGAAAGGAGGAATGGAGGTAGGGAAGGAGTTAAAGTTATCTTACTTTAACTATCAAAATGCTGAGTAAGAGGCTGGCTCAGTGGCTCAGTGCCTCAGCCTGTAATCCCAGCACTTTGGGAGGCCGAGAAGAGTGGATTACCTGAGCCCACGGGTTCGAGACCAGCCTGGGCAACTTGACGAGATCTCATCTCTACAATAAATAAATAAAAATTAGCTGGGCGTGGTAACCTGCGCCTGTAGTTCTGGCTACTTGGAAGATTGAGGCAGAAGGATCGCCAGAGCCCAGCAATTTGATGCTGGAGTGTCCGTGAATGTGCCACAGTACTCCAGCCTGGGGAACACAGTGAGACTCCAACTCAAAAAAAAGAAAAAAAAATACTGTGTAAGTTAATGTTATGGGCCTTTCTTTTCACTACTGGGAGAAGGTTGTGTCAATCTATCACTTTCCCTTGCTCTACATTTGCTTTGTGATAATGTTTCCAATTATACTCCAATACAGTATTGACATGTGGAGTTGACTCACAGAACTGGATTAGTGGAAGTACAGTGAACTAGGAACAAAGAGTCTTGAGTTCCAGTCTCACTTTTGCCGTTAACCAGCAGAGCTATGGGAAAGTTGGCAGACTTGTGAACTCTAGCTTTTTCATCAGAAGACTAAAGAGTAGGGTTTGACATTTTCAAAGCTTCGTGCTACAACTGTATTTTGTTTCAAGATTTCACCTATGTTTTGTCTTAAATTTAACTAATTCTAACAAAAAAATTAAAATCTAATATCTGCCTTTTAATTATTTACAAGGAGATAAAGGTGAGATTTTTGTTTCTGTTTTGTTTTCTGCCTTGGCTTCTTGGATTACAAATATAGGATACATCAAATCCTACTTCTTCTAGTGCATTGTCAGATATGAGAATAAGTGTGTAATTAGCAGAGTGAACCGTCTACAATAAATGGCAACTCTACTTGCTACTTCAATATTTACAATATTGATTGAGCTAATACAGATTATTTATAAATGAAAACCATATTTTCCCAATGGCCAAAGCTGCATGTTATTAGAGCAACAAAAGAAATGACATAGTCCGGGGAAGGGGTATACACTTCATCAACAAGGGTACCTGCATAACGAACTTTTGTATACCTAACCCTGAATTGTACCCCACGTCTTTAAAACAAAAAAATTAAAAGAGGAAAAGAAAGAAAGAAATGACATAGTATTGGTTGTCTAGCCCAAAGTCTAAAAAAAAAATTTGCATCAGTTCTTATAAATAATTGACTAAATCAATAAATGGAAGAGACACACCTTCTTTACAGAATAATTCAAAATAATATATACACCCTTCTCCGGAAGATGAACCTTAATCACCCCCCATCCCACCCTCTTAAGTATGGGTTGGACTTAGTGAATCACTTAGTGAATGGAAGAGTATGGTAAGGAAAAAACAATGATTTTACAGTTGAGAATCCTGGCAAACATGACCTTAACCAAATGATCAAGATCAACATCAACAGTGATATAGCAGTCTGATACCATTTACCCTCTGTCTTGGTTACTTTGGGCTGCTATAACCAATTGCCATAGACTAGGCCGTTCTGTGAGTCCACTCTACATGTCAACACTGTTTTAAAAAAATAAACATTTATTTTTCACAGTTCTGAAGTCTCTAGGTCTGAAATCATGATCAGGTTCTGGTGAGGGCCCTCTTCTAAATTATAGGCTGCATACGGCAGAAAAAGGCCTAGAGTGCTCTCTGAGCCCTCTTTTATAAGGACACTAATCCCATTCATGAAGGCTCCACCCTCATGACCTAATCACTTCTCAGAGGCTCTGTCTTCTAATACTATCACATCGAATGTTAGGATTTTAAAATATTATGAGGGGATACCACATCCAGTCCATAACACCCTCTGACACAGTGTTGTAAGAAGAACATTTCCCTTCCATGACATTCTCCTCAAAACTCTATTACTCCAGTTAATTATGATAAAACATCAAATAAATTCACATTAGAGGACATTATACAAAAACACCTCTCAGTGCTCCTCAAAAAAGTAAAGGTCATTAAAAACAAGGAAGTTTGGGAAACCATCAGAGCCAATAAGAGACTAAGGAGACATGACTAAATGCAGTGTGGTATCCTGTATGAAATACTGAAGCAGAATAATGGACATTAGGGAAAAGCTAGTGTAATCAAATAAAGTGTGGAGTTTAGTTAACAGTAATGAACAAATGTTGATTTCTTGGTTGTAACAAATGTACCATAGTAATGTAAGAGGTTAACAATGGGGAAAGCTGAATGTAAGGTATACAGGAACTCTTTGTACAGGTACTAGATTTTCAACTTTTCTGTAGGTCTGAAACTATTGTAAAATCATTTATTTAGATTTTTTTTAAGGGCATGTTACCTGATAGTTTGTGTAAAGGTGTTTATAGTCATTTGACTGTGAGTGGGCAGGAACACAGCACCTAAAACAAGGCTCGGTACATAGTACACAGTCAACAATCTTTATTGAATAAATTTAATAACTGTAAAATATTTATATATAATATAAGCTATTTATTTGCAATTAAAAAAGAGTTTTTAAAATCCTTAAATGTTGAAGTTATAGAAGAAATTACTCAAAAGGAGAAAAAAAAACAATGTTTTCATTTACTAAAAGTTTCCAAAAGATATTCAAACCAGGGATAATTTAAGGAAAGTTTCAGAGGAGGTGGCATATGCAATCAGTTAGCAAGCTGCCCAGCCAAACGGAACATTGCTGTAAGGGAAAATGGAGAGGACCTGATTAAAAGTAGGTATGTTTTCTTTTGTGAACTTTAAAAATTGATACCATTTCCTCTTCTGCCTCTTGTTTTTTGTGGTGAGCTCTAGTCTTCTTGGTTTCTCTTGTTTTCTTTTCTTTATATGTGTATATATATATACATACTTTTTTTGTCTGGTAGTCTTTCTTATATTTCATTTTTCTTCTTTCTTACTACTCTGATTATCTTTTGTTTTTCCTTTTCATTTCTTATGACTTGGTAGCCTCAGGCTGAAGGTGGATTCATGTGAATTCCTCAGCCTCCTGTCTTCTGTTCTCATGCACTTGACTGGGGCCTCCCCACTGCTGATTGGCATTTTCTTTAGGGACACTTGCATGTGTCTATGAAATGCTTTGTGATTCACTCCTTATATGTTGTCTACATCTGAAAACAGATGCAGGTCTTTGGGCTTGTAATTCACAAATCTGGAAAACATTGTAGACTTCAGTGGCAGAACTTATTTTTTATGAGTAAAGTCATATAACTTGTCCTCATTTCAAATATACAAGAGCAGAATTATGTAGGAAAATAATTGCTCTGTCAAGCATTTTTATCTTTTTCTTTGGAATGCATTTTTTTAAAACTTCATCAGTTTTCACATAATTTTATTGCCCAATGTACCAGAAAACTTGGTTAGTTTCTGGTCTCCTACCCAAGACACTCTAGATAAGTCATATAATTGTTCAACTCTCCATGTGCCTAGTTGTAAAATGGAAATAATTTACAACACCTTACATGACCATAGAGTTAGTCAATCACAATTGACTAGATGGCCCTTCCAGATATAAAACATGATTTCTAAGTTTGAATCTGTACTTTAGGGGCAACTGCTACGCACGTTTCTCTTTATAGGTCATGAAAAAATAAAAAATAAAAGTACAAGATATAATCTCTGCCTTTTAGGAATTTTCCATTTTGTTTGGCATGTAAGACACTCACATAACGTCGCTAAAAACATTGTGGTGAAATATATGCTTGAATTAATGACACTTACAGATAGTAAGTGCTATAAAATTTGGGGAAGTTAGAGATCATTGAGGGCTGAAATGGTTCCTGAGAATGTTCCAGAAGTTGGGAAACCAGCATGGTATAGCAAAAACATTGTTAGCTTGGCTTTCAGTCAGAACTTGGTTCAGATACTAGCTCTGCCATATAAGGGCTGTATGACTTTGGGCCAATTACACTTCCCTTACCTTCCTGAAAATAATGCTAAAATGAAAATCTTACTTCATAGGACTTTCATAAGGTTTAACAAATACTGTGGTAGACTAAGATCTCATTTAACAGAAGTGATAAATGTGCTCTATGATTGGAAGTAGAGGAGGAAAGGAGGAAATCACAGACAAAGTAGTGTAGATGCTTTCAATGGAAAAGGAGAGTCTTGCTGGGTGCAGTAGCTCATGCCTGTAATCCCAGCATTTGGGAGGCAGAGGCGAGAGGATTGTCTGAGTCCTGTTGTTCGAGACCAGCCTGGGCAACTTGATGAGACTGTCTCTACAATAAATCAGAAAATTAGCCAGGTGTGGTGGCACATGCCTACAGTTCCAGCTATTTGGAAGACTAAGGCGGAAGGATCACCAGAGCCCAGCAGACTGAGGCCGCAGTGGCCATGAGCGTGTCACTGCATTCCAGTCTGGGCAACAGAGTGAGACTCTGACTCAAAAAAAAAAGGTGGAGAGGGAATCTCAGAGAGACATTCAATTAATAGGAGAGGAAATTAATTTGCATCTGATAATGTTGAGTTTTAGGAGACAATAATCATTCCAGTGTGAGTTTGTCCTAAAGAAAGCCAGAGAGATAATTTTCTGTGCTGAGAAAGAGGAAGTCAAATTTTCACTTAATCTCAATTAATTTGAAATAAAACAAATATACTTAATAGAAGTATCCCCACTTCTAAACTGAAAACTAAATCCAGCATGTATTTCTGACACTGCATGTTTATACTTTTTTTCCCCTGTTTTTGTGGTACTTTCTCTCTTCCTCCTTCCCTCCCTTCTTCCTTCCTTCCCTTCCTTCTTTCTGATAGGGTTTAAGGCTTACTACCTTGAACCCCATGGCACCTGGGCATTTGAGAAAACCACAGAAGCAGGAAGGTCACATCCACCTTCCTCTGCCCTTTTCCCCTGAAGTAGGTAATAAGAATCTCCATTAGCCGGGCTCGGTGGCTCAGCCTTTAATCCCGCGCCTTTGGAAGGCTGAGGTGAGTGGATTGCCTGAGCCCGCGGGTTCGAAACCTGCCTCGGCAACTTGGCGAGACCTCATCTTTACAATAAATCAAAATGAGCCGGGAGTGGTAGCGTGCGCCTGTAGTTCCAGCTACTTGGAGGGCTGAGGCGGAAGGATCGCCGGAGCCCAGCAGCTCCAGGCTGTGGTGGCCGGGAGCGGCCACAGCACTCCAGTCTGGGCGACAGAGTGAGACTCCAACTCAAAAAAAAAAAAAAAAAAAAAACCTCCATTGAGAGGTGTCCTTCTTAACCCAGGAGAAAGAGCATCCGTATCTCTGAAGACACAGGATGCAGAGAAGAAACTGGACAACAGGGTCTTGCTAAGTTCCCCCTCAGTTTATTACCATTTTGCCATTTTTATCCAATCATATTTCTCCATGACTCTACTTTTTAAAAATCAAGCCTAGCATAAAAAACTCACGTTTACCCTCCTTTTCTTCAAGTCTTAACTTCCTTATGAAGGCCCCTATGTCACATAAAACTTATATTAAATACATTTGTATACTTTGCTCTTATTACTCTGTCTTTTATTATAAAGATCTTAGCCATAACCTAGGATGAGTGAGAAAAAGACATTTCTAAATCCTTACGCTTCTTTCCTTCCTTCCTTAAGAAAGAATAAAGAACTCATGAAGGTCAAGATGCCTGTCTTGTTCCCTGGAATCCCTAGCACATAGCATTTTACCTTGTACAAGTTAAGCACTCAATGAATTCTTGTGAATGAAGAAATACATGAATTGTTTATTGACCATCTTGTGACAAACATTTAAAAGAAGCATTAGAAGTGTCAGTAGGTAAGACATATGAGAGACAAAGTTCACCCCTCTTGAAACTTGTGTACAACATAAGCCAGAAGGCAAGCATGCAGATAAATGCAAAGTCAATGGCAAAGTGAACAGGCAGCATGGGTCCTCAGGAAAATACAGGAAACCCTACTCTGGGAGATGAGATGGAAGGACTGATCACACTTTGGGCAGCGAGGTCACAGGAGCAAAAGTCCTGCTTTGGGACACAGAATGGTACCTTCCAGAAACGGAAAAAAAGTCAGTGAAGCTAGAAATGAGAGAATGGGAAGAGTATCACCTGAAAAGGCTGAAGAACTAGTTAATCAGGGGACAGATGAAGTGCCTCAGGGAGCATGTTACTAACTTTGCACCTTTTCTTAGGGACAAAGAGAAGCCACTGAATTGTTGTTAAAGGCAGAGTACTCTGGAGCCAGACTGCTCAGGTTCATATATCAGTCACCACGTATTGACAGTGGAACTTGGAGCAAACTACCTAAACTGCCTTTCTCTCAACGTTCTTATGTGTAAAATGGGGATAATAATAGTAATTACCACATAAGGTTGTAAGAATTAAATTAAGTTAGTTAGACTATATAAAGTATTTAGATATTTGGGGGGACCCAAAAAACCGGAATTTATTTAAAAATTGTATATTTATTCATACATGTTTAAACTTCCATCACCTTCAAAGTACTCTCCATTTGATGCAATAAACCTGAGACACTTTTTCCACTGTTCAAAACAGCTTTTGAACTTGTTAATTTTGATATGTTTTAGTGCTTCTGCCATTTTTTGTTGCACCTCTTCCACAATGACAAACATTTCCCTTTGAGGACTTTTTTCATCTGAGGAAAAAAACAGAAAAAAAGCCGCTTGGGGTGGTATCGGTGAATAGGGAGGGTGATACACAGGAGCTGTGTTGTTTTTGGTCTAAAACTGCAGAACACTCAGTGTGGTATGGGCAGGTGTGCTCATAAATCACCCATGATGAAATGAGCAAATGTGTTGAAAGAATCTTAAAAAAATTTCACTGAAGCAGAATGTAGCCTCTCACAACAACGCCAACTGGTACTGGGGCCCATAGGTTCCTACAACACTTATCTAGCGGCAGAATCCTGTACTACAAGAGGCCTGCTCTCCAAAAAATAATTCCATTTTTTGGGGGGGGTTCCCTTTTGTGTACACAGACACACACACACACACACACACACACACACACACACACACACACACACACACACTTGTATAATTCTTTTCACTGGGAGGGATATGACCGAATTTTTACTTTTTTTTATTTTATTTTTTGAGTTGGAGTCTCACTCTGTCATCCAGACTGGAGTTCAGTGACATGCTCACAGCCACAACAGCCTCAACCTGCTGGGTTCAGGTGATCCTTCCACCTCAGCCTTCCAAGAAGTTGGAACTACAGACACACACAGCTAATTTTTTGATTTATTGTAGAGAAGGGGTGTCACCAAGTTGCCCATGCTGGTCTCGGATCCCTGAGCTCAGGCCTTTTGCCTCAGCCTCCCAGAGTGCTGGGATTACAGGCTTAAGCCACCATGCCTGTCCTGAATTTTTATTTTTACAGACTACTGTGACCACTGTGGGGATAAATGGATTAGAGGCAGGCCTGAGTAGATGCAAAACTAGCCAAGCATCTCAAGGAGAGGATCAGGGAAAGGAAGCTACTGACTACTAGACTGGGGTGGGTATTAGGAATGGAGAGAAATAGACTGGGTAAAGATTTACTTAATGGTAAAACATAAAGGAGTCTGTGATTGAATTGGTATGTCACAAAGGAAGGGGAAATCATAGGGAAACATCAAAGCAAAGATGTTCCAGATTCCTCTTTGAGCCACTCTGTGGGTGGTGGTGCCATTCTTCTGGGAATGTGAGAGAAAAGGCAAAACTTGTGGTGAAAGTTAAGTTCAGTGGGCAATGGTAATATATATATGTAATACAGATATTATTATATATAAATATAAATATAGGTGGATAGATATTTGAAGCTTAGAAGAGATGTCAAGGGTGGAGATAAAATCTGTGGGTCATTAAGCATAATAAATATGCTAGAAACTGCACCCATGAAAGTAAATGATGTCACATAAGTAAAAAGAGAAGAATAAGTGGGAAAGAAGGCCTGCCCTCTGGAACTCCAACTGTAAACGGTCCAAGATAGGAAGAAGGGTCAGACCTGGTAGTTGTTGTCAGTACATAGACCTTGACCTCACTGATTCAAGATTATCTAAGGAATAGTGAAAGACGACAGTGGTCACCTACCACGCACAAAAGTTATGAGGTTACCTCTTTGTTAGTACAAGAAACAGTAGAGCTCTATCAAGGCAACTAAAAGCAAACTGCTGATGGAAACTTCCAATCCAAGAAAGAATAATGCCCCAGGTATATCAGCTACATGCCATGTGAGTTCATTGACAACAGCCATTTGTACTCCCAGTTCCATGCACAGAATTCAGCATAGACCTGTTGTTGCTCGTTGAAGCCTGGCTAACACCTCTACCCCAAATCACATAATTTTCAGCTAAATTCATGGATTTGTTTTTGCCTCCTTTAGAAACAAATCTTCAATTTCATATGTTGTCAATGAAAAAATATTTTAAAGGTAGAGTTGTTTTTTGTAACATACATCTGGTAGTAAAATGTAATTCAAGACTCACAATTATAAATGTAACTCCATTCAATATACATTAACAATGCTGCCGTTTTTAGCACTTTGGATACCAAATGATAACTGTATTCTTTCCTTCATTCAATCAATGTTTATAAAGTTGTGTGGAGACTAAGAAGGTAAATTATGCAAAGGCCCGGTCTCTGCTATTTACTAAGTCAAAGTGGAGAAGTACATAAGTAAGCCCCTGCAATTTAATAATATAAAATACTAGTAGAATTAAAACAGGGAGCCTTATCTAGGCCTAGGAGGTACTGATTCTGCCTAAAGCTATCTGACAAGACTTCCTAAAGTGAGATCTTTAAATCTAAGTAGGCAAATAGGCAGAGAACATTCCAGAGATAAGGAACAGTAATGCAAAGTTGTTGAGAAGAATAGAGGGTGCAACACTTTCACAGGGAACAAGAGAAAATTTGTTGCAGTTAGAATTCGAAGTGAGAAGGAAAATCAACAAAAGGCCTGAGGATATGGGAAAAAAACTTTGTAGACTAAGTTTGTAAAGATGTTTTTTTTTTTTTTAATAGTTGGCAGCCAGAGTGACGTGATCCAATTTGTCTTCAGAATTATAACCTGAGCAGCATTTGGGAAGATAATTTGTAAGAGAAAGACAATATTGGAGGAGGAACTAGTTAGAAAACTTGTAATAATGCAGTTAAAAGTTATGCAGCTTTTTAAAAGGCAACACTACTCGGGATAGAAAAGCAGCATTTTTTCCAGGAAGAGTACGACTTTGCCCCCCATTAGGTAGGAAGGATTTAAGGGTAACTGGGAGATTCAGGGAGTTCCAGGGTTCCACTATACAAATTAAGTGCATTTAAAATGATGCTGCAAGGTTGGGAGTGGTGGCTCATGCTTGTAATCTCAGCACTTTGAGAGGCGGAAGTGAGAACACTGCCTGTAGACAGTTGTTCGAGACCAGCCTGGGCAAATAGGTGAGATTTTTTTCTCTACAGAAAGTTAAAAAATTAGTTGGGCATGGTGGTGCACGCCTGTAGTTCCAGCTACTTGTAAAGCTGAGGTGGAAAGATTGCTTGAGTCCATCAGGTTGAGGCTGTAGTAACTGTGAGTGTGCCACTACAACACTCCATCCTGAGTGACAGAATGAGACTTCGACTCAAAAAAAAAAAGATGCTGCAGATGTTAGGTCACACTACCCTTGACTTACAGCTCTGTCTAGGTTCTGAGACCAGGTTTCAATCTTAATAAAATGTAGATCATTGTACAGATGTACATTGCTTAATGATACATTCTAAGAAATGACAGGTGATTCTGTGAACATCACAGAGTGTACTTACACAAACTTAGATGATATAGCCACCACACACCTAGGATATATGGTATAGCCTATTGCTCTATTGGTATAACCTGCACAGCATGCAACCACACAAAATACTGTAGGCAGTTATAATACAATGGTAAGTGTTCATGTATCTAAACATATCTGGGCTTATAAAAAGTTTAAATGTAGGATAATAATCTTATAAGACCGCCATTGTATATGCAGTCCATTGTCAGAAACGTTATGCGGCGCATGACTGTGTTTATGTTAGCTCATTGCTGATCCAGCTTGCCTGTGTTCCACTGCCTAACTTCTGCACTGGACAGGTGCTTCTATCTTTGAAGATGGAGGTACCATTAAGAGTAATAGAGAACACAAGAGAAAAATTTGAGAGGTAAGGTGTGGAGGAGAAGGGAGAGAAATGGTCTCCATTTTAGCTATGTCCTTCTTCTAAAGGCAAGCATGCAATAATAAACCAGTTCAAATGGAGACAGCGCTGGCTTGGCAATGACTCTGTAGACAAGGTGATCATATGCCTCTAGTCTGTTAATAAGAGATCCCCAATCGTACCTCTATCCTGATTTATTGACATCAGGCAACTTATATATTGGAGTCTCAAACTTCTAAAGGAAACCAAAGTGTGTGTTCAGATGGCGAGTGCAAATTCCATTTGGACATGAATTGATGTTACTATTACAAGTCTATATAAAATAATCACAGAACCATTTATTAT
Organism: Cephalopachus bancanus; assembly: GCA_027257055.1. NCBI lineage: Eukaryota > Metazoa > Chordata > Mammalia > Primates > Tarsiidae > Cephalopachus > Cephalopachus bancanus. The sequence goes on from JAPVLO010000068.1 coordinate 2,905,681, forward strand.
TACATTGCTCTCTGCACGGTAGAGAGATAACTCCTCTCTTTTATTCTGTCTCACTCCCAAGTGACTCTGAGCCTGCATAGATGATAATTACAATTTCACAGTCTGCAATGAGCTTTTTTATAAATAAATAAGTAATCAGTCAGTGTTTTTAGCAGTTATCTCATTTTTAAACAAAATGATTTTTTACACATTTTTATTTCTGATAATTAAGTATAGAACTCACAATTGATGGAGAGTAGTAGAGAAATTTCACAATGTATTTCCTTTGTGTTCACAAAGTGACCATTTCATTTTCCTCCTGCTGAAGCATATTTCCTTCCCCAAATTATAAATGTTAGTCAAATATTTTCCCTCATTGGACTTACTCTTAAGCATTATTAGATTTGATCCTCATGCTCATCCTTTGGTAGATAGAACAATGCTATTATCCTCATTTAAAATAAGAGAAAGAATTTTATGCAGAAGTAAGTGATTGGTGAAAAACGGGAACTAACGCAAAGATTTAAACTTAAGGAAGCCTACAAGTCATGATGATCCATTTACTGAAATACTATACAGCCATTAAAGAGCAGTTCATAGAAATATATTTATGATTGATGTATGTATTGATATGAAAAGATATTTTCAATATACTGCTGAGTAAAAGGATAGATTATAAAATTATATGTCCAGTATGCTTTATATTTAAAACATTCATTTATAGATATTTATACCTAGAAATTAATATCTGGAAAGGAATACTAAAAAATGAGACAGTACAGAAAATTGATTAAGAGTATGTATTTACAGTAAAAAAGATTGAATTATAATTTCTAGATTTAATACATGATAATTGACTATACAACTTTGAATTAGTCACTCATTCATCCTAAGCCTATGTTCTACTCTGTAAAATAGAGATAAAAGTAGGAACCCCTCATGACAGGCTAATACTGTGAGGATCTAGTTAAATAATGCATGTAAAATCCTAAGACTACTTTTTGGCACATATTGGTCATACAATAAATTTTGCGAAGTTAATATATATCCCTGGGTCACCAATTACAAATGACTGACATTATGTTTCTTCTATGCATTTTATTATTCCTCAAAATGGTTTTAAAAGTTTCATTTTATTTTGTTTTGACTTTGACGAACATAACCATAATCATAATGACAACTGTGTCTTTGAGTGCACTTTTATTTCCATATTATTCTGTATCATTTAACTACAAATATGACTAGTGATTAAGAGCTTGGGCTCTAGAGACAGTTTGCCTGGGTTTCAATGATGCCTCCGCCATTCCATCTGTGCAACATTTGGCGCATTACTGAACCCCTCTAAGCCTCAGTTTGTTCATCTTTAAAATGGAGATAATAGTTACTCTATAATACAATTTTCATGATGATTGAATGAGATAAGACATATATCGTATAGTACAAATTCAATCAAGTTAACTATCATATTATTTACCTGGGTCCATAGATGAACCATGGAAATCTGTGAGCTTTCTGAAACTCTAAGCAGAATTTTATGTGTATATGATTAAATTTTTACATATGCATACTCAGAGGTCAAAGGTCGGGATTCAATGATTTTTTTCAAAGTGTTCCATGTACCCCAAAAAAGGCTAAAAATCATATGCACAGAGCAACAGACATAATCTTCTCTTCATTTTGGAATATTCAAGTGTCCCTACATTAGGTGGTGCTTAAAAACAGACTCACTCACAGTGGAAATTTAATCAAAAGCAAAAAATGAAATTTATTATTTAATCTTTGCATCACCCCAGCAACTTGTAGGCTCTAGGCAGATGTGTCTGTGCAAACTTGCCTGTCTCCTTGCAGGGCTCCTCATTTCCTGTTCCTCATGGCCTGGTTCCCTTTAATCAGGGAGTTTCCTTTGGCAGAAAAGGCTGAAGCATGCGCAGAGATCTTAAAGGTTTCCAGAACCCCTGCCTGGGGAAGTTTTATGTAATTCCAAATATTATATAATTCAGGGTGTAAACAGCTTACATTTTGATTCCAAAAGATGTCTAAAGCTTATTGAGTCTGAATTTGAATATTATAATATTATTTTAACCATTGGTAGGGAAAAAAAAAGTTTAGAAGCCATGGCTTATATAGCTTGTGTCTAGGAACTGGACACTTCCACATGTCCAGCTGCTAAGTTAGTCTTGGTTTTCACAGGATGCATTTAAAAGCCGGGTAAAAGACATCCCAGATACTTAGGTAATAAGGACATAAATTAAATACATGTATTGTAAGCTTTTGTATTTTCAGTTTTCTTGGGATAAAGCCCAAACTCCATAGCATTTATTAGAAAACTTCTCTGCATTATCCCTCAGCACTCTGACACATGCATACCACCATTGCCCCACCTACCTCCAATCTCGAATTCTGAGATTCTTCAATATTCTTCAGGCTTTTTTCACTTCTGAGTTTTTGCACATGTTCCTTCTGTGTAGAACACTTTTTATGCCTCTGTCTCTCCCAATAGTCCAACATAAAGCGGTGACTCCTATTCAATCACAGGTCTTTATTTAGATACCACTTCTTCAGGTCTTTGCCTCAAGCATATCCTCTCTCCCAGCTCTACACTAGCCTATAAAAAATGACAGCAGGATCTGCGTCTAGGCCATAATAGTTGCATGCGCACCTACTATACCAACTCTCATCATTTTAGGCATCCGAGGAATGAATAGCATTTGTTCTCCTTTGGTTCTATGCTGGATAATAACATTTCTGGTAGTTTGAAAGAAAAGAAGAAAGAAAGAGAGTGGAAGGGGGAAAGGAGGGAGGAAAAGAGGGAAGGAGGTGAAAAGGAGGATGGAAAAAGAGGGAAAGAAAGAGCAAAGAGGGGAGAAGGAGAGTGGGAGAGAGAGAGGTTGGTTATGTATGAGATGGTTTTACAAGCAGGAAGATTCCTTTTTGAAATATTGGATATGAATTCCATTAAGTTCCACTGAATCCTTTCAATGGAAAAATCAAGTACTGTTAATTCATCTTTGCTTCTCATATATAGAATCACAATTCTATAGCTAGCTACACCAGTTATATTGAATATAAAAGACACTCAAAGTACGAATGATCAGATAAATTACGTGGGGGAATTTTTATTTTATTTATATGTCTCAGAACTATTGTATAAGGTCTTTGAAGAACAGAGTGATGTTTCTTTTCCATTGAGAACTGTTTTGAAGAATCTGTACTGTACATAAATGTGTTCATATATATAATTTTTTACAGCTGTCTCATATTTGAAACTGAAGCCATTTCCTTTCAAAATTAGACATCTATTCAATACAGACAACTATTTTTAGTGGTAACAGATTTTGGAGTTATTCTAAAGCACTATTAATGCATTATTGATGCATGACTTGTGAGAAACTATACAAGATTGTTGAAAACGTCAAATATCCATTTCCAAGTATAGGCTTTCACAGAACACAGCCTTGCTTTTATTACTGATGACACTTACATTCATCACTGAGACTTTAAGAAGGTGTCTTTTGAGAAGATCTATGGGGCTTGGGGGTGTACTTCTTTATTAGAGGCTTCAAATCGGAGGGCTTAATAAGCCAGTTATTATAGTTCTAGAACTAAAATAGGTTTTAGGCAAAATTGTGAAAAAGTATAAACTGACTGGTGATCTTACATTTCTCTTTTGCAGACTTAGTGTCTCCCCCAAGTAGTCGAGGCCTCTCGATGCCGCTCCAGCTCTGCCATTGGGACCACCTCCCCCTGGCTGTTCTGATATGCATCTTCTCTTCATAGACTGTTCCCTCAGTGTCAAGGCCGATGCCAGAAGGAGCTGCCATTCCTATCCCTCACAACTGACATTTGCAGTTAATTATGCTGGGGACATTAATAGTGTCCAAAAGGGTCATACTCTCAAGGGCTCCTGCTGCCACAGGAAAACACAAAGAGACCATGGGAATGGGCCTCACTCTATGTGGATCTAAGTTTGGCACCTCGAATTTGTTCTCTGAAGTGCTTTTTCTTACATCTGCAGTCCTGTATCTTTCTCTCAAGTTCCTTATTATTCCCTTGGACTTCAGGCCACAAGTGTTTGTAACTATTACTTGTCTACCTATTTCCCTTGACTCTGACCACCCTAGATATTTTTGTTTGCCCCTTTTGTGCCTGTGTCTCTATTCCTGTACCATGGCCTTAGTCAAATATCTGGACTTTATCTCTCCACCCTTGAATTACACCTTGCTTATCAGTATTTGGGTCTTGCTTTGAGCTTCACAATTTCCATTTCTATCCTATTTTCTTTAGTATTAATGTGATTAAGGAGAATTCCTTGTCCTACTCCACATAGTTGACAGTAGGTCAGCTAATTCAGTGACCTGACTTTTCTAATATTCTTATGTGACAATGCTTTAATGCTAACCTCCAATTTAATATCATACATCTTTTCAGGAAATGAATGATGTTTTGCTATTTTAAAAAAAGTGATTGGTGTTATCTGTATCTACTTCTTTGCAGGGGGATCCCAAAAAGCAGAATTGTTTTTTGACGAGTGGGCCCTTTGTAATACAGCCTTCTCCTGCTAGGTAAATGTTCTGGGAACCCACTGGCATCAGTGTACCAGTTAGTATTGCTATGAGAGGTTGCTTCGGTAAATTTTTTTGGAGATTCTTTCTATACATTTGCCTGTTTCATGATGGGTGATTTATGACTGCACCTGCTCACACTGCACTGAGTTTTCAGCAGTTTGTGACCAAAAACATGACTCCACGCCCCACATTCCCTATTCACCTGATCTCACTCCTAACAACTTTTTTTTGTTTCCCTGTATTAAAAAACTCCTCAAAGGGAAATGGTTTGACAATGTGAAAGAGGTGAAACAAAAAACGGCAGAAGCATTAAAAGGCATCAAAATTGATGAGTTCAAAACTATTTTGAGCAACGGAAAAAGTGCCTTGATAGGTGAATTGCATCAAATGGAGAGTACTTTGGAGGTGACTCAAGTTTAAGCATGTACGAATAAATACAAAAATTTTTATAAATAAGTTCTGGGTGTTTTTTTTTTTTTGGTCCCCCCTCATACATGAGGATGAAAAACCATTGTTAGAAAGCCAATGTGGCATAGAGACAGGACAAAGACACAATTTCTAGTTCCTCTGATTCACAGCGGGTCCTCTATTTATGGAAAAGTGAGTGACATTGTTTCATTTTTCCCATGTCCCAATAAGAGTATTCAAGTGACTATTTATACACTATTGGTGATGGTCACACTTTGCCCTTACCCTCACCTGAAGCTTGTTCTATTTTATATCTACAAAAATTCATAAGCTGAAAATTAGTAAGTAGAGATATTTCTATATTGAAACCCATTCTACTAGTCAAGCAAAGAAGAAACTAAAGGTTTATTTATGCTTTTTGTTTTTTAGACACAGTTCTAACAAGTTTAGCTATCTAAATCCTCTGTTCATAACACTAAAAAACAACAAATAAGTAGTGAAAATAGTATAAGATATATGCATGTTGAATTTTGGAAGCAGACAGCTAAGACAGCCTGCCTCGGGGAAAGGGTTGCAGAAAAAAATCATGAATAGAAGTTTAAGATCATTTTATATAAAGACAAAAAATTTATTACATTTCTCAAAGGACAATGAGGGCATGGAAGCATTGCAGGACAATTCAATAACGGAGATTAAATTAGGTCCATACTCTCTTTGAGGAGACAGACAAGTTTGCAATATATTTGAGACTATTTCCAACCTCTTTTTTCCCAAGCCACTCCTCCACTCTGAAACCAGAGTCCTATTTCTAAGACACAAATGTCATTCTGACATTCCCCTAATTAAAATCCTTCAGTGGTTCCATCCTCTTTGCCTACAGGGTAACAATCTCAACTTCTTAGCCTGATATACAAGGCTTTTCACAGTTGGACTGTACTTCTATTTCTTATTTGAATGTCTACTACTTCTCTACATGGGTTAGCTTGTGTGTCAGGTTTAGATCTAGAGAAGGCCTTGGAAATAATCACCATATTTTACATCCATTGACTACTGTGTTCCAAGTATGAGGCTAAGAATTTTTTGAACTCTATGCCATTTACATAATATAAAAAAGGTAAATATTTATTATTGTTTTGTGAATGAGGAAACTACAGCTCAAGTTCAGGTTAAGATTAACTGACACATGCAAGATTTTAAAGCTAGTAAGCAACTGAGGTCAACGCTAAGGCCAGTCAGTGTGATTCCTAGTAGGCAGTAGTATCAGGCCTTCGCTTAAGAACTCCACAGACACCTGCAGTTATCCTCCCATGAAAGGGTGACCTCATCTTGCAATTCGTGTATGTCAGGAGTTCAAAAAATGTGTTTTAACATATTTTAAGATGATTTCTGCATACTGTTCAATAAAATTTAAAATTCATAGAGGCATTGGGGTAAATGTGTAACAATGTGAGATGTCTTTTTGATGGAATAGACAGAAAACAGAGGTCCTGATCCACTTTGGGTAATTAAAGAGTGTGACACATCTTGAAAGTGAGGAGGTATAAATTCCGGGGCCCTGGCCAAATTCCAAACCACATAATTATGCCTTCCACTTTTTACCTAAAATTTTTCTCAGAGTTTCAGTTGAAAAAATAAATTCTTTACTTCCTCTAGTAAACGCGACCACTGCAGCTTGTAAGACATCCTTAGGCTTCTTTAAGTAAGCCCTTTCTACATTGCATTGAAGAGTCAAGATTCCTGTGCTAGGTGGCCCCAAATAAAAGATACTGTTTTACATATCTTTCCATTCTTTGTTGGGTAATTATGGTAAGCATGACCAACTTATTTTACAAAGGAGGTGCATATATATATATATGTATGCATGGACAGATATTAGAAATATACTAAAATCTAAGTAATAGAGAATAATGAACACTGGGGTTATTTGAATTATCATATGAATGCTCTATTTAAACTACAACTCACCTCTTGCAAAAATGGTGTTTCTGACTCTCAGGGATGTTTGCTGACATGATGAAATTTTAAAAAATTTTAACTTTAACTTAACAAAATAAAGATCAATGGTCACTTCCAGTTGTCTTTCTGAACTAGATTATGCTTTGGCTTTCAAGTGTAATTGAAATTTGTCTCAATTAATTATCCTGGAAGTGTTGTAACAAACAGCAATTAAAGTGCATGTCACTTTATTAAAACTGATGGCATACTTGTTGTCACTTTGTAAACATTAACTTAAGTAGAAGTTCTTGCTAAATATCATACAGAAACAGAAAAGAAATCAATTTTGATCATATTTTCATTTGGAATGAACCACTAATCAAATTTATTAAAATTACATACTTTATGGTATTAGTAAATTGCTAAAGCTTATTGAATAATGTCCTCAGCATGATGCTAAGTGTTTTACATGAATAATTCTGAGAAGAGTTCTGTGAACTTCCCTGAACCGCCAAGTGGGGGAAGGGGCCGAGAGCACCCACCCCCATTTTACTCATTACTCTCATGAAATTCCAACATTATTTTTTGAAATAAATGTTAACACATTTTATAAAGAAATGACTTCAAGTTTTAAATTATTTTTTGGATAAAACAGTATTTTAAAAGAATTTTGCACTTGTAATGAGGTTTAGTAGATTAAGAGGAGAAACAGATGGTCAAAATAGCCAAAAGTTCAATAATTGGTCTGAATAATAATTGCTTCTATACCATAAGGTCATACCTCATTCCAGGTCTAGAAGTCTCTAGGTTTTATATTTTTTTAATCTGAAATTTTACAGTGTCCTAATCCACATTTAACAGTTATCCTCTCAACCAAAGTAAGACTCCTAGTCGATAATCATAGCTTAGACTTTATAAAACAAAGTAAATGGATATACTAGGAACTAAACTTCTAATCTATCAATTATTATGCCTGTGCTTACACAGTAAACTATGCAAAAGGCTCCATAGTGGGTCAGGTGCAGAATATATGTTGTGTATATTTGAATCCGTTTGGGTGTATGCACATCTATACGCTCAAACACATCTCTTTTTTTCTAAAGAAGTAAAAACAATATTACGGAAGTTCCCATTTGTGAACTAAAACTTCGTTTAAAAAAGTCAGTCTTGTAGGATTTCATCATTTTGTTTCGTTTCTTTCAGTTCCTAATTATCTTAATGTGATGCACCATAATTGCTGTTTTCTTCTTAAGGTAAATTACAGCTTTGTGAAATGGTTGATGCTACTCAAAATGCTGTTAAACTGTGAACTGCAGAAGCTTTTGATGGAGATAATAAAGATCAAATAACACAGCCTTTCCCTTTCTAGGTTGAATTTCTCTCCAAGATTTAGTTTCAATCAATAACACTATTGCTACCCATGCATTTTTGTCATTCCAACAAAAAACAAAATTCTTTTTTGTCTTTCTAACGTATCAGACAACTGTGTTAGCCACTGAAATTTTTAATGTATTTTTTTTTTAGTGGAAAGGTATTAATTTTATAATCTCTACTCTTTGCCTAACAGAGTCCTTGTTCTAGGGTGTATGTATGGCAGGTTGCACACATATTTTGCAGCATCACTGGGTAGAGCCAAAGCAACAGAACTGTGTGAGAGAGAATCAGCTGTTCCACTTCCTCAGCACTGTATTCTTTCAGTAGGGCACCCCAGGAGTGTGGATCATTTTAGAAACAGTCTGAGATTAACCGTGAGCCCTAAATCATGCCCAAGGCCAGCTCTAGGCACGACTGGGGAGACCTGGAGACTCAGTCTACATTTCTTCAGGAGTCTTCATGCTGCTCCACTTCATCAGGTTAGATCACTAGATTTGCATTCTTAAGCACTTGACATTTCTCCAGCATAATATTAACCATAAAACTTATTTACACACTGTCTTTCTCTTTACATTGTAAGCCCTATGAGAGCAGGGACTCTGGCCTACTTTCCATGGTCCTAGCAGAGTACCTGGCACAAAGTGTTTGCTTAAATGTTATATATTGATGTAAAATATCAATATTATATGGATATATGATCAGTTTGAGTCACTATGTTCATTTCTCTCATGCTAAGCTAGAGCATACCTATTTGACTATAAATAACTGCTGAGGCAAAGAAGGAAGGAGCTTGGAGCAAACTGAAATCTTTACAGGGGCCAGGCAGGGCTGGACATAGCTCCAAGCTGAGTCCTACCAAAAGAGGGCTATTCTACCAGTCATGGTAGTATGCACCTGTAGTCCCAGCTTCTTGAGAGGCTGAGGCAGGAGGTTCACTTGAGTCCAGAAGTTGAAGGCCACCCTGAGAAACATGTGAAATCCTCTCTCCAAAAACTAAATGAAATAAATCAATATTTGTTTTTAAAAAAGAAGGCTTTCAGCTCCAGCTCATTATAGCAATAGAGCCATACCAGATCTGATGGTTTTATTATTTTATTTATGTATTTATTTATTTTGAGTTGGAGTTTCACTATGTCACCCAGGCTAGAGTGCAGTGGCACACACACAGCCACCCTAGCGTCGACCTGCTGAGCTCTGGCGATCCTTCTGCCTCAGCCTTCCAAGTAGCCAGAACTACAAGTGCACACTACCACGCCCAGCTAACTTTTTGTTGTTGTTGTTATAGAGATGAGGTCTCACCAGTTGCCCAGGCTGGTCTCGAACCCATGGGCTCAGGCAATCCACTCACCTCGGCCTCCCAAAGTGCTGGGATTACAGGCTGAGCCACCGAGCCTGGCCCCAGATCTGTTTTTTGTTTTTTGTTTTTTTAAAAAAAGAAGAAGACAGATTTTGTATTTTTACATGAAATAACCAGGTTGGCAAAATATTCTGATTTTTAAATATATACTTTAGGGCCAGGCTCGGCGGCTCAGTCTGTAATCCCAGCACTTTGGGAGGCCGAGGCGAGTGGATTGCCTGAGCCCACGGGTTCAAGACCAGCCTGGGCAACTTGATGACACCTCGTCTCTGCAATAAAATCAAAAATTAGCAGGCACAGTAGCACACACCTGTAGTTCCCACTACTTGGAAGGCTGAGGCAGAAAGATCGCCGTAGCCCAGCGGCGTGGCCATGAGTGTGCCACTACATTCCAGTCTGGGGACAGAGAAAGACTCCAACTCAAAAAATACACACACACACACACACACAGACACTTTAGGCCACCAGGATTTGTCTGCTACTTATCTTCAGTACACAGATTGCAATTTTGCAATCTCTGATCCATGTCTTCTGTTCTTCCCTACTTTATAAATTTGTAAAGAAATGTTTCTTGGTAATTACTGTTTCCATTGGCTAAGACCTCTAGCATCTATTTTAAAATCAAGGTTATATCCAACTTTTTTGCTTGTTCCTTTGTATGATTTTTGGTTTAATTTAACTTCTGTCTCCCCTCTTTTTCAAAACTGTGGTTCATCTGACAATAAAAGGTCGCTATAGTCCAGCCCCAAATGGAGTCATACTCTGACTGTCTTTCTCCTTTTGGAGATCAGCATGAAACAGCCATTTCCTGTCACACTGGCTCACACTGAAGGCTGTCAAAAGCAAACAAAAATCTGATCCAACTTAATACCTGCCTCCCCAAGGTTAAGATATTATCCATCATTTTATAAGTCATATCGACAAGATTATGTTTAATTTTAATCAAAACTGCATCAGACTCCCAATTCTGCCTCATCACTCAATTTCAAGGCTATTAATGTGAACTTGAAATGATCTCTATTTTACCTTTTGAATCCCTCATTCTTTTCCTTTGGGGCAGGGTTTGGGGAGTGGAATCTGTGGCTTGTCCTAATCTTGTCAGGTTAGTCCTAATTTTGTTCTAACTCTGCTGTTTGCATTCAGAAACAAGACCATTCTTCCTTTCACAGATTCTTCATAATTGGTATCAGCTATGAGCTCAAGGTTCTAAGTCCAATTTCTATCAGGCCTCACTGTGGAATAACGGTCACATCTCTCTGTCTGACAGTGTCCTCTGCCAATCCTATCAGATGAGTCTCTGTTTTTTAAGTCCCGATCCTGAAGAGAAAAAAATGGCCTCTTCAGTGAATCGTGTACCGCTATTGGTCATAGGTAAATCAGTTATTGTCAGCTTTGTTCATTCATCAGTCTGTGCAAACGTTATGTCTTCGTTTCCCCATCCCTTTTTTCTCTCTTCTGGGACAATATGCTACATTTTCTTCTTTTTGTAACTCATATCCCAGGCTTCATTTATTCCCTTGTAAATCAGCTAGTTTTACTTTTCATTGCTGAAAAAAATTTTGTGGGTATAACTTTATAAAAAGTCTCTGATACCCAAAGATATCTGCGATGGTAATTTCGGCCAAACTAATTGCTTTTTTCTTTTTTTTTTTTTTGGAGTCAGAGTCTCACTCTGTTGCCCAGGCTGGAGTGCAACACACTCACAGCCACCTCTCTGGGCTCCAGTGATCCTTCCGCCTCAGTCTCCCAAGTAGCCAGAACTACAGGTACGCACTACAACACCCGTCTCATTTTTTCTTTATTGTAGAGACAAGGTCTCACCAAGTTGCCTGGGGACTAAACTAATTCTGATCTTTGTTTTCCCCTTATATCTGCTCTGGTTTGTTTTTTCTTATTATTGCAATGTCTAAATATTTAGCTATAAGCTATATAGAATGCTTGATCCACTTGTAGATTTAGATGCTGGAACTTCTATGCAAAGAAATGTAAAACTGGACAAAATATTCTACATTTTGGCAAATTGGAAAGACCACTGATCTGAAGTCAGTAACTCCAGTGCATTCACTTTGAAGCTGCATGGTGTTTGGCAAATCAATTAATCTCTCTATGGTTTAGTTTATTCATGACTTGGGCATGCTTGGCCCCACAACTTTTATGGTATGCTCTGAGGATTAAATGAGATAATTTTCCTTGAAAGTACCTTATAACCTAATGCAAAGATAACAATATCATTAAATAATGCAACTTTGTATTCTTACTACAATGAAGGATGAAGTCATTATACAGCTGTGAGTGTCTTGATACACATTTTGGCACATATTTAACTCAGTGTCTTCCCAGCTCTACATGATCTCAAGGAAACAAAGATATGTACGTTGCTTTGGAGTTTAATCTTGAAAATAGGGGGTGGCTATTGGGAGGCGGAGGTGAAAGGATTGCCTGAGCCCACGGGTTCAAGACCAGCCTGTGCAACTTGGTGAGACCTCATCTCTACAATAAATCAAAACACTAGCTGGGTGTGGTTGCTCATGCCTGTAGTTCCAGCTACTTGGAAAGCTGAAGCAGAAGAATCACCTGAGGCCTGCAGGTGGAGGCTGTGGTGACCGTGAGCATGCCACTGTACTCCTGCCTGGATGACAGAGTGAGATTCCAACTCAAAAAAAAAAAAAAAAAATTAGGATGTAGTCTGGAGGAAGATTGTGAGAGGTTGTGCAGTCATATTATTACTGAGTCTTTAGTGTTACCAATTTGAACTTTTACAACATTCTCTATTAAATGAATTTTATTTTTGTTCTATAAGTGGAATTTTCTCTAGTCAGGATTCTTTTGTTTGCAAAAAATAGAGACTTTGATATAATAACTAACTGTCCCAGTTTACTGAGGACAGAGCAGTGTTAAAACTGGGATGGTCCCAGACAAATTGGAATAATTGGTAACTTAACTCTTTGGGGGAATTTATTGAGAGAATCGGCTAGCATAAAGTGCATGGAAAGCTTAATAAAGCCTCAAAAACATGACCACCATTCAGTTTTATGGCCCAGCTTCCTGATCTTCTTTGGGTCTTGCTTTTACAGTGTCTTCCCTCTCCATCTACCAGCTCCATTTCCTTCTTTTCACTGACTAGCTTTTCTTGCTTTAATCTTTGTTTCTGTTCCTGTGCAACTTCATGATGATAACCTATCTTAACAGCCTGGATATAGATTCAAATTTCAGGTGAGCCATGAACAGGCTGTTTATAGATTAAAGCTGGCCATAACCAGTGGTGGATAGAAATTTGAGGTCATGTGTGACTGAACACTGGGATTTTGGAGATCAGAATCTGTGAATGTGGACATATTTCTTAGATAGGGGTGTGAGCAGGGCAGGTTTTTCAATCTGTGTCTAGCATGCCCATTTTCACTGCTACTCACTCCTTCCTCCCTCCATCAGTTCAAGTTTATTCTCAGATGCAAGTTCATGCACAAGTGTGAAATGCAAGCACAGGACTTCTCCCTCTGTAGCCAAATGCCCTCAAGAGACCTTAACTTTTTCACAACATAGCCCATACTTCTAGTAGACTAGTTCAAAGCATTCGCAGGCTTCCATGGGTATCCAGCCATCTGGTTTCAAACTTCCTGATCTGTTCTCAGTCTTTCAAACTGCCCTTTTAGAAGAGAAAGGTAGCATATTGAATCTGCTCCGCGTTTTCCTAATTCACTCAGAAGACTTTCTACTTCCCCAAAAGAGTGATATAAGACTTATTTGTACATCTAACATTCTGATTTTATCAAGCATAAAAGCTTTGTTTCCAAAAACTTTGGGGAAAAAAGGTGACGGCTTTTAACAGTAAAGCTTAAAACCTCACATTCCTCAAATTACCTAAGTAAAATGTATGATTCATAACATAAATATTTAAGACTAAATGGTACCAAAGAAAATCCGCCACAATTGGAATTTCTGATTTGGTAGTCCCTTCTGTATCTGAACTATGCAATAAAACCAAAAAACAATTTCTCTTTCTGCAGGACAAGGATCTCTCTTTCTTGCATAATATGAATACTGATTCTTTTCTGTATCTCATCTCAGGGTTTGAATTTGTTTTGACTTTTACTTGGATTGATAGAGTAAAATCAAATTTTAAGAAATACTATTTTAATACACATTTACTTCCATTACATATGGAAGACTATCCATTAAAAAAAGTATTCTTTGTTATTATAATTGACATATTTTATCTTTTATAATTATAAAAAATCAATACTATTGCCTTCCAAAGAAATCCTTTGAGTAAATTTTCAGTTTCCAATTATTAAGAAAATCCACGTCTATAGAATAAGTAGTTGGGTCTTTGTACATTTGGTGTAAATAATAATTTATTGGATTTCTACTGCTATCCTAAAATAGTCACTGAAACCTTAAGAAAACTTATGACATACTCTTGCATCCAGTTAGAATTTATTAAAATGAAAGAGCTGAGGTGACTCACTGATTCACAGAAAATATCCTCTGAAATATGTATCTCATAATCAGCTTGATACATTCAACCTTCAGATGTATTCACCATCAATCACTCAAAAGAGGATATAAATAAACTATGACTTTTCATTTGTGAGGTGAATAAAAGTATTCATCTGTAAGTTTGTGATGTAGTTTTGTAACCTCAAATCCACAATCCATGAGCAGCTCAAATGTTTTCCGGAGGCTAATAAATTAAAATCCCCTGTCATATTGATTTGACTATGCATCCATTTTATTCTGTTGAAATTCGGTTATGCTTTATAATCCATATGTGTATGTTTTTCATTTATTTATTTATTTATTGAGTTGGAGTATCACTCCATCACCCAGGCTGGAGTGCACTGGCACACTCACAACCACTCTAGCGTCAACCTCTTGGCCTTCAGTGATTCTACCGCTTCAGCCTTCCAAGTATCCAGAACTACAGGCGCGCACTACCACACCCGGCTAATTTTTTATTTATTGTAGAGATGAGTTCTCACCAAGTTGCCCAGGCAGGTCTTGCCACGGACTCAGGCAATCCACTTGCCTTGGTCTCCCAAAGTGCTGGGATTACAGGCTGAGACACCAAGCCCGGCCTGTTTTTTGTATTCTCTCCCTTCTTCACTGTTCCTACAGCTCTACTGATATCGACCTTCATCACTCTCAACTAGATTATTTCTCTCCTAAGTAGTAAAATCCTCCATCTTCTTTTCCCTTCAAGACCCACATAGCATATTCTGCCATACTGGTCTTCTTAGAACATCTGATTTTAATCTGTTACTCCTCTATCAAGGTATCTAATTTTGTGTCAAAAGATCATCTTAAAATAGCAAAATTATGAAGTTATAAGCATCTTGGATCATAAAGAATCTTAGAGATATTTAGTTTAGTCTTTTAAATTATTTGTAGTACATTTATTCATCCATTCCACTAATATTTATTTTAAACTTACTCTGTTTCAGACATGGGTGTAGGCTCTAGAGATTATAGTAGTGAAGAAAACAAAGTTTAGTTGCTTTCTTAGAATTTACCTTCTAAGTGAGAGAAAAAAATAAACAACAAAAAAAATCAAGTAGTGATAAGTACTATAAAGAAAACAAAATGATGATAGTAACTGCATGGCTACTTTAAATTGAATGGTCAGGGAAATGTGCATTAATTTCTTAGGGCTTCCATAACAATTTACCACATACATTGTATTCTTAAAACAACATAAAATATTCTCTTAGGGTTCCAGAGGCCAGCAATTCAAAATCAGGTTGTATGTACACTTGTACTCCCTCCAAAATATCTAGGAGAGAAACGCTTCTTGCCTCTTCCAGTTTCTGGTGACTGGAGGCATTTCTTGATTTGCGGTTGCATAACTTTAGTCTCTGCCTCAGTTTTCACATGGCCTTTTCCTTTTTTCTCTTCTCTTATAAAAACATTTGTCACTGGATTTAAGGCTCACGTGGATAATGTAAGCTTATCTTAAGATGCTTAATTACATCTGCAAATACTTTTTTTCTAAATAAAGTCACATTCAGAGGTTCCAGGGGTTAGGACATGAACATGTCTTTTGGGAGACTCAAATTCAACCAACTACAGAAGGATTCTCTAAAGAGATGGCACTTAAGTTGAAATCCAATTTTCAAGAAATCAAATGTGGACAGATCAAAGAAAGAGATCACAGGAGGAGATATCTACCAGCACAAATACCAGCACAGGAAGAGATATCTACCGGCACAAAAATAACTTTGACATGTTTGAGGAAGCAAAAAAAAACAATCAGCATGGCTAAAGATTCAAAATGGAAAGAGTCTTGCTAAGCTGATCATGGATGTATTTAAAATATTTAAATTAGTGCCAAGGTTGGAATTATGAATCGTATATGTTTTCGTGAAAAGGATGTCACTGAGAGTTGAAAGCAGGACAAAGGTATGATGCAATTTAAGTTTCAAAATTTTCATCCTGGTTCCTGTGTGGAGATCAGATTCTAAGGAGCCAGGAGGGTAAGCAGAAAGACCGGTCAAGAATCTGTTCAAGAAAATAGATCAGGCAAGAAACAAATGTGACCTCAGGTAGCTGTAGTTATAAAGAAAAGTATATATATTCAGAATATATTTTTTGCAGATCTAGTTGATAGTATTTGCTAGTTGACTGCATATAGAAAGATGAGGGAGAAAGACGACTCAAGCATGGCCTCTGAATTTTTGGTAGAAAGTGTGACCATTTCCTGAGATGAGAAAGATGGTGAAAGAATCACGTTTGATGCACAGAAATCAAGGGTTTGGTTTTGACCATCATCTATGTGAAAATGCCAAACAACTAGATATAAGAATGTAGCATTAGGGCAAAATGTCAGAATTACAGACATAACTGATAATTATCTTACTGCTACTTGGACCGTATTGATGATCATTTAATTTTCAGGAAATCAGTTGCATTGTTGGTCTTGTACTTAGGTTGATTTGTAAGCCATGCACACTCGTTGCCTCTGATAACTGCATGCTCCCTATACCATGCTGTTCCCATCAATAAGTACTACAGAAAGAGTATTATGCTCTTTTACTTAATTTACTAACTTTGTTTCTGAAACTCAAGCTTTCATTGAAATTACAAGGATTCCAAAAGAAATTCCAAGAGGAAGTCTAAAAAGTTCGAATTGTAACCACATCGTCATAATGACTTACATGGTTTCCCAAAGTATCAAACACCTCTGTAGGGAGCAGCACTCATCTGAATATTTTAAAATTCTGGAGTACTTTTTAAAAGATTCTTTTTAAAATGTGGGGTACAACTCAAGGTTAAGTATACAAATATTCATTATGCAGGTACCTTTGTTGATGAGGTGTCCCCCCAACCCAGCAGTTTCCCACTACTGCCAATCCCTTTCTTATAGTATTATGATATTGTTCAAGATCCACTTATGAGTGAGAACACGTAAAAGACTCTTTACATGCACACAATGCATAGATTTATATCTATGTATATGTTGTATACGCATGCAAACGCATATTCTTATATGTGTAAAACATGATTTAAACAGGTGTGAGTGTGTGACAGACCACAGATATAGACGGAAGAGAAAAAGAAACGCATTGTTACTTCAAATAAGAATCCTATTGACACTATATGAAGAGCCTACAGCCTTAATTAAAGAGTAACGCGTGTCTCTGAAGGTTTCCTAATGACTACAGAGTATGCATACAAACATATTTGGGAAACTCACAGTGCAAATTATGTATGTGTTCTGTTATATGGTTCCACAACTGCTACTCATTTCTGCCCAACTTAACCATCCAGAAATCAGTTAAAAAGTCTATACTGTGTAGAAATGCATTAGTTCTTACAGTGCCAAAGTACTAACCTCTTGTTTTCACTCTCTCCAGGTAGACAGCAGTCGGCCTCAGGGCAGTCTCATTGACTTAAAGTTGAACATAAACTTAAGTGTAGTGCTCAAGGAGTCTCAGTTATCTGATTTTTGTCTGGAACCCTTCAGTTTTCCTTACTTCTAAGCAATCATTCAGAAAGGTTGTTTCTAGGGAGGGCAAACTGACAACATAAAAGCATACACAAAGCTATGAAGATCTGATGTGGAGACTACTTTGATAAAGAAACAAATGGCCCTGTGTAATTCAGCTGTCGCAGAGTCATCACTGGAGGGTAGCAATTGCAATCTTCAGGCCTGCTTTGCCTCTCTGGGACACCATGTACTATTTGAACTTTGAACCAGAACATCCAGGTTGGAATCTGATTCTACTATTTTGTATGTGTGATCTTATGAAATTTGTTTAGATTCTCTGAATCTAATTTTTTTATCTGTAAAATTGTAACAATGTCACCTTGTAGAAAGATGGTAAAATGATTTGAAGTGTAATTGTATTGATTTTTCTTAATTTAGCGTAAATATTAAAACCAACTTTTATAAGTTCTCAGAGAATTTGAGTCCACTGACATCAGTTTTAGGAACAGTGGTTAAAAATAAAAACTGTGGGGAATTATCTCAGGAAAGATGTTGAATGACAAAAGAAGACAAAAAGCTCCCCAGGAGGAGAAAGAGACGGGAAGAAATGTATGGATCCTTCAGAAGACAAAAAAATGCAAACCCTGAGAAGAGAGAAAAGAGCTAAAAGGCACCTTATTAAGGGTGACTGGTTAGACCGAACCGGCCACTTGAAAAACAGTACACTGAGAACTGATGAAATACAACCATAGTAAGCTGGGGGAGGTTGTCTGCTTTAGATTCAAAAGTAGCAGCCGGTCTCGGTGGCTCAGCCTGTAATCCCGCGCCTTTGGGAGGCTGAGGTGAGTGGATTGCCTGAGCCCGCGGGTTCGAGACCCGCCTGGGCAGCGAGACCTCATCTCTACAATAAACCAAAAAAATCAGCCGGGTGTGGTAGCGCATGCCTGTAATTCCGGCTACTTGGAAGGCTGAGGCGGAAGGATCGCCGGAGCCCAGCGGGTCGAGGCTGCGGTGGTCGGAAGCGGCCACTGCACTCCAGTCTGGGCGACAGAGTGAGACTCCAACTCCAAAAAAAAAAAAAAAAAACAGAAGTAGCTTAGCCTTATTCGGTGTATGGAAATGAAAAGTAAAAAAAAAAAAAAAAAAGAAAGAAAGAAATATCAGAGATCAGCTTGAAAAATGGCAAGATGTGAATTTCTCTAAACTGATTAATGCATTTGACATCGTTAATCTATTTACGTGAGTTAGGATGTGTCCTTTTCACTTACCTCAAGTATCTCTGATAGGTACCCCAAGAGTTTCTCCACCATATAGACTACCTGTGAGTTTTTCAATAGCTAATTATGTCACCTAGCAGATGAGAACACCATAGGACAAAAGTATGGCAAAAAAAAATAAACAGGAAAATGGTGCATATTATAGATGGTTATAGAGGCGAGATTGCCTGGATCCTTCATAGCAAGGAATCAACCAAACAACCATAGAGCCTAACTTGGGAGGCTTCTCTGTGGACAGCTGCTCAAAGGAGGAGTGAGAGAAGCATTTATTCACGGGAAGGAAAATGAAGAAGTGTCTTAAAAATAAAAATAAAAATAAAGAAGACGTGTCTTACATACCACAACACATTTTTGGCTACCTGATCTTTCAGTGATCCATTGCTTTGCTGTCTAGCACCATGCCTTCAGCAAAATTCAGAGAGAAAAAAATAGTAGTATGTGTGTTTAAAATTTTGGTATGCCAGGACTCTAACTTCACTTAATTAAAGTAGAACCAGTACTATCTCAAAGACAGTTTAGAAATTTGAGAAAGGCGGATTAAGTTCCAAGAGAAACTGATCACAAAGGAAGGAAGATGAAACAGATTGTGGTCCACAGCCATAAAGAAAGGGCTTTTTATAAAAATATATCATCAGTGAATTTAGGATGCATAAATATCTGAATTGTGACTCGGTATTATCAGTTAATACTATCTGAACTCTTAAGGAAGAAATGAAAGTAATAAAATTAATTACTTATTCATTGGCCCAAAAGCAAGTAAATAGTACAAAACGCCCATAGGTACAAAACAGTCTAATTGTACCAGTGTTTGGGTTATGTCTTTGGCTCCAGAAACTGCAATCTCCATGCTCCCCAGGCTATAGCTGCTTAAAATGCCTTTGTTCTATTCAGTGTAAACTTGTGAGATTTCCCCAGAATAGTTTCTGAGAACCTAACTTTTCTTCTTCCCTATCTAACCTGCTCTACTCTTGAGTGAAAGCATCCATCTCTTCCTGCAATGTTATCCTGATTTGTGTATCACCTGAGCTCTCGCCCTGGTGCCACATCCCAAAGTAACTTGAATGTCAGTGTTTCTGTCATTTCTGTTAATTATAATTTAGCTTTGACTAAATAGGCAGCTTATAGACTGTACAGTGATTTCTAACAGGACAAGAATCCTATCTCTAACACCTTGATAGCTGTGTGGCTTAGATTAAATCATTTCCTTCTCTGTAGGTCTAAGCAAGTTTTTGTTTGGTGGGGTCTACTGCTTTTATCCCAAAGGTGCTCTGTTAGTGATTGCTTCTTTCCTGTGTGGCAAGAACATTTCTACCAGGGGAGTAAATTTGAAAGAAGATGAATATTGTCTCTCAGGGAAAATAATGAGTTAAGATTTGGACATGCTGGGCTTGAATCAATATGAATTCAATCCATTTGCATCTTCATTCACACCTGAAGTTTAATTGTTTGAGGATCTAAAGCTGAGCATTCCTGGAGCACTCAATGTACATTACTTGAGCTTGCTCTATTCAGAGTGTACATGTACAGATGAGGTGAAAAATCCTTAGTTAGGAATTGAAGAAAGCAACCCATAGGTCAATCAACCCCTAACTTTGAAGAGAGAAAAATCTTTTGTAATATCCCCTTAAAATAGTAATCTATATACTTTTGAATTCAACGTTTTTGGAGATGATTCCTTTACATTGTATTCTTGCAGCTTACTGTTTATAATCCTGTCAGATGCAATGTTTTCTTAGTGTCTAATTTAAATCTACTACTATAATATAAGTTTCCTTTCTGCTATACTCAGTGAAATGAGAAATCCACTTAAATAACAATCTTTCATATATGGTTACATTATTTGAAATAGTCTTTTAAAAATCTTCTCCTCTATGGGCAAAATTCTACAAATGCTATTTCTTTAGACTTTGCTAGTCATGTAATAGTTTTTAAACTTTTTAGAGGAGGTATTTCTTTTTACCTGATTTTCTATCAAATACCAAGTGCTTTGTGTGGAATCTAAAAAAGTCAAACTCATAGAAACAAAGAATAGAAGCATGGTTATGAGTGGTAGAGAGGAGGGAGAAATGGGGAGATGGTCAAAGGGCATAAAATTACAGTTATAAAATAAATATGTTTGGGAGACTCAATGTATAGCATTAATTAATGTGCATTAATAATAATGTATGCAGTACTTGAAATGACTTAAGAGAGTCGATTTCAGCCAGGTGCGGCTCACACCTATAATCCCAGCACTTTGGGAGGTGGAGGCAAGAGGACTGCCTGAGCCCATGAGTTCGAGACCAGCCTGGGCAACATGGTGAGACTTCATCTCTACAATAAGTCAAAAAATTAGTCAGTCTTGGTGGTGTGCACCTATAGTTCCAGCTACTTGAAAGGCTGAAGGAGAGGGATTGCTTGAGCGCAGCAGGCTGCAGTAGCCACGAGCGTGACACTGCACTGCTGCCTGGGCAACAGAATGAGACTCCAACTTTAAAAACAAGAGTCAATCTCAAGCATTCTCACCATACACAAAAGGAGGGTAACTATGGGAGGTGATGGATATGTGAATTAGCTTGATCGTGATAATAATTTCATAATGTACACATATATCAAAACATCATATTGTATATCTTGAATATATACATTTTTGTGAATTATACTTTAATAAAGCTAGAAGAAAAAAGCCAAGCTCTATTTTATTAAAAACAGATATCAACTATTATAGAGAAAAAAACATGAAAACATGGCTTTGTTTAAATACAAAAATGGCCACATTTCATTATACAAAATGATATTCTGGGGGAGATTTATGATCCACGTGGAGTTAGCATTCTCTTCTATGTAGAAGTCTGTTGCAGTTCTGTCTGTTTCAGTCACCTTTTCTGTAAAAGATTAAACTTTCATATTTGTCTTTTCTTAACCTAAACTTCACACATTTTAAGAAATCATTATCTTAAAATCTTGATCTTTGCAGCATTCAAATATTGGTACAGATGACGTGTTCTAGAGTAATCTCATTATAGTTATCTGTATTATTTAAAATCAAATTATTTTAAAATTCATTCTGAAATTTTTTAGTACAGGTTGAGAAAACAAATGGAATCTTGTATGAGAGGCATCATTGTGATTTCCTCCATGAATGATAGAAGCCTAAAGTGTTTGTTCAAGTCATTTAAGTAGGAGTGTGTGCATGCTCTTGTGTGTCTATGTGTGTGTGTTTCATAATTGCACTTGACATTTCAGGAGTCTTTATTTCCTCTTTCAAGATATTGATTCTAAATTTGTTTTGAACTGTCTTGTATCTACAACACATTCATAATATTTTTACCTGTTCTAGTATTTCAGATAAATTCTTCACCCTGGCACAAATCAATAATGAAATGCAGTTTAGCTAAGGCTTCCATCCGGCCTGATTTTCTTAGGGATAATATGTGATATAGTAAACATCTTGCTTTTGCTTATGTGGGACTTCTGGGAGCAGAACAGTCTGCCCTCAGGCAAATGAATCGCAAGCCAAGGAGGGATGCGCCCTTCATATTCTGTTAATTGATTGAAAGGGCAAATGATCTATAGGAAAAGTTGCATCATTAACTTAATTGAGGGCAAAGCCTAATTAGAGGGGAAATGGAGTAGACAGAGCCAGAGACACAGCAGGCCTTCATCTGTGATGTCAACAAACAGACCTTGTAACTAGAACCAGACAGAGACTGCAAGCCTTCATTTACATCTTCAGTTTCAATGTGAAAACATTCACTGTGTGAGCGTGTGTGTGTGTGTGTGTGTGTGTGTGTGTGTGTCTGTGTGTGTGTGTGTGTGTGTCTGTGTGTGTGTGTGTGTGTGTGTGTGTGTGTTTGGCCAGAGGAAAAGCAAAAGTTTACATACTTAGATAGAAATCAGTTCCTTCCAGGTGGAACTGTCTAGTGGGAATCAATATGTTTTAAACAAGTTAGCTGAATTGTATATATTTGAGAGGTTAATCTGAAACACATTTGAGCTCTAAATTTGGAGAGAAGGGGAGGCCTATCCAATTCTCATTTATAGAGTGGACTTAGAAGTAAATCAACCAAAAATATGACAAGTTGGTTTTTTTCTCCCAACTTGAACATGGGCAGGTTACAGTTAGGATTTATTTTGAATATGATTATATTACTGTAGGAACAGATATTCAGCGTTTGAATACGTACGGATCAATACCAATTTATCCTATTAAAAGTAGCCATAAGCCGGGCTCGGTGGCTCAGCCTGTAATCCCGTGCCTTTGGGAGGCTGAGGTGAGTGGATTGCCTGAGCCCGCGGGTTCGAGACCCGCCTGGGCAGCGAGACCTCATCTCTACAATAAATCAAAAAAATCAGCCGGGCGTGGTAGCGCGTGCCTGTAATTCCGGCTACTCGGAAGGCTGAGGCGGAAGGATTGCCCGAGCCCACTGGGTCGAGGCTGCGGTGGCCGGGAGCGGCCACTGCACTCCAGTCTGGGTGACAGAGTGAGACTCCAACTCAAAAAAAAATAAATAAATAAAAAGTAGCCATTTAAAAATAGGTATTACATTATATTATTCCATTAGAATGCATGGTGCAAATTAAGATATCCAAGTTCTCCTGTATTGTGTTGTTGAATTACTTTCTACCTCCTGACTTTTCTTGTTCCTTGAGTCTTAGAATCAGAAGCTCCTGTATTATAGATAACTATATTACAGCTTAGATGCTTCTTAAGTGTTTTAAACCTGGGATTCGAATCTGAGCTGAGACTGAGACAGATGGTGATGGTCAGAACATGTGCCTTTTATTCTTTCAGAAAACTCCATGTCCAACTCACCATTGAGTACATTTTTCTCTGACTGTAGCAACACAAACAAAACCTTTCACAAGAAATTCCACTTATAAGAAATAAAGAATACAAGCAGACATGTTTTGACTGCAGCACTACTTGTTAAAATACATAGCTATTCTTTTACCCTTCAACTGTAGTTATTGATTTTACAAAAACTGGACCCCATTTCTTCTCATGCATTCACAAATTTCTATATTTAAATTTAAAAACTATAGCACTATTGTTCAGTAGACTAGATGGCTCCTAAAATATTTCAGCTAAGAATGAAAAAAATCACAGACTAATTGACCAAAATTTTGCTTAGTTGAAGATACCAACTAAGTGCTATATCTGAGCAATAAAATAAAATCTTTTGTATAGAAGGAAAAATTCTATTACTATTGGGTAAGAAACTAGTAACACTTAAAATTGCATGAATACACTGTCTTATTAGAGATCAGGATCAAACATGATTTTTCAGATTTGCTTAGGAATTCTATTTTTCTTCTATCATTTATTTCCCTGAATATTTATAATTCTGCTTTTCAAGTTTGATTTATTTGCAAATGGCTAAAGATTTCTAAATTGCCCAGTCCTACTGTCAAAACCATTTCTTTCTCTTGATAACTAATCAGAAAGTTTGATCTTAATGGTCATGTGGTCATGAGGAAGAAATCCAGTTGCAGTCAATAATCTTCAGAAGGAACATGCATGCTTTATCTTTCAGAATTGTTTTCTTTGTAAATGCCAAACTTATAAATTCCATCCAAAAAAATAACCTGGAAATTAATAGCCTATGGTTTAATGATTTCCCTTAACCATAGGACTGAGGGCAGCTGTACTCAGCTGAACAGTTGAATATTACATTTTTTGTTAAATACAAAGATAATCAGCCGGGCTCGATGGCTCAGCCTGTAATCCCACACTTTGGACGGCTGAGGTGAGTGGTTTGCCTGAGCCCACGGGTTCGAGACCCACCTGGGCAACTTGGCAAGACCTCATCTCCACAATAAATCAAAAAATTAGCCGGGCGTGGTAGTGCACGCCTGTAGTTCCAGTTACTTGGAAGGCTGAGGCGGAAGGATCGCCGGAGCCCAGTAGGTCAAGACTGCAGTGACTGGGAGCATGCCACTGCACTCCAGTCTGGGTGACAGAGTGAGACTCCAACTCAAAAAAAAAAAAACAACCAAAGATAATCTCCTTTTCCTCTTGCATTGTATTAACTGAAAGATTGTTGTAAGGGAAAGTAACATATAATGTTTAGGGTAATAATAATAGCAAATTCATTTTCTCCGATCTAAATTCAAAGAATTATTGGCTTTTTACATTTAGTAATATTTTCACAATAAAAATACATCCATAAAAAAATACATTTATAAAAATCCTGACAGACCTTTAAGATATTTCTCTCCTTGTCTTAGAAAGAAAAAAGGGGGCAACTCCCTTGGGTCCCCTCCCACCGTGGGAGCTCTTCAGTCCTCTTAATAAATCCTGCTTTCATGAAAAAAAAAGAAAGAAAAAAGGGAGCTGTAATTAAGATAATTATTCAGACATCTGCTACAGTGGTAGTTTTGGACTAACTGACTGGTTCCATATCTATACTGTGATTGCTTCTGGGGAACACAGCTAAGGGCCTTTGCCACCTAAAGGGCCTTAGAAGAATGAAAAGTTCAGATTTCCTAGTGACCAATTCTGCTAACATCTGAGATGGTGATAAACCTGACCAGAACTGCTGAAGGAAGAATACATGACACAGGTCTTGTAGTCTTAGGACTCAAAATCCTGCCAGTCTTGGGTTCCATGATTGTAGAATCCAAACTCCATTACCAGCACTGTAATCAAAAGTCCACACCTTTTACAATTTTTTTTTTTTTTTTAGTTGGAGTCTCACTCTGTCGCCCAGACTGGAGTGCAGTGGCCGCTCCCAGCCACCTCAGCGTCGACCTGCAGGGCTCCAGTGATCCTTCCACCTCAGCCTTCCAAGTAGCTGGAATTACAGGCATGCGCTACCACGCCCAGCTGATTTTTTGATTTACTGTAGAGATGAGGTCTCGCTGCCCAGGCGGGTCTCGAACCCATGGGCTCAGGCAATTCTCTCACCTCAGCCTCCCAAAGGCGCGGGATTACAGGCTGAGCCACCGAGCCTGGCTCCTTTTAAATTTTTAAAAATTAAGATAATAATCCTAGTAATTGTCTACCTAGTGTCAAGATCTATATAGTTAATATTTTTATTTTCTTCTAAGTGCTTAATATTAAGTACTTATTGAGTACTTATCCTCATATTGAGTCCCAATTCTTGGATCTTAAATAAAAAGTTTTGGGCTTTTTAATTTAGAAAGACCTGGATTTGAACACTGGTGCTGTCACTTACTAGTCATGTGATCCTGAGTTACCACTGAATTTTTTTTAATGGGCAAAATTGGAATAATAATAACAATATTTACTTCACTGGGTAATTGTAAAAGTTAATGAAAATTAAAAAGACAAGAGTAGAGGGATCAGGGGTCCAACATGTTGCTCTCAGTACAAAGTTCGTCTTTTTTTTTTTTTTTTTGAGTTGAAGTCTCACTTCAACGCCTAGGCTGGAATGCAGTGGAACACTCAAGGCCACCCCAGGGACCTGCTGGACTCCAGCAATCCTTCTGCTTCAGTCTTCCAAGTAGCTGGAACTACAGGCGCACACTACCACGCCCGGCTAATTTTTTTCATTTATTGTAGAAATGAGGTCGCACCAAGTTGCCCAGGCTGATCTCGAACCCTTGGGTTCAGGCAACTCTCCTGCCTCAGCCTCCCAAAGTACTGGGATTACAGGCTTGAGCCACTGTGCTCATCTTTCATGGGACATATATTTTCTTGCCTCCAAACCACATTGAAATGACTCAAAGGAAAAGGGAATAAACTGTTAACAATAAAGGGATGGTTGGGAATAGGTGTATTCAATATCAGATAAGAGATTTTAACAAATTCCAGGTAGATAGGAATAGTTGAAAACTGCTGAACAGAGAAAGAAAGGGGATGCATTCACATTCCAGAGAATATCCACAAGGAAGCCTCATGGAGGCCTGTATCACAGCAGCAGCATCATGGGTCCAGGGTTGATCACAAGGGGTGTAGGATTGAGAAATGGAGCAAAAACAAAGGGATTAAAACGGTTTCCTCCTAAAGCCCCCTCCAGTTCACCAACCCCACTCCCCTCCTGCAGGCAGAAAAACTGGTATTGCAGCCTGGCAGTTACCTCCCAGGCAACCAGTCTAGGGTTTTATCTTTAAAAAGTGAGCAAGCTTTCTGTTTAAAGCTAATACTTCCATTATGGGTAAGGAGGATAGAATTCTCCTCGCTCTGGCAGTTGAAGGCCAAGCTGGCCGCTGGCTTTCTGCATGTGAAGTCTGCCAGTGAAGTAGATATGCCTCATTGTATCCTGAGCAGCTTTTCCATCTAGGGAGATAACACTGTGGAAACTGATTTATTTATAGTACAGCTACCTATAAATCCACACTGACCAAGTGTAATAGCATAGGGCTTCATTTTTTCAATAAGAACAGTCCATCATGGATCACCAGACCTATGCAGAAAACCAATAATTACAACTATGATTTATTAGTTCCTATATAGCAGAATGTGTTGACATTTTTAACTTATTCAATCTTATTAGGATTGAAATCTCTGCTAAGCAGTTACCATTATTTTCAGTGTTTTACAATGGAAGAAACTAAGCCACATAGAAGTCTAATTATTTGTCCAAAGCCACATAATTAATAAGTGATAGATTAAAATCCAGAAACCTGGCTCTCAAACATCACATTCGTAAAAGCTATGCAGCAATATCTTACATTTTTAAAAAGTTTTTTTTAAAAATGAGCAAGTTAAAGAAAAAAGAGCATAGAAAAATGCAAATTTTAATTATAATGCCCAAGGAAATTTGGGAGTTTATTTCATGAGAGCCATGAAAACAGGAAAAGTCAGAGAAAAAAGATAAGTTCTTAGAAGTTGATAATATAATTTCCAAACTTAAAAAAAAAAATCAAAGTATGAGTGGAAAATAAAGTTAAGAAAAACTTGCAAAACATACAGCAACATTATGAAATAAAACATCGAGAGAAAAGATAAGCAACATAGAGGATCATTCTAAAAAGTCCAACATTTAATTAATAACAGTTCCAAAAAGATAGGAGATACAAAGTAGATGAGAGAAAATTATATAAGATATGTTAGCACAAAATTTCTCAGTATTCAGTACACATGTTTAGGCTGAAAAAGTCTATTATGTTTTGAAGGAAATGAATTCTAAAAGATCCATATCCCAAATGTATCTTTGTGAAATTTTTAGCACTTTAAAAGTAAAGAAAAATGTTAACAACTTTTAGGAAGAAGGAAAAAACATTTGTTTGTAAGAGATGAAGAAGCCGGGCTCGGTGGCTCAGCCTGTAATCCCGCGCTTTTGGGAGGCTGAGGTGAGTGGATTGCCTGAGCCCGCGGGTTCGAGACCCGCCTGGGCAGCGAGACCTCATCTCTACAATAAATCAAAAAAAAATCAGCCGGGCGTGGTAGCGCATGCCTGTAATTCCGGCTACTTGGAAAGCTGAGGCGGAAGGATCGCCAGAGCCCAGCAAGTCGAGGCTGCGGTGGCTGGGAGCGGCCACTGCACTCCAGTCTGGGCGACAGAGTGAGACTCCAACTCAAAAAAATTAAAAAATAAAAAATAAATAAAAATAAATACCCCCCCCAAAGTAGTGATCATTATACTTATATGTGTTTAGAAACTATTCACCATTCAATATATAATAGTGATTAATAATGTTATATAAGTCTCTATGTACTAAACTGGCTCTGGTCTTTATGATTTTATAGAAATTTTACATTAGTTAATTGTCCTAAAATGGAATTTAGAGGCCGGGCTCGGTGGCTCAGCCTGTAATCCCAGCACTTTGGGAGGCCGAGGTGAGTGGATTGCCTGAGCTCACGGGTTTGAGACCTGCCTGGGCAACTTGGTGAGACCTCATCTCTACACTAAATCAAAAAAAACTAGCCAGGCGTGATAGTGCACACCTGTAGTTCCAGCTACTTGGAAGGCTGAGGCAGAAGGATCGCTAGAGCCCAGCAGGTGGAGGCTGCGGTGGCCAGGAGCGGCCACTGCACTCCAGTCTGGGCGACAGAGTGAGACTCCAACTCAAAAAAAAAAAAAAATTGAATTTAGAAAAATCCTTATCAAATATGCAATGGCACCCAAATCAATTCTGAAAAATAAGATCTTTATGTTAAACATAATCTGCTTATAATTTTAAACAAGTTGATGCCATTAAATTTAAAGCTTGAGTTCACTCTGACTATTCAAAATGTTACAGTTATACAAATGTAGAAATTCCATATTTGTTAATAATTATAATATGTCTATTATTCTGAATATCAAAATCACTGCATTTTCTTTATAATTTTCCTAAAGACTGTCTTATAAACTGTAACTATTTCTTACATAAAGATTGGCACACTGTGATTTTAAAATTTTATTTATAAGTAAGTGTCAACTTGGAGGAATGTCTCATTAGTGGAAACATTTAATTTGGGTATGTTATATCACTGCTTCAAGGACGGTGGCTGAAATATAATGAGAAGACATCTATGATCTGAAAAAAATGCAACCTACTAGTCTGCACCAAAGCAGTGACAATCCATTAGATGATGCTACTTCCTGAAGTTCTTATTTGAAATATAGCTCCAAAGAGTACCAAAAAATACATCATTTTGTCTGAGATAACATCATAATAGCTACAATATACTAGTGCAATACTGCTCGATGTCATTTGGTTGTAAAGGGAGATGTTAAATGTCTTAGCTTCCTATAGTCACAGTAACAAATTGCTACACACTTAGTGGTTTAAAGCAACATTAATTTGTTACTTTATAGTTTTGAAGGTCAGGAATCTGAAGTGAGTTTTACTGGGCCAAAATCAGGATGTTGACCAGGCTGCACTCCCTCTGAAAGCTTTGGGAGAGAATCCGTCTCTTTACCTTTCCAGATTCCTGAAACTCTCTTCATTCTTTGGTTAGTGGCCTCTTCATTCAACTGCAAAGTACACCACTTCAAATTCTACTTCCATTGTCACATCTCTTTTCTGACTCTTCCCTTCCTGCCTATCTCTTATAAGGACCCTTGTGATTACATTGCGCCCAACCAGATAATCCAGGATCGTCACCCTATCTCAAGATTCTGAATCACATCTACAAAGACTATTTTACTGCATAAAGGAATGATGAGTGCAGGAAATGCTACCCCAAAATATAGCACTTTGGCATACTGAGTATTTAAGTTAAAGGAAATTGATAAAAGCTCAGAAGCAGAAAAGTCACTCTTTGACCTTCTCCACCTCTCTCCTCTGAGTCCATAAGAAGAATTTTTTGACCTACTGTCCCTGTAAGTAGGTCATAAGACCCTCATTGCCAAGGAGTCTATACCTGGAGGCCTAGGTGAATATCAACAAAGAGCCTTGTTAAATTCATCCCAGTTTGTTACTATTAGCTCATGTTCTCTTTCTGTCTAATCATACTTCTACATGACTTTCTATTCTTCATTAAACCTAAGCATAATAACATAGTTTTCACTGAGTTTGGTGGTCTTCTTTTCTGAAGACTCCTGTTGTAGAACTTTGGTAAATACATTTGTTAGGCTTTTCTCTTGTTAATCTTTTGTTACAGGGATGTTGGCCAAGCAATGACTGAGGAAAAAGTTATTACTTCTTTGCCCCTATAGTAATATATTTAAAGGTTCTTGGAATTAGGATGTGGATATCTTTAGGAAACCATGATTCTGTCTAACATACTGAAGTATGAAGTTAATCTCAGTAATATAGTAAACTAAATACAAAATAGTACATTGAAAGACCCCAATAAACTTAGTCAAAATGAATAAACCAATGATACACATTAGACCAGGCTTATTCTATGACTAACACCAAGAAAACACTACTTGACATATAGCTATTATACTTGATTGGCATAGTGACTCAGGAGTTCATATTTTTAAAAAATACTTTTACCTTCATGGATGCAATGCATTAATGAGTATGTGGGAGGTAGGAGGAGGATGAGGAAGTTAGAAGAGGAGGGAATAAAGCACGACGCATTTATCATTTTATGTCAAAATGACTCATGAAAGTCGTAAAATGGAAACTTGGTTATCCACTGAAATAATTGAATTTGATACACACAATCTAAAGAAAAGGTCAAGAAAGCAGATTTTTAAATAACAGATAGTGGAAAGAGGAGCTTCGGATCCACACCACATCTCTCACCACATGACCTTGAACAAGTAACCTAACCTCTCTAAGCTTTTTGAGTTTCTATAAAATAAGTAGGTTGTTAAGAGTTTGATGTAATCCTGTCAGTCTCATAGTGAACAATGAATTATATATAGACTCTTCAATCGCTACCAATATATTAATCTTCAATGTATTATATAAAGATCCAAATTTGTACCTCATAAATTATGTCTTCAGATAACTCATCAAAGTACTCTAGTCAGGAGATCCTAAACTGAAGAGCTACTTTCATTATTTTTCATGATGTGGTCGATTCTGAACAACCATTTCTGAGGTTAATTCTACCCTTTCACCTAAGATTAATGGAAGGCCTACTGTCTGATTCGACACATATGTAACTTTGTTATATTTCTGTTTGCACTGGTTGTATTTAAATTTGGGGTAAAGTAATGTTACATACCTGAATTGCATTATCTTTTATTTCTGTAAAGTACCTTTTCCCATCATGTCCAGGGCTTTCTCCAGTCCTCTAACTTTCCCTAATACTGAATATAATATGTACTACATGTAAAGTAATCCAAAGTACACATTCTCTATCTTTTTTCTCTTTAAATTTTGCAACTAAAAACCCCCACAAATTTTGCAGACAAATAAGTATTTACTTTGTGTGTGTCACAATGGAATATTATCTGTCCTGTATCATTGGTTTTGGCTGCAAACATTCAACCAGATATCTAAAAAATAAATCTACATGCAATCACAGATTTTCAGCATTGGAAGTGCACTTGGCATCGTTTAGTCTTAATCTCTTAGCAATGTTTAAATTCTCCATATACTAATAGCACATTGTATCCATTTTAAAAATTAAATTCATGATAATTAAGGCCTATTGGCGATGACACATTCCAACTTTGTCATCTAACACACAGAAAATTATGTGGCATTTTAGAACTTGTCAAATCAAACTCAACCAATGACATACTATCTACATCACATTTTAAAACTCAATTGTAATTTGAAATAATCTTGAAAAAAGATAAAACAGATTTGCAAACAGGGCTTGGTTTATCCATCTTACAGTATCTGTTTTTTTGTTTGTTTGTTTGTTTGTTTTGAGTTAGAGTCTCACTCAGTCACCCAAGCTGGAGTGCAGTGCAGCCTTCTGCCTCGGCCTTCCAAGTAAACGAAACTACAGGCGTACACTACTGTGCCCAGCTAATTTTTTATTTATCATAGAAAAGAGGTCTTGCTAAGTTGCCCGGGCTGGTCTCAAACCCGTGGGCTCAGTCAATCCACTAACCTCGGCCTCCCAAAGTGCTGGGATTATAGACTGAGCCACCGAGCCTGGCCTCATCTTACAATATCTGAAATGGCTCTTTTTTCATCAATCTGTAGTCCTGGAAAGTAAATTTGTAATGTTTGGTAAATCATTCTCTTTTTTAAAGACTCTATCTCCCAGGTTAGAGTGCAGTGGCACGATCACAGCTCACTGCAGCCTTGACCTCCTGGGTTCAGGTGATCTTTCCACCTCAGCCTCCTAAGTAGCTGGGACTACAGGTGTGCGCCCCCTCGCCCAGCTATTGTGTTTGTTTGTTTGTTTGTTTTTGGTAGAGACAAAATTTCTCATGTTGCCCAAGCTGGTCTTGAACTCCTGGGCTCAAGTGATCCTTCCATCTCATTCTTTCAAAGTGCTGGGATTGCACGCATGAGCTACCATGCCCAACCTTGATAAATCATTCTTAATTGGTGGTAAGAACTTTTCAAGTGCTTGCCCAGGCCCAAAAGAAACTGATAAGTTATTAAAGTTGAAGAATTTTTGCCATAACATCTTGACATATATTTTTAAATTTTTATTTTAATACTCACTAGTAGTAACATTGATTTATTCTTATAACATTTCTAAACCCTTTGCTAAAAAGTAATTAAATGTATTTAAAGAGTGAAAGTATCTGAAGGCCAAAGGTACTTGTTTAAAATGCAGCTCTGTGGGATCCAAATCCACTAACTCAGATTCAGGGGAAAGGGACAGCGGATATCAGGAATTTCTGCTTTCATAAGTAAATATGACTCACAAGTGCACTAAAGTTTGCAAACTATTCATTCCACTACAAATATTTGTTGAGTATCTATTATGTGCCAGGCACTATACTAGACTGGGAGTTGGCAAAATTGTGACCTGAGGACCAAATCCAGCCTGCCACTTGTTTTTAAATGGCCTGTGAATCAAGAATGGATTTTGCATTTTTCAATGGTTTAAAACAAATCCAAAGAGGAATAATACTCTGTGTCAAATAAGAATTATATAAAGTTGTATTGGAACACAGGCTCACCCATTAATTTCCATTAAATTTCATAAGGCTGCTTTCATGTTACAGTGGCCCAGTTGAGTAGTTGTGACAGAGTCTGTATGTGGCACCCCTCCACTTCACATTACTGCTCAGCACCGCACAAATATCAGTGACACAGTCATAACTCAACAGAATTTCAAGTGCCATGCGTGTTGCTGGACTGCAACGTTTTATTTTAAAGTCCAGTTAAATATTACCAAGTGCAAGTCATGTCAAAACCGAAAAGAAAAGTGGACTTTGAATATTACATCTTTAAAGTAGAGTTGAGTGTGCATTATGTTGATATAAAATTAGATAACGAAGCATTGTGTTTATTATGCAAAGAATTTTCCATGTGAATAAAATAAACTTCAGCATTATTGAACTTAGCACTTACCACAGTGTCTTAAAATATCTTGTCATGGCAAAATTTATTCACAAAAATAAATAATTAAAATAAACCGCAACCAAAAAAGTTGTATTTTTTAGCCATGCAAGGAAAGCTGTTTACTGATGGTAATGTAATTAAATTGTCTTTCAAACAATAACCAAAGAAATGTGTCAGAGAAAAGAAGCATATTTAAGACTATTAGCTTCTCAGTGAGAATGCGTGCTCAAAGAGTTGAGGACATTGAAAGCAGCATTAATAGTCAATTAAAACACAAGGCAAATGATTTTGAATAGTTTTCCTTGACTCTTGAGGAATTGACAGATGTCACAGATAAAGCCTGGCTGTTGTATAGTTCAGGAGAGAATGCTGGTTAAAAATGACTGAAGAACTAGCCTCTATTAATAGTCTGCAGGTAGCAACTATGGGTAAGAATATTTTTTGGGAGGGGCAAGAATATTTTAAAAGATAATGAGAAAATATGAATTTAGTATAACCTGAAGTGGAATTTGCTAAGATATGTTAAAACTCCTAGTGGTAGCCGGGCTTGGTGGCTCAGCCTGTAATCCCGCGTCTTTGGGAGGCTGAGGTGAGTGGATTGCCTGAGCCCGGGGGTTCGAGACCCGCCTGGGCAGCGAGACCTCATCTCTACAATAAATGAAAAAATCAGCCGGGCGTGGTAGCGCATGCCTGTAATTCCGGCTACTTGGAAGGCTGAGGTGGAAGGATCGCCGGAGCCCAGCGGGTCGAGGCTGCGGTGGCCGGGAGCGGCCACTGCACTCCAGTCTGGGCAACAGAGTGAGACTCCAACTCAAAAAAAAAAAAACAAAAACAAAAAACTCCTAGTGGTAAAAAATATGTGTAGAACAGGAAAAGGTTTAGTTGAACAAATTTAGAAAGTTTCTAAAAATAGTGTTTACAAGCCTATGATTATTTATTGCATTATTTATCAGCAGGTGCTTTGCAGAAAATACATTCATCTACCATGACCTTTTGAACTAATAGTGTAGACAGTAATCTCAATTTACTCTTGTGAGTTAACCATCATTAGTTCCATAATTTTTTTTGGTCAAAAACAGAAGTTGTATTTTCTAACTTGCCCTACTACACAGGAGTTTGAGGGTTCAGCAGTGGGAAAGTTTTACTGTTAGTTTTGTGTGTGTGTGTGTGTGTGTGTGTGTGTGTGTGTGTGTGTGTGTGGTTTTTTGTTTTGTTTGTTTGTTTTGTTTTGTTTTTAATCACAGAGCCAAGATTGACACAATCTCAACCACTATTATGGAATACTGAATGGCTTTTAATGTTAGCCTTTGCTGCAGACTTGCAGATGTTAATAAATTCACTCTAACATTCCAGGGTCAAAAAGCACTATGTGAGAAACTCATACTTCAATAAAGGTGGTCTGACAAAAATTACCATTGTTTAAATCACCAGTAATGTCAAGCTGCTCTATACACATCTCATTCGGTCAAAGGTTAAAATAAGAAGCAAGATCTCCATTCCTACACAAATATGTAATGGATATATCTTTTGACCTCACACTATGGTTCCAGTAACATTTTGCAAACATGATACAAGTGTGAAGGAACTTTTAATATTTCAAAAATCCATTTAAACGTGCAGTTGAGACCAGGCTCAGTGGCTCAGCCTGTAATCCCAGCACTCAGGGAGACCGAGGCAAGTGGATTGCTTGAGACCAGCCCAGACAACTTGGTGAGACCTCGTCTCTACAATAAATTTTTTAAAAATTAGCTGGGCGTGATAGTATGCGCCTGTAGTTCCGGCTACTTGGAAGACTGAGGAGGAAGGATGCCGGAGTCCAGCAGGTCAACGCTGGGGTGGCCATGAGTGTCGCACACACTCCAGTCTGGGCGACAGAGTGAGACTCCAATTCAAAAAAATAAATAAATAAATATGCAGTTGAGGAACTTCTGCCTAACACCCAACTTGAGTTAATAATCTGCAATGTAATCACATGCAAAAATGCAAATATCAAGAAAAGAAGCTAATAGAATTCTTATATAAGTGCCTCTTAAGTGATGAGTAAGCTCAATTAAAGTCAGACGCTAACAGATACCTGTCTGTCTGAATGCATATTTTCAAAGATGAAATATGTAAAATCTCATACACATTTTAAAAATCAGCATTAACAAACATTTGCAATCAATTCTTATGGTAGGGTACACTAATTCTGAACCCCAATTAAGTGAACTATTATCCACTAAAAAAATTGTATTCTTTTCATTAGGAAATCTGTATTACAAAAAAGTTATACTCAATTATTATTATATTTTAAATTTTATCGATAAAAAACATACAGAAAAATTTACTCTCTTGTTATCTAAGTAGAGTTGTTCCCTCCATATCCATAGTGATGGGTTCCAGGACTCTAGTGGGTAGCAGAATCATTGGTTACACAAGTCTCATACAAAATGACATTGTATTTGCATATAACCTACCCACATCCTCCTATGGGCATTAAATAATCTCTAAATTACTTGAAATACTTATTATAATGCAAATGCTATGTGTCATAATTTATTTTGTGTTGCCATAAAAAATACCTGAGACTAGGTTATTTATTGAAAAAAATTATTTGGCTCACAATTCCAATGTCTAGAAAAGTTCAAGAATGGACGTTTGCATCTGGCAAGGAACGGCCTCAGACTACTTCCACTCATGGTAGAAGGTGAAGGAGAATTGGTGTGTGCAAAAATCACATGGTTAGAAGGAGGGAGGAGGTGCCAGACTCTTTCTAACAACCAGATCGCAGAGTGTGGTGGCTCACACCTGTAATCTCAGCAATTTGGAAAACTGAGAAGGGAGAATTGCTTGAGCCCAGAATTTCAAAACCAGCCTGGGCAACATAGCAAGACTTCATCTCTACAAAAAAAAAATCAAAAAAATTAGCTGGGTATGGCCACTGGCACCCGTTGTCCCAGCAACTTAGGAGGCTGAAGCAGAATGATCTGTTTAGCCTAGGAAGTTGAGGCTGCAGTGAGCTATGATTGTGCCACTGCACTCTAGTTTGGGTAACAGAGTGAGACTCCAACTCAAAAAAAAAAAAAGAAAGACAAGAAAAAACAGGTGGTACTCAATAGATAAAAGAGATTTCTTATAAGTATATAGAGCTTTGCAATGAGTTGAGAAAGCACTCTTGATTGTTATGATGATAATTATTATGATTTTGCTATGCTGTTATGAAGAAGTTACTCTCTTTAAAAGAGAGTAATTTAGAATTAAACTTTTTTGGATATAACTGAAATATACTTTTTGGAAATAAACTCAAGACAAATACATAATTAATAAAAGTAATTATAAGTAATTTTTAACAAAATATTTTTGCCAATTTTTCCACTGAGAAATGGAAATAGATACAAAGTAGATACAAAGGGCATATGGCTTGTAGAGAATCTGTGTTGGTTTGTTTGCTTATTTGTTTTGTACAAAGAAAAATTGTTTTCATCAAGCCTAACTTTAACATTGCATTTTAAAGAAGCTTGTTTTATGATATGTGTTTATATTTCTAAAGGAAAATTGAATTCTAAAAAGTCAAAGTAAAATCAAATTATATTGTTAAGAATAATGTAATTTCCTGCATTATATTTACATAACTAATGCAGTCCAATAAGGCTCTTTGAAGTACTTGTAAATTATCCCTTTCTCTTGTCTGTTTTATACCTCTCTCTATTTTATAGCTGCCTCTCCATAAATCCCTGCTTCCACTATTTTTAAAATCTCATTATTTTTCACTGAAAATGATCTCTGAATCAGTGACTGTACTCAATGAATGACTATTAAATGCTCAATGACAAAATCAGAGCTGGGTCATTGTTGGAAACAATTCTCAGCTGGGCTTGCTCACTTCATTAACTGAATTCCCTCCCATTCATCTGCATACTCAGAATGATCTTTCTAAAATTCGTAACAGATCTTGTTACCCTTTGGCATAATAATGTCTTCTCAATGCCTTCAATTTAAAACTCTGAGGCTTTGACATGACATATGAGACCCTTTATAACGTCTAAGCCTACTTCAGCCTAGTTTCCTACAACTCTTGTCTAGGTTTCTCCTGTACCCATTCTCAATGTCCCCAAAAGCATAAAGAATTTTTTTTCCCCATTTGGTGCCATGGTCATGTGGTTTATTCTATTTGTATTCTGACCCTCTTTGTTCCCTTTCACACTCTGAAAAATTTTTCTTTATTTTTAAAGGTCTTGCCCCTGGATAGATTTCCTTCAGTCTATGCTCTCTGTCCCTAAATTAAAAGCTTACCCATAGCTTCTATTACACTGATACCTAGGTTATGTGTTAGCCTATCTGACTCCCCCACCAGCTTACAAGCTCCTAGAAGGCATTCAGTCACTCCTTCATCCATCTGTTTATAAGTGTTGTGTTCCCTCAGTTATTAATAGTGTCTGAAACATAATTGGTTCTCAAGTACATGTTTTCTGAGTCAAAGCCAGGCTATTGTAGCCTCGGAAGGCTTGGGCTAAATGGACCAAAAAATAACTAATATTTACCAACGACCTTCTATGGTTTAGAACAAATCTTTCTACATTTTATTTTCACAGTAACACTATTAAGTAGGTATTATTGATCTCCTTTTACAAAAGGAGAACTGAAGTGAATTGATAGACTCCAAGTTGTACAGCAAGGTTGTGTTTACCACCAGGTTCAAAGTCAGATCTGTGGATTATACTTCCCTGCCCACAAATCCACCTACTTGAGCAAAACTGTTCTTTTTTTTTTTTATTATTCCCAGCTTCGTACATCTAGCTAATCTCATGAACTAACTTGTACCATGATGTTAATGAGTATATGTGCTGCTATTCATGATCCTTTTCCAGAAATTTTTTTTTTTTGAGTTGTAGTCTCACTCCGTCGCCCAAGCTGGAGTGCAGTGGCATGCTCACAGCCACCCCAGTGTCAACCTGCTGGGCTCATGGGATCTTTCCACCTTAGCCTTTTAAGCAGCCAGAACTTCAGGTGTGCGGTACCACACCCGGCTGATTTTTTATTTATTGTAGACTTGAGGTCTTGCCAAGTTGCCCAGGCTGGTCTCGAACCCATGGGCTCAGGCAATCCACTTGCCTCGGTCTCCCAAAGTGCTGGAATTACAGGCTAAGCCACCAAGCCTGGCCCAGAAAATATTTTTAACCTCAAAGAAGTATTCTAAAGTAGCTATTTTGAACCAACTAGGGGAGAAATTTGAGAACCATTTAATCTTTCCAAGCTTCTAGTTAGTTGCCTAGTTCAGTTAGTAGGACCCAGGTGTGTGACTTTACATAAATATTAACTCTAAAATCATTTACTGACATTATTACTAATATGTTGACAGCCACCCTGAGGCATAGTGTGCGTCTTTACAAATGACCCAAAAATAGAATGAAGACAAATACCAGATCCTCAGATCTGTTTGCTAAAAACCCAGAGATACTTGTATAAATACACTATAGCAAAACAAACAAACTAATGGTAACTTCATTTGTAATAATAATATCTGTTAGTATCTATCTCATTCTTTATTTGTTGAGCACTATGTTCTAGGTAATGTGGTAGACTTTTGTTTTTTTACGTAAAACTATACAAGAGGTGCTATTACACAAATGACTTTGAACACTGGCATAAGCAAGTTTCAGTTGTAAAATGTGTATAATAATGCTCTTTAAAATAAGGATCAGATCAGGAGCTTTGCATCATTGGAAGAGAAATGGAAGAAAAGTGTGTGTGTATGTGTTGTGGTGTGTGTGTGCATATGTGTATGTCTGTGGAGTGTGTGTTTGTATGTGCATATTTGTGTGTGCATGTGTGTGTGTGCGTGAGTGTGTGTGTGTGTGTGTGTGTGTGTGTGTGTGTGTGTGTGTGTATGTGTAGGGATGGAGGACTGTATCACAATTAATAGCTCTGGAAGTAATGAAGTATGAAGGCAGCCCTGGGGTGTAGTTTTACCTCTATATATCCCAACTTCCTCCAGACCACCATTCTGAATGTAGAAGAGATACTCATACACCCTCAAAGGTTCAGGGTTACTTGCTGCTGTAGAATGCAGCCAGGGATCTCAGCTCCCTTTTCCACATTTCATTAGCCGGAAATAGAGAGTTAGACCGCTGCAAGTCAGTTTCTACAGACTACGTCAGTGACAAGGTTTCTAATACAACAGAATCAATAGAAACAATAGAATGAATGTCTTGGGTTTTTTATTTTGTATTTTTTATTAGTATTTTATTTTTTTAGAGACAATGATTCATGTTGCCCAGATTGAACTTGAACTCCTATGCTCAACACTCTTGGCCTTCTATGTAGCTGGGACTACAGGAAATGACACCACATCAAGCAAGAATCAATACATTTTTTAAAGAAATAAAAAATTTGCTGACACCCGGACACACATCAAAGATACATAGGCCTAAAACACATTTTTCCCTCTTTTGGTTGTATTCCTTTCCCTTTAATGATATTTTTTTAAAATTACAAAATAAATTATGATTTTTGGGGGGGAAAAGGAAATAACTACTCAGTTATATAAGGCAGATGGAGAAAATGGCCTCATTACCTTCCTGTTTCTTGTCTCCTCACCTAAAAATTTCCCAGAAATGGTCACTGCTTACTGCTAGCGCATAGCTCTCCAGAATGCTTCTGTGTATGCACAAACTTACAAAGGATTTTAAAAATTATATTATTCTATACATGGTATTTACTGCTTGATCTTTTCATTTAAAAAATGATTGCAGCTATCTTTCTATGCATGTGTATTCACCCCTCTTTCTCGCTTTTTTTGAGTTGGAGTCTCACTCTGTCGCCCAGACTGGAGTGCAATGGCCGCTCCCAGCCACCGCAGCCTCGACCTGCTGGGCTCCGGCGATCCTTCCGCCTCAGCCTTTCAAGTAGCCGGAATTACAGGCACGCGCTACCACGCCCGGCTGATTTTTTGATTTATTGTAGAGATGAGGTCTCGCTGCCCAGGCGGGTCTGGAACCCGCAGGCTCAGGCAATCCACTCACCTCAGCCTCCCAAAGGCGCGGGATTACAGGCTGAGCCACTGAGCCCGGCTTTTCTCTCTTTTTTAAAAACGTAGTGTAATTTATTTAACTCCCTCTACTGAGGTTTATTTTAGTTGGCTGTAGTGTTCCATAATTTATTTTTTTAGCAGAATCTACCTAAGATTCAGATATGTCTCTGGATTGCCATTTCTTCTTCTTTTTTTTT
Organism: Cephalopachus bancanus; assembly: GCA_027257055.1. Taxonomy (NCBI): domain Eukaryota; kingdom Metazoa; phylum Chordata; class Mammalia; order Primates; family Tarsiidae; genus Cephalopachus; species Cephalopachus bancanus. Next base: position 2,946,463 of record JAPVLO010000068.1, read on the forward strand.
AGAAAGCAGGATTTATTGAGAGAACAGAAAAGCTTCCACAGTGGGAGGGATCCCGAAGAGGTTGCCCTTAGATTGCCATTTCTAACAGGATTTATTCCTAAAAACAAAATTTCAGGGACAATGCATATTTGCAATTGCGATAAGATTTTCAAATATCTTAATATCAACTGTCTACATGAAAGTTAGAAAAGGATCTTGAGAAAAGTTTCAAGTCCACAAGGATTACTCCTGTAAATATTCACAGGTACAATTTTGATAAAGATTTTTTTAATATTGAATAACAAAAATGAGTATGTAACCATCAAAAACAGAAAAAAAGAATATATAAAATGAAAAATAAACCTTTGTCACCATTCTAATTTTTTCATTCTCATAATCTTCTTTGCTCTTATAAACCAATAGTTTCTATAAATCTTTAAGATTTGATAGGAAAATCTGAGAATATATATATATGTGTGTGTATATATATATATATATATTTTTTTTTTTTTTTGAGGTTGAATCTCACTCTGTCACCCAGACTGGAGTGTGGTGGCCGCTCCCGGCCACCGCAGCCTCGACCTGCTGGGCTCCAGGGATCCTTCCGCCTCAGCCTTCCAAGTAGCTGGAACTACAGGCGCGCATTACCACGCCCGGCTAATTTTTTGATTTATTGTAGAGATGAGGTCTCACCAAGTTGCCCAGGCAGGTCTCGAACCCATGGGCTCAGGCAATTCACTTACCTCAACCTCCCAAGGCACGGGATTACAGGCTGAGCCACGGAGCCCGGCTGTGAGAATATTTTTAAAATATAGTGATTATGTTCTTGAATATAGTATCACAAACTAAAAACATATTTGCATTTTGGAGAATTAGAACGGTATAAATTATATTTAAGAAGACATTTTAGACAGTTCATAGTATTTGTCTTAATTTTATCTGAAGGAAAAATTGTATTTAAGGTATTACCAAATTTGCTTAAAATATCCCAAATATCCAATATTCCACAAACTGCTTAATATAGTAACTATATTAGTTTATACTATAGCTACTATGATAGTTTGCACTTTATATTTATCTAAGATCACATCCTTGCTGAAATGCAAATTGCTTTCACAATTTTTTATTTTATTTTATTTATTTTTGCCATTCACAACTTCAACCATTAAACGAGATCAAGGCATTAAACACACTGGTTTCATATATTTTTTGAAGCAAGAACTGTAGAAATTGTGTATGTTGAAAAAGTTTTAACTACTGTTTCAAGAGAAAAAGAAATTGTGTGGTTTATTTTTAAAGTGTGCACTCACACATACTCAAAGTAGTGGGGTTGAAAGGAGAGAAAAAAGAGTAAAAGTTCATTGGAACCCAATGATTTATTGGGAAAGGCCCAGCGAGCTCACATAAAAACCAAAGGGGGGAAGTGATCGGACATTGGGTCAAATCTCCATTCACATGTTGTGTAATAAAAGGCTGACTGTAGCCTTTCAGCCTCGCTTCTAGTCATAGACAATAGCAATTGCAGAGCAAGACTAATAACAGGATTTAGCATAAATCCACCACAGGAAGTGAACAGTTGTACTGGCAAATAATTAGCCAGGAAACATTTTATAGCAGCATCAGGATGCGTCCGTGAGCTTTCAAACTCTCAATGCATTTGCGATCATGAAAACATAATTAGTTCTCAGCGATTGTAATTTTTGTGTGTTTGTTGTAAGATGGTTCTTTTTCCCTCCTTTCTTTTCACAAGCAGGCCTTATTTTTCCTGTCCTAATTTAGCAGCCCTAGTGAGGGTTTTGAAGTCTCAAGGGAGGGGTTTAGAATGTTCTCTTTTTTCCTCCTGCTGATGCTTTTTTATTGCAAGGTGGATGGTGTTTATTTTGCACAGCTAACAAGTGAGTTCAAAGCAATACGTTGCTCTTGAACTCCTGCCAGATTCCCAAAGCTGAAAGCTCCCCTGCGTGGTAGAACCGACCTGTACTATCAAAGCCTGACTAATTTGCAAAGGAATGTCAAAATGACTGGTGCACTGCATTTTCCACCACCCGCTTCATTTGACACTTAAAGGAAAGCTAAGTGGGAGTGTAAAAGGAAGGAAATTCATTCAAGGCAGCACATCCTATAAGGTGTGAATTAATTTCGGAAGAAAATGAGAGCTCATTGCTTACGGTTTCAATTTCATCTTCTGTGCTCTTTGTTTTAGTTGCTGCTTTAGTAAGGGTTGCTAATAAACATTATGCTTCTGTTCTCACATCATCCATATTAGGAGTAAATGCTGTCATTAGACTTGGCTTTGAAATTCTTCGTGTCAAAGTGTCTACATGATGCTGCTTTGTCTGATTTAGTCACACCAGTCAAAGAGCAGCCTCATGAAGAAAAACACAGTCCAGGCCAATATTTTTCTCCTTTCAACACTTTAAAAAATCATTTCCTCAGAGCTGAGAAAGCTACATTTGTGAAAGCACATAAATTATTATAGGAGGAGACAAGACTGATAAAACAAAGTTCTAAACTTCACATTTAAAAGCATAACTCAGAGATGATGTTTGGAAATTCAATTCAGTTCACATAAGCATTAAGACTAAACTGAAGATCACAGAGTCTATAAAGATCAAATAGGAGACTGATTTCATTTAGTCTGATTCTAATGTCTGTGTTCTAGTTGCATTTTATAACTCAAACTATATTTAAAACGTATATCGAAAATATGCCATTGGGATATTAACCCAAATAAGTTCATCCACAAATCATTTCTTCATGCATTGATTCTAGAGCTTTGTTATTACTTTGGATTGTTTCCCTAATGAGTTTGCCAGGATTTATATAAACTGCAATTGTCATCACCTAGGTGAACAGGAGTCTCACCTTCAAAGATTGTCCCGTTTGCATGAGTATTGACCATCAGTTTATTTAATGTGACTCTCTACCTAACACTGAACTTCATACCTCAACAGGTAGTTGGCCACTAAAAGTGTACATTATCTCTGTTATCAAAATATGAGGTAATCTGGAGGTAAAGCTTCTAGCAATGCCTCAGTTGCTGGGAAGTGAATTACCAACTATGGTCATGCTGCAGTTGTCTAAAAACTGAGTTAATGTCATACTGAGTGCTATGTTGCTGAGGGATAAAGGCGAGAGTCAGATTGACCCAGATATGCCTTACAACTGGAGCACTTGCTAGTTCTCTGTAGGCACTACTAATTAATGAACCTTTCAAAGGCCTAGCTTCATTATATGTATAACAAGGCTAATTTTACCACCTAACCTGTGGTTTACTGCACTCAGTCCTGTGAATGTCAGATAATAAACACTTAATAAATGTAAACTATTACAAAATCAAAGCAGTTTGGAAATGATATGCTGCAAGAATCAGATGAGCTTAAAATACAGGAAATACCTTATCTTGTGGAACAGGAATCTGGGGATAAAGCAGCCTCCAAATTTGGTATGACCAACTTTTCAGTTTTGTCTTGCAATGTACTTTGTTCTCTTGTGTGGATTAGTCTTCAGTCTAGCTCCCCTCATGGTTACAAAGTAGCTGTCAGCAATAACCACAATAAGCTACTTTGTTCAAGTTCAGAAGAGAAGAAAGTTCTTCATCCATGATATAAAATTCCTTTCTGCAGTATGACTGGGGACAACTTAAGCTCAGTACCCATTACTATGACATGATGGTGGTCACTAAATAAAATGTTGCACTGCTCATCTTAATCCTGGTTTCCTAAAACAGTTTTTAGCCTTGGGGAAGAGACTTTCTTAGTTAGTCTATACCATTGAGGATCTCACCTGACTGCTGAATGTGGAAGTCTTCTTCCCCTGAGTCATATGAGCAAGGAACAGAAGGTTGGAAGCGTAGAAGAAGTTAGGGTTTTGCTAGAAAGAGGCTGAAAGGACTTACAGGGATCTATCAAGCTCCCAGAATGATAGAAATGGTGCACTCAAACTGAGTAGTTTAATAAAGTTCTAATTACAAAGAAGGGTAGACTTTCTTCTTTTAGGCACAATGACTAGGAGCTGTTCCCAGCCTTAAACCTGAAGGGATAAAGGAAGAAGTAATTACCACAACCCAGGAAAAAAAGGACTATGAATAAGCTACCTGCTAGAAGTATGACCTTATCAAGTTCTTTATCAAGGACCTCAGCCTGTCCCTCACCCATCCTCAACAGCTTTCCAACAGATATTTGCAAGGATTGCTGTGGTATTACTCTCCTTCCATTCCCCAGTTTCTTGCCAGTGCCTCCTCTTGGTGGAACACAACCAGAAGCCAGAGGACATGGGAGCCTGTGATGCAGTTCATGGAGGCCAGCATCTTGACACAGAGTGAGACAAAGGGACAAATGAATCCCAAACAAGAACGTAAGACAGGCCGCTTCTGGGTAAGCAAACAACACAGTGCCATAATTATTCTGTAAGACAGAACAAAAATAGAAAAGAGAGAAAGAGGGAGAAAAAGTAGAAATAGAAGTACTAAAGAAGGATGGAGACCAAGAAGGGAAAGAAAACACTTTTTAGTAAACAGAAATAGATTGGAAACCCAAGACTTAAACATGATGTAAAAGGATTGCACATTTTGCCAAACAGAAGGAAATTAATATTGTCAGAGGCTATAGACGACAATCAAAGACAATTCCCTTGGAAAGAGATGCATTAATTCATCCTGCAAATATGTTTAAGTACCTATTCTGAAAAGCAATATGGAGGGGCAGAGTACTTAAAAACTGGAATTTGGGGCTAGTTTTTCTGGTTTTATATTGTGAAGTGACCACTTATGAGTGAACTCAGGCATATTACTCTGTCTCCCCTTCCTCAACCGTCAAGCAGAGCTGTTAATGAGACCTTTCTGATGAGACTGTCTGGGAGTTAAATGATCTAAAACATGTGAAACACCTTGAACCACCAGGTACATACTAAGTACAATAGATGTTAGTTTTTCTTATTACCCTATACTGAACATTGTGCTAGGTGTTTTTTTAAATATTTCCTTCTGGAGCTTACTTTCTGGTAGAGAGAGATATAAGATCTATACATAAATAAGCTCACTGGCAAGTTATAGACGGCATGATAAACTTTTGGCCAAGTACAGATGAGTGAAAAGAGGAAAAATTGCTCAAAGAGTTTGAATCAGATGTTTATCCAGGGGGGGAAACTTCGATTTGAGTCTTGAATGAAGATTAGGTATTTGCCAGATAGGCTGAGGCTGGGGCAAAAAGCATTCCAAGCAGAAGACATATGAACAAAACCAGAAAGAATTGAAATAACATGGAATATCAGGGCAACTGAGTACTGCTTAGAGGAAGAGGGAGAAAACAAAAGAGAGAGTTGTAAAAACTGTAACTAGAGGGACACATTGAAGGAAGATGGCTTATAGATCATGCTGAAGAGATTGTCCCTTCCCCCATCCTTTTATACTTAAAGCAATGGGAAGGCAGGAAAACTGTTATAGCAAAAGTGTGACTTTGCCATATTTTTCCATAGAAAAAATTTATTATAGATGGATATTGTAAAAAGCATTGTGGGTGCTCTTAGTGGATGGAAAGAACTGGTGGAGTTACCAAAGCTTCAGGCAAAAGAAACTGGTAGTTTGTACTAGGATGCTAGTGGTAAAAAGTCAAGTCATATTTGGGAGGTAAAATCACTGTCTTGGTAACAGATTAGATGAGAAAGACAGAAAAGGGGTTAAGAATGATGCTGAAAGAAGAGCAGATTTGGGATAAAGATTGAAAGGTTGTAGTTTGGTCATATTAAAATTTAGGTGACTTTGAGAACTAAAGACGAGATAGAAAATAGGCTGTCAAGCGATAGCAAATAGATTATACCAAATATGAGTCTAAAAGTCAGAGCAGAGATTTAGGCCAGAAATAAATATTTATGAATCTACTCTGCATAGTTGGTAATTGAATTCCTTTTTCTTTTCTTTTCTTTTTTTCCCTGCAAAAAAAGCTTTATTTTCATTTGGTCCAGGGCTTGAAAGAGGGCTCCAGGGTGGTTAAAAACATGCCTAGCGTCTGGAGGGGGAGTCTCAGGCAGAAGCCCTGATAATTTGAGAGGGACCCTCCACCCTCCCACGGCACTTCCTAGTAGTGCTTGAGGGTGAGCCTTTCTAAGAGATACTCGCCCAGACCAGCCTCAGCTGGCCAGCCTGCAAAGGTTGGTCAGGTGGTCGCCCATCTTCCTGATGAGTTTCACTTCCTCATCTGGGAAGCGGTTCTCCAGGAAGTCACAGAGACTGGGGTCTGCGCGGACAGATCCCGGAGGATGAAGACCCAAAGGCTTGATTCCGGTTCTTCCCCAGGGCCATGGCGGTTTCCATGGCGTCCGTGGTTTTACCGCACTCGTCTTGTGACATGTCTCCATAGTCTGGAAGAGGGCGCGGGCACCCGGCTGGTTTTGCATCTCTTCAAAGAGAGCTGGGTGCCCTCGCGCCGCTTGACGGCCAATTCGAAAGAAGCTGAGAATAACTAGTAGGTAGCAGAAGACTCAGAAAGGAGTATTCTAGAAGCCAAAAAAGAAGAAAATTTTTAAAAGAATTAACTTTTCAAGAGTTAAAAAAAAAAATCCTACTGAGCACTTTTGTACACTTACTGCATACCTGGCATTTCTCCGAGTTCTTTAGGTATATAGGTCATCTTGTTTTCCAGTCATTCCGTGTAAATCACATCTGAAAAAATTAACTTCATTTTTACGGAGAAGAAAACTAAATCATGGAGAATAAAATAATTTGTCCAGGATCACACAACTTCTAAGTGATAAAGACAGAATTTGAACCCAGATGCATCTAATTCTAAAATCTGTAGCGTTTGTTTGTCTATATTTGCAAAGTCCTACGATTTTGGCCTTTAGAAAACAATAAGTCACTTTTTCCATAATGGTTTTTTTGCAGTATTACAAACAGAAACGAAGAGTTTAATAATAGGTTCAAAAGAGCACAGCCAGGGAGACAGCAAAGACAAGTGATTTTAATAACTAACAAATGGAAACATCACAAATTCTCAAAATAGGGAAATCATTACATACATTTTGAGTTAGTTAAGAGGTATAAAAACATAGTTATATAAAAGGAATAAGTTAGAAGGAATAAATACTGTAGGGAAATTATAGTTAACGGCAATTAATTGTATATTTCAAAATAATCAGAAAAGAATTGTAATGTTCTTCATACAAGAAAAGGTAAATGTTTGAAATAAGCCATTTCTAAATTACCCTGATTTGATCATTACACATTGCATGTAGGTATCAAAATATCACATGCATCCCCAAAATATGTGCAGCTGTTATATATCAATCTTTTTTTAATTCCAGGAAAATAAATAAAATATCACAAATGGTTAAAACAAAAACAGGAGTACATTTTCAAATGACAGTGTGATTAAATATCACACAGTCACTAAAATTAGGTTTTTGTAAGAATATTTGCTGATATTACATACTTACTTTGTAATAGCTAATTTAACAAGTAGAATATAAAATGAAATATACGATGTGAGCTCCATTATTTTAAAAAAGTATGACCATTTCCATGTAAAGGAAATTCCAAGATATGTTAAACAGTCACTTAATCTGAATGGTATAATTTTGGGTTGTTTTTATTTTCTTAAAACACCTACAATGATGCAATATATAACAATGCTTTGGTCAATGATGGACTACACATATAACAGTGGTCTCTAAAGATTATAATGAAGCTGAAAAACTCCTGTCATCTAGTGATGTTATAGTTGTCATAATGTCCTTGCAAAGCACATTACTCACATGTTTGTGATAAGGCTGGTATAAACAAACCTACTGTGCTACCAGTCGTGTAAAAGTCTAGCACATACAATTAAGTATAGTACATAATACATAATGGTAACAAACAACTATGTTACTGGCTTATGTATCTACTATACTATACTTTTTCTATCATTATTCTAGAGTGTACTCTGTCTAGTTTTAACAAAAAACTTTAACTGTAGAAAAGTCTCAGGAAGGTCCTTCAAGAGTTTTTTCCAGAAGAAGGCATTGCTATCATATAGATGAGATCTCCACCATAAGCAATAAAGAGGCATTATCAGTCTTTACAAAAAATCAGATGATTACAAGTCATTTTTGTCTCAATACTTATTGGCCCTGAAGAACTTCCAGTGGGACCAGATGTGGAGATGGAAGACAGTGTTATTGATGACCCTGACCTTGTGTAGACCTAGGCTAATGTGTGTGTTTGTGTCTTCGTTTTTAACAAAAAAGTCTTTAAATTTTTTTTAAGTTTAAGAATAGAAAAAAGCCTACAGAATAAGAATATAAAGGGAGAAAATATTTTTGTACAGCTGTAGAGTATTTTAAGCTGTTATCATTATAAAATCAAAAATTTAAAAATTAAAAAGGTATAAAGTGAAAAAATTACAGCAAGCTAAAGTTGATTATTGACAAATTTGTTTTATAAACTTAGTATCTACAGTAGTATACAGTAATGTCCTAGGCCTTCACATTCATTCACCACTCACTCACTGACTCACCCAGAGCAATGTATAGTCCTGTACGTGTCCTATATAGGTGTATCATTTTTATCTTTCAGACCATATTTTTACTGTACCTTTCTGTTTGCATATGCTTAGCTATACAACCATTGTATTACAATTGCCTACAATATTCAGTACAGTAACTTGCTGTACAGGTTTGTAACTGAGGAACAATAGGCTATCTCATATAACCTAGGTGTGTAGTAGGTTATATCACCCAGGTCTATGTAAGTACGCTCTATGGTGTTCACAGAATGATGAAATTGCCTAATGAAGCATTTCTCAGAGCTTATCCCCACCACTAAGCAATGCACGACTATACATACTTTCTAATTTTCAACAATAAATATGTACAGTTTATATCAAAGGAAGTGACAAAAGTAATTTTGTACAGATTAAGTTTCTGCTTTTTATTTTAGTTGTTCATTTTCTACAAAATTATTTGTGCATATGTGTATACATACATATACAAACTTATTCTATGTTTAATCCTTTTAAAGATGTTTCTGAGATAAGAAAAATCTGTTTACAGTTTATTAAAAAATGCCTGGTATTTTAAAGGAAATATTTATTTCAGGAAATGGTTAAAAATATTATAAATCACCAGCTACAACTTAAGTCTTAATAATGTTTAAAATGCCTGTAGGTGCAATGGCTCATCTTTATGGTACAGGATAAAGTGTGATGTGATCGCAGATAACAGGGAAAGTAGAATTTCACAGTCTTGCACCAATTAGTTTTACTTGGCCCCACTTCATTCAGCAATAAAGATGGGTTTTTTTAGCCAGGCACAGTGGCTAACACTTGTAATCCCAGCAATTTGGGAGGCAGAAGCGAGAGGACTGCCTAAGCCCATGGGTTTGAGACCAACCTGGGCAACATGGCAAGACCTCTTCTCTACAATAAATCAAAAAAATTAGCTGGGCATGGTGGCACACGCCTGTAGTTCCAGCTACTTGAAAGGCTGAAGTGGAAGGATGGCCTGAGCCTAGCAGGTCGAGGCTACAAGTGGCCATGAGTGTGCCACTACACTCCAGCTTAGGCAACAGAGTGAGACTCTGACTCAAAAAAAAAAAAAAAAGGTTTTTACTGGCCTCCTTTCTAGTTTACCTTTGCTTTCTTCTTTAGACCATCACAGGGATATTTCTCTCCTGATTCTTGATTCTTGGGAATGGATTAATATTTATGCATGCACCTTTAATAATCAGGCCCTGTTCTAAATTGCTAAATACTTGATTTAGTGGTGTTTTTATACATTCATTCACAGAATCAATGTCTGCCATATTCAATTAAATAAGTGATTATTGGATGTTTTTTATGTAGCAGTCATGGTATAACAAAATAAATAAGACAATGCCATTATCTTTAAAGGGCTCATACATGTGAACAAATGACAACACATAAGTAGATGTGGACACACACATGCTGCTGAATTGGAAATAGAATGAACATTCAGGAGTCAGAGAAAATTTCAGATCACAGAGGGCTCCTTGAGTGGTACTTAAAGTCTGAGTACAGTCACTCACCATACAAACAAGGCAGAGAGGGATATCTTAGTGAATGCCAACAGTGTGAGCAAAAACGTGGAAGCATAAAAATACCCAATGTGTTTAGGAGATGTGATTAGTTTAAGGAGAACTTAGGCACAGGAGAAGATGTAATTTGAGACGAGTCCCATTGTATCTCATGTTATAAAGCTGGCTCTCTACTGTGAGCAGTGAAGAGGCATTATCAGTCTTTAATCATTAAATCAGATGATTACAAGTAAGATTTTTGTTACAGAAAAAAAATTTTAGTGATGCTAACAGTGGAAACTGAGCGCAAGTAGAGTTGTCAGGAGGCTCAGAAAGGATAAGGACCCAAATCAGGATTCTGGGATAGAATGATGTGATAAATGGGACTGGCTTGAAAGATGATTCTTGATGAGCAGACAGACTTAGGACTCAGGCCAAAGGAGAAGTTAAGGGTAGCACTTCCTTCTCACTGGACTCAAGCTTCCTAAGACATGTCCTCCACTCCTGAGGCCAGTTGTCACATATTTGCTGAAATCTCCCAGACTTGTATCTTTAGGATAGGCACGTGTTATCGAGTGGATTCCTGTTATAACCACCTGGATGTCCTACAGGCATTTCAAAGTCAACATGTTGTATTAAAACAAACACCCTTCTTGACTACACTCTGTGCTCAGAAGATGGCATATTCCCAGAGTCACTCATGAGTCCTTTTGCCTTCTCCACCCATTCACTTAATCACCAAGTCTAGTTGATTTTTACCCTTGAATATTTTTTTAAAAATACGTCCTTGCCTTTCTCTCAATACTTCTAATACCTCTGAGTCATCCATTTCCTTGAACACTACTCCTACTTTGACTTCATACAATTCATCAAAAAGCTCTGCCAATTTTATCTCCTAAATCATTTTAATTCCATCTTTGTTCAGGCCAGCACCATTTCTCAGCTTTATTATTTGATTGCTTTGCAACCTCTAATCAGTTCAGTTCCTCAAAGATTTTCACCTGGACTATTAAGACGCCTTTAAGATGACTTCTCCCCTTCCAGTTCAGTTCATCTTCCATCCCTTCCTCTAAGCAAGCCATCAAAAACAGATCAGCCACATCACTTGACTGTGTACAACCTTTGATTGTCTCTCTGTCACCAAAAGGATGAAGGCCAAGATCATCAACAGAGCTGACAAGGAATATCCTCTAAGCCTCCACTCCCTCTCCCCACCATCAATTCCCACCACTCCAGGTTTCATTAAGTAGTTTCTAATTACATATATAAGAATAACCATAAGTACAAGTTACCAAAATCAAGGTTATTTGGTCATTTCCTGTTCTTTTATGAGCAAACTCTGGTTCTTCAATACATCTAATTATTGAATCAGAATATGTTATACGTTACGACGCTGAGCAAAATCACACAGTCGTCAAATAGTCTCGGATAACAATAAATACAAATGCAGTGCTAAGGCTCTGTTTTAAGATATTGATACTTTAATACCTTGTCCACAATTGAATTAGAGAAAAATTACTATGATTCAAACTAATTGGTTTATTATTTTAAATATATATTTATTCGAGTTGGAGTCTCACTCTATCACCTAGGTTGGGGTGCAGTGGCACACTCACGGCCACCCCAGTTGACCTGCTGGTCTCAGGCGATCCTTCTGCCTCAGCCTTCCAAGTAGCTGAAACTACAGGCGTGCACTACCATGCCTGGCTAATTTTGGATTTACTGTAGAGATGAGGTCTTGTCAAGTTGCCAGGGCTGGTCTCGAATCTGCAGGCTCAGGCAATCCATTCTCCTTGGCCTCCCAAAGTGCTGGGATGACAGGCTGAGCCACCGAACCTGGCCATTATTTTTAATCTTAAATAAAAAGAACAATAATGATAACAATGATGATAGCTACCATGTATTGAAGACTGACAATGGTCCTGATGTTGATAAATTCTTCATCAATATTAGAAGTTGAGTATCCCTTATCCAAAATTCTTGGGAAGAAAAGTATATTGAATTTCACATTTTAGAATATTTGCATTTTCTGAGATATCTTGGGATGGGACTCAAGTCTAAACATGAAATTTTGTTTCCTATACACCTTGTACATGAAGATAATTTTATAGAATACTTTTGAACAATTATGTGAAGAAAGTTGTGACTGTGTTTTGTCTGTACCTTGTTACATAAGGTTAGGAGTAGAATTTTCTACTTGTGGCTTTTGGATTTTGGAGCATTTGGGATTACAGAGTTTCAGATTAGAGACGTTCAATCTCTGTCTCAACAGCTCTCAACTATGTATCATTGTTCCCATTTTACAGATAAAAAGACTAAGTCTCAATGAGACTCAGGGTCTTCCTAAAAGCAGTAATGCCAAAGCAAAGAGTCAACCCAAATCTCTAATTCCAAGGCTTATTCTCTTGGCACCATGACACAGTACTTAATGCAATTTTATTAAATCTGTGAATAAGTCCATTAACTATAATTAAAAAGTATACAAAGTCATCTTTAATTGCATGATTAAATTCATGCCTTATTTTTATTTATTTTGTGTAAAATAATTTGCCAAAGCTCATAACATTTACAGTAATGTTCAAAGGGTACCAACATAATATTTTTTTTGTTGTGGTGGTTTTTGAATCAGATTTTCACTCTGTCTCCCAGACTGGAATGCAGTGGCATCATCACGGCTCACCACAACCTCAACCTTTAGGGCTCAGGCAATCCCTCCGCTTCAGCTACCCAAGTAGCTGGAACTAAAGGTGCATGCCATCATATCCGGCTAATTTTTTAATTCTTTTGTAGAGATGAGATCTCGCTGTGTTGCCCAGGCTGGTCTTGAACTCCTGGGCTAAAGTCATCCTCCCTCCTCGACCTCCCAAAGCACTAGATTACAGACATGAGCCACCACACCCAGCTGGAACACAGTATCTTTAACTTTGCACTTGTCTACAAAAATTTACAATCAAGGTCGGGCGTAGTGGCTTAAGCTTGTAATCCAAGCACTTTGGGAGGCCAAGGTAAGAGGATTGCCTGAACCCAGGGATTCGAGATCAGCCTGGGCAACTTGGTAAGACCTTATCTCTACAATTAAAATAAAAAATAAAAAAATAAGCCAGGTGTCATGGTGTGCACCTGTAGTTCCAGCTACTTGGAAGGCTGAGGCAGAAGGATCACCTGAACCCATCATGTTAAGGCTACAATGACTGTGAACATGCCACTGCACTCCAGCCTGGATGACGGAGTGACAGGCCAACTGAAAAAAAAAATTAAAATCAATTGCTTATTAGGTTACTTCTTAAATTGCATATTGAAAAACAATCTTAAACATACCTGTGTATCTAACTATATGTTTCATGTGAGCCTCAAACATCTCAAACATTTAAAAACTTCCTCTGCACATACATCTAGGATTAGATCCCCTTCCGTACAATATTGCAACACGCCATCCTCTTCCTTTATACCATTTTTAGCAATTGTAATTTAATTTTTTTCTTACAGTTATTTCTGCAGGAATATCTCCCACCGAGAGATTAAGAATCCCACTGGTGGATGGAACTTGTTTGCCTCCTTTACTTCGCCTCCTGTCACCTAGCCCTGTGCTTGGCACAGTATTTGTGCTTTGTACCCAACAGATAAATGGCATGCACAAAAGAAGCAAGGAATACAGATATGTGAAAACATTTTGAAAGTTAGCAATTATCAAATATGGATCACAGGAATTGAGGAATGGGATCAATTGAGAGAAATGAAAATCTAATTCTAAAAAACCATGGATGCCATGCTAAGGAGTTATCAACACTAATTACTAGAAAGTATAATGAATAACACAGTGGATTGAGTCTTGTGATAGAAGACACCTGATTAGCAATTTGATTCCTGTAAGTTCCTAGTAATTTTTTAAATAACTGTTTTTTAAAAAAAATAGCTTGACTAGCCAGGCTCAGTGGCTCAGCCTGTAATCCCGCGCTTTGGGAGGCTGAGGTGAGTGGACTGCCTGAGCCCGTGGGTTCGAGACCCGCCTGGGCAACTTGGTGAGACCTCATCTCTACAATAAATAAAAAATTAGCCGGGCGTGGTAGCGCGCGCCTGTAGTTCCAGCTACTCGGAAGGCTGAGTCGGAAGGATCGCCAGAGCCCAGCAGGTGGAGGCTGCGGTGGCTGGGAGCGGCCACTGCACTCCAGTCTGAATGACTGAGTGAGACTCCAACTCAAAAAAAAAAAAAAAAATAGCTTGACTTAACAATTTGAAAATTCTCCTGATAATTACTACATATTTTTTACCTACTGATTGTGATAAAAACCTTAACCACATGTAAGCACTCTCTAAGACAATATTTACTTGGCTCTCTCATATAACTTTCCCAAACCTCTGTACTCATGAAATAAAAGGCCTTCACAGTCACATCTTATAGTTTCTGCTTTGTCTGATGTATGTATAAGATGAAACTGTGGTACAGAGTGTGATCAAGAATAATGCAGGAGGCATACGTTTTCTAGGTGATGTCATTGTTCTATGTACAGCTGACAGGAATGGGACATGCAGAGTGGGTCTCATTTTCTTCATTTGAAAAACTAGCCAGTCATAAATGGAAAAACAATTCATGAAATCCAATAACATAGCTTTTTTTGTTTGCTTGTTTTGAGTCAGAGTCTCACTCTGTCGCCCAGGCTGGAGTGCAGTGGCACCTTCAGGGCCACTGTAGCCTCTACCTGCTGGGCTCAGGTAATCCTTCTACCTCAGCCTTCCAAGTAGCTGGAATTGCAAGCACCTGCCACCATGCCCAACTAATTTTTCTTGATTTAATGTAGAGATAAGTTCTCACTAAGTTGCCCAGGCTGGTTTCCATCCCCTGGGCTCAGGCAATCTTCTTGCCCCTTGGCCTCCCAAAGTGCTGGGATTACAGGTGTGAGCTACCACACCTAGCAGCTTAGCTTCTTCTTCTTCTTTTTTTTTTTATAATAGGTTTTATTAGGGGACAGAAAAGCTCCCACAGTGGGAGGGGACTTGAAGGAGTTAGGAGTTGCTCAACTTAGCTTTTTTTAGTTTATATACTTTTATCATCATGTAAGAATCAATGATTATAGAAAAAATTGTGAAGAGCATTAGTTTTTAGTGCAGTTGAAAATTTACAGCCACATTCAAAGTTACAAAATCGCATGTATGATCTAAAACAAGAGAATTGTTTTCTAGGTTCTTAGCTATCTTATCATTATATTGTCTGATTACTTATTGTGGTAGTCAGCCTCCCAGACAGGTTCAGTGATCTTCACTATTTTGTGTTCACATCCTTCTGTGACCCTCTCCCACATTGTACCAAGTTGGTCTGTGAGTCCAACAGTAAATAGTAAAAGTAATACTATATCCCTTCTGAGATTAGGTTTTAACAAGCTTTGGCTTGTTTTGGACTTGCTGTCTCCTCTCTCTCTCTCTCTCTCTCTCTCTCACACACACACACACATACACACACACACCACACATGCATGTACACATGCACACATGCGCACACACACATTTGGGATTGGCAAATTGACAATGACATTGACTAAGTCAATGGGAAAGTCCATATGGCAAGAAACTGAAGTCTCTGGCCAGCAAACGATGAAGAACTGAAGCCTCCCAACCACTATGCTAGTGAACTTGGAAGCAGAGCCTTCAGCCAATTTCTTGAGATGGCTTACAACCTATCTGCTATCTCCAGAGAGACCTTAACTCAGAACCAACCAGATCAGCTGCTACCATACTCCTGATCCTCAGAAATTGTGACATCAGAAATGTTTTAATGTGCTAAGGTTAGAAATAATTTCTTACACAACACTTACCTCTGGAAATTTTATGAAGGTAAAATAAAAGAAAATGCTCAAAAAATGATTTTTTAAAAAGTACTATCTAAAAGTCAACAAATCGTTATGTGTAATTCCATCTCCCAGTAACTCTGATAGTAGGCGTCTAAAGAGAGATTTCAGCATAATGAATTCAGCTATGAAAATGTTCTCCTCAATTTTAGTAAAATGAAAGATCTCTGAAATATCACAAGCTGTGTTCATTATTATGGACAACCTCTAATTTATTTTGTCCTGCCTCACCATGAAAATTGACCTTTAGTGTTTTGCTTCCATAGGAAATAAAAAAAGAGAAATATTTACTTTTCCTCACTAAGGATATATTACTGTATAACACTAAAAAGATAATGATCTTGCTGAGATAAAAAAATTTCAATGTTACATTCATAATTTCAGCACTTGATTTAAAATAGATCCAATGTGTGACCATCACATATGCATTGCCAGAAATATCCCCCAAGAAATATCTATCTTTTAAAGTAGCTAACATTTTAGCATGATTTTTTCGAACTGAAACTGGTAATATCTTTAACAGCCACTGTAGGGGGGAAAAAATCATGTCATTATCTAAAGTAACTTTGAGATGAAAAATTGTAATAGCAGTTAATGCTTTATAGCTTTAAGTTACAGGATTAATATATTTCAGAAATGATTTAAACTTCAGGATTAATATAATTCTAAAAGTGGTTAAAAGAAAACCATTTCTGGCAATAGATGGTCTACAACAATATGCCTCATTTATAAATCATTTTCCACATGAAAAAAAGTTTTGACAAATACATTTAGAAGAAGCAAACTGTAACACATAAGCCAAAGAAATGAACGACTCTTATAAAACTGCAAAACACCATGTAAACAACAGGTATTATAATATTGGCAACATTATTATGAAAGTAAACCATAAAATGGCCTTTGGAGGAAAATGTCAACAGTGAGAAAATAAGAGTTACATAAAAGAATGAGGGAGGAAATTTAGACTCAGACATGTCAGGAGCAATGTCCTTCTTAACCACTGAGGAAAAAAAAAAAACATTTCCATTAGAAGAACAGATTTAAATGGTTTATCATTGAAAGATTGTAATAGTCTGAAAGATGGAAATCTTGAAAAGATCTGTGAATAATAAATGCTAGGATTTGCTAGGAATTGAAAATAGAATAAAGGACGGAGAAAGACCAGGAAACGAAAACTGAGATAAAGGATGCTTCTTAACAATATGATTTGAATTTAAACCCAAAACATCTGCTTTTTATAAAAATCTGAGTGTATTAACTCACAACAAAGAAACATGTTGACTTGCATCTTCAATTGCAAGAAAGAAATAAAAAGCTTGTTAGAAGAGAAACACTATCTTGAAGACAATAAAATTTCTCTGACTGGAAATGGAGCCTCTTAGAGACCAGTAGCAGCTGTATATACATCTTTCAAAAGATACTTATGTGGAAGAATTTAAATCAGACTTAGACCATTCACTTTGGGTAATAATCAATTGACTATGTCTGTAAAACTATGTTTGTGCCTATTTTTCAATCCTACTGTCATTTCAGAACCTGGCATGACAAAGAAAAAGACCTCTTATATTAAAAAAAAAAAATTAACTTTTAAATAAGATAGTCTCTCCAAATGGGTATAAAGAAAGACTTGATCCTTCTTAGTTAGCCGAAAAAGAAAAATCTAAATTCCAAAGTTGCGTGAACTTCAGTTTTCTTCTTCACTCAAGGCAATAAACTATTCTTTTGGTAATAATTGCTAATAGAGTATTTACTCTCTGTCAAGGCAACTTTTAAACTGTATTTTCAGGGAATTGCACTATTTATTTTGATTAATTTCTGGGAATAAAATGTATTTATTATAAACTTATTCAGGTTCTGGGAAAAATATCTAAATTAATGTTTACTTCCTGAGAATACAGTTTTTCCCCTCTCAGAAAGTTTTATTGCCCTCAGATAACTTATTGGTTTGCCACATCTGGTTATATTTATTTTTGATTTTGTATCTAGTAAAATTATTATTTTCAAACTTAGTTTTACAAATCACTGTTTATAATGCATCCAAGTCCTCTACCATATGTCATATGATTTAGAAAAACAATAAACTTTGCTAGGATCTGAATATCCTGTGACCACATAATATCTCTTGTGCATCAGGTCAGCACACCCTGGAAAAATGAATCTGACTAGAAGAAGCGTATAGGGGAAGAGGAACAAGATGGAGCAATGCCACCCATCAACTGCAGTGAATAAAAGTTTTGCAGTGCTTCGCTGGCATCATTCCAGCCAGGCTGATGAATTTCCAGCTATCCCAAATACCCTGATGGCTTGAATTGTCTACTTTACTGTCCAAATGATTGGCTACTTGCCAAACCACAACTTTGCTTTAGAAAGAGCTCCTCGAGTGAAGTGGAGAGTTAAGACAATTATTGAGATAATTCAGTCCAAAAGAAATGCATTGAGAAAACCTGCCTTTTTTAACTTTATCAAGATTGGTATTGTCTACATGGATGAAACTCATTGCACAATTGTATTTTGCCTCCACAGACACTTTCTTTGTGTAGAGTGTAGACCTGACTTCATCCTGCTATCTAATACTGAGCAGTTCTTAGTTTAATTGCCCCCACAAAGTTTTTCAGAGGCATATCTGTGTTAACATCCAACAAAGATAACTTTTCTGCTATCTACCATAACTCGTGAAATATTTGTTGGAGTGGTTTTTCAAAAGCCAAAGTAGCTTGGTTGACCATGGCAATGGCCAATTATTTTGTTTACCTTATTTGAAGATCATCTGTGGTCTTTTGCAAGAGGATTTAACATTTCATCTAAACAATATTTGGTAAGATACATATATATTCTGTATTTATATATGTGTGTTTTTAGAGTGATAAAATTGATATTTCTCCTCAAAACTCTATTTTCATCAAAGAAAGTCAATGATTCTTTAAATTTGAAAATAGGCTAGAAATAGCAATAATTTTATAAATATGGAAACAAACTAGAAATAGAATGACATAAATAAAATATAGACATTCTGCATAAGTCTCCCAGAGGATATATGAGCCAATAAGGTCTCCATATAAGTTATAAGTGCTGTTAAAGTAATTATTATGTAAATTAAATATGTTTCCCATACTAACTTATAACAGAATTTATTCTATGCTTAAATGTTATAAGAATCTCCACAATAATCTACATGTTAAGAGATTTTATAATTGCCCACTCTTTCATCAGTATTCATGGTAGTCACGAGGAATATCCACAAATATTCTGATGGTTCTCTTCCTAGGCACATGATATGTTTGGAACAAAAAAGTCACTTGTTTGGCCAGAGAAATAAGTGCAGAAGTAGTGTCTGCAATTTCCTTGATAAAAATTGAAATGCTTCTGTGATTCTCAACAACCCCTTCCCAGTGCCTTGATGATGATGGAAGTTCCTATCATGATGGTATTCTCATCTGCCTGAGTCCCAGAGTAACTAGCATGAGTAAAACCCACCTGCAGAACAACTTGAGAAATGTGAAAAAAAAATTATTTTGTTACATCACTGAGATCTTGAACTTGTTTGTTGTTGCAGCATAACCTAGCGTCTCCTGACTGATATACCAATTGTTTCTTTCAACTTGCCATTGTTAGTCTGGAAAACCCTAAAGCTAATTTGTTGTTAGTTTGTTTTTGTTTTGTTTTTAAAAAAAGGGAGGTGATGAGAAAGGAAGGGAGAAAAAAGAAAAGAGATACCTTTATGCTGTTACTGCTGCTTCTTACCTTTTTTAAAAATCATTTTTCATCTTCCTATGATAAAGCTTGAGCACTAAGATGGAATTTTACAAAATCCGGATCAAGGATGAGGGAAGGTCAACTCTCCCTAGAGAATATAAACATGGATGCTTCCCATTTAGAACTCAATAGAAATATTTCTTATTTGCTATATTGGAAAAACTCAACTTGTTCTAGGATATCAAGTATCTTCTCTTGTTTACTATTAATAACTCTGAAGATTTTGCCTGAATTATGAGAAATTATCATTTTTATGGGTCAAAATGGATGTATAATTGCAAAACACCTTCAAGGTAATTACTTCTGACTCCTTCGTATAGCATTAGAAAGAATTTTAATTCCACAAGAAATACTCATGAGTTACTTAGACTGAGAAACTGAGATACATTAGTTATTTCCATAAATATTTTCCTTTTTTTTATAATATGAATATCTTCATAGAGGCCCATTATCTTACTGTGTTGTCACAACAACCATGGTAGGACAACAATTAGTTTCTCCCTTACTAGAGTATGTTCAGAGAGTAGAAATCAAGAAAGAACCAAGGTCATCAGTTCTAACACAGCATGTGACACTCATAATAAAAGGTTCCATGTTTACCAATGGGACAAATGTGTTTTATTTTAAGTTATACATGATGCCAAAATAACTATTTAATGCGAACAGTCTCTTTAAGAATAAGAAAAGAGTTCAACAGTTATTTACTAAAGTCTATTGTTTTAGTGAATTAACAAATTCAGTACCAATGATATAGCCACTTAGATACATCAGCTTTATAAAACACCTGGCCCCCTCCCCTTCCTAAATACTTCTAAACTCTCCCTGAAAACAGTTTCATGCCTCAAAATGTCTATTTTAATTTTAAATGCCCCAGGTTAAATGAAAATATATGAGGGCATCCTAGATCTGAGCCTGGTGATATGCTATTTGTTAGTTTCATCCCTATTTTACTAATCTCACTTTCCTTACTGATTTCCAGGAGGCACATGATCTTGGTTCTCCCTCTAATTCAGGGCTCTGTGTGTGTGTGTGTGTGTGTGTGTGTGTGTGTGTGTGTTTGCCTGCCTGTGTGTATATGTATATAGTGTCTTTGTGAATATATATAATATTTTTCACCAATTCATGTCAATCTTTCTAATTTCTGAATTTTGAATAATTCAAAAGTTCACTCCTAGAATCTCTTCTTATTTTTGTCTGCACTCACTCTCCAACTGATTTGATCAACTCTCATAACATAAAATATTATGTTATGAGATGTATAAATCTCAGCTGCAGGTCAGGGGACAGTGGCTAACACCTATAATTCCAGCACTTTGAGAGACCGAGGTGGGAGGATTGCCTGAGCCCATAGGTTCGAGACCAGCCTGAGCAACTTGGCGAGGCTCATCTCTACAATAAATCAAAAAAATTAGCCAGGCATGATGGTGCACACCAAGTAGCTCCAGCTACTTGGGAGGCTGAGGCAGAAGAACCACCTGAGCCCAGCACGTTGAGGCTGTGGTGGCGGTGAGTGTGCCACTGCACTCCAGCCTGGGTGACAGAGTGAGACTCCAACTCAAAAAAAAAAAAAATTCTTAGCTGCACTTTCAACCACTCTCCTGAATATCAGGCTAAGTATCCAATCACTTGCTCATCTTCACCATATGTCCTTTTAACAGGTATCTCACAATTAAGATGTCAAAAAATTAAATTTCTGTTTTCCCACCAAACTTCCTCCTCCTACATGCTTCTAGAACTATGCCTCTAGTGAATTGCTCAAGCCAAAAACCTCAGGATGAACTTTGACTTACCTTCTCTCATATCTTTTATCCAAATTATCAGAGAATCCTGTTAGTTGCATTTTTAAAAACAGATTCAACATTTTTCCATGTTATGATAGCCCCACTACTTTTCCACCACTACCACTCTGAGCCACATCATCTACTACTTGAATGCCTGTGATACTTTCTTGAACCCTTGGCATACAAGGTTTGGTCTGTGCAACAGGGGCATGGACATCACCTGGGAAATTGTAGAAATGCAGAATCTCAGTCTCCACCCTAGGTCTACTGAAAAAAGGTATTTTATTTTAACGACATTCTCTGTGATTTGTCTGCACGATATAAAATGTGAGAAACTGGCCGGGCGCAGTGACTCAAGCCTGTAATTCCAGCACTTTGGGAGGCCGAGGTAAAAGAATTGCCTGAGTCCAGGGTTTTGAGACCAGCCTGGGCAACTTGGCAAGATCTCATCTATACAATAAATTGAAAAATTAGCCGGTCATAGTAGCGCGTGTCTGTAGTTTCGGAAACTTGGAAGGCTGAGGCGGAAGAATCGCCAGAGCCCACAGGTCGATGTTGGGGTGGCCATGAGCATGCCACTGCACTCCAGCCTGGGTGACAGAGTGAGACTCCAACTCAAAAATAAATAAATAAATAAATAAATAAATAAATAAATAAATAAATAAATGTGAGAAACTTAGTCCTAACTGGTTTCTGTTCTTTCTTCAGAACCTATAAAGTGCATTTTCAGCATAGTGGCAGTCAGAGTAATCCTTTCAAAATGAAAGTAATAGCGTACCCTTCCTTGTCTTAAAAGCTTACAAATCTTCCTTCTTATTGAATGTAATAGCCAAAGGCCTTACAAGGCCTGCATGAACACCTGCACCATCTGGATCCTGCTATGTCTTGGCCCTCAGTATCTACAACTCTAATGCAGTAAGAACATATTGATTGGATACGGAAAGCCTCTAAATATTCTGGTCAACTCCTTAGCAAATATCTCTCAATACATCTTACTTCTGTCGATTAGTAACTTCATTCTTGATATTTTGTTTGCATTGATTTCAGTTCTTCACTGAGAGAGTGAGCGCTCCTTCTTTTTATCTCCAATTTCTGGAGAAAACACATAAAAAATTCCTAAATGATGACTACAATCTTCTAAATGTTTTAAAGTGTGTAATTTGGGGTGAGAGGGCTTATCTTTTACAGAGTTATATTGGAATGCTTATAGTTGTAACTACAATATGGCTAGGATTTGTATAAAAATGCTGCAGGTGGAGGGGAAGTAGATATGAGAATAAATGAAACAAGATGGGAAGTTTGGCCACAGGGTAACTGGTTGCTAAGTACAGGAAGATTGTTTAGTTTTCCTATTGATTTTTGTATATGTATGAAATTTAATATAACAGAATATTTTTTAAAGTGTATACAAATTTGTTAAAATAATTTTCTTCTTCCTTCTGATATCTGAGTAAAATTACATGATGTCTAAGTTTAGCTTTGGTGGTAAAAATAAACAACTATGCTAAAGAAATACTTTTTTTAATTATTATTTTTTGAGTTGGAGTCTCACTATGTTGCCCAGACTGGAGTGCAGTAGCACGCTCATGGTCATCCCAGCGTTGACCTGCTGAGTTCTGGCAATCCTTCTACCTTAGCCTGCCAAGTAGCTGGAATTACAGGTGCACACAACCATGCACAGCTAATTTTTTATTTATTGTAGAGACAAGGTCTCACCAATTTTCCTGGGCTGATCTCGAACCCATGGACTCAGACAATCCACTCACCTCAGCCTCCCAAAGTGCTGGGATTACTGGCTGAGCCACTGAGCCCAGCCTGGAGTAATACTTTATTATGATTTTCTATGTTTATGATTTTGTGTCTCCCTCAGCCTTTCTAGATTATATCCCCCTGATAAAGGCTGTTTTTATTAGCATTCCAACAGCAAATCATTTTTTAAAAATTTTGTCCCCCATGGAGAAATAAATGTCACTACATTGGGTAACATTATACTTTTAGGGTAATTACTGTCTACAATTTGTGGAAGAGTAGTGATATTTTGCTATTTGGTAGACAGCATTGGACTTTCTAATTCACTTATTAGACTGTTTTCCTGGCACATAGTCTGGCACATAGAAGGCTGTCAACAAGTGTTAGTTCAATAAATAACAAAAAAATAAAAAGAAAGAAAGAAACGAATAAGCGAGCCACTCAATGTTGACCACTATGTTAAAAAAATAACGGCTGGCCGGCTGCTCGGAAGGCTGAGGCAGAAGGATCGCCGGAGCCCAGCAGGTCGAGGCTGCGGTGGCCGGGAGCAGCCACTGCACTCCAGTCTGGGCGACAGAGTGAGACTCCAACTCAAAAAATAAATAAATAAATAACGGCTGGGCTCGGTGGCTCAGCCTGTCATCCCAGCACTTTGGGAGGCTGAAGCGAGTGAATTGCCTGAGCCTGTGGGTTCAAGACCCACCTGGGCAACTTGGCAAGACCTTGTCTCTCTACAATATATCAAAAATTAGCCGGGCGTGGTAGCGCGTGCCTGTAGTTCCAGCTACTTGAAAGGCGGAGGCAGAAGGATCACTGGAGCCCAGCAGGTGGAGGCTGCGGTGGCTGGGAGCATGCTACAGCACTCCAGTCTGGGCGACAGAGTGAGATTCCAACTCTAAAAAAGATAAATAAACAAAATAAAATAAATAAAATTTCATCTTTTCTGTTGTCAAAAATGTATTATGGTAAAACTACATTTTCTCAAATGATTGCAAAACAAAAAATGTATATTTGTTATATGGTTAGGGTTGCAACCCAATATTTATTTTAGATTGCATTCCCAGAAAATGTATTCTCGGATGAAAATTTGCATACAGGAGGTCGGTTGGAAAGTACAAGAGATAACAATACCTGTTAGAGCAAGGAAAAGAGGATTGGACAAAAGAAATTGTACTGAGACAGTTGTGCCAGAGGCCTCAGTCAGTACTACCTGGAGTTCCAGAGCTGAATGACCCTTCAGTTGCTCCAAATAAAAATAAGGGAGCCAGGACTTTGTGCCACTGGCACAGAGCAGTTATTCTATGTGCACTGCCCCTGACTCTCCTCCAAGAGCATTCCCAGAGAAGGCATTAACCATGAACCATCCATAGCCAAGATGCGACATCCACTGTGGCATTGATTTTTGCACGCAGGAGCGGAAATTCACCCCAAAAAAGTATTCTATAATTATTTTATTTCCAATCATTTCTCAACATGACTCATTCCTCTACCACATACGGAATCATTTCTGTGTAAACAAATATTAAACTATTTCTTAAAATTTTCCTTTTCTTAGGTATATTAGTTTTTTTTCTTCCCTTTAGGTCTCTTCTTCTTTAACCATATCTATTCTTTTTTGTTTTTATTTTATTTTAAAAACTTTTTATTGTGGCTAAATATACATAGCATAATATTTATCCATTTAGTCGTTCTTTTTTTTCTTTTTTTTTGAGTTGGAGTCTCACTCTGTTGCCCAGACTGGAGTGCAGTGGCCGCTCCCGTCCACCGCAGCCTTGACCTGCTGGGCTCTGGCGATTCTTCCACCTCAGCCTTCCAAGTAGCCGGAATTACAGGCATACGCTACCACGCCCGGCTGATTTTTTGATTTATTGTAGAGATGAGGTCTCGTTGCCCAGGCAGGTCTCGAACACGCGGGCTCAGGCAATCCATTCACCTCAGCCTCCCAAAGGCGCAGGATTACAGGCTGAGCCACCAAGCCCAGCTCATTTAGTCATTCTTAAGTATACAACTCAGTGGTATTGAAAATGTTCAAGATAGTATGTAGTTCTAGCTACTTGGAAGGATGAAGCGGAAGGATTGCAGAAGTCCAGCAGGTCCAGGCTGTGGTGACTGTGTGTGTCAGTCCGGGCAACAGAGTGAGACTCCAACTCAAAAAAAAAATGTTCATAGCCGGGCTCAGTGGCTCAGCCTGTAATCCCACGCCTTTGGGAGGCTGAGGTGAGTGGATTGCCTGAGCCCGCGGGTTCAAGACCCGCCTGGGCAGCGAGACCTCATCTCTACAATAAATCAAAAAATCAGCCGGGCGTGGTAGTGCATGCCTGTAATTCCGGCTATTTGGAAGGCTGAGGCGGAAGGATCGCCGGAGCCCAGCAGGTCGAGGCTGCAGTGGCCGGGAGCGGCCACTGCACTCCAGTCTGGGTGACAGAGTGAGACTCCAACTCAAAAAAAAAAAAAAAAAAATGTTCATGATATTATGCAAATATTCCCATTATTTATATCCAAAATGTTGTTATCAACCTCAGCAAAAATTCTATAGCCATTAAACAATAACTTATTCTTTCCCTTCTTCCTAGCCCCTGGTAACCTCTATTTTACTTTCTGACTCTACAAATTTGCCTATTCTAAGTACTTCAACTTAATGAAATCATACAATATCTGTCCATCTGTGTCCTTCTGTGTCGGCTTATTTCACTAAGGAAGATCCATCCATGTTGTAACATATTTTTACAATGTAGTCAACACTTTCTTCTAACTTTCCAGCATTGATCTGCAGCTTAGAGGCCAGAGTGTGGAAAGTGGTCGTAAAGAGTTGCTAGAGGTGGGGATGGAGGAAACTGCAAACTCAAAAAGTCAACGAGGTGGAATACCAATAAAGAGATTAGTGAAATCACTGCTGGGGGTCAGAGGATGCATCCATAACTTCATAAATCTGAGCTCTCACTCCCTGAACTACCCATCATCTTGGATGTTTACACGAGAGTGACAACTAGTTTTTGTTTTTGTATTTATACTTGTCATGGGGTACAAAACAAATGTGCAAAAGACAGTCGCATTCTTTTTTTTTTTTTTTTTGAGTTGGAGTCTCACTCTGTCGCCCAGACTGGAGTTCAGTGGCCGCTCCCGGCCACTGCTGGGCTCCAGTGATCCTTCCGCTTCAGCCTTCCAAGTAGCCGGAATTACAGGCATGCGCTACCACGCCCGGCTGATTTTTTGATTTATTGTAGAGATGAGGTCTCGCCAAGTTGCCCAGGCAGATCTTGAACCCGCGGGCTCAGGCAATCCACTCACCTCGGCCTCCCAAAGCACGGGATTACAGGCTGAGCCACCGAGCCTGGCTGACAGTTACATTCTTATACACCAATGACAGACAGGCGGAGAACCAAATAAAAAGCACAATGTCATTCACAATAGCCACACAAAAAAATGAAATACCTCAGCATCTTCCTAACTGGAGAAGTGAAAGACCTTTACAATGAAAACTATAAAACACTGCTCAAAGAAATCCAAGAAGACACAAACAAATGCAAAAATATTCCATGCTTATGAATAGAAAGAATCAACATTGATAAAATGTCTGTCTTACCAAAGGCAATCTACATATTCATCTCGATATCCATTAAACTACCAATGCCATTCTCAGACCTGCAAATGACAGTACAGAAATTAATATGGAAACATAAACAAACATAAATAGCCAAAACAATCCTCAGCAAAAGAAACAAAGTGGTAGGTATCACACTTCCAGACTTTAAACTTTACTATAAGGCTACAATAATCAAAACAGCCTGATACTGGTACAAGAACAGGCATATGGACCAATGGAGAAGGATAGAGATTCTGAAAGCAAAACCTCAATTCCTCAACCATCTCATCTTCGACAAAGCCTCCACCAACAACCACTAGGGAGAGAAGAACCTATTCAGTAAATGTCGCTGGGAAAACTGGCTGACCACAAACAGAAGATTGAAATAGGACCCCTACTATTACCTTACACAAAGGTAAACTCTAAATGGATCAAAGACCTAAACATAAAACCTCAAACCTCACAAGAATCTTAGAAAATGCAGGGGCAAGGCGTGGTAGCTCATGCCTGTAGTCCCAGCATTTTGGGAAGTGGAGGCGAGAGGATTGCCTGAATACAGGGGTTTGAGATCAACCTGAGCAACATAGTGAGACCTCGTCCCTACAATAAAATAAAAAAATTAGCTGGGCATGGTGCATGCCTGTAGTTCCAGCTACTTGAAAGGCTGAGATGGAAGGATCACCTGAACCCAGCAGGTCGAAGCTGCGGTGGCTTGGAGTGTGCCACTGCACTCCAACCTGGGCCACAGAGTGAGACTCCTACTCAATAAACAAACAAACAAACATTTTTTAAAAAAAGAAAATTCAGGAGACACCCTTACAGAAATCTGAGTAGGCTACCAATTCCTCATCAAAACCCCAGATGTCCATGTCATAAGAGATAAGATAGACAAGTGGGACCTCATTAAACTGAAAACTTCTGCAAGCAAAAGAAACCATAAAGAGAGTGGGGAGACAGTTCAAAGAATGAGAAAAAATATTTGCCAACAATATATCTAACAAAGGCCTAACATCCAGGATCTACAAGGAGCTCAAATGTACTGAAAGGAAAAAAGCAAACAGTCCCATTAAAAAGTGGGCAAAAGACACAAGTAGACACTTCTCAAAAGAAGACATATGGGCAGCCAGCAGACACATGAAAAAGTGTTCAGCCTCACTAATCATCAGTGAACTGCATTTCAAAACCACATTGAGATGCTACCTAACCCCAGTAAGAATGATCATCATTAATAAAAGAAACAACAACAGATGCTGGTGAGGATGTGAAAATGCTTCTGGTAGAATGCAAACTAGTTCAACTTCTATGGAAAATAGTATGGTGATTTCTAAAAGAACTAAAAATTGACCTTCCATATGACCCAGTAATCCCCCTACTGGGAATATACCCAGAGGAACTCAAATCACTCTACAAAAAAGATACCTGCACACGCATGTTTATTGCAGCACTATTCACAATAGCAAAAACATAGAACCAACCATGCTGCCCATCGAAACTGAACTGGAATCAAGAAATGTGGTAGGTGTACACAATGGAATATTACGCTGTCATAAAAAAGGACAAACATATGAACTTCACAGCCACTTGGATGGATTTAGAGTCTACCATTCTCAGTGATCGATCACAGAAACAAAGAACAGAGTACCACATCTCACTCATAAACAAACCCTGAACATTTATCATAATACTATAAGAAAGGGATTGGCAGCCGGACTCGGTGGCTCAGCCTGTAATCCCACGCCTTTGGGAGGCTGAGGTGAGTGGATTACCTGAGCCCGCGGGTTCGAGACCCGCCTGGGCAAGCGAGACCTCATCTCTACAATAAATCAAAAAATCAGCCGGGCGTGGTAGCGCATGCCTGTAATTCCGGCTACTTGGAAGGCTGAAGCGGAAGGATCACTGGAGCCCAGCAGTGGCCGGGAGCGGCCACTGAACTCCAGTCTGGGCGACAGAGTGAGACTCCAACTCAAAAAAAAAAAAAAAGAAAGCAAGGGATTGGCAGCCGGGCTCGGTGGCTCAGCCTGTAATCCCACGCTTTGGGAGGCTGAAGTGAGTGGATTGCCTGAGTCCGCAGGTTCAAGAACCGCCTGGGCAACTTGGTGAGACCTCATTTCTACAATAAATCAAAAAATTAGCCGGGTGTGGTAGTCGCGCCTATAGTTCCAGTTACTTGGAAGGCTGAGGCGGAAGGTTCGCCAGAGTCCAGCAGGTTGAGGCTGCGGTGGCCAGGAGCGGCCACTGCACTCCAGTCTGGGCGACAGAGTGAGACTCCAACTCAAAAAAAAAAAGGGATTGGCAGTAATGGGACACTGCCAGGGTGGGAGGAGGGGGAAAACAACATCAATAAGCTTATCTGATCTCAAACAAGACAAAGTGGGGACCAAAGGGAGGCCCAAACTTTATCTGTAAGATGTCCACTTGTATACTTAATTCTGAATTGTATCGCACATCTTTAAAATAAAAAAAATTAAAAAACCTATCCAGTACTTTAACTTATTCAGACAACAGTGCTGTTTGTTGGAGACAGTGCAAAGCTAACTGAAAGGAAGAAATAAATAAAATTCAAATTTTCCCCCTATTTCAAAATAGAAATGGAAGGTAAAAGCAATTCATTGTCAGAGTTTTATAAGTTGAAAACAGGCTTCCTGTGAATCATCGTCAAAATAGCTGGTAAGACATGAATTCAATAGAAGTGGAGTTGCCGAGTCATAAGACATTCATAAATTGTTCTCTGAATCAACTGAGCTGCTGAACTGATTTATAGTGTCTCCACATCCAAGAAGGAAGGTGTCCTAACCTTCAAACAACAGAACAATCATGTCCCAGTCCCTGCAGTCAGTTCCTGATGCATTGTTTTAATGGAATGATGACATTTTATATAACCAGTGGACAGTAAGGGAAGAGCATAGATGAGAAAAAACAAAAGTTTTTAGCTTAAATAAAAAATCTTCTGAAATATTTCAATCAGCTGGCACATGGACAAAGAAAAGGATTTGACTCTGTTGCAACAGGGACTGTATATTTCATTTGGCTTTTAAAATCATGTTAGGTAGCTATTTTTAACAACATGCAATAAATAAAACTCAGTGTAAAGTAGTCTAATAAAGTCAGTCTCTCTCTTTTATCTAAGCCCAGCTTTCCTCTGTTGAAAAACTTTCAGTTGTTTCTTATGGATTCTTTCAGAAAATATCTGTGTGTGTGTGTGTATATATATAATACAAATGCATATATTTGTTTTGAGGCATAAATGAGGATCATATTATATACATTGTTTTTATATCATATGTTTTCACTTAAAAATACGTTTTGGCAAGCATTTAATATTTGTATACATACATTTACTTGTAGTAAATCTTCTCATTCCACATAGGATTCCTTCGTGTAAATCTTCTCATTCCGCATAGGATTCCTTCATGTAAATAGAACAAGGCTTATTTATTTAAGTTGTTTTGAATTTATTGCTATTATAAGCCATCTTTGTTCATGTTTCCTTGTCCAACTGTGTGAATGTACTTTTAGGCTAGATACATACAAATGGAATTGCCAGGTCACATTTCAACTTAATGATTTCATCTAAATTGCTGTTCAAAGGAGTCTCATCTGCCAGGCTCGGTGGCTCAGCCTGTAATCCCAGCACTTTGGGAGGCCGAGGTGAGTGGACTTCCTGAGCCCGTGGGTTCAAGACCCACCTGGGCAAGTTGGCGAGACTTCACCTCTACAATAAATTAAAAAATTAGCCGGGCATGATTGTGCGCGCCTGTAGTTCCAGCTACTTGGAAGGCTGAGGTGGAAGAATCGCCGGAGCCCAAGCAGGTCGAGGCTGCGGTGGCCGGAAGCGGCCACTGCACTCCAGTCTGAGCGACAGAGTGAGACTCCAACTAAAAAAAAAAAAAAAAGGAGTCTCATCACTTTATCTTCCCACTGATTTTTTAAAATATTTTTTTATTTTAAAGATATGGGGTACAATTCAGGGTTAGGTATACAAATGTTCATTATGCAGGTATCCTTGTTGATGAAGTGCGCCCCCACTCCCCAGGGAGATTCACTACAGCCAATACTGCCTCACCTCGCTCCCTGCCCATCCCGCAGTTTCCCAATATTGCCAAAATCCTTTTCTTATAATATTACGATAATTGTTCAAGGTCTGCTTATGAGTGAGAACATGTGATACTCAGTTCTTTGTTTCTGTGAAATATCACTCAGTATTATAGACTCTAAGTCCGTCCAAGTTGCTGTGAAGTTCATAATTTTGTCCTTCTTTATGGCTGTATAGTATTCCACCATGTATATGTACCACATTTTTTTAATCCAGTCCTCTTTCAATGGGTAGCACAGTTGGTTCCATGTTTTTGCTATTGTGAACAATGATGCAATAAGCATACATGTGCAGGTCCCACCAATTTTTTCCTATGATTCTTTTTCCACATTCTTCAGTAACACTATATTTTACCAAAATTGTTTAGACTTTACCAATTTAGTAGCCGAAAAATTATATTTTTTAATTTAAAGTTTATATTACTTTAATTATGAATGAAGTTGAACAGTGCTTTACAAATTCTAAGTCATCTCTAAAATGCTTAAGTCTTTTCTCAGTTTTCTACAATTTTAATTAGTCTATTTCTTAATGTTATCTCAAGAAAATTATCTTTTTTCCTTATCATATATAATACATATTTTTTTTTCTCTAGCTTCATGCATTTATTTTCAAATAAATGATTTTGGATACACAGTCAAATTGATTAATCATTTTTTATTGCTTCTGGGTTTGTGGAATCTTTATTAGAATCCCTTTCTCCATTCTAAAATATAATCTCAATTTTTACACATAAAATTTTGAGTCAAGCCAGGCACGTGGCTCATGCCTGCAATCTCAGCACTTTGAGAGGTAGAGGCAGGAGGATTGCCTGAGCCCAGGGGTTTGAGACCAACCTGGACTACATGGTAACACCTTGTCTCTACAATAAATAAATTTTTAAAAATTAATTGGGCATGGTGGCATATACCTGTAGTTCCAGCTACTTGGAAGGGTGAGGCTGAAGGATCATCTGAGCCCAGCAGGTCAACGCTGCGGTGGCCACTGCACTCCAGCCTGGGTGACAGAGTAAGACTCTGACTCAAAAAAAATAAAATAAAAAATAAAAAAAGCCGGGCTCGGTGGCTCAGCCTGTAATCCCGCGCCTTTGGGAGGCTGAGGTGAGTGGATTGCCTGAGCCCGCGGTTTCGAGACCCGCCTGGGCAGCGAGACCTCATCTCTACAATAAATCAAAAAATCAGCTGGACGTGGTAGCGCATGCCTGTAATTCCGGCTATTTGGAAGGCTGAGGCGGAAGGACCGCCCAGCAGGCGAGGCTGCGGTGGCCGGGAGCGGCCACTGCACTCCAGTCTGGGAGATCGAGTGAGACTCCAACTCAAAAAAATAAATTAATTAATTAATTAAATAAATAAATAAAAAGCCAGGCATGCTGGCTCAAGCCTATAATCCCAGCACTTTGGGAGGCTAATGCTAGAGGATTGCCTGAGCCCAGGGGTTCGAGACCAGCCTGGGCAACTTGGCAAGACCTCATCTCTACAATAAAAAATAAGTGAATGAATGAATGAATAAATAAATAAATTAGCTGGGCCCCATAATGTGCGTTTGTAGTTCTGGCTACTTGGAAGGTTGAGGCGGAAGGATTACTGGAACTCAGAAGGTTGACCCTGGGGTGGCCATGAGCATGCCCACTGCACTGCAGCCTGGGCGTCAGAGTGAGACTCTGACTCAAAAAAATAAAAAAATAAAAATTTTGAGTCATTAATGTAGAAAAATAAGTGGGATATGAATCCAATTAGTTGGGTTTTTTGTTAACCAATTAACTAGCCCAACTAAAGTAGGTCTTGTTACCATCAAATCAAGTTTAAAGAGGAAAAAACAAATTCAGAAAGGTTGTATGTTATGTCTAAAGTTCAAACAACAAATACTTAAATAAAATAACTAGATTGAAGTAACATGCCACATTTTTTGCATTTTACCACTCTACTTTTCAAGGTCAAACTCATATCTTTTAGTTCTAAACAACGGGGGAAAAAATTCAAAGTTATCCAAAAATAAAACTAAGCCGGGTTCAGTGGCTCAGCCTGCAATCCCGTGCTTTGGGAGGCTGAGGTGAGTGGATTGCCTGAGCCCACGGGTTCGAGACCTGCCTGGGCAACTTGGCAAGACCTCATCTCTACAATAAATAAAAAAATCAGCTGGGCGTGGTAGCAGGCGCCTGTAGTTCCAGCTACTTGGAAGGCTGAGGTGGAAGGATCGCCGGAGCCCAGCAGGTCGAGGCTGCGGTGGCCGGGAGCGGACACTGCACTCCAGTCTGGGCGACACAGTGAGACTCCAACTCAAAAAAAAAAAACAAAAAAAAAAGAGAAAATAGACTAGAATGGTGGGATCCCTGATAATTCAACTTTTAAAGAAAATGTGTCTATCTAATACACACTCTAATTTTATACTACAATCTTTGCCTCTCACTCTTTATATTCTCATTTTTCCAATTAGAGTCTAGAATAAATTCAGATTAGCGGCAAATGGTTTCTTCTTATCCAGGGTTGCAAATAGGGCTAAAGTATTGCGAATGCAGGTGTGTGTTTGTGTGTGTGTGGAATTGAGGAAAGAATATTTTTTTCCAATACTTTTTTCTAGACTGTAGATATAAGTAAAATGGAAACAAATTGAATTCAGTGACAGTAATCAGAATTTCTATACATACAGCTTTCATAATTGATCACTATACTATTTTCTATACTATTAGAGATGAGTCTCTAATAGACTCTGGGCTCTTTGTGTCCACCCAGCAGCCTCATATTATGTGCCCTCAAAAAACATTACTAAATTGTTACAATTCAATCCATAGGTAACCTTAGCTCTCTTAAGAGATAAAGTGAAGAAAAAGTGGTCAATGTATCAATCGATTTTCATATGATTTTATTACTCTTTTATAAAATTCACAGTGTTTGGATGTGATGATTTCGTTCTGTTTTGTATAAACTCCAAATCTGTAAAGAGAAGCTGGTTACTCATTGCATTGGTTTTGCCATGTAGGAACAAATGAAACAAGATTCCAGGACTTCAAGTCATTGAAATCAAAACTACTTAAATGTCTCAACAAAGTCCAATCCAACCAAAACTGCTGAGTCCTTTGCAGTTCTAGTTTCAGTACATGCAAATTAATAGTTTCATACAACTCTAATTAGTACAGTGGTTTATAACTTCTTTGCAAATCCTTCTGCAGCGAGTTTTAGCTCCATAAGTGGCCATCCAAACTTTAGCTTGTAAGTACTCTACAGGAAGTCTATATTTGTCTCCATACAGGTTCTCTTATTCTCTCCATGGGAGTTGCCTATTTTCCCTTGTTAACAATCATTATTCACTCTATTTCTTATTTTTAAAGGAGATTTACTACTTTTACTTTAGATTACAAAAGAAGCAATACAAGCTCATTGCAAAAACAGTAAGAAAATTCCAAAAAATATTATATTACCCAGAGATGATTACAGTAAATTTTTGGTGAACTCACTTCCAGACAGTTCACTGTGTATACCTACATTCATACATGAAACTTTAAATAAGGAGTTCATTTTATGAATGCTATGTGTAACTTTTTTCATTTTTTGATAGATTAAGGATCTTTTTTCATGTCATTTAAATCAGGATTTTATATACAGAGCTATTATCATAAAAAGATTCTTTGTATAAATGTTTCACACTATTTAATAGTGTGCTATTAGACTAATAGACTTATGACTTGTTTTCAGCCATTCCTTATTATTATTATTTCTCATTATAAACAATGCAGTGGTTAAGATAAATATTTTTCATTACTTTGTGCACATTGGGACATTTTTTTTTTGAGTTGGAGTCTCACTCTGTCGCCCAGACTGGAGGGCAGTGGCCGTTCCCGGCCACCGCAGCCTCAACCTGCTGGGCTCTGGCGATCCTTCCACCTGAGCCTCCCAAGTAGCTGGAACTACAGGCGCATGCTACCACACCCGGCTAATTTTTTGATTTATTGTAGAGATGAGGTCTCACCAAGTTGCCCAGGTGGTCTCGAACCCGTGGCTCAGGTAATCCACTCACCTCAGCTTCCCAAAGGCAAAGGATTACAGGCTGAGTCACCGAGCCCGGCCCATAGTGATTTTTCAACAAGGGTACCTGCATAATGAACAGTTGTATACTTAACCCTGAATTGTACTCCACATATTTAATAGCCGGGCTCGGTGGCTCAGTCTGTAATCCTGTGCCTTAGGAGGCTGAGGTGAGTGGATTGCTTGAGCCTGCGGGTTCGAGACCCACCTGGGCAACTTGGTGAGACCTCATCTCTACAATAATTTTTTAAAAAATTAGCCAGGCGTGGTAGCGCGCACCTGTAGTTCTGGCTACTCGGAAGGCTGAGGCGGAAAGGTCGCCGAGCCCAGCAGGTCGAGGCTGCGGTGGCTGGGAGCGGCCACTGCACTCCAGTCTAGGCGACAGAGTGAGACTCCAACTCAAAAAAAAAAAAAATTAATTAATTTAATTAAATTAAAATTAAAAAACAATAAAATAAAAATAAATAATTTTTAAAATAGTGAGTCTTATTATTTTGATGCATATATGAGATATTTGTATATCATCTTTTGTGATTTGCTTGTTCATTCCCTTTGACTATTTTTTCAAAAAAAAGATTCAATGCTTGCTTATTAATGTTTTTTAAAGGCTGTTGAATTTTATCTTACATAAAAATTTCATTAGTATTTTAACTTTTGCAGGCTTTTTTGTCTTGCAGAAATATTTGTTTTTTAGTCAAATAGGTCCTGTTTTCTCATGCCTGGCACTTATTTCAGGATATTTGTTACATTTTCTCACTTATTCTACATATATAACCTCTACGTTCTCTTTTGATTGTTTTCTATTTATTCAGATAAATTTCATACTGATTAAATTATGAACTGTGGTATCTATCTAGCTATCATCTATCTTTTCTAGGACTAACTTAACTTTCAGATAACTATGCAGGCATTAACTTTTATGTAAGCCTTTGTGGTAAATTAAATTAGAAAGGGAGAGAGAGAGACTCTCCCAAAATCACACCATTGCATCGGAATTATTGCATTTATGCATGTATCTGTCTACCCTACCACATACAATGTCTATATTGTATTTTAGAAAAAAGAATGTTGGATTAATGTTAAGGAGAAAAATGGAATCACAGAAATAAATGAAAATACTAAACTTTCCTATGAATTTGCATGGTATTTTTTTTGCCAATAATTAATTGTATTTTTTTCTTTTCTTTTTCTTTTCTTTTTCTTTTCTTTTTTTTTTTTTTTTAGAGAGACAGGCTCTTATTCTGTCACCCAGGCTTGAGTTTAGCGGCATGATCATAGCTCACTATAACCTCTTAGACTCCTGGGTTCAAGGGATATTCCCTCTTCAATTTCCCTAGTAGCTGGGATTCCAAGAGCATGCCTGCCAGTTTTGTTTTGTTTTTTTGAGACACAGGATCTCACTATTTGACCCAGGTTGGTCTCAAACACCTGGCTTCAAGTAATCCTCCTGCCTCAGTCTCTCAAGATGCTGGGATTATAGGCATGAGCCACCATGTCTGACCTGCATACTTCTTTTTAACTTGAGTTTATCTACTTTTAAATATTCCAAAATAAGTAACACATTACAAAATCTTCTTGTACAAAATCTTCTTGTAGATGAGACTACTCTCATTTATAATGTTTTAACAATACAACAGAACTTAATGTGCTTAATTCAAGTTTATAACCTTAAATCCCTAGTTGTGCTATTAAAAATCTCTACTCTGCCAGGCTCAGTGTCTCAGCCTGTAATCCCGCACCTTTGGGAGGCTGAGGTGAGTGGATTGCCTGAGCCCGTGGGTTCAAGACCTGCCTGGGCAGCGAGACCTCATCTCTACAATAAATTAAAAAATCAGCCGGGCGTGGTAGCGCATGCCTGTAATTCCGGCTACTAGGAAGGCTGAGGCGGAAGGATAGCCGGAGCCCAGCTTGACCTTGACCAGGCTGCGGTGGCCGGGAGCGGCCACTGCACTTCAGTCTGGGCGACAGAGTGAGACTCCAACTCAAAAAAAAAAAAAAAAAAAAAAAATCTCTATTCTTTTAAGAAATTTGTCAATTGTACAGGAAAGCTCTAAGGATGATTGTTTTTATAGTTCTTTAGACCACAGATACTGATGTCTTTTCTGAGAAAAATAGGAATGCATATATATTTGACAATAGAACAAACTATCGGAACAAACTAACACATTTCTATTTAAGGCCCCAAATACCGAATCCTTTCGATCTTTTCTTTTATCTTCCAAAAAAATGTTAATTTGTTAACTGGGCGTGGTGGCTTTCAACTGTAATTTCAGCTATTTAAGAGGCTGGGGTGGAAGGATCACTTGAGGGCAGAAGTTTGAGATCAGCTTATACAACATGGTGAGACCCCATCTCTTAAAAAAAAGGAAAAAGTTAATTGATTATTAATCATTTAAGAGGTCATTTGTTATAAATTATATTGTGTCAATGCACACAAGAGAATTTCAATGAGAATTTTAAATGAGTTATCTTCTAGGTAGTAATGTAATAACTTAACTTGTCATTTGGAAATTTTGACTATCCTTTTGCCCTTAGAGATCCATTACTATTCCTTGGGCTTTCAGCAAATGTTGCTTGAACTGTGATACACTGTTCAAGACTCTCCAATCTTTTTTCTTCTTCTTTTTTTTTG
Source organism: Cephalopachus bancanus (assembly GCA_027257055.1). Lineage (NCBI taxonomy): Eukaryota > Metazoa > Chordata > Mammalia > Primates > Tarsiidae > Cephalopachus > Cephalopachus bancanus. Next base: position 2,983,898 of record JAPVLO010000068.1, read on the forward strand.
AGTTGGAGTCTCCCTCTGTCACCCAGGCTGGAGTGCAGCAACTCGCTCACGGCCACCCCTGTTTGGACCTGCTGGACTCAGGTTATCCTTCTGCCTCAGCCTTCCAAGTAGCCAGAACTACAGACACGCGCCACTATGCCCAGCTAATTTTTTGATATATTGTAGAGACAAGGTCTCATCAAGTTACCCAGGCTGGTCTCGAACCCCTGGGCTCAGGCAGTTCTCTCACCTCAGCCTCCCAAAGTGCTGGGATTACAGGCTTGAGCCACAGCACCTGGCCCCAATCTTAAATCTTACTGAACTTTTTTTTTTTTTTTTTTTTTTAGTTCGAGTCTCACTCTGTCGCCCAGACTGGAATTCCGGCCACCGCAGCCTCGACCTGCTGGGCTCCGGCGATCCTTCCGCCTCAGCCTTCCAAGTAGCCGGAATTACAGGCATGCACTACCATGCCCGGCTGATTTTTTGATTTATTGTAGAGATGAGGTCTCGCTGCCCAGGCGGGTCTCGAACCCGCGGGCTCAGGCAATCCACTCACCTCAGCCTCCCAAAGGCACGGGATTACAGGCCGAGCCACCGAGCCCGGCTGAACTTTTTATAGAAGCACCTTGGTCTTGGTTTTCCTCATACTTTAAAGTAATGTCAATAATTTAAAATAGTATGAGGAACATTGTGAGTTGGTTTTTTGGTTTTTTTTTTGAGTTGGAGTCTCACTCTGTTGCCCAGACTAGAGTGCAGTGGCACGCTCCTGGCCACCGCAGCCTCGACCTGCTGGGCTCCGGCGAGCCTTCTGCCTCAGGTTTCCAAGTAGTCACAACTACAGGCCTGCGCTACCACTCCTGGCTAATTTTTGATTTATTGAAGAGATGAGGCTCGCCAAGTTGCCCAGGTGGGTTTTGAACCCTTGGGCTCAGGGAATCCACCTGCTTCAACCTCCCAAAGTGCTGGGATTACAGGTTGAGCCACCGAGCCTGGCCCATTGTGACATCTTAATGGTAGTGTACCAATGGCAAGAAGAAATGTCCAACTTCCAACTCTGCCTTAATATTTGAACACTTATACTTCCAAGAATTTGTTTGTGCTTTTCCACCAAGTATTTGTTTAGAACCTCATTTTCATAGTTAGAGCCCTGGGTGGGGGGAAAGTATCTAAATCTTAATATTTCTGAGAGTTCATGGTTTCACAGCAGGCTGAGACCAAAATCATCTAAAGCATTTCCAAAATGATGATCAAAAGTCTGCTGTAGAAGCCATTATTTCTTTTGAAGACTTTTTTTTAAAGAACTTGATATCAAGATCATGATAACTTCTGATATAGCTTGAATATAAAAAGACACTACAACATTTAAAGAACTTAGTATGTCTAAGATGGCTAAGAATTTTAACTTTAAAATAAAACTATTTAGTCATCTACTAAAATGAGTGAAACCATGCTAGTCCACTTTTTAAATAAAATTTTAAACTTATAAAATAATCAGAAATACAAAATAGAATATCTTCTATTGGCATTAAGGTAAGTTTTTCAGGTTCAATATTATTAAATCATGCATTCAGTTCCAAAAATATGTTAATTATTAATTCCCCTAAGGTAATGGGGGAGAAATTATCTATTTTTGTGTCTCTTTTCCCTTCAACTTTTCCAGGCTCTATAGCCTGATATTTTTTTTTATCACTCTCAGAAAAGAGAGTTCTTAAAAGTGAGTTCACTCTTAGAGACTAGTGGGAAAACATGATCAATTTACAGTATATATCAAGTTTTATCCTTCTTAGTCTTCTTCTTAGTCCAGAAATGCTTTGTAGAGAATATCCAACCATGCAGGAAAGCAGCTCCCTGAGAAATGGAGGCTGTCTTGTTCATTATCATAGCCCCAATGCCTAGAATAGGAACAAAAGCACAGCAGGTATGCCACAGGAACTAGAACTTCCTTCAACAACTTTTGGAGTGTAGAGCTGTTGGCAACAAGTTCTCTCTGTTTTTCCTTGTCCAAAAGTCTTTATTTTGCCATCATTTTGAAAAAAACATTTCACTAGGTATAGGGTTCCACAGGTTTGGCCTCTTTTTATCACTTTTAATGTTATTCTATTTTTTCTGACTTTGCTACTGTCATTCTCATCTTTGTTCTGTCGTACATTATATTTTCTTTCCTCTTGCTGATATATAGTCTGTTCCATTGTCGCTGGTTTTTTGCAGTTTAATTATGATTAACCTCAGTATGATTTTGTTTGTATTTGTCATATGTGGTGTTTCTTGCATCTGTGTGTTTCTAGTTATCAACAAATTAGGGGGGAAAATCAATATTTTTGAAAGGTTTTTTTTCTGTCCCTTGTCTCTATCTTCTACTTCTATTATACCTATGTTAGACCGCTTTATGTTACTCATGGGTCCTTGATGTCGTTTTCTTTCTTTTATATGTTCTTGGATTTTGAATGTAGAACCAAATTTGCATACCAGAGATTAATCCTACATGCTTATGATATATAATTCTTTTTTTTTTTTGAGTCAGGTCTCACTATGTCACTCAGGCTGAAGTGCAGTAGTACAATCACAGCATCGACCTCCTGGGCTCAAGTGATCCCTCCATCCCAGCCACTCAAGTACCTGGGCCTATATGCATGTATCACCATACCTGGTTAGTTTTTTATTTTTATTTTTCATAGAGATGAGATCTTGCTATGTGGCCCAGGCTGGTCTTGAACTCCTAGGCTCAAGTGACTCTCCTGCCTCAGTATCCTAAAGTGCTTGGTATATAGGCATGAGCCACTGTGCCCAGATATGATGTATAATTATTTTTATACACAGTTGGATTTGTAAATATTTTGTTGAGGATTCTTACATTTATATTCATGAGAAATATTGATGTGTAGTTTTCTTTCTGAATAATACCTCTGCCTGGTTTTTGCATTGGGGTAATGCTGGCCTCATAGAATGAATTAGGAAGTATTCCTTCTGTGTTTATTTTTTGAAAGACATCAGAAAAAATTGGTATTATTTCTTCTTTAAATGTTTGGTAGAATTCACTGGTGAACCCAAGTGGGACTGAAGTTTTCTGTTTTGAAAGATTATTAATTACTAATTCAATTTATTTAATAGGTACTGTTTTCTCTATATTGTCTATTTTTGTGTGTTTTGGCAGATTGTGTCTTTCAAATAATTGATGCGTTTCATTTAGGTTGTTAAATGTTTGAACATAGAGTTATTGATAGCATCCCTTTATTATTCTGTTAATGTTCATGGAATCTGTAGTGATGTGCCCTCTTTTATTTCTAGTCTTAGCAATTTTTGTCATCTCTCTTTCTTCTTAGTTATCCTGGCAAGAAGTTTATTGACTTTATCTTTTCAAAAACTCAGCATTAGCTTACTTTGGTTTTCTCCATTAATTTTTTGTTTTTAATTTCATTGACTTTCACTTTAATTTTGATTTATTTTCCTACTTTGAATTTAATATCTTCTTCTTTCTTTAGTTTTATAGGGGGATAGCTTAGATGATTAATTTTAGATATTTTCTTTTAATATACACATTCAGTGTTATGCATTTTCCCTTCAGCACTGTTTTCACTGCGTCCCACACATTTTGATAAGTTATATTTTCATTTTCACTTAGTTCAAAATATACTTTAGATTCTCTTGAGATTATCTACTTTGATCCATATGTTATTTAGAAGTGTGTTGTTTAATCTCCAAGTATTAGGGGATTTCCCAGCTATCTTCCTTTATTAATTTCTAATTTTAATTCTACCATGGTCTGAGAGCAGATATTGTATAACGTCTCTTCTTTGAACTATTTGTGTGTTTATGATCAGAATACAGTCTGCCTTTATAAACATTCCATATGAACTTGAAAGGAGAATGTATTCTGCTATTGTTGGATGAAGTAGCATATATCTAGTTGGTTGATGGTTCTGTAGGGACGCCCTTACTGATTTTCTGTCTAATGGATCTGATCACTTTTGATGGAGGAGTATTAAAATCTCCAATAATAACAGCGAATTCTTCTATTTCTCCTTGTGGTTTTATCAGTAAAAACCTCATATATTTTGATGATCTCGTTAGGCACTAAACATTAAAGAGAATTATATCTTATTGGAAAATTTACTCCTTTATCACTATATAATGCTCCCTTTATTCCTGACAACTTTTCTTGCTCTGAAGTCTTTTCTGTCTAAATTTAATATAACTTTCTTTTGATTAGTGGTAGCATGGTCTCTTGGTGTCTCTCTGTCTCTCTGTCTCTCTCTCTCTCTCTCTCTCTCTCTCTCTCTCTCTCCATTTTCAGAGACAAGAGCTTACTATGTTGCCCAGAGTGACCTTAAATTACTGTGCTCAAGAGATTTTTCCACTTCAGCCTCCCAAGTAGCTGGGATCACAGGTGTACACCACCACGACTAGTTCCCATTTCACTTTTAATCTATATATGTCTTTATAGTTAAAGTGGGTTTTTTGTAAACAACATATAGCTAGATCTTGTTTTGTAATCCACATTGACAATCTTTGTCTTGTAATTGATATATTCAGAAAAAATGCTATTTAAAATAATCATTGATATAGTTGGATTAATTTACATCATAGTTGTTACTACAGAGAGTGTCAAAAAATGTGTACATATTTTAGGGAAAAAAACTATCAAAATTGTGATACTCAATGTATACCAATAACAAAAGATGAATACAAGTCATGTTTGACTTCTGTAATTACACATTGCTACTGTAATTCAATTCAACTTCAAAAAGTAATGCATAGATGACATCTCTTAAAATGTGCTCTTTTTTGGCACCCCTAGTATTTTCTATTTGTTGTGCTTCCTTGCTCCTATTTTTGCCTTCCACTTTTTCCCACCATTTTTTCATCTAATTGAGTATTTTATAGGATTCTATTCTCTCTCCTTTCTTAACATATCATTTAAACTTTTTTATTTACTCTTTTCAGTGGATGTCCTAGAATTTACGATATACATTAACAACTAATCCAAATCTACTTTCAAATAACACTATATCTTGCCACAGGTAGTACAAGTGCCTTTTTTTTTTTTTTTGAGTTGGAGTCTCACTCTGTCGCCCAGACAGGAGTGCAGTGGCCGCTCCCGGCCACCGCAGCCTCGACTTGCTGGGCTCCAGCGATCCTTCTGCTTCAGCCTTCCAAGTAGCTGGAACTACAGGCGCGCGGTACCATGCCCGACTAATTTTTTTAATTTATTTATTGTAGAGATGAGGTCTCGCCAAGTTGCCCAGGCGGGTCTTGAACCTGCGGGCTTAGGCAACTCACTCACCTCGGCCTCCCAAAGGCGCAGGATTACAGGCTGAGCCACCGAGCTTGGCCTACAAATACCTTATAATAACAACATAATTGTAATTTCTCCCTTCTCTTCTTTGTACCGTTGCTGTCATTCATTTCACTGATACATAAGCTATGAGCATCAAATACATTGGTGTTATTTTTTTAACAGGCTGTTATCTGTTATTTCAATTAAGAATAAGAAAAATAAGATGTTCTAATTTTTATTTCACTTATTCCTTCCCTAATGCACTTCTTCTCTTCATGTACATCTGAGTTTATTATCTGTATAATTTTTCTTCTCTCTGAAAAACATATTTTAAACATTTTTTTGGAAGACACATCTAGAGGTCACCAGTTCCTTCAAATTTTTTTTTTTGTCTTTACTTTTGAAGAATATTTTCACAGGATACAGAATTCTAGGTTGGAGGGTTTCTCACAATGCTTTGAATATTTCACTCTACTATCTTCTTGCTTGCATGATTTCTTTTTCTTTTTTTTTTGAGTTGGAGTCTCACTCCGTTGCCCAGACTGGAGTGCAGTGGCCGCTCCCGGCCACCGCAGCCTCGACCTTCTGGGCTCCGGCAATCCTCCCGCCTCAGCCTTCGGAGTAGCCAGAATTACAGGCGTGCGCTACCACACCCAGCTAATTTTTTTTATTTATGTAGAGATGAGGTCTCGCCCGCCCAGGTGGGTCTCGAACCTGCGGGCTCAGGCAATCCACTCACCTCAGCTTCCCAAAAGTGCGGGATTACAGGCTGAGCCACCAAGCCCGGCTACTTGCATGATTTCTAAAGAGAAGTCATATGTGATTCTTATCTTTATTCCTTTTTAGGAAAAAAAATTTCCTTCTTCTGGCTTCTTTTAAGTTTTTTTTAATCTTTGATTTTCTGAAATTTGAAAATGATATGCCTAGGTGTCAATGTTTCTGGCATTTATTCTGTTTTGGGTTCTCTGAGCTTCTTGGATCTGTGGCTTAGTATCTGACATTGATCTAGGTTAATCCTCCATCACTATTACTTCAAATATTGCTTCTATTCCTTTTTCTTTTTATTCTTATACTGATTTTTCCAGAAGTTGTAGTTGTCTCACAGGTTTTAGATATTGTTTTACTTTTTTCAGTCTTTTCTCTTTGCTTTCCAGTGTTAAAAGTTTCTATTGATTTTTTTTTTTTAAGTCCAGAGATTCTTTTTCCTCAGCCTTGCTTAGGAGCCAATCAAAGGCATTTTTCATTTCTGTTACAGTGTTTTTAATTTTTTTATAGTATTGCGGTCTCTCTAATTACAGCACCCACTTGTTCTTGCATGATGTCTACTTTTGCGTTAGAAACTTTAATACAATCAATCACAATTATTTTATATTCAGTCTGATAATTCTAAAATTCCTGTCACATCTGAGTCTAGTTCTGATGCTTATTCTATGTATTCAAGCTATTTTTTTCTTTTAGTATGTCTTAGTTCTTTTGTCTTGTTTTGTTTTGTTTGCTGCAATAACAAAATACCACAGACTGGGTAATTTATAATGAACAGAAATTCATGTGGTTCACAGTTCTGGAGTTCGTAATCATCGAGATCAAGAGGCTGCATCTGGTAAGGGCCTTCTTGTTGAGTCATAACATGGTGGAAGGCATCGCATAAGCAGGAGAGAGCAAGAGATCAAACTCACAGCTTCTAACCCTTTTATAATCAGCATTAATGATACCTTGTAATTCTTTGTTGGAAGTCAGATGATGTACTGAGTAAAAGGAACTCTGGCATGTAGGCCTTTAGTAATGTAGTGATAAGGTGTGAGAGGAGAGAAAGCACTCTATATAGTCTTATGGATTAAGTTTCAGTCTCCAAGTGAGCTTGTAGCCCTGGTCTATAAACTCTACAGGTTTCTCTCAGGTTTCTTCATAAATTTTAGGGTGACTGAAGGGAGCTACATTTTTTCTTTTCCTTCCCCCTGGTTAATTAGGCTCTGATAAAATCCTAACAGATTAGACTGGTAAAATAGTGTCTCTTGAGGGCAAGCTTTGTTAAACGAGAACAGCACACTCCAGCATATTTCAAAATGATTACTTTGTCCCTTCCCCTGCAGGAAGCCAGAGGAGATTTTTCTCTAATATTTACTATAAAAACCTAGTTGAACTTCAGGAGATAAAACAGACAGAAATGTTGGGTCCCTCCATGACTTTGTCTCCCTGGAGGTCTTAACTCTCAGATTTGTCCACACGGAATATCCAGGAATTTGTCAATTACAGTTTACATTTTCCTACCCAGTACTGGTTCCTGCAGTTTTCTGTTTATGATTTCTGCTCTAGTAAGTTGTGATTCTCTTTATCTGCCTGTTTATCCACTTTGGGATAGTGGTTTGTCCTTGTACTTTATTTTCTATAATTCTAATCCTATGCTTCAAGTTCGTTGAGCTTTCTTCGTAATATGTAAATTCCATTAGAGCTTTTAAGATACTGCATTTTTATTTCTAAATTTTCACTTGTTTTTAATTCATATCTTCCAATTGCTTTATTTATTAGAACTATTTGCTTTTTAATCCTTGAGATGTTTTAGCATCCTTTTTGGTAATTCTATCTCTACCATTCTGTGTTTTAGTCTTAATTATTAACTGATTTTTTTTTCCTGAGGGGTCATATTTTGGGGGCTTCCTTGCATGCTTAGTAATTTTTTATATTGTTGTGTGCTGTATTTTTTCTTTTTTCTTTCAAGAGTGTTGTATTATGGGTCAGGCATGGTGGATGAAACCTATAATCCCAGCATTTTGGGAGTCTTTAGCAGGAGGATTGCTTGAGTTCAGGAGTTTGAGACCAGCCTGCACAACATAGCCAGACCTCATCTCTACAACATAGCCAGACCTCATCTAAAAAAAAAAAAAATTTGCCAGGAATGGTAGCATATGCCTGTAGTTCCAGTTACTTGGGATGCCAAGCTTTGAGGATCACTTGAGCCCAGGAGTTCAGTGCTGCAGTAAGCCATGATTGTACCACTGCCCTCCAGCCTGGGCACTAGGATGAGACCCTCAACTCAGAAAAAAAAAGGTGATACTTTGTTCTTCCAAAGAGTTAAATTACTTGGAATCAGTTTCCCCCTTTATGGCTAAATGTATTATTAAGGGAGACTTAAAATAGCCTTTATTCATGGCTTATAAACTAAAATCCTACCATGGAAGTGAGTTCTATTGATTACCCTATTTTTTCAGTGTGACCATTTCATACTGACAGGTAGAAACTATAATGATTCTAAGCCCCATATGTAGCTTTATGACTTAACTTACTTCAGATAATAAAGAAAATTGATAGAAACACTTTCACCTCTGCAATTATAGGGGAAAGTTTCAGTGACAGTATTCAAGTAGAGCATTGAATTAATAATGTTTAAATGTCATTACATAGCTTTGATGGAATTTGGTTACATGGCAATTCTTACTATGGTTAAGAAGAAGAGAGAAGGCTAATTTGTATATTTATAAAGTGTTTTCAAGCAGTGTAGATCCTGAATTTTATTAAAAAGATGACTACAGTTAAGAAACAGTACAGTTTTATCAACCTACCACCAATAAATATTATTTAAATGTACCTGTCACAATGCAATATAGGGACACAGAGGCATACCACTATCAGAAGTATATCATTTCTGCTAAACTTTTGCATCTAAACATGATACACAATTTAAATATAATGTTATGAGTTATTTTTAAAGTCACCATCAGTTTGGAACTGCCCTCTAAGAAGAAATTCAATGGCAACAATTTTTGATAAGTGTACCCATCTAACTAGAAAATGAAATCATGTAGTTATTAACAATAAGGACTAGAAACAGCTTGGACTGCTTTTATTCACATTATGAATCTACCTATTGTGGATGCTATTGTGCAAATAATTTAGCCTATCTATGCCTTCGTTTTCTTATCTATTTTTTTTTTTTTTTTTTGAGTTAGAGTCTCACTCTGTTGCCCAGACTGGAGTGCAGTGGCCGCTCCCGGCCACCGCAGCCTCGACCTGCTGGGCTCCGGCGATCCTTCCGCCTCAGCCTTCCGAGTAGCTGGAACTACAGGCGCACGCTACCACGCCCGGCTCATTTTTTGATTTATTGTAGAGATGAGGTCTCACCAAGTTGTCCAGGCAGGTCCCGAATTCTTATCTATTAATAGGAACAATCATATTATCTACCTTGCAGAATAGTTATAAGAATTAAATGTGTTTTGAGTGTAAAACACTTGGAAAATACCTGACTTGTAATCAATATAAGTACTAGCTACTGTTACTGCTGTTATCTGCCTGTTTCTTAATTTTATTACGTGACAAGTAGATGCTTAGTTTGGTATGTTTCAGGGAAAACTCATTATATAAATGAACGGATGACAAGCAATTTTGCTGATCTAGAGATTGTAAGAAACACCCCTCTACAGCCTTGGTTTGAATTTTTGTTACTTGAAGATCCACTTTGGGTTTCACTTTGTCCTTTTTTATTTTTATGTTGTTTATTTATTTATTTTTTTTTTTGAGTTGAGGTCTCACTCTGTCGCCCAAACTGGAGTGCAGTGGCCACTCCCGGCCACTGCAGCCTCGACCTGCTGGGCTCCGGCGATCCTTCCGCCTCAGCCTTCCAAGTAGCTGGAACTACAGGCGCGCTACTACACCCGGCTGATTTTTTTTGATTTATTGTAGAGATGAGGTCTCACCAAGTTGCCCAGGCGGGTCTCAAACCCGCGGGCTCAGGTAATCCACTCACCTCAGCCTCCCAAAGTGCTGGGATTACAGACTGAGCCACCGAGCCCGACCGCTTTGTCCTTTTTTAGACCTGAGAATAACAAACACAGTGTAAATTTACCTGGAGAAAATTAGTGAATTAAGTCAGCGTCTCTCCAGTCTCTTTACAATGGCAAAACATGACACTACAAAAAAGAGATTCCAATTCTTCTTGGGAGAAGATTTTCAGAAATGACATTTTGCAACTCTTAACTCTCATGCAGATCAATAAAATGGGTCATTTGTTTTTCTTCTTTGTCTCAGATGGAACTGGATAAATTGACCTTGACTTTGAACAAACATATTTAAGTAGAACTAAGCATCTAGACAAAGGGCCAGAGAATTTTAGAATCATCAGCAACATAAAAGCATTAGGTCCAAGGCTCTTATTTAACAGAGCAAGAAATTGCATTGCAATTTGAATTGCTTATCTCAGGTCACTATTTGGGGTTAGTATATGGGAATGCAGGAACTAGATCTGGGCTCTCTTAATTACCAGGTTAATTGTTCTATGTTTGCCATCTAAAACTGCAAGGAATAAAGCTTTAAATTAGAGGCTTCAGACAAAAATGTATAAGAAGAAAAATTTCTTTTTTTTCAGTACTTCTCTCTCTCGGTAACTTGTCTCCCTTTTCAACACCACTTTTCATTACTCCGTAGACTCCAGTGTTTTCACATTGACTCATTTCCAGGAAGAGAGTCTAAAAATGAATTAATTCTAAAAAATAAGTGACCTTAACCTAAAGGAATGACTAAAGAAATAACTTCATAACAATGAAGTTTAGACACTGGGTTACCTGGGTAAATAATTTTTCAAGGGTTGGATGCTCTCCAAGCCCCCCTAATAAATCATAGTACACTGGAATGTCTAAGATTAGCCTGCCCTTGAGGAATTACTGTCTCTTATAATCCTAGCAAGTCTCTCAGCTTTTGAGAGCTCTCCCCGTCATTCTGGTGGCCTCAGCTTTATATTCCGGATATCCTTAAGGAACAGGATGAAACATATTCTCCACTCAAGTGTCCTCAATCTTTTCCTAAGGAAGAGCTAACTGCCTTTGATTTCTACTTGGAAAAATTACACTGACTGAACCAAATACTGACTTACTAATGAGAGGAATGATAGCACAGCCAAGAAGAAGTCCTGGCATTGTTACTCATCCTCTAAAAGGCTTCAAAATCAGTAGGTAATATCTTAATATGCACTGCTATAAGCCCTAGAAATCTAGATTTACAGGCTAGCCACAGTCTTTCCCAGATGTCAGGCCCAAGAAAGGAAAAGCCCATTCAAATCAAATGAAAACAGATCCTTAACTGTCTTCCCTTGAGGATATCATCCAACCTGAATGACTACTTCACTCATCCAAAGGCTACTCCATACTTTAATATTAAACGTTATTACTTAAAAATTATGGCATAATTTCTTCAGAGATTATCAAAAAATTTCCAAATAACCCAGAGTAATTAAAACTCCCCATGCGGCCTGGCTCTGTGGCTCAGCATGTAATCCCAGCATTTTGGGAGGCCAAGGCGAGTGGATTGCCTGACCCTGCAGATTTGAGACCCACCTGGACAACTTGGTGAGACCTCATCTCTACAATAAATTAAAAATTAGACAGGGGTGGTAGTGCGCACCTGTAGTTCTGGCTACTTGGAAGGCTGAGACAGAACGATCGCCAGAGCCCAGCAGGTTGAGACTGCCGTGGCTGGGAATGGCCACTGCACTCCAGTCTGGGCGACAGAGTGAGACTAATAAAAAAACACGCGAAAAACACACACACACACACACACACAACTCCTCATGCCTTCTCAATTTTATAAGATATATCTGTAATCATTACAGTTACTTAGAACGCTTCCAAAAAAATTAAATTTAAATCACATTGTAATAAAGGCACCATTTTCCCCATAAAACTTAACTGTAATTACTCTTCAAATTGTATTTGATTTTTAAATTTTTATTTCTCCTAAAATTCATATGTAAAAGAAGAATAATTATGTGAGATTTCAGTCTTTTAATAAATGTGTTTTACAACTGTACTTAGAAATTGAGAATTATGTTTGGAAAAAAAATTGTTATACCCTGCTAGCATTTGCTACCAACTATAGATTTCAACTAACTGCCTCTTTCTGGCGATGACCCAAAACTATCATTTTCTCGAGAAACTTTTTAGACTTCAAAACTGTCAACAATTTAGAAACAGATACATCAGTGACAAAATTTATTATTTTTATTCAGTAACTCTTAACTTTTATTATATTTTCTTTCTTTCTTTGGTTGATCATTTTAATTGGTGACCTTTTGTCCTCACCAAACTCCCAATATTGTATATCAGGATAATGTAATATTTTTCTAAGTACGTCTTGACATATGTGATTATTTATCCTAACCTTGTGAAATAAACTAGGTAGTGTCCTTATCCTTATTTTTTAGTGAAATACTGGCTCGGTGGCTCAGCCTGTAATCCTGCGCCTTTGGAAGGCTGAGGTGAGTGGATTGCCTGAGCCTGTGGGTTCGAGACCCGCCTGGGCAACTTGGCAAGACCTCATCTCTACAATAAATCAAAAAAATTAGCTGAGCGTGGTAGCACGCGCCTGTAGTTCCAGCTACTTGGAAGGCTGAGGCGGAAGGATCGCTGGAGCCCAGCAGGTCGAGGCTGTGGTGGCCAGGAGCGGCCACTGCACTCCAGTCTGGGCGACAGAATGAGACTCCAACTCAAAGAAAAAAACAAAAAAGAAAACCAAAACTGCTTGCAAAGAGGGTAAAATCTTGTCCAAAGACAAAAGATTCGAGAGTGCATCAAACACAATTATTCAAAAATGTTGACTAATCTCAAATTTTATTAGTGACATAAAGTATTTACGTCTTCCTATTTTTACAATGCATCCATGGAGAAAGCACAATATATAGCTATATATAGCTACCCTTATTCCACCTCCAAAATGTGTACATTCTCACCCACACTGACTCTTCCACTTTCCTGTTGGAAAACGGATATCTAAGTATGAGCCATGAAAGGATGCCATCACAGACTGTATCAAAAATAAGTGAAAACCATAAATAACCAGTTTCCATCCATCCCTGCCCCCTTCTCCAATGCCCACCAGGGGGAAAAAAAATAAAAACAGACAGGCTTATAAGCGCCCAGCTCTGGCCACAGAGCTGTTTGATTGCTTAAGCCGAGTGGTCAGACAATAGGACCAGAAAGAATGGCCGCTTCCTTCCTTCCTGTTGAGTGTTCTGCCTGAGTGAGCAAATTCAATAGCACTTTGCTTCACAGCAACACTAGGCTCTAGCACGAGGAAAATCAACAAAGAGCCATTCTAGGGCATTTCCAACCCCACCTAAACCAAGCCTCTGAGCTATAGAATCCTGGGGGTGGGGGTGTGCAGATTCAGGCGCTCCTAGGGGTGTGTGCTCAAAATCCCACAAGCATCCAGGTTACTGTTTATATTAGAGCCTCTATTTATGCTGCTCCGTGCATATGTAATTGTCCAGTTTAGTTGTTATCATCTACAATTCTCTGAAATGTTTCAAATCTTTCTTAAACTCTGGCTATTCCGTCGTGGCAGCAAAGTCAAAATTGGTATGAAAAACTGTGATGACAGTGACTCTAGAATCCTTTAAATGCTCCTCCAATAAATCTTTCTTCATTACCCCCACTGACTTACAGATTTATGTAAAGTACACACAGTAATTGCGCCAGTTTGGCAGTAGGAACCAGAGAAGATTCCATACTAAGATATATCGCCTTATGGTTTCGGTCTCAGTCTTTCAGTGGGGAGGTAGCCCTTGGCTATGAACTTGCTAGGGACTCAGGTTTTTCCTGTGCCTTACGTGGGACAGGATGGCTAGAGCCGGCTGGAGTTGGGTATTTTCCTTCTCCCAGGTTGATTAGGCACTGGTAAAATCTCAGTAGGTTAGACTCTGGTAAAAGTTTCTCTTGGGGCAAACCCTGCTCTGGCATTTATCATAATAGTTACCTTTTCCCTTTCCTTTAGGAAATTAGATAGGATTTTTATCTGATATTTGCAATAAGAACTTGGCTGAGCTCTAGGAGGTAAAACTCACAGAAGTATAAGATCTCCCAATATTTAGGTTCCCCTGGAGTTTTTAATTCTCAGACTTATCCACCTAGAGAATTCCTTGAAAAGATCAATGAACTTTAGAAAATAAAACAGGAGATGCAAATTATTAAAATCAGAAATAAAAGAAGAGACTTTACTACTTTGTACAGAATACAAAGTATTATAAGATAGTACTAAGATTCATTGGCAGCTGCATACCAACAAGTTGAATAACCCAGATGTAATAATAGACAAATTCCTAGGATTCACAACTAAAGACAGACTCAAGAAGAAATAGATAATCTGAGCCGGCTTGGTGGCTCATCCTGTAATCCCGCACCTTTGGGAGGCTGAGGTGAGTGGATTGCCTGAGCCCGCGGGTTCGAGACCCGCCTGGGAAACTTGGCGAGACCTCATCTCTACAATAAAACAAAAATCAGCCGGATGTGGTAGTGTGCACCTGTAGTTCCCGCTACTTGGAAGGCTGAGATGGAAGGATCGCCAGAGCCCAACGGGTCGAGGCTGCAGTGGCCGGGAGCGGCCACTGCACTCCAGTCTGGGCGACAGAGTGAGACTCCAACTCAAAAAAAAAAAAAAAAAAAAGAAGAAGATAATATGAATATATCTAAAACAAGTAAGGAAATTAAATTAGTAATCAAAAACTTTCCAATAAAGAAAAGCTCAGGACCAGAATGTCTTACTGGTGAATTCAATCAAACATTTAAAGAATTAACACCACATCAATCCTTCTCAAACTCTTTCAAAAAATCAAGAGGAGAGAACATTTCCTAACTCACTCTATGAGCTCAATGTTACCCTGATAACAAAGGTAGACAAACACATTACAAGGAAAAAAAAGCTATATTTATGGACATAGATGCAAAAATACTTAATGAAACAACACAAACTTAATTGAGCAGCATATTAAAAGGACTATACACCATAATCAAGAGACATTTATCCCAGGATACAAAGGATAAAAATCAATTTAATACTCTCTCTCTTCTCTCTCTCTCTCTCTATATATATATAAAATTATATATATATATTATTTTTGACAAGGGGTAGTTAGAGTCTCACTCCATCACCCAGGCTAGAGTGCAGTGGCATGCTCACCACAATCCCAGCATCAAACCACTGGCCTCGGGGATCCTTCCACCTTTGCCTTGCTCCAAGTGGCTGGCACTTCAGGCGCACGCTACGATGCCTGGCTAACTTTTTATGTATTGTACAGATGAGCTATCCCCAAGTTGCCTTGGCCACCCAAAGTGCTTGGATTACAGGTTGAGCCATTAACCCTAATCCTAATCCTAATCCTAATCCTAACCCTAACCCTAACCCTAACCCTAGCCCTAATCCTAACCCTTAACCCTAACTCAGCCAGGCTCAGTGGCTCAGCCTGTAATCCCCTGCCTTTGGGAGGCTGAGGTAGTGGATTGCCTGAGCCCGCGGGGTTCGAGACCCGCCTGGGCAACTTGGCGAGACCTCATCTCTACAATAAGCCAAAAACTTAGCTGGGCGTGATAGCACACGCCTGTAGTTCCAGCTACTGGAAGGCTGAGGTGGAAGGATCATCGGAGCCCAGAAGGTCGAGGCTACGGTGGCCGGGAGCGGCCACTGCACTCCAGTCTGAGTGAGAGTGAGACTCCAACTCAAAAACAAAAACAAAAACAAAACCCTAACCCTAACCCTAACCCCTAACGCTAACAGTGTGAAAAGTATTATAAACCTATTACAGTACAATATAACCAATTGTGTTAGTTGCAATCTAGGTTAACTCTGTTGGACTTAACATATTGAACTTACAAATGCCCTCTCAGATCCAAACTCATTCATATGTAGTGGACTTACTGTATTAGTAGCAAGACACTGATTTTCATTTTAATAATTTTTAAGTTTTTTTATTTTTAATTTTGTTAGTATTTTTGTTATTCTGTCCTTTAGAATTAGCTTGATTTTAGAAATAAAAAACCTGAGACATAGAATTCAAGGACATGCCTAGTCAGTCAACATTTATTTGAGCCTGTATCAAGTAGATTGATACTAAGTTTGAATTCTTCTTATTTGATTTCTCACCTTTTGTTTCAGAATTCTGTTTGCTAATTTTCTTTCTTTTTTTTTTTTTTTTTTTTTTGAGTTGGAGTCTCACTCCGTCGCCCAGACTACAGTGCAGTGGCACGCTCCCAGCCACCGCAGCCTCGACCTGCTGGGCTCCAGTGATCCTTCTGCCTCAGCCTTCCAAGTAACTGGAACTACAGGCATGCGCCATGCCCAACTAATTTTTGATTTATTGTAGAGATGAGGTCTCACCAATTGCCCAGGCGGGTCTCCAACCCGTGGGATCAGGCAATCCACTCACCTCAGCCTCCCAAAGCGTGGGAGTACAGGCTGAGCCACCAGCCCGGCTTGCTAATTTTCTATATCTCAAATGAATAACTTGTTTTCCAAGCCTCTTTTGCATTCTCCCTCAGAAGATCTTATGGGGACTGCATCTTAAGTTTGTGTTTATGTTGAATAATAGCATTTACTCTCATTGTCAAAATAGGTCACAACCTCTAATGATTACTAATCAGACAAAGCCAGTGATATTCTATGCCTTCATTAGAAAGTTGAATTTGGAGATAAGACTGAGAGAAAAGTAAAAATGTCCTTTAGCTCCTGGTTAATAAATACACCTCCAGAGGAGATTTTTTTTTGCGGGGGAGGGTCGCATAACCTCTCTTTCCAGCCAATATTTTGGCATCCCCTTTAGTTAATTAAAAGCTAGACTGGCCGGGCTCGGTGGCTCAGCCTGTAATCCCGCGCCTTTGGGAGGCTGAGGTGAGTGGATTGCCTGAGCCCGCGGGTTCGAGACCCGCCTGGGCAGCGAGACCTCATCTCTACAATAAATCAAAAAATCAGCCGGGCGTGGTAGCGCATGCCTGTAATTCCGGGTACTCGGAAGGCTGAGGCGGAAGGATCGCCGGAGCCCAGCGGGTCGAGGCGCGGTGGCCGAAAGCGGCCACTGCACTCCAGTTTGGGCGACCGAGTGAAACTCCAACTCAAAAAAAAAAAAAAAAAAGCTAGACTGTACATACTAATTATTCATAATTGGGGTGTCCTTTTTGCACTGCTGTTTACTTGGATATAAATATGAGTACATTGTTCTTTTGCTTTACAAATGGAAGATCAGAAGTATTTTATTCATTCAACTTGACTGAGTTTTGCCCTCAGAAATAGAATGAAACATCAAGTAGAACTAAATCAGAGTATTAATATTTGTAAACTATATTTCAATTAAATTAATTTCTGTGAACATTGTTTCCCATATTCTATAAATAATGAAGAAAAAAATTATTTATTTTGGTAAAATATTTAACATTTTACTTTTTTCCTCTCCCCTTCAAAAGTAGTAAATTTTTCCCTTTCATACATATACTTTGAAAGTCTTGCACATTTTAATTTTTTAATGATTATTATAATAATGAGATGATTTTTTTTTTTTTTGAGTTGGAGTCTCACTTTGTCTCTCAGGCCAGAGTGCAGTGGCATGCTCACGGCCACCACAGCCTCGACCTGCTAGACTCAGGCAATCCTTCCAGCTCAGCCTTCCAAGTAGCTCGAACTGCAGGCATGCACCACTATGCCCAGCTAATTTTTGATTTATTGTAGAGATGAGGTCTCACCAAGTTGCCCAGGCTGGTCTCAAATCCGTGGACTCAGGCAATCCTCTCACCTCGGCCTCCCAAAGTGCTAGGATTATAAGAGTGAGCCACTGTGCCCGAACGAAGTAATTTTTTTTTTTTTTTTGAGTTGGAGTCTCACTCTGTCGCCCAGACTGGAGTGCAGTGGCCGCTCCCGGCCACCGCAGCCTCGACCTGCTGGGCTCCGGCGATCCTTCCACCTTAAGCCTTCCAAGTAGCCGGAACTACAGGCGCGCGCTACCACGCCCGGCTCATTTTTTATTTATTGTAGAGATGAGGTCTCGCCAAGTTAGTTGCCCAGGCGGGTCTCGAACCCGCGGGCTCAGGCAATTCACTCACCTCAGACTCCCAAAGGCGCGGGATTACAGGCTGAGCCACCGAGCCCGGCTACGAAGTAATTTTTATAAACCCAAATTTATCTTTTAGTGAACCTATTTGGTTCAAATGAGTATGCACACAGGGGTTTTCACAGTGCCCTATTTCTCAAGACCAGGAAGGCTTTGTTAGATGCTCTGCAAGAGGCATTCAAGGTTAAAATTCAGCAGGACTCTCCCAATGAACCTTGCACCTTCACTCCTACCCCCACCTCAGCCCTCCTCTCCCCAACCCAGGAGAAGGAAGCTCATCAACATTAGCACACAAATGCAAAATAACCAGCCAGGCTTCTTCCAGGGAATACAAATTAGGGGCAGGTAGTTGAAGAGCTTAGAAAGCTGAAATCGTTGGCTGTGAAAGAATGAATAGCTGAGAGACTGAAAGTGGGGTAAAGTGTTCAGCCTTTGTCATTTAAAGTGATGTCTTTAACTCTTTGCCTTCTAAAGACTACCCCTTACCAAATAATACAGCTTTGCAATCAAGAGGTCCTGCATTTAAAAAAAAAATGTATCGCACTTCCTTTTACAAAATATAATAATAAATCAGATATTGGTTTCACTAGGGTTGTTTTGTAGCTGACAACAATATAGTAGAGAGTCTATGGCACTGAATAATTTGTTAGCAGTTTTTTTTTTTAGAGATCTATATTAGCTGATTTGTACATTTTTAAAAAAACTCTACTTTTAGCTAAATGCAAATCAAGTTTTACGACATTTACACTTGGCTGAGTTTTGACCTGGGAGGTGAGTTTGGCTGGAAATATGAATCTTATTTTCTAATTAAATCTATTTGGGTTTTTTTTTGATTAGGAATCTCACTCTGTCGCCCAGGCGGGAGTGCGGTGGCATGCTCACTGCCTCCACAGCCTTGAGCCTTCCAAGTAACTGCAACCACAGGCGCGCGCCACCATACCCAGCTAATTAGAGATAATAAATGATGTACTAGAATTAATTATTAAATACTATCTATTTATCTATCTACCAGACTTGGTTCATCTCTTATTCTTTTTTTTTTTTTTTGAGTTGGAGTCTGGAGTGCAGTGGCCCAGCCTCGACCTGCTGGGCTCCAGCGATCCTTCCGCCTCAGCCTTCCAAGTAGCCGGAATTACAAGCATGCACTACTACACCTGGCTGATTTTTTGATTTATTGTAGAGATGAGGTCTCGCCAAGTTGCCCAGGCAGGTCTCGAACCCACGGGCTCAGGCAATCCACTTACCTCAGCCTCCCAAAGCGCGGGATTACAGGCTGAGCCACCAAGCCCGTCTTCATCTCTTATTCTTAAGTTTTTGGTAACACTAGTTTGGGCAAATGAATGATAGCTGCTGAAGAAAGATGTTATGTCATTGAAATACAGAAAGAATATGTAAGAAGTAAATCTTAAGATATCCAGAATGGTTATGTATATGTATTGGGTAAGGGTAGCTGCTTTTGTCGATCATGGCACTATATTCACAATATTACCGTTGTATAGAAGGGGAAGCAAAGCCACAGAAAGTTTTGATTTTTGCTTTGCTTTTATAATGACACTTCTAACCAAAGTAAATCCATTATCTTTTTTTTTGAGTTGGAGTCTCACTCTGTCGCCCAGACTGGAGTGCAGTGGCCGCTCCAAGTCACCGCAGCCTTAACCTGCTGGGTTCCAGCGATCCTTCCGCCTCAGCCTTCCAAGAAGCTGGAAGGACAGGCGCGCGCTACCACGCCCGGCTGATTTTTTTATTTATTGTAGAGATGAGGTCTCGCCAAGTTGCCCAGGCGGGTCTCGAACCCGTGGGCTCAGGCAATCCATCACCTCAGCCTCCCAAAGGCGCGGGATTACAGGCTGAGCCACCGAGACCGGCTATCTTTTTTTTTTTTTTTTTAATTGGAGTCTCATTCTATCATCCAGGCTGGAGTGCGGTGTGGCATCTGCAGCCTCAACCTGTTGGGCTCAGGTGACCCTTCAGCCTCCCTTCCAAGTAGCTGGAAATACAGGTGCATGACACCACACTTGATAACTTTTTAATTTTATTGTAGAGATGAGGTCTTCTCAAGTTGCCAAGGCTGGTCTTGCACCTGGGATCAGGCAATCCGCTTGCCTCCACCTCTCAAAGTGCTGGGATTATAGGCATGAGCCACTGCACCTGGCGACAGTCCATTATCTTACACTCTTTTTTCTCTTATGCTTTAGTGATATGCAGTTTTTGAGGACAAAACATCCTTTCCTTTTTCAGTTCCTTGATTAGTACTGCTTATAATATTAGCTTTTTTTTTTTTTTGAGTTGGCGTCTCACTCTGTCACCCAGACTGGAGGGCAGTGGCCGCTCCCGGCCACTCAGCCTCAACCTGCTGGGCTCCGGCAATCCTTCCACCTCAGCCTTCCAAGGAGCTGGAACTACAGGCGTGCGCTACCACACCCAGCTAATATTTTTTTTTTTTTTTTTTTGAGTTGGAGTCTCACTCTGTCGCCCAGCCTGGAGTGCAGTGGCCGCTCCCGGGCTGGGCTCCGGCGATCCTTCCGCCTCAGCCTTCCAAGTAGCTGGAATTACAGGCATGCGCTACCACGCCCGGCTGATTTTTTGATTTATTGTAGAGATGAGGTCTCGCTGCCCAGGCGGGTCTCGAACCCACGGGCTCAGGCAATCCACTCACCTCAGCCTCCCAAAGGCGCGGGATTACAGGCTGAGCCACCGAGTCCGGCTTAATTTTTTGATTTATTGTAGAGACAAGGTCTCGCCAAGTTGCCCGGGCGGACCTCAAAATATTAGCATTTTTTTTAAAAATCAGGTACTAGTACAGTAATAGGCATGATGAAACAAGATGAAGATTTTGGAAATGAAAACAATCTCTCAACTAACTCATCTTCAACAGAGTCACTGGTAGCAGTCATTGGTGAAAGGAGATCATATTTAATAAATGATGCTGGGAAGACTGGCTAACTACATGCAGAAGAATGAAACTGGACCCCTACCTATCACCATATATCCAAATCAACTCAAAATGGATCAAGAACCTACAAATAAAACCTCATACTATAAGAATCCCACAAGAAGCTGGGCTCGGTGGCTCACTCTGTAATCCTGTGCTTTGGGAGGCTGAGGTGAGTGAATTGCCTGAGCCCACGGGTTTGAGACCCGCCTGGGCAACTTGGCGAGACCTCATCTCTAAATAAATAAAAAAATTAGCTGAGCGTGGTAGCTCGCGCCTGTAGTTCCAGCTACTTGGAAGGCTGAGGCGGAAGGATCGCCAGAGCCCAGCAGGTCGAGGCTGCGGTGGCTGGGAGTAGTCACTGCACTCCAGTCTAGGTGACAGAGTGAGACTCCAACACACGCACACACAAAAGAATCCCACAAGAAAACATAAGGAACACCATTCTGGACATTGGAGTAGGCAATGAATTCATGAACAAATTCCCCAAAGTAAAAACTACAAAAGCTAAGATAGGTGGCATCTCATCATACTGGAAAGGTTTTTGCACAACAAAAGAAACCATCAAGAGAGTTAAGAGACAACCCACAGAATTAGAAGAAATATTTGCAAATTATGCAACTGGCAAAGGCCTAATAGTCAAGATCTACAAGGAACACAAATGAAGTGAGAAGAAAAAAAACAAAACAAAACATTAAATGGGCAAAGGACATGAACGACACCTTTCAAAAGAGGACATCCAGGCAGCCAACAAGCATATGAAAAAATGCTCACCCTCACTAATCATCAGAGAAACCCAAATCAAAACTACGATGAGATACTACTTAACTCTACTAAGGATGACTATCATTACTAAGTCAAAAAACAATTGCTGGTGCAGCTGTGGCAAAAACAAGAATGCTTCTACATTGTTGGTGGGAATGTAAGTTAGTTCAACCTCTGGGAAGCAGTGTGGCAGTTCCTAAAATAACTAAGAACTGATTTTCCATATGATCCAGCAATCCTTGTCCTGGGAATTTACCCAGAGAAACATAAATCACTCTACCAAAAGACACCTGCACATGCATACTTATTGCTCCACTATTCACAATAGCAAAAACATGGAAACAATCCTGCTGCCCATCGAAACTGGAATGAAAGAAGAAAATGTGGTATGCATACACAATGGAATATTATGCAGCCATAAAGAAGAACAAAATCGTGGACTTCACAGCAATTTGGATGCTGTTGGAGACCATCATACTAAGTGAACTATCACAGAAATAAAGAACTGAATACCGCATGTTCTCACTCCTAAGTATGCCCTAAATACTAGTCACATTAGTACAAGGGTGGAATCAGTAGACACTGGACACTGCTAGGGAAAGGAGGGAGGGATGAGGGTCGGAACCGCATGACAACAAATGACTTGTTTGGCCATTCTGAGGGTCAAACCTCACCTGCATGCAATTGACTTAGTCAATCCTCACTTGAACCCCACAACTCTATAATAAATAATTTTTTAAAAATCTTTAATGGTTGAAGGGTATCACATCAGACTCCTCTGTCCCACATAAATAGCAGAGAAGTATTTATCCACCATCCATGATCATTGATTTCACAAACAGGTAACATTGGTAAGTTTCTGTTCTGAAAGCAATCAATAGTAAAATCTACATATAAAGTCTAGGAGATCATCATTATATTAGACACAGTTCTAAAAAAAAAATTCTTTAATAATTGTCATCATTTTGTCAAGGGATTTTCCCTAGAAATCCTCATTAAAGTTTTCTTCTTTTTAGGTTGACATTGAGATTGGAGAGTAGAAGCCTCTCCCTACCCTCCTTGTTTTGTTACTTGTTTGTTTGATTATTTTTGTACTTTTTATTTTTGAGTCAGAGTCTCACTCTGTCACCCAGGCTGGAGTGCAGTGGCACCCTCACGGCCACCACAGCTTCAACCTGTTAGGTTCAGGGGATCCTTCTGCCTCAGTCTTTCAAGTAGCTGGAACGACAGATGTGTGCTACCATGCCTGGCTAATTTTTTTATTTATTGTGGAGACAAGATCTCACCAAGTTGCCCAGGCTGGTCTTGAACCGTGGGCTCAGGCAATCCTGTCACCTCTGACTCCCGAAGTGCTGGGATTACAGACGTGAACCCCTGCACCCAACCAATTTTTATACATTTTTTTAAGCATTGTGGAATCATGGTGAATACAAGGGAAAGAGGATGGAAGTTAGCCAATAAAGATGCAAACTTTGGAATGAGATGTAGTTTGAACGGAAGGAAGTTCTTCCATTTATCGTTTATTGTGTGATCTTCAGCATTCCCTGATATCTTTGAGTTTGGTATCTTTTTTTATAAACAATATTTTTTATTATGATATTGTGGGGTACAGTTAAGGGTTAGGTGTACAAATATGCCTCGTTCAGGCACCCTTGTTGATAAGAGGTATCTCCCCGTCCCCAGACAGATGTTTACTATTCTTAATCCCACCCCCACCCCCCACCCCCTCCTTATCTACACAAGTAGAATAACAACATCTGCCTCACAACAAGTTGTGGTTGTTAAATGGAATTCTGTTTGTAAGTAGTCTAGCCTGGTGCCCGCTTATATTAGCTACTCAACCCGTGTTAAACTACGTTCTTCCTGAGAATGAGCAGAATTTACTTTGTAGCTGGGTTATTCTCAGGGAGGATGACTTTAGGAAGGATGAGTTCAGGAGCTCAGCCTAATATCAATGTGGAGCTCAGCCTAATATCAATGTGAAGTTAAACTGGATTTTGAGGGAGGAGCTGTTGGACGCACAGCAAAGAGTGAAATCTGAAAAAGACCAGAGTAGATTGGTTTGAATAAGTTTTCTGTTGTCAACCCTTTCATTTCCTCTCCCAAACCCCTAGGTCTCCCTTTAAGTAGGCTACAGACTCACAGAGAACTCTATCTCATGACTGGATCTTGAACTTATATATCTAAAAGTTTCTGGACTTTACCTGGATGGTCCACATATATCTCAAACCAAACACATCAAAAAGAAACTGTATAATATAAAATTACAGCTAGATAGGAGGAAAAAGTTCTAATGTTTTATAGGACTGTAGAATAACTATAGCTAAAAATTTACTATATATTTTAAGACAGCTGGAAGAGAAAATTTTGAATTTTGAAAGAAACGATAGTGTTTGAGGTAAAGGAGATGATAACCACCCTGATTTGGTAGTTAAACACTATAACATATATCAAAATACCACACTGTACCCCTAAATATATACAATTATTGGCTGGGCTCAGTGGTTCAGCCTGTAATCCAGCATTTTGGGAGACTGAGGCGAGTGGATTTCCTGAGCCCATGGGTTCGAGACCAGTCTGGGCAACTTGGCAAGACCTCATCTCTGCAATAAAAATGAAGAATTAAAAAAAAAAAATAACCAGGCGCCATAGTGCATGCCTGTAGTTCGGGCTACTTTAAAGGCTGAGGCGGAAGGATCACCTGAGCCCAGCAGGTCAATACTGGGGTGGCCATGAGCTTGCATGCCACTGTACTCCAGCCTGGGCGACAGAGTGGGATTCCAACTCAGAAAAAAAAAGAAAAAAAATATATATACGCACACAATTATTATATGCCCATTAAAAATAAATAAATGTATGAACATTTTCATCCAAAAATCATTCTGCATCTTACATTCTCTAACTTTGTGATTGATGCTAATATCTAACCTGGAAAACTGAATTGTGTCATTAACTTTATCTTAGTCAAGAACATTCAATTGATCACTAGATCATATATCCTCTTTTTCATCTTTATCACTACTTATTTTCCTTAAACCCCCTTATCCTAGATACACACAAGTCTTTTCACTCAAAATGCCATTCCCTTCCCTTTACCACCTAAGAAATAGTTCAGGCGGGCTTGGTGACTCAGCCTGTAATCCCGCGCCTTAGGGAGGCTGAGGTGAGTGGATTGCCTGAGCCCGGGGGTTCGAGACCCACCTGGGCAGGGAGACCTCATCGCTACAATAAATCAAAAAATCAGCCGGGCATGGTAATGCATGCTTGTAATTCCGGCTACTTGGAAGCCTGAGGCGGAAGGATCGCCAGAGCCCAGCAGCTCGAGGCTGCGGTGGCCAGGAGCGGCCACTGCACTCCAGTTTGGGCGACCGAGTGAGACTCCAACCAAAAAAAAAAAAAAGAAAATAGTTGTATTTCAAGATGCAACTTATCTGTCCCCTCTGTTAAGCCTTTCTCAGTCTTTTCAGTGGAGGGTTGCTCCACTCTGTGATTCAGTAGTATCCATTCAAAAAGATGAAATACAGAACATTGGTTATTTTTTAAGTTTCTCATAAATGACCCCATTCTATTGTTTATTTTTAAGTTTTTCATAAATGTTTTCATTTCTAAAGTATAAAATGAATAGAAAAAACAAGAAAGTATTCACAGTAAGTGATTCAGAAATGTATGAAGTGAAGTCCTGCATACTCACTTCCAGACAAAATCACCACTGTTAATGATTTGGTGTGTCCTTCCGCCCTAAATCAACAGATACACACACGTACACATTCATATGAGTACAAATATACACATAAGGGCAATCCCTTCAGGTCCCCTCCTGCTGTGGGTGCTTTTCTGTCTTCTCAATAAATTTTACTTTCTTAAAAAAAAAAAAAATATATATATATATATACACACACACACACACATACACACATATTTGTAAGAATGCGACTTTAAATACTATTCTGTAATCTGGTTTTGTACTTAAAATATTGCATACTAACAATAAACATGAGTTTATTAATTAACTTATCTAGTAGAGTAAATTTATATCTGCTAGGGCAAGTACCACAGTTCCAAACTTTTTTGCTAATTTTATGTACTTACTTATAAAGGTTAATGAATAAAACTTAACAAAAACATATTTTTATTAGAATGGAAAAAATTGGTAACATTTTTTAATAATGTTTTTACATTTACAAACATTGATAAACATGTTTTTAATAATATGAAATTGTCAGCCAGGCTCGGTGGCTCAGCCTGTAATCCCGCGCCTTTGGGAGGCTGAGGTGAGTGGATTGCCTGAGCCTGCGGGTTCGAGACCCACCTGGGCAGTGAGACCTCATCTCTACAATAAATCAAAAAATCAGCTGGGCATGGTGGCACATGCCTGTAATTCCAGCTACTCGGAAGGCTGAGGCGGAAGGATCGCCGGAGCCCAGCAGGTCGAGGCTGTGGTGGCCGGGAGCGGCCACTGCACTGTAGTCTGGGTGACAGAGTGAGACTCCAACTCAAAAAAAAAAAAAAAAAAAAAAAAATGAAATTGTGTGCCATGATATTTCCTATTCATTTTTCTTAGCTGAATACATTGGATAGAATCTCTAGAAAAATCCTGAATAGGGCCAGGCGCGGTGGCTCAAGCCTGTAATCTCAGCACTTTGGTAGGCCTAGGTGAGAAGATTGCTTGAGTCCATGGGTTCGAGACCAGCCTGGGAAATTCAGTAAGACCTTATCTCTACAATAAACCAAAAAAATTTAGCTAGGCGTGATGGAGCATGCCTGTAGTTCCAGTTACTTGGAAGGCTAAGGAGGAAGGATAGCCTTAGTCAAGTAGGTCAAGGCTGTGGTGGTTAGGAGTATGCCACTCCCCTCCAACCTGGTCAACAGAGTGAGACTCCTACTCAAAAAAATCCTGGGTAAGAATGGTATTGGCAGGTTACATGTTTGCTCTGAGTTTGATGCTTACCTTATAAAAGGTAACAGTTGTCAAGGAACACTCTAGTACACTGTGTGTTCTGTGCAAGACCTCCTGTTCCTTGGTCTTGCTGACATTTACAGTCTTCATATAGCAACGTACCTCCAAACCATCTGAAAAAATCTTACCATGTTCATAATCCACATTCTTGTCCCAGGTACAAGACATTTAAGACCTCCAGCTCACTCTTCATTCCCCAGACACTAATCCTGAAAGAGTTCTGGAAAATACTTTCTCTGACCCCATCTCTCACCTCTCCTCATCTCCTGACACGCTTTCACCAGGTCCATTGTAAGGTTTTTTCTTTTTCTTTTTTATTTTTTTCGAGTTGGAGTCTCACTCTGTCGCCCAGACTGGAGTGCAGTGGCCACTGCTGGCCACTGCAGCCTCGACCTGCTGGGCTCTGGCGATCCTTCTGCCTCAGCCTTCCAAGTAGCTGGAACTACAGGCGCGTGCTACCATGCACGGCTCATTTTTTGATTTATTGTAGAGATGAGGTCTTGCCAAGTTGCCCAGGCGGGTCTCGAACCCATGGGCTCAGGCAAGCCACTCACTTCAGCCTCCCAAGGCGTGGGATTACAGGCTGAGCCACCGAGCCCGGCGGTTTTTGCCTTTTCACTCTAAAACCTAACTTTGTCTTGAAGCCATTAGTTTCCTAAAGTCCTTGCAAGAGGTGGTTGTTTTTTCTCTTACCCCTACTACACTATACCTGGGGGTAGATTGTGTATCTTATGTTCTGGAATACTTTGAATAAGATAGAAATTATAATTTCTTTTGTGTGTGTGTGTTGGGGTCTCCCAGGCTAGAGTACAGTGGCTTGCTCACAGCCACCCCAGCATTGACCTGCTAGACTCTGGTGATCCTTCCTCCTCAGCCTTCCAAGTAGCCAGAACTATGGGTGCACACTACCATGCCCATAGCTGACTTATTGTAGAGATGAGATCTCACCAAGTTGCCCAGGCTGTTCTAGAACCCATGGGCTCAGGCAATCCTCTAGCCTCAGCCTCCCAAAGTACTATAATTACAGGTTTGAGCCACCATACCTGGCCAGAAATTATAATTTCTTAAAATTATTTTATATACATAGAATAGCCTAATATCTATCATTACCTACACTCTTTTCGGTGGAAATATTTAACAACCTTTTCAGTTGTTTCTACGGTTGCTCATCTCTTCATATTTTACTCTCCTTGAATAAATCTTGCTAATTCATATTTTCTTAGGAAAATATTCTTTTATCCAGATTTTTAGATTGTTTAATAAACGACCCCAACTTGTCAGAATTTTTGATTTCTGCATGCCTCATCATTGGTTTCTCCTTCTGCTTGCATCAAATTGAATGAAACCACCTTGAAATCCCCATGTATCGTAAAACAAAATTTTTAGCTTTGCATACTTGATGAAGATATAGAAATACTAAAGTCTTTGAAGGCATATTCATTGAAGAGGGAATTGTGGCCTATTTCTTCCACTGGACCTATCACATCTGTTAGATGCACTGAAAGGGATACTCAAAAAGGGAATTTATTGACTGTGCCAGAGGTGACCAAGAATTTCCTCATTTACTTCATAAATTAGTGGAGTGTGAAACCAGGTACCTCTTTTACCTTCTTTATCTGCTCTCTGCCACTTACTTGAGTATGCCTATACATTTGTTCAAATCTCGAGCAATTTAATAACCTAAAAGTATCAAGATAGGAGTACTTAGGCCTACTTTTAAGACATTAATCCAATTAAATTGGTCCCTACTATGAACAAAATGCTATAATAGGACTTCTGAGAAATATAAAGGAGAATGAGACATGGTCTCTACCATCCAAGAATTGACAGTGGCCTGGGAGAGATTCAGTAGTGAGATGAGATAAAGAAACAAGCTAGAGCCAGGCTTGGTGGCTCAGCCTGTAATCCCGCGCCTTTGGGAGGCTGAGGTGAGGGATTGCCTGAGCCCGCGGGTTCGAGACCCGCCTGGGCAAGCGAGATCTCATCTCTACAATAAAATCAAAAAATCAGCCGGGTGTGGTAGCGCATGCCTGTAATTTCGGCTACTCAGACGGCTGAGGCGGAAGGATCGCTGGAGCCCAGCAGGTCGAGGCTGCGGGGGCCGGGAGCAGCCACTGCACTCCAGTCTGGGCGACAGAGTGAGACTCCAACTTAAAAAAAAAAAAAAAAAAAACAAGCTAGAATCCTGGTATAACAAAGGTCAAAACAGGTGTGTTGTAAGAGTGCAAGGAAGGTGGAGTTTCATTCTGGCTGAAGTCATCAGGGAAGGTGTCTTGGAGGAGGTGGGATTCACAGTTTAATTTAAAGGTGCAGAAGGGGAGAGGAGTAGGAGATAGAGATTCCAAACCAAGAGAACAGCTTGAATAATAGTTGATGAATGTAGCTTTAGGACCCTAGAGTATACACAGAAAGAGCGAAGCTGAGAGAGAAGACGAGAAATTGTCCAGTGATTGGTACAGCTGGATATTTTAAGGGGTCAACATAGAGGATGTGTAATGTGATGGAATAATTTTGAGCAGGAGAGTTTCAAAGTCAGCTCTGAATTCAGGAAGAAAGTTTGTACAGAGCTCTCCGTGAAATGTAAGAGGCTCTATACTTTTTTCAGGTCAGATCTCCAAATGACTGTTGTGTTAGGAAACCAGAAAGAAATGTCTTTGTCTTTCCTAGGCAGGAAAAAAAGGTGGAAGGATATATTTTCTTTCTCAAAGACCCTAGAAAACCTAACTCAGACCCGTATCTGACCCATGAACTAAAGAAACGAACTCATTAATCATCTAATTATAAAAAATCTGGCTTTTAACTCGAGCAAATTTATAAACTAGTTATGACAGCATTTCAGAAGAAAAATATCTTTCATCATTCCTGTAATTTAAAGAACAGAGTCTTAAATTATATATTATTTATAGTGTTGAAAACTTGGAAATTGTTCAAAAGTTTGTCACTGAAGAATAAATTATTTGTGACTTTATAATTATTTACATTTCAGATATGATATATTTGTTCTTACAAGTAGATAAATTAAATTTAAAATGATTTTTTTTTACTCCAGGAAGTTCTGTGGCTTCCTTTATTTACACATCTCAGTGATTTATGAAACACATTTTACACTCTGTTTTATTTTATTTTTTAAAAGAAGAAAAAATGCTTAAGAATTGTTGTTATTCCTGGAAATAGTTCCATTTATTCAAGGCTATCAAATTTTCTTAAAGCATTGTAAAGAGGTTCTTCTATTATATTTTACTTTTCATTTCAAATTATATGTTTTTTTTCTTGAAACACTAATATTAAAATGCCTTTGGTTGTTAATTTCCAAAGGAATACAGAAATAGTATAACTTAAAAAGGTAAAAAAGTAAAAGGAACCAGAAAAGATACAAATGACATTTTAAAGAAGGATGTTGAAAGCTTCTTTATGTCAAATGCTATTTGCAGAAAAGGTTAGAAGTTTTTCTAGCTAATGGTGACAATTGTTTAGAAAAGATTTTACAGGAGATTGAAAGGAAATGTGACTTTCCCATGAGGGAAGAAGAGCAGATATTCTGCTGCGCTGACTTTAACCTTAAGCACCAGAAACGGAAATGGAAACTCATTCTTCTGAGAAAGTTAACAGTGGTGTTCAGTGCTTTGCAAATGCTCCCTGGAGAATCTGTTACTAAATTTGTGTTCTGCAATGTTCATACCCAATTCATGCTTCATAAAAGAGAGGTCAAGGGATATTAGAGTTTGTTTATTTTAACAGCCTAAGAGTTTGTGTCCAGTAGAATTAGCATCCCTCCTCACCTGCCTTATGAAGCCACAGTGTTATTATTTTAGTAAGTTGTCCTGGTATCTTTTTGATTTCTGTGATACACTAAAGTAAGGTGAGATTCCATGATAAAAATCATAACTGTCTTATTAAGCACATGTTTTCTCTTGACATGAACGTAGACATTGGGAGCTTCTATCAACCCACTTGAACTCTTGCATTCATAGGCAACAGAACAACAATAAGACAAGACATACAAAATCAGAAAGACGTACAACAATAAGACGTACAAAATCAGAAAGGCAGTTTTCCCAAACTTTTGAGATATGTACACGTTGTTCTTTTTTAAAAATGGGTAAAATAAGCCGGGCTCGGTGGCTCAGCCTGTAATCCCCCGCCTTTGGGAGGCTGAGGTGAGTGGATTGCCTGAGCCCATGGTTCGAGACCCGCTGGGCAGCGAGACCTCATCTTACAATAAATCAAAAAATCAGCGGCGTGTAGCGCATGCCTTAATTCCGGCTATTAAGGCTGAGGCGGAAGGATCCGGCAGCAGGTCGAGTGCGGTGCGAAGCGCCACTGCACTCCAGTCTGGGTGACAGAGTGAGACTCCAACTCAAAAAAAAAAAAAAAAAAAATGGGTAAAATATATATTCAAAATGCAAGATGGATCCATAGATTCTTTTTCTTTCTTTTTTAAATTATTATAAAGATGTGGGGTACAATACAGGGTTAGGTATACAAATGTTGACTGTGCAGGTACCTTTGTTGATGAGAATGCCTCTCCTTCCCCTAACAGTTTCCCTCAACTGCCAATCCCATCCCTGATCCATAGATTTTACTATAACAGAGTATGAAAAGTTCTTTGATATGTTTGGATTCCATAGTGCAGCAAACCCTTAAAACAAGCTGCCAGATGCCAAATTTTGGTACAGTATTACGGAATAACCACAATTTTCTGAAAATGCTATTTAAAAATTCTTGCACTTGCAACAACATATTTGTATAAGATCGAATTTTTTTTTTTTTATTAAAGCAGGATTTATTGAGAAGACAGAAAAGCTCTTACAGTGAGAGGAAACCCGAGGGGTTTGCGTGGATTTTTTTTGTTTTCAAGAGACCAGATCTCACTCTGTCACCCAGGCTGGAATACAGTGAATTGGTGATAGTTTACTGCAGCCTTGAACTCCTGGGATAGACCATTTTTCCCACCTCAACTTCCCAAGTAGCTGGGAGTACAGGCACAAACCACCGTACCCAGCATTTCTTCAGCTACTTCAACCAAAAACAATGTATCATGACATACTGCAATAGCAGATATGAGGGTCCAGCTGTCTACAATTAAGCCAAATTAAAGAAATTGGCAAAAATGTAAAACCATGCCACTCTTATTACGGATTTTTTGTTTGTTAAAAGATTTCATTAAAAATATGTAATTTATGTTAACCTGTAGTAGATTTATTATAGCTATTTTAAATCAATTAATTAATAAACATTTTATAAATTTTAAAAAGTCTTCTGGAGTCAAATGTATTTGAGAAATTCAGAATGAAATATAAACTGGTTCTTTAACTTCAAGAAGTTTCAAAACTTTTGGCATAGCAATTTGTTTTGCAAATCTCCAAGAAAAGATATGAGTGTGCAGTATTGCTCAAATGTGTACAAACACTTTTTCAGAAAAGTTTACTGGAACAAAGTTTGAGAAATGCTGCAGTAACAATAAATAAAATTGAACACATCGACTTCATCATACTACTTCTCTAAGCACTTTTTTTTTTTTTTTGAGTTGGAGTCTCACTCTGTTGCCCAGGCTGGAGTGCAGTGGCACACTGCTCATGGCCACCACAGCCTCAACCTGCTGGGCTCAGGCGATCCTTCCACCTCAGACTTCTAAGTAGCTAAAACTACAGGCATGTGCCACCACGCCAGGCTAATTTTTTTATTTATTGTAGAGACAAGGTGCCAAGTTGCGCAGGCTGCTCTCAAACTCCTGGACTCAGGCAATCCTCTTGCCTCCGTCTCCCAAAATGCTGGGCTTATAGGCATGTCCACCATGCTCCGCTTCTCTAAGCACTTTTTATTTTTATTTATTTATTTTTTGAGTTGGAGTCTCACTCTGTCATCCATGATGAAGTGCAGTGGCCCACTCACGGTTACTGCAACCTCGGCCTGCCGGGCTCAGGCAATCCTTCCGCCTCAGCCTTCGAAGTAACTGGAACCACAGGCATGCACTGCCATGCCCGGCTAAATTTTTGATTTATTGTAGAGATGAGGTCTCACCATGTTGCCCAGGGTAGTCTTAAACCGCTGGGCTCAGGCAATCCTCTCACCTTGGCCTCCCAAAGTGCTGGGATTATAGGCGTGAGCCACCGTGCCCGGCCTCTAAACACTTTTTAAAAGATACGCATTTACACACATTTCATCCTCAGAAAAATCTTATGTATTGGTTATTATTATTAGCCCCATTGTACAGATGAAGAGCCTGAGATAGTTTCCCCAAGTGCCATAGATCGTAAAAAAGGCTTTCTGAATTTCATGTTCATATTCTGAATTTTTCTCCACCACATTAGCTCATGAACCAGTCAGTAAAAGTTTAGAGTGTACTATGTCACAAATTATAAATATGCAAGTATTGTTATATTAATATATTGTCTATAAATAAAATATAGTAAAATGTGAAAGGACATGAAAGCCAGGCATAATGGCTCATACCTTTAGTTCCAGCATTCTGGGAGGCTGAGCAGGAAGATCACTTGAGCCCATAAGTTCAAGACAAGCCTGGACAACATAGCAATAAACTATCTCAATTTAAAAAAAAGAATGGAGTAACAAATGTCATTAAATGATTCTTGATTATAGTAATAAATATGTTCTCACTACAATAATATACTTGATTTTTTTTTTTTTTTCGAGTTGGAATCTCACTCTGTCACCCAGACTGGAGTGCAGTGGACCGCTCCCGGCCACCGCAGCCTCGACCTGCTGGGCTCCGGCAATCCTTCTGCCTCAGTCTTCCGAGTAGCTGGAACTACAGGCGCACACTACCACGCCTGGCTAATTTTTTTTTTTTTTTTTTTTGATTTTATTGTAGAGATGAGGTCTCGCCATGTTGCCCAGGCGGGTCTTGAACCCATGGGCTCAGGCAATTCACTCACCTCAGCCTTCCAAGGCGCGGGATTACAGGCTAAGCCACCGAGCCGGCTATACTTGATTTTTAAATTAATTTAATGTTTTATGAAACAGTGACTTAAAAATCTGATTCTATATTCAGTTAGTATTGATAATTAGTTTGACAGCTCTGAACGTTGGAAGAAAAGCATGTTACAGTTATAAAAATAACACTTTAGGTGGGCTTCATTACTAAGGTTAGTAACTATAAGTGTATATTTCACATACCCTCCCCACCCCATTTCCTCTCAGGCTGTTGTTTTCCTCTTGTACTATGACTGATAATGAACTTGGACTTGGAGTAGGACTATCAACCTTGTCGTTTTCTTACTGCTTATTTGTGCTTACATTATTAGAAGTAAACATTTCAGTCTTCGTTCACACTGCGAGTGTGAGGCTAGGCCAGATTAAACTAGATGACAGAATGGACAACCGTACCTAACCCAGAGCACAGAAGTGTCAAATGTTGGTACGTGCCAAAAGCAAAGCTCTAGTGATAAAGCCATGATCAAGCCTTCCTGTCCCCCTGAGGATACAACTCACCACGCATGAACCAACCCTTTAATCGCTAGTATGTATCCTTATATTCAATATTAGGAAAGATTAATTTTTATAATTTTAACAATGAAAAATAGATATGTGCTTTCTATATGCCAGCAATTCACTATGCATACTTCTCGGGGCGGGCACCCCATTTTAGAAATGATCCTTCTAGACCATTTAAGCTAAAATAGGAAAAATCTGATAAGAAAATATTGGCTTCAGCAAAACAATAAACAAAATAAACACAATTACTGACTGACGAGAAAAGCAATTTTGTTACTTCTTGAAAATGACACAACTTTTATTTTTAAATTTTATTTGTATTTATTTATTTCTTTGAGTCAGAGTCTCACTCTGATGCCCAGGCTGGAGTGCAGTGGCATGCTCATGGCCACCACATCCCCTACCTGCTGGGCTCATTTGATCTTTCTGCCTCAGTCTTCCAGGTAACTGGAAATACAGGCATGTGCCACCATGCCTGGCTAATTTCTTTGATTTATTGTAGAGACAAGGTCTTGCCAAGTTGCCCAGGCTGGTCTCGAACTTCTGGGCTCAGGCAATCCTCTAGCCTCTGCCTCTCAAAGTGCTGGGATTACAGGCATGAGCCACTGCGCCTGGCAAAATAACAATACTTTTCAACAATAGAGTAGCATTTTATTCAAAATAAGCAAGCTCTTTAAGTTGATCATCAGCCTGCCTATATAAATAAATTCAGAGTAATGGACACCATATATATCTATTCATTCTGTATTAAAAATTGTTTTTCTAGGCCAGTGGCTCGGGCCTGTAATCCCAACACTTTAGGAGGCTGAGGTGAGAAGATTGCCTGAGTCCAGGGGTTCAAGACCAGACTGGACAACCAGGTGAGACCTCGTTTCTACAATAAATAAAAAAATTAGCTGGGTGTGGTGGCACACGCCTGTAGTTCCAGCTACTTGGAAGGCTGAGGCAGAATGATCGCCTGTGCTCTGCAGGTCAAGCCTGCGGTAGCGGTGAGTGTGCCACTGCACTCCAGCCTGGGCAACAGAGTGAGACTGACTCAAAAAAAAAACGTGATTTTCTTGTATTCACAGAGAACATGGAGGATTGAGAGTACTTTTGGAATGGTAGCAGGACTTAAAGAAATCAGAGAAGAATTGCTTCTTGGTGACTAGATAGGGAAATGATACAAGAGTTTAGCTATTGCCAAATTCTACTTTTTTATTTACAAAAATCAGAACCCATTATTTCTGGAAAGGACTGTAGAGACCATGTAGTACTAATCCAAATCTCCTGCATTACGAAAGACAAACATGAATTAAATGGCTTGCTTGCTATTGTACTGAGACTGGCAGAATCAGGATCAGGAGCCAGTTCTCCTCACTGTCAGTCCATGCCCTCCACATTTTCTCACCAAAGAAGACTTTTTTACAGAGTGATAGCCCCGCAACTAAGGTACAAACAGAGCACTTGTTGTGCAGCTTATTTACTGCCCACAAATTTACTTTATTAAACAGATGAGCAAAACATTTCTTTAAGAGACCAATAAAATTTTAAAAATAGTTCTGAGGCCGGTGCAGCAATCCCAGCACTTTGGGAGGCCAAGGTGAGAGGATTGTCCGAGTCAGGGGCTCAAGACCAGCCAGGGCAAGTTGGTGAGACCTCATCTCTACAATAAATCACAAAAACTAGCCGGGCGTGGTGGCATGTGTCTGAGTTCCAGTTACTTGGAAGGCTGAGATGGAAGAATCACCTGAGTTCAGTAGGTCAAGGCTGCAGTGGCCATGTGTGTGCCATTGCACTCCAGCCTGGGCGACAGAGTGAGACTCCAACTCAAAAAAAAAAGTTCTGTTTAAGGCACCATGTCTTGAGGTGGCATTTATTGTCCTGGTGTTTTATCTGTAAGATATGTCTCTGCTGAACTGCTTCACAAAATTCTGATTTTCCCTGGCACATCCTTATCATTGTCTTTCAGTGAGCAATTTATACTCACAAGTTTCAAACTCTTGCAGGTGATAAAAAATCGAAGAAGAAAATGTAAATCTGGGGTAATATAATCAATAGAATGACTTGGATTTAGATATGTTCTAGGAAGAAGTTTTCTTATTTAGCTTATTCATGATGGCTTTGATCACCTGAATTTTATCTGTAAGATATGTCTCTGCCAAACTGATTAATAAAACTCGGAGTTTCCCACATCTTTGTCATTGCCTTTCTTTTTTATTTTTCTGAATCAGAGTCTCACTCTGTCGCCCAGACTGGAGTATAGTGGCATGCTCACAGCCACCGCAGCCTCGACCTGCTAGTTTCAGTTAGTTCTTCCACCTCAGCCTTCCAAGTAGCTGGAAATACAGGTGCGCCCCTATGTCCAGCTAGTTTTTTTTTTTTTGAGTTGGAGTCTCACTCTGTCGCCCAGACTGGAGTGCAGTGGCTGCTCCCGGTCACCGCAGCCTCGACCTGCTGGGCTCCGGCAATCCTTCCGCCTCAGTCTTCCAAGTAGCCGGAATTATAGGCATGCGCTGCCACGCCCGGCTGATTTTTTGATTATAGAGATGAGGTCTCGCTGACCAGACGGGTCTCGAACCCGCGGGCTCAGGCAATCCACTTACCTCAGCGGGATTACAGGCTGAGCCACCGAGCCCGGCTAGTTTTTTAAATTTATTGTAGAGACAAGGTCTCACCAAGTTGCCCAGGCTGGTCTCCTCTGCCTCTCAAAGTGCTGGGATCACAGGTGTGAGCCACCGTGCCAGGCTTATCATTGCCTTTCAATGAACAAGTTGTACTTGGGATGCCTATCTGCCATTGCTTTGCATGTGTGGCAGGTTTGATTGTACCAGAACCCAGCCACTCCTCTTGACAGCTCGTGGCAAGGTCCTGATCCCAAGTGTAGGGGAATATTCTACCAAAAATGCTACATTTGTTCTCTAAGGTCATAACAGTATAATTACATCACAGAAAGGGAAGGGTTCTCATCAACTGGATTTTGCCGGGACATGCAGGATATTAGGGTCGCTTGAACTTGATAGTAGAGTTGCCTTTTCCACACTGATTAAGCCTCAGATAATTTTAACATTCATGACCAGCCTGGGCAACTTGGCGAGACCTTATCTGTACAATAAATCAAAGAAATTAGCCAGGCCTGGTGGCACATGCCTGTATTTCCAGCTACTTGGAAGACTGAGGCAGAAGGATCAAATGAGCCCAGCAGGTAGGGGCTGTGGTGGCCTTGAGCATGCCACAGCCTGGGCATCAGAGTGAGACTCCGACTCAAATAAATAAATACATAAATAAATAAATGCAAATAAAATTTAAAAATAAAAGTGTGTCAAAACCAGCATCCAGAGGTCCACCCAGAATTATTAGCAGTTGCCTCTACTGCTGAGCAGTTCAGAGAAATGCTGGTCACCTGGGAGAGGAAGAAATAATATGAGTCCTGAAAAGGGCTAACAATTTCCTCATAGTCTTTCCTCATGAGTAGGATGGGAAGGGTATTGCAATAGGAAGATAATTAAAAGACAGCTAACTATTCAGCCAGGTATCTTGCTTAACTACAGAGCTAAAGCTGACAAAAGAAAGCCGTGGGCACCAGGAGAGACACAGGCTAGCCTGTGTATCAGTGATTGATATGATTGAATGATGTGAAGAGACTTGGAAGATATCAAGGAAGTAACATTTACCAACCACCCATTACGAGCTAGGGGCTGTCCTTGAAAATGCATATACCTTATCAGAATTCTTATAAAACTGGAGAGGTAAGTATTACCTTTCCCCTTGGATAAAGATAAAGAAAGAGAGGTTAAAACACTTACCTGAGGTCACATGGTTTCATCTGATAGAGCAGGGCTCAAATTAGGATATCATAGACTCCATAGCTCATGTTCTGTCTGGAGCACTGCACCAATGAATAAGTAAAATAAATAAATAAATATGACTATTTTTGTAGGAAATTACTCCCTTGGCAAAATAAACAAATACACCAATAAATAAAATGATTCAGAGGAGTCTTAGTTTATAGGCGTGCTCCCTACCGGCACTATATTGCCTGCAAAGAATCAACCTACACTGATGATGTTGACATAATGGAGAAACAAGAGTGAGGAGAAACTCTGTGAAGGAGAGACAGGGAGAGAACCAGACATCTGGCTTTTCCTTTCTAGATGCTTTCTTAGGCACCAATTAAGATACCTGGTCTCTTATGATCTCATACTCAGAACACACACTGCTACTGGGGCATTTCCCGTATGCTCCTCTCTAAAGAGAGCTCCTAGAAATCCTTTTCCAAAGTTTGAAGGTAATTTTTTTCTAAGTGTTAAAGATTTTCATTCAACCATCCTGATCATACTAACATTGAAAAAGGAATAAAGAGACTGAGCATAGTGTCTCACGCCTATAATCCCAGCACTGTGGGAGACCAAGGGGGGAGGATTGCTTGAGGTCGGGTGTTTTAGACCAGCCTGGGAAACACAGTGAATACCGTCTCTATATTTATATATTTTTAATGAATTTAAAAATTATATTTTCTCCTGTATTAAATGCTCCGTGTACTTACAAAACAAACAAGGGTCAAAGATTCCAGGCAACAGCTGTAGAACCAGTGCCAATTTATATTTGCAGAGAAAGAGACACAACAAATACCTCAGTCACCCTATTTAATGAATTACCGAATGAAACTCTCTAAGTTGATAAAATAGCCCTCAGGCAGACCAAGCCTATGACTTAGTTACTCGACTCCCATTTTCTTCTCCACTTTGATTTAAAACAGTACCTACTGGGCTGCAGGATGTATGAGCTCTGGCTACAGAGGTAATGTGAGGAAGAAGACAGAATCAGCCCGTACCAACTCCTCTCAGCCCTGTCGAAGATCCACTGGGTGGGAAGAATCTGAATTCTTAAATTCTGCTACAGTGGTTGAGATCAGTCTTTGTATGTGTCTAAAAGGGAGATAAGTCATGGTTAACTGAAAACAACAACAACAAAAAAAAAAACCATGGTGATTTAGCATGATTTTAATTGGATTTGGGCACTAAAAATAACCTTTGCTACAAAAGAAAAGGCAAAATTTGAACATAGAGGTTATATAACCTCTTTATGGCAAAAGAGCAGTCTTTTGCAGGATTGTCCTTCTCACAATGGAAGCTGATTTTATATTCCTAATGAGGCATTGGCGACACAATCTATTCTTGAAACGTTTCAGCTCTCTTCAGTGTTCTCTATTTAATTAGAATTGCTCCCTATACTAATCTCCCTAGCTAGCAATCTAATAGCCATTAGCAGAATTTATTTACTGTTTAAACTGCTACAAGTTTAGGCTTGGATCCAAGGATTTAAGCAGGTAACCAAGAGAAGGTTTGGCCTTTCAAGTCAAATCCTTGCTTCATTTCTTCCTTCAATGTATGCACAAGAACTTCCCTGTAAAAATTAAATAAATACATCCAAAGTCCTAGGAAACGAGACTTTTTTTTTTTTTGGTGAGTTGGGGAAGTGAGAAGTGAGGGTACAAGCAGATAGTAAGTATATGTATCTGAATGTACCTGCAGATCTTGGAAACAGTATAAGAAGATTCTTTTTGGTAAGTACATTTACAGATGTAAAGCTTACAGTTTTTGTTTTTATTTTTTTGAAAGCAGGATTTATTTAGAGGACAGAAAAGCTCCCACAGTGGGAGGGGACCTGAAGGGGTTGCCCGAATCTTACAGTTTTATATGTGAGACTGAAAACAATAAAAATAGACCTGCCACACTTACCAGGTTAACATCTTTTCCTTTCCTGTGTGGGAGAAAAGAAAGCTATAGGAGTGACCAACCTAGAATTGGAGAAGTTCACAATAGCTGCGATACATTCCTTGGGCAAGCTTACATTTAGCAGTTCTATCAAATTCAAATAGAACATACAATTTAGTATTTTGGTCCTAAATTCATAACTTTTTCAATTTTTAGATTAATTAAAACAGCCATAAAATAATTACATTTCATAGTTATTAAGAATAGGAAATTCAGACCAGGCATTGTGCCTCAGGCTGGTAATCCCAGCATTTTGGGAGGCTGAGTGGGGGGATTGCCTGAATCTATGAGTTCGAGATGAGCCTGGACAGTATAGCGAGACCTTATGTCTACAAAAAAAATTTAAAATTTTTTTACTTTATTTTAAAGATTTAGGGTACAATTCAGGGTTAGGTACATAAGTAGTCATTGTGCAGGTGAAATTTTGACCTTCCATTGGTCATCACTTTCTTTTTTTTTTTTTTTTTGAGTTGGAGTCTTACTCTGTGGCCCAGACTGGAGTGCAATGGCCGCTCCCGGCCACTGCAGCCTCGACCTGCTGGGCTCCGGCGATCCTTCCGCCTCAGCCTCCCGAGTAGCTGGAACTACAGGCGCGCACTACCACGCCCGGCTAATTTTTGATTTATTGTAGAGATGAGGTCTCGCCAAGTTGCCCAGGCGGGTCTCGAACCCGCAGGCTCAGGCAATCCACTCACCTCAGTCTCCCAAAGCGCGGGATTACAGGCCAAGCCACCGAGCCCGGCTCTGTTCTTAAATTTAAGGACCATGAGAAAACTCTCATAGATTGTTCAACTATTTTCTCAATTCAGGTTCATTGAAATGCAGCACACAGAGGAGTTAGGGAATTCATGTCTTTCTCTTTAGATATGTTCCCTATTTATTTATTTATTTGAGTTGGGATCCCCTTCTGTCCCCCAGGCTAGATAAAGTGCAGTGGCATGATCATGGCTCACTGCAGCCTCAGCCTCCTGGGCTTAGGTGATCCTTCTGCCTCAGCTTCTAGAGTAGTTGGGTCTATAGGGTGTGCTGCTACGCCCCGATAATTTTTTCATTTTTTTGTAGAGACGAAGTTTCCTTATATTATCCAGGCTGGTCTTGAACTCTTGGACTCAAGTAATCCTCCTTCCTCAGTCTTCCAAAGTGCTGGGATTACAGGTGTGAGCCACTACATCTAGCCAATTTAAGTAATTTATAAATAAAGATATAAAAGTTTGTATATTCTTTTATGAGTTTATAGGAATAGAGTTCTTAGAAGCCGGATGCAGTGCCTCATACCTGTAATTCCAGCACGTTGGGAGGTGAAGGTGAGAGGATTGCCTGAATCCAGGAGTTTGAGATGAGCCTGGGCAACTTGGAAGACCTCATTTCTACAATAAGAAAAAAAATTGGCCAGGCTTTTTGGCTCAGCCTGTAATCATAGCACTTTGGGAGGCCAAGGCAAGTGGATTGCTTGATACCAGCCTGGGCAACATGGTAAGACCTTGTCTCTACAATAAAATGAAATAAAATAAAATAAAATAAATTAGCTGGGTGTGGTAGAGCATGCCTATAGTTCCAGCTACTTGGAAGGCTGAGGCTGAAGGATCACCGGAGCCCAGCAGGCCGAAGCTGCAGTGGCTGTGAGCGTTCCACTACACTTTATCTAGCCTGGAGGACAGAATGGGATTCCAACTCAAATCAATCAATCAATCAATAGGGAACACATCTAAAGAGAAAGACATGAATTCCCTAACTCTCTGCTTGCTGCATTTCAATGAACCTGAACTGAGAAAATAGTTGAACAATCTATGACAGTTTTCTCATGGTCGTTAAATTTAAGAACAGAGTATTAGGCTTGGTTTCAAGGATTTAAGCAGGTAATCACTCTGGGGGACAGAGTGAAACACCAACTCAAAAAACAAAAAAAATTAGCTAGGCGTGGTGGTGTGCTTCGTGTGGTTCCAGCTACTGGGAAGGCTGAGGTGGAAGGATCGCCTGAGCCCAGCAGTCGAGGCTGCAGTGGAACTGAGTGTGCCACTGCACTCCAGCCTGGAGCCTGGGAGACAGAGTGAGACTCTGACTCAAAAAAACAAAAAACAAACAAAGAAGAATCACTTAGAAGTAACTGAATGAGATTTAGTACTAAACACTAAATTGAAAGAATAGCAACAATGGCAACAATCAAAACAGGATTGGAACCTGGGTACAGTGGCTCATGCCTATAACCTCAACACTTTGAGAGGTGGAAGCTAGAGGATTGTCTGAACCCAGAAGTTCGAAACCAGCCTGGACAACTTGGCAAGATCTTGTCTTTACAGTAAACCAAAAAATTAGCCTGACGTGGTGGTGTGCTTCTTGTGGTTCCAGCTACTTGGAAAGCCGAGGGTGGAAGAATCACCTGAGCCCTGCAGGTGGAGGCTGTGGTGGCCTTGAACGTGCCACTGCACTTCAGCCTGGGGGACAGAGTGAGATTCTGACAAGAAAGAAAGAGAGAGAGAGAGAGAGAGAGAGAGAGAAACAAAAGAAAAATAGTGTTAGTACTCGTACAAGAAAATAGTTTGAAATAGCCTAATATTAAATCGTAACTTGTCCACGTATGAAAATGCCAGAACAGCCGGGCTCGGTGGCTCAACCTGTAATCCTGTGCCTTTGGGAGGCTGAGGTGAGTGGATTGCCTGAGCCCGCGGGTTCGAGACCCGCCTGGGCAGCGAGACCTCATCTCTACAATAAATCAAAAAATCAGCCGGGCATGGTAGCGCATGCCTGTAATTCCTGCCACTGGGAAGGCTGAGGCGGAAGGATCACCGGAGCCCAGCAGGCGAGGCTGCGGTGGCCGGGAGCGGCCACTGCACTCCAGTCTGGGCGACCGAGTGAGACTCCAACTCAAAAAAAAAAAAAAATAAATAAATAAAAAAGAAAATGCCAGAACAGAAATACCAGGTTAGCAAGAATGTACTTAAGAGCTATTTCTCACTGGGTGTGGTGGCTCACACCTTTAATCCCAGGTCTTTGGGAGGCAGAGGTGAGAGGATTGCCTGAGCCCAGGGGTTTGAGACCACCCTGGACAACATGGTGAGAACTTATCTCCACATTAAGTTAAAAAAAAAAAAAATGAGCTAGGCGTGGTAGCACATGCCTGTAGTTCCAGCTACTTGGAAGTTTGATGTGGAAGGATTGTCTGAGCCCAGCAGGTGGAGGCTGTGGTGTCTGTGAATGTGTCACTGCACTCCAATTCGGGTGACAGAGTGAGACTGACTCAAAAAAAAAAAAAAAAAAGAACTATTTCTCTATCAGCCTTGATGGAAGGAAACAAACAACTTTGATATGATCTGAACATTAGTCTTAGAATAAAAAATCTGCGTTAGAATTAAGATATTTTCATTTGCTTACTATGTGATTTGAAGCTAATTTCTCATCTATAGGAACTCCAATTTCCTCGTATGTAAAATGGGAATTTTAATATCTGTCCTACATACATCTCAGGGCTACCTGTGAAGATCAAGTATTAAAAATCAAAATGAGATAATATACATAATGCCAACATGTCAATAGAAGGGTACTGTACAATAGACATGTAAAGAATTACTATGATGTATATAGAAGCCCAGGTTTCCATATTAAGATCTGAAAAAATAGAGCTAAGGTACGTAGACATTCAATCTAAAATTTTTTTTTTTTTTTTTTAATATCCTGCTTCACCCTACAATGATAATGTTGGTGAAGTGGATGTCAACCAAAGCTGCCATTTATAAAATGCTTTGTTTATTGCCACAAATTTTGCAATCCAAGGCACATGCTAGAAACTGGGAATAAAATATCCCTTGCCCTGCAGAGGATTACACAAACCAACTTCAAGAAGATGGTGGTAATATAGCATAGTTTTAATTGTGAAACATCCCAGAGAAAAAGCAGTTTTAATCCCTCTTTTATACGTGAGTTAATTGATGCTCAGAAAAGTTGAAAGAACCACCCCAAGGCCACTCAGACAGTATATCGTGGCACCCGTGTGAGATACTACCTATCGAGTTCCAAAGTTAATGATTTTGGCTAGTATGTTTGTATTGTATCAAATTAAAATTTTTGGCTGGGCTCGGTGGCTCAGCCTGTAATCCCAGCACTTTGGGAGGCCGAGGTGAGTGGATTGCCTGAGCCCGTGGATTTGAAACCTGATGGGGCAACTTGGCGAGACCTAGTCTCTACAATAAATAAAAAATATTAGTGACAGAGTGAGACTCCAACTAATATATATATATTATATATATATATAAATATATTTATAAATTAAAATTTTTTGCTACTTTCCTAGAATCTCACTTAAGCTCTAAAAAGTCATTTAACTTTTTAGAAGTAAAATGTCTATTTATTATGCCTTAATATGAGAGGTTTAGTGTCTTGTTTGTTGAAGTCCCACCTACTTGTCATCATTAGTTTATAATGTATTGATAAAGCCCTAAAGAGAGAACAAATCAGACATAACTATTTTAATTAAGAACTAAACCGACTGGGAACGATGGCTCAAGCCTATAGTTCCAGCACTTTGGGAGGCTGAGGCAAGATGATTGCCTGAGCCCAGGGGTTTGAGACCAGCCTGGGCAACTTGGTGAGAACTTGTCTCTACAATAAATCAAGAAAAATTAACTGGGCGTGGTGGCGCATGCCTGTAGTTCCAACTACTTGGAAGGCTGAGACAGAAGGATCACCTGAGTCCAACAGGTCGAGGCTGCAGTGTTCG
Organism: Cephalopachus bancanus; assembly: GCA_027257055.1. Taxonomy (NCBI): domain Eukaryota; kingdom Metazoa; phylum Chordata; class Mammalia; order Primates; family Tarsiidae; genus Cephalopachus; species Cephalopachus bancanus. The sequence continues at coordinate 3,028,578 of JAPVLO010000068.1, forward strand.
TGAGCATGCCACTGCACTCCAGCCTGGGCGGCAGAGTGAGACTCCAACTCAAAAAAAAAGAATTGATAAAACTCTTTTCAATTTTGTCATTTAATTCATTGCCACTAGTAAAGCCTAGCCCACATTTCTGTTTGAACTGAAGAAGTAGGTGCAGAAGCTTGCTCAGCTAAAGAACAAAAATATTTTAAAGGGTCATGAGTACCAAAGATAAGAAAATTATACATATAAAATCATAATAGACCAATCTCCATAATGGTTGGATTGTGGTTATAATAACCCACTTATTCAAATGACATTTCAGAAGTACCTACTTAGTGCCAGGCATTGAGATAAGTACTTGATACATGATAAAGTCCTCATTCTTGTCTTTAAAACTCTGCATCCGTTTAGTAAAAGAATAGGTGTCAAGTGAGTAAGAGCAATACCATGATACAGCTTCCCCTCACAAATGACTACAAATCCAGTACTTCAGGGGAGAAGAAAGAAGGAAGAGAGAAGATTTTCTTCATTTCTGTTTTTTTTTTTTTTTTTTTTAGTTGGAGTCTCACTCTGTCGCCCAGACTGGAGTGCAATGGCCGCTCCCGGCCACCGCAGCCTCGACCTGCTGGGCTCTGGCGATCCTTCCACCTCAGACTTCCGAGTAGCTGGATCTACAGGCGCACGCTTCCACGCCCGGCTCATTTTTGATTTATTGTAGAGATGAGGTCTCGCCAAGTTGCCCAGGCGGGTCTCGAACCCGCAGGCTCAAGCAATCCACTCACCTCAGCCTCCCAAAGTGTGGGATTACAGGCTGAGCCACCGAGCCCGGCTTTTCTTCATTTCTTACTCTTCTAATTCATTCCACATAACACAATTAGTTTAGGTTTTCAAAGTGGCTACTCTTCATATCCTTTCTTTGTTGGATGCCATGATGTCTTTACTTTCTATTGAATCCATTCATTCATTTATTCAAGTACTTGCTGAGAACCTCCTGTGTACCATGTGATGGTCTTGACCTTAGGGATCCAGATGTAAACTAAATAAGAAAGGTCTAATAAGAAGAAAGACATTAAGTAAATAGTTGCACAGATAATTAACTGCATTGCTAACATGTTCCATGAAAGAAAAAGACTGAATAATATGACAGTAAACCACAAGGAAACCTTATCTAGACTAGGGATGCGAAACAGCTTTCCTGGAGAGATGACACTTTCACTGAGTTTTAAAGGAAAAATAAAAGTTTTTCAGGTGAATGTGTGGTGGATTAGAGTTAAGGAAGAGGAGAGTTCATGTAAAAGCAGTAGTATTTGTGGAGAATGTGTAGAAAGAAGAAAAGAGACAAAAGCTTAAAAAAGAGAAAGGGAGAGAGACAAGAGATAGACCACTGTGACTGGAGTGCAAAGGGGTAGGGGGATAAGTAAAGGAGTGGGGAAGAATCAGATTATTCTGGCTCTTGAAAGAACTGGAACTTTGTTCAAAGAGCAAAAGGAAGTCATCAAATATGTTTTTAAAATAATCAAAATGCTTCGAGTACATTCTTAAAACATTCCTCTTAACAGGCAATTGGAAAATGTTATAGAAAGGTCAAAAATGGATTAGGAAGACACATTAGGATAAAGTCCAGATTTCTTAGTCTGATGTTCAGATTCCTTAGAGTTGAGGTCAAATTTAGCTTTCCAATCTACTTTTTCATTTCACCCTTAAAAACTGGTTCATTCTCTGTCTCTTGAACAGGACTTTGGTTCTAACTTTTGCCTTCCCAGACACTTACCTACTACCTAATTTTTAAGACCCAGGCAGAATTTCATCTGTCCTCAGTATACTGGTTGATCATTTACACTTTCTGTGAATATCCAAAATGACAATTGTATTTCTGCAAATTTAAGACACAACAGATTGCTAAGAGACACCATTAGTTTTGAATCACACAAAAATCAATCAGTAAAAATAATGCTGTTAATTCATGACAATATTTTAATGTTAATCATTTGAGATGTGTAAATTGATCATACCAGCTTATCATAGCTTTGACATTTCTCTCGCTTATACACTTACTTGTGGGTCTTTCCTTTTCTTAGGTCCTATAAAACAGTTGTTTTTTGTAAGAAAAAAATGGATTGCAATCTTTTCTCCAATAACAGATATTTGTTTTGTGACTATTACATTTAAACCCAATGAAATAATCCTTAATATTCTTGACTTTTGGTGCATAACTTTCCATTCCTATGCTGTTTTAAAGACATTTTAAACAACAATTAAAATGTGTAAAAGGCAAATTAACTTAATTGAAGTGGAAAATATGAATAACTATGATCAAGCTCAAGTACAGCAAACAATGAAAAGGACATATGTCAAGACTACTGCCTAGCCAATGGCAACTGTAAAACATCATTGATTGCAAGATGCATTCTAATTTCAGAGATGCAACAATGACAATGCAAATGTTCATCTTAGAATTGAATAACTTTGTTATATCTCTAACATTCCATTGACATTTTGTCATGTATTAAAATTTTTTTTTTTTTTTGAGTTGAAGTCTCACTTCGTCGCCCAGACTGGAGTGCAGCGGACGCTCCTGGCCACCGCAGCCTGGACCTGCTGGGCTCCGGCGATCCTTCCGCCTCAGCCTTCCGAGTAGCTGGAACTACAGCGCGCGCTACCACGCCCGGCTAATTTTTTTTTATTTACTGTAGAGACGAGGTCTCGCCAAGTTGCCCAGGCGGGTCTCGAACTCGCGGGCTCAGGCAATCCACTCACCTCAGCCTCCCAAGGCGTGGGATTACAGGCTGAGCCACCGAGCCCGGCTATGTATGTATTATAATTCATACTTTCTTTCCTAGATCCCTTCAGAATACTTTCACTTTCTATTGGATTCATTCATTAATTCATTTATCAAATGTCATTGGGCAGAGGGACCAAGCTCTGACCAAAAGAACAACTGCCACTTGTACTCTTTTTTACTTCAAAAAGATCCTCTAAATTGGTGGTATTGGCTGGATGCAGTGGCTCAGCCTGTAATCCCAGCACTTTGGGAGGCTGAGGCAAGAGGATTGACTGAGCCTAGGGATTAAAGACCAGCCTGGGCAACTTGATGAGACCTTGACTCTACAATAAGTCACAAAAACTAGCTGGATGTGGTGGCATGCATCTGTAGTTCCAATTTCTCAGAAGACTGAGGTGAAAGGATTGCCTGAGCCCAGTAGGTCAAGGCTGTGGTGGCCGTGAGCGTTCTATGGCACTCCAGCCTGGGTGACAAGAATGAGACTCCAACTCAAAAAAAAAAAAAAAAAAAATTAGTGGTATTATCGCAAATCTAGTTGGAAAGTTATTAATGTAAAGATGTGGTACTTTGGACTATGAATAAATTCCTGAAGTCCTTTCTGTTAGTGCCTTCAATGTAGACTAATATTAGATGAAACTGAAGACTATAAGTTCATTAACACAACTATTTGTGTTAGTAGGAACAAAAATTGCAATAATCTGTATGTGTACTATACACACAGACAAACTTGTATTGACATCCATGGATACATTCTCGATGGAGAAATTACAATACATTGAAGAACATAACTATATTATTTTTTGTTTGTTTGTTTGTTTTTGTTTTTTGTTTTTTGAGTTGGAGTCTCACTCTGTAGCCCAGACTGGAGTGTAGTGGCCGGTCCCGGCTACCACAGCCTCACCTGCTGGGCTCCGGCGATCCTTCCGCCTCTGCCTTCCAAGTAGCCGGAATTACAGGCATGTGCTACCACGCCCAGCTGATTTTTTGATTTATTGTAGAGATGAAGTCTTGCTGCCCAGGCGGGTCTCGAACCCGCGGGCTCAGGCAATCCACTCACCTCAGCCTCCCAAAGGCGTGGGATTACAGGCTGAGCCACCGAGCCCGGCGCATAACTACATTATTAATAATATCCATTGAGCAACTCTGTTAACAAGGCACTTTATTTAAAGAGAAGTATTTTTTAATTGTCAGATCACCCATGAAGTATGTACTTTTTTTTTCTTTGAGTTGGAGTCTCACTGTCTCCCAGGCTGGAATGGTGTGGCATACTCACAACCACCACAGCCTCAACCTGCTGGGCTCAGGCGATCATTTGGCCTCAGCCATCCAAGTAGCTGGAACTATAGGCACATGCCACTATGCCCAGCTGATTTTTTGATGCATTGTACAGAAGAGGTCTCGCAAAGTTGCCCAGGCTGATTTTGAATCCCTGGGCTCAGGCAACCCTCTCGCTTCAGCCTCCCAAGGTCCTGGGATTATAGGCTTGAGCCATTGCACCCGGCTGAAGTATGGCTATTAACCACCATTTGCAGGGAAGAAACTGAATTACTGAGAGGTTAAGCAACTTGCTTATGAAGACAGATTAAGTTATACTATGAAATTTACACTTTTAATATCTTATACATAGTTGCTATGGTTCAAATACGGTTTGTCCCCATCAAAACTCATGTTGAGACTTGGTTCCCGATGTGACAATGTTGAGAGTTAGTGGAAGCTTTATGAGGCTCTTGGGTCCTGAGGGATCTGTCCTCACGAAGGGATTAATGCCATCTCGTGTGAGTGAGTGAATTCTCACTCTTATGGGCCAGGATCAGTTACTGAGAGAGCACAGATCGTTAAAGAGCAAGGCCACCCTTCATGTTTTTATCTTTTGCACATATCCACTTACCACTCTTGCACATGATGCCATCGCCACGGTATGATGCAACACAAGGTTGTCACCAGACACAGTCTTATAATTTCAAAGTTCACAGCCTCTAGAATTGTGTTTCAAATAATCTCCTTTGTTTACAAATTACTCGGTCTCAGGTATGCTGTTATAATGACTAATGTAATGCTGTTATAAATGGACTAAGACAATAGTAATACCCAACAATAATAGCTTTATATGCTTTCCTTTTCAAACTTCTTTCTTAATAATGGATAGTCTCATTTAGAGTTATTTGTGATATGAAAAATTATATTGTTTGTGTCTTTTCTTTCTTTCTTTTTTCTTTTTTTGAGTCGGAATCTCACTCTGTTGCCCAGTCTGGAGTGCAGTGGCATGCTCATGGCCACCCCAGCATCGACCTGCTGGGCTCCAATGATCCTTCTGCCTCAGCCTTCCAAGTAGCCAGAACAACAGGTGTGCGCTACCACACCGGGCTAATTTTTGATGGGGTGTAGAGACGAGGTCTCCCAAGTTGCCTGGGCTGGTCTTGAACCCATAGGCTCAGGAAATCCCAAAGTTCTGGGATTACAGGTTGAGTCACCGAACCTGGAGTGTCTTTTAATAGAAGTTTATTTTAAAAGTGTTCTTCAATTTGGCAATTACTTAGATGAGTGGACAGAAAATAATATGTGCTAGCACCTATCAACAATCAAAGATGAGTCTAGAAAGAAAAAAAAGGGTTCTGAGCACATCTTTTGTTTACTAATCCAACATTTTTAAACTAAAGTATTATTTGTAATGATTAATACTCATCTTTTCCCCATGAACTATAAAAAATACCTTAAAATAAAAGATAATATACATGGCCAGGTGCAGTGGATTTACCGTCTCTGCAATAAATCATAAAATTAACCAGATGTGATGGTACATGCCTGTACTTCCAGCTACTTGGAAGGCTGAGGTGGAAGGATCACCTGAGCCCAGCAGGTTGAGGCTGCAGTGGCTGTGAACATGCCACTGCACTCCAACCTGGGCAACAGAGTGAGAATCCAACTGAAAAAAAAAAAGATAATATACAAACCACAAATTAATTAAAACTAGAGTTGACTAATAATTTCACTTAACAAATCATTCTAAAAGTAGAGTTTTCATTTGGGGTATTTTTTTTTTTTTTTTTTTTTTTTTGAGTTGGAGTCTCACTCTGTCGCCCAGACTGGAGTGCAGTGGCCACTCCTGGCCACCGCAGCCTCGACCTGCCGGGCTCCGGCGATCCTTCCGCCTCAGCCTTCCAAGTAGCCGGAATTACAGGCATGCACTACCACACCCGGCTGATTTTTATTTTATTGTAGAGATGAGGTCTCGCTGCCCAGGCGGGTCTCGAACCCGCGGGCTCAGGCAATCCACTCACCTCAGCCTCCCAAAGGCGCGGGATTACAGGCTGAGCCACCAAGCCCGGCATTTGGGGTATTTTTTAAGCAACAAAGGGATCCCGTCAATTTTATTGGACAGTTGGCTAAGTTTTGCTATTCAAAGCAAATGTATGTCCAGTAAGAAACATCAATAAACAATAATTACAATATCACCAAATTCTAAAAATGCATATCTATTTATGTGTGTGTTTGTATGTTTATATTTAATTTTGGGAAATCATTTTTTAGAAGCTGAAATCTTTCTCTCTCTCTCTTTTTTTTTAATTAGCGATGAGGTCTCATTCTGTCACCTAGGCTGGAGTGCCGTGGTACAATTATAACTCACTGCTATCTCGAACTCCTGAGTTCAAGGGATCCTCCTGCCTCAGCCTCCTTAGTAGCTGAGACTATAGGCAAGCACAACCATGCCTTGCTAATTTTTATTTTTATTTCTATTTTGTAGAAACAGGGTTCTCACTATATTGCCCAGGCTGGTCTTGAACTCCCAGTCTCAATGATTTTCATGACTTGGCCTCCCAAAGTGTTGGGATTTCAGGCATGAGCCACTGTGCCCTGCTAAAATCTCTCATAAAGAGATATTTATCTGTAATTTATAAATTCTTTTAGTTTCATCTCAGTTCATTTTTCTTCTCTAGTTCAAGAACAAATCTTTTCCACATCTGTTTGTCTGTGAACCTCTGCCCACCACCTCTCTTTTGGAGAATCATTCAAGTTCTTTTGCAACATTACCTCATTGAGAAACTTCCCTTATCTGATTTACACATCCAGTATAGAGTTAATTGCATCCTCTTCATATGTTTTTCTTTTTTCTCTTTTTTTGAGTTGGAGTCTCACTCTGTCACCCAGACTGTGCAGTGGCCGCTCCCGGCCATCGCAGCGTCAACCCGCTGGGCTCTGGCTATCCTTCCGCCTCAGCCTTCCAAGTAGCTGGAACTACAGGCGTGCGCTACCATGCCTGGCTAATTTTTGACTTATTGTAGAGATGAGGTCTTGCCAAGTTGCCCGGGCGGGTCTCGAACCTGCAGGCTCAGGCAATCCACTCACCTTGGCCTCCCAAAGCGTGGGATTACAGACTGAGCCACCAAGCCCGGCCTTCGTATGTATTTTAAGTCTGCTGTTATGTGTCTTAGTCCCTGGTAAAATTTTTTTTAGTTGTCCTGTGGATAACTTCTAGGAGAACAGGAGATGGTGCCTTTTACCTTCAGTATGCATGACAATGGGATGAGGGCGGGGGTAAAATTCAAGTGAAATACAAAATTATAGTTAGCATCTCTTTAGTATTTACTTTGTACCAACACAAGGGCTAATATTTCATACACATCTCTTAAACTTTCCCAACAACATTTGGAGCAAGAATTATTATCTCTCAGATGAAGACATTAGGCTTGAAGAAGTTAAGTAACCTGTGTTTGGCCAAACAGTTAATAAACAAGAGAAAGGCATTTGCACAGAAGCTTGTCTCAAAGCTAATGGACTTCAAGCACTATAGAAAAGTTGGTGTACTGGACATACATAGATATTTTACACTTTTCTGATAGAAGGATTTTAGAGCCTTAGCACTCAGAATGGAAATTCCATAGTTATGGTCACAGTAATCTCCACTTCTCCTTTGACCTCATCCTCTCTCACACAGCTGACAGTCTTCCTTGATGTATGCTCTCCCCACTGCTCTCTCAGCTTCCCTTGTAGCAAGATTTTCCAAACTCACATTATTGGCATATTGGACTGGATAATACCTATGTGGGACTGTCCCAGGCCTTGTAGAATGTTTAACAGCATCCCTGGCTTCTACCCACTAGATGCCCGTAGTTTCTACTCCCAGTAGTGAAAACCATAAACATCTCCAGTCCTTGACAAATGTCCCCTAGAGGATTCAAATCACCCAGGGCAGGAAGCAAATCAGGCTACGAGTCACTTTCTCTGCCTTAGAATCTAAGTACAAGATCGTCAGCTTCCAAAGGGCTTTGAGTAATCATTTTTCATCTGCTTATCCATAGTCACAGATCTAATGAATGTCTTTTCCCTCACCTACCATAACACCCTTTACACTGCAGACACAAAATAAATATTAAATCAGTGACAAGTAATTACACTAGGGATCTATAGTTTTGATTGTTCATTTGGTAGGACAAAGACAAAGATGAGCCGGGCTCGGTGGCTCAGCCTGTAATCCCAGCACTTTGGGAGGCTGAGGTGAGTGGATTGCCTGAGCCCACGGGTTCGAGACCCGCCTGGGCAACTTGGCAAGATCTCATCTTTACAATAAATCAAAAAATTAGCCGGGCGTGGTAGCGCATGCCTGTAGTTCCAGCTACTTGGAAGGCTGAGGCGGAAGGATCACCAGAGCCCAGCAGGTCGAGGCTGCGGTGGCCGGGAGCAGCCACTGCACTCCAGTCTGGGTGACAGAGTGAGACTCCAACTCAAAAAAAAAAAAAAAAAGACTCAGATGACACATTATTGGGTTCACATCATGTGACTTTTCACAGATTAGAATCAAACCAATAGTCTGTAAAAGAATCCATATTTTCAGTATTTCCAGAGTTTATGCTTACAGTCATAGTGCAACCAAAACTAAATCAATTAGACTGTATCCTAATTGTGCAGGTCAGAGTCCAGGTGACATCTAGACTTAAATGCAAATGTGATTGCATGGTTGCTTATGTTCCTGGTGTCAGTTCCTCATTAGCAGAGTTATGGGTCAGGCAAACATCTTTTGGGGCATCCTAGCCATTTTCCTTGCCAGCAGAGCAGGAAACAAATTTTTCCCAAGGCTCCTTATGTGCTATTGTTTGATGCTGGGCTGCTCAGTCCCAAGGTTTTATAATGCTCACAGAGACCACTAGATATGCATCCTTAAACACCTTTCTGAGCTTGTAAAGATCTTTCTAACAGGAATCTCAGAAACCAATTTCTAGTGTGAACAGCTACAGGTATTAGGGCTATTTTATCTACTTTGGAGCAGGAAAGCAGCTGGGTTTGGGATCAGGACGGGAGCACCGAGCCTATATAAGAAGCTGGAGAAATGAGATGACACAAATATGGCATTAATGAAAGCCCTGCTTGACTTGGAGTGCTATTGATGCACGTCAATAAGCCAGATGTTATTTGGAACAAAAAACATTTCAAAAATGGAGGTTACATTAGCTTAGGTACTGGAGAGGGTCACCTAGATTTTGAGAACAATATGAACCTAAGCAGCTTGATCTCTGTGTTTTTTGGCAAGGGCAGAACTGCACCAAAGCTTGTCACTTTTCACAATTCAGTCACAGTTTTATTCTCCCTCTCCCCAGGCTTAATTACTCCCAAATCATTCTTCTCTAGGTGCAGAAGCAAGCTAAAATTACGGGTTCATGACAAGAGGTAAATTCCAGTAAGAACTGGAAGAGCAAGAATAGACAGATCTTTTCAACTTATTTCTAGTTATATATCTTGAAAACGTTTTTTTTTTAACCTTTATTTTTTAAGGGAAGGTTTTAGTGAGTCACGAATCTCAAAATTAAGAATAAACATAGCAACTGGGCTCGGTGGCTCAGCCTGTAATCCCGCGCGTTTGGGAGGCCGAGGTGAGTGGATTGCCTGAGCCCACAGGCTCGAGACCCGCCTGGGCAACTTGGCGAGATCTTATCTCTACAATAAATCAAAAAGTAGCTGGGCGTGGTAGTGTGCCCCTGTAGTTTCAGCTACTTGGAAAGGCGGAAGGATCACTGGAGCCCAGCAGGCCGAGGCTGCGGTGGCCAGGAGCGGCCACTGCACTCCAGTCTAGGCAACAGAGTGAGAATCCAACTCAAAAAAAAAAGAATAAACATAGCAAAATACACTTGTTCAAATATTCATTAAATATTTCTACATTTCATTTAAGGTATATGAGCATAGTGATCATAGTGTTATTTAATATGTGATGCTAATTCTGACGTAACTGCCCTAGCAAAAACTCTTCTTTAAATATCTGCAACTATTAAAGACATGGAGCCCAAACCAACTAGAGAATGCACCAGTACTTCCCCCCCAATCTCTGTACTCTCTTACTTGTGCCTTTAAGTCCTATCGGGCATTAGAGTTGTTAACCCTTTCCTTTTACAGTAGATCATCTCTTCCTTGTGAGTCGTAAGCACTAGGCATTCAAAAATCTTTGTGTTAAAATGCTGAATTATTTTGGTGCCCAAATTCTACTCCAAGTGAATCCTTGTATTAAACCAGATTATTTATTCTTCTTCGTATATTAGCAACTGTTTTGAGAAAGAAACTCATAAGGTATGCTGAAGACTTGCACATCCCATCTAGCCAAGACAGAAAGGCCAAGGCTTCATTCTAATCTCCTTTATAGTTTATTTGAAAAACTACAAGTTGCCAAATAAGTTTGGCTTTTAATAATTTTCTAAGTCAGTTAAAATGTAATATAAGTTGACCAGGCGAAGTGGCTCACACCTGTAATCCCAGCACTTCAGGAGGTGGAGGTTAGAGGATTGCCTGAGCCCCGGGATTCGAGACCAGCCTGAGCAACTTGGCAAGACCTAGTCTCTACAATAAATCAAAAAATTAGCTGGGTGTGGTGGTGTATGCCTGTAGTTCCAGCTACTTGGAAGGCTGAAGCGGAAGGATTGCCTGAACCCAATAAGTTGAGGCTGGGTATCTGTGAGCATTGCCATTGCTCTCCCGCCTGGGTGGCAGAGTGAGACTGACTCAAAAAAAAAAAAAATAGTAGCATAAATCGTGAAACAATTGCTAGGCATGAAGTTTAGGTGCTAATACTTTTTTCATTTGTTGAATTTGTATCTTTCCTTTTTCTTTTTTGACTGTAAGTTAAATTAATGTGTTAAGTTTAAATTTTTTTTTTTTTTTTGAGTTGGAGTCTCACTCCTGTTGCCCAGGCTAGAGTGCAGTGGCACACTCATGGCCACCACAGCTTCAACCAGCTGGGCTCAGGCAGTCCTTCTGCCTCAGCCTTCCAAGTAGCTGGAACTAGACGCATGCCACCACATCCGGCTAATTTTTCTGGTTTATTGTAGAGATGAGCTCTCACTAAATTGCCCAGGCTAGTCTCAAAGTCCCAGACTCAGGCAATCCTCTTGCCTCTGCCTCCCAAAGTGCTGGGATTACAGGCTGAGCCACTGTGCCCGGCCTATTAATTTTAATTTTGACCAGAGGTGCAGTATTATCAGTGGTATTCACATTTTGTCTCATTCACATTGTTGTCTCTTGTGGTATACAGAGTGTGACATCCAAATAAAACCCACTGTTGGATATAGACAGTCTTGACTGTTTTATCCTCTTGTGGATGGCCAAACTAGTGATGAAAAATTCCAGCTGTATAGCTTCACTCTGATGATCAGTTTTAGACCAAATTAAATGGGCTTTATTAAAATTCTGATCTTGTTTTCACTCAGTGGAAACCTGCTCTTAGTATGTCACAAAGAAATGAGGCATTAGATCAAATTAAAATAGAAATTAACATTATGTTTGATTTAATTGATATTGCAAACCAGAGACTGGATACTGATACAATATTAACATAACTAGTTAGTAACCTATTATTATATTTTCCTTTACTAAAATAGTGTAACATATTCTCCAAAAGTTGACAAACTTGCTTTTGATCTATACAATTCAGCCAGTTTTTACAGTTGAGACTTTTGCATCCACACCCTGGTTCTTGTGAACACTTAAGAGAGCGAAGGCAAATGGCCAATTGTGAATATAACTGCAAGTGAAACTCTGAAACTCAAACTTTTGAACATTTTGACATACGTAAAAAAGTAAATAAATTACAGCAAACCTATAGACGGCCTATCAAATGCCTCATAGCACTGTGCAAAGAACAACTACATTTGTAAGATACCATCAATACCTTTACTTATATACCTGGAATCAAGTAGTCCTTGACACAAAAGTGTACTGAAGAAAGAGTTATGCAAAAGTTTGGTTGGGATTACTTCCCGGGGTTTTGGCTTTCTTCTTTTACAGACGATCCCCAGAGCATGCTCCAACTTGGCAGAAATTTGGCAGGGCCTGAAAATCTCCTCCTCAAACACATAAACGTTTTAAGTAACAACAATCAAGTTGTCATTCTTAAATGAATCTCAAATACAGAGTATCCACGGGTTTAAAAAAAAATTTTTAAAGCAAGAAACCAAAACAAATTAAAATTCTCCTAAATGCATAGGGCATTTATCAGTCACATTTGCATAATCATTACTTATTCTATCATATCAAAATAATGGCCACTGAATTATAAACTCAGTGAATTGTGATATGTTCATGAACTTTAAAGAGATTAAGAACTTGAAGTGGTTATTTCTTCATATTCTTTCTCTAGGAGATAACTTGCAACATATATAAAACTGTGTAACACACTGAATGAGCAAGCACCAGTTTTTTTCAATATGTTTAAGTATAAACATTTAATTTTTTGAAAATTCTATACTGGTTTATAGATAAATCCAATGTATCAGATGTTAGTTGGGAGCTTCTTGAGGAAGCTGGTTTTCTTATTTATCTTTAAACAAATTATTATCATCAGAACTTATATACTTACACCAAATTGTCTCCTAACGTCAATTGACTATCACTAAGAGCTATGCTTTGTATCAGAGTCCATTCTTTTAACAAAGCTAAATTAGAAATTCCTAGGTCAGCATTTCTCCTACTACACTATACATAATCATTGTGGAATGATGAAAAATGCAAAATCTTAGGCCACACTATCAGATTCTGCCTAAACAAGGAGGGGTTCTTAATCTTTTTAAGAAAAACCCAATAGTATCTGATGATATCTGCCTATAGAACACTTTGCAAGAAATCCTTTAACTCTTACAATTTCTATGCCAAAACAAGTCTCTATCATGTGAAAGTTTTTGATTAACACAGCTCATTGGTCAAAATGCGTGTGCTTTATACATTTTGAAAACTAAATACAATGAATAAGAAACCTTGACCTATTTTCTGACACTCTACTTCCTTCTTAGACCTCCGGGGTGAAATTTAATTAAGAGAATGAGAAATGTTCAGTATCCAAAAACTGAAACAGAAGAGTAAATAGTTTCTAAATTAATTTAACCTTGTTTCTTGGAGGATGTTCAGAGGACAGAAGGTCCTCAGAGCAATCTCTGAGTGTAGGAGGCTGTATAGTTCCTTGAAAGCCAGTTATTAAAAACAAAACAAAACAGAAGACAACCTGTACTAAGACTTAACCTAAGAGAAGGAGCCTCAGAACAGGAAACAAGAGATTAAACAATAATGACAGGTAAATTATTTCCTAGACTTCCGGTGACTCTTGGCAGAGAAAGGTTGTGCTTTTGGAAAAAAAAATCATCAGCCACAAAGTGACTAATCAAGTGACTTGAGAAAACCTACTATTTGTCAAGATGGGCTTGTAGCAGCTTGCTTTCTCTTTGCTCCCAAAAGACAACTCCAAACACACTTTTTTTTTTGCCATGCTTCATTTTTTTCCCAGAGCAAAATTGAACAATTTTCTGGGTAATTTGATGAAATAAGTGAGAGCCCTATGTTGGTCTTCTTGGGCTTCAGTAAGGCCAACACTGGATAAAACTTTATATCAAATACCTAAATCAAAACAAGTTCTATTTTTCGTGTTTTTTTCTAACATAAGGAATTTAGTAAGATAAAGTTTCAGAGTCTAAACCCAAATAGACTGGATAAAACACTGCCACGATCAGTTATGTCAAAAAAACATTTTTGGCTCCAACTATAAGAATTCATCTATGTCTACTGCATGCCTGACAAACATGACATTCAGTAAAGGTTTGTTCAACTAAATTCACTCCTAATTTCGAGCTAAACTTATAGTAATTCTTAATACGGTATATAAATAAAAAGCCTAATTGTTAATCTTTTATGAAGATCTACTGAATAAATCAGCTCAAGATTAAAAAAAAAAACTACAAAAGAAAGGCAAGTCAGCAAAAACAAAGGGAAGAACAGGAACAATGACATAGCCCAAATAAGCTCTCATATGATAAACACAGATAGGTGATTCAAATGTTATGTCTCTTGATTGCTAGAATTACCTCTGAAAATTATCAAGTTCCGCATACTCTAAAGAGGCAATCATAAGATAAAAATAATCTTATAGATAAGTGATTAACTATTTCATTTAAATGTTAGCCTTAACATAACATTTCTTGCACTTGAAAGAAACAAAGGTAAAAGAAGACAAAACAGCTCAGTTTAATTTCAAACGTTAATATATTTTCTATTTTATATTGAACATATGCATCTGTAACCCCCTCACTTGCAGCAACTATCACATCCTCATAAAAGGGGCAAAATTTGTAAGATGCCTCTTAAAATAAATATTCTTTTTTTATAAAATAATAAAACTTCAAATAAATATTCTTTACACTAAACAATATGTTGAAAAAATTAGAAAATAAAGGTTGAATTTTACTGTAACTGTACAATATACATGAAGTCCAAAGGGAAATCAGAGTCTTACGATAAAGGCTTTCTGTAAGGCAAAATACAATCTAAAAACATACTGATTGATTCACATTCTTCCGAATGTACAACATATTAGTATAATATTTTGTGACTGTGCCATGTAGTACGGCACAACTTGTTTTTCACAGTTGCAAATATTATTGTATATACAAAAATATAGCACATTATCTCTGGAGAAAACAATGGAAAAAAGTCATCTGCTAATTTACAAATTTTGCAAGTTCTATTCACAAACAAAAACTTTGCCTAGGAGTGTCTGTTGCTTTAGCTTATGCAATACGTGGGTCACCAAGTTCTGTATCTCATACTTTGAGCTCCATTAGCTGAGTTCTAACAAGCATACCAGTTAAAATGGCACATGGACAAAAAGCATTTCACTGCAAACAGCAAAGACTATCCCAACCCTCTATTAACAGTGCCAAGATTATAACTGTTTAGTTGGTTGCATATGTGTGTTAAAAAAAAGAAAAAAACTCTTATTACTGTAATATTCCTGATTAATGATGCTATGTTGGTTTCTCAAAGTTCCTGGGGGGGACAGTGGGAACTTTGCAGCAAACTGTGTTTGAGTTTTTACAACGGCATCCAGGCCTGTTAACCCGGTCGTAACACCCCTGGCACAATTTAAGGCAACCCTTGGCTGGAAGGTAACACCATAAACAAGGCAAAAAGAGGGACATGACACCCATGGCCGACCATCGTGTACAACAGTGAGACTGGCTGCAAGAACATGGGTTGTCAGCACAGTTGTCCTCATCATCATTAGAACAGTGATAGAAGAGACCTTTCACACAGCACACACAAGTCCCATAGTCAATCACGTTCTGGGCTGAGCAAAGGCATTGCTTGTCGCAGATCCAGTCTGATGGCAGAGGTCTCGGGTAGGTGCACTCTTTACATTTGCACTTGCCACAGTCCTCACACCTGTAGGCGTGCAGGCCCAAATCTTCCTTGCTCAGTGGCTTAAGCTCACCTGGCTTGAGCTCAGATTTGGGTTGCACCCGGATGATCCCATCAGCAACCGGCCCCGAGGAGAAGGATGACCCCAATAGCCTCTGTTCAGAGGAGCTGCTGCTGGTACTTGTCCTCGTACTGCTCCGCGACCCTGAGCTCACTGTGCTGATGGACCTGGACAGAGGGGCTCGCGCAGCTGAATGGACCTGTGAGTGCTGAAGCCTGGGAGGCTGGCGGTGTTCGGGCAGACCGTGGAGTCTCTCGTGTTTGTGCTGAGCGGGAGGGCGAGGAGCAGGCTTGAGCCCAGGTCTTGGGACCACAGTAGGTCCCTCTGTGTACTCATTGGTGTTTCGGATAGCTCTGATTTGATCCAGAGACAACACGTGTATCTGCTGTGTGAGGGTGTCTCTGGGGTCAGGCTCCCCACGCTGCCTGCCAGCATCACGGGGCGCCTGCAGCAAGGGCTGCGACCCGTTGCCACTCTGAGCTCTGGCCTCCATCAGGTCTTAGAAGTGTGGTCACTCCAGCAGGCTTAGAACACATCTGAACTC
This sequence comes from Cephalopachus bancanus, assembly GCA_027257055.1. Lineage (NCBI taxonomy): Eukaryota > Metazoa > Chordata > Mammalia > Primates > Tarsiidae > Cephalopachus > Cephalopachus bancanus. Next base: position 3,044,601 of record JAPVLO010000068.1, read on the forward strand.
CTGTGGAAACCAAGAAGAAAAAGAAAGGTTGACACTCTAAGATACTTCCCACTCTCCACCCACCTGAATTGACTCTTTACTTCCCATCTCCCCCATAGAAACCAGGTTTGAAATGGAGAGGTGGTAGAGAGGTATTAGAATAGCCATATGATCAACGTATGTATCAAAAAGTAAAAATTATGGCCGAGTACTGACAATTCTGCAGTCCCGTGATGTAGAGCAACACAAAGCTGATCTTTGTTTGAATCACATAAGAAACAATTCCTTATTCAAATAAACACGATTTGCAAGGTTCAGGTTCATGTGAAAAATGCAAGAGAGTAAAATTGGAATGTAACATTGCTACAAATGCTTTCAAAAATTGAAAACCCAAAATTTGAAATAGGTTTAAATTTGCCATGGTCATTTTTGCCTTAAGCATCAATAAATGAAGCCTAGAACATTCTTTCTCGGTTTTTACTGTTTGCTTTTACATCAAACACTGGAACTGAGACATCCAGTATTCTGTAACTTTCAAATTCTATAGAATGAATATGGCATGGAAAAAAGCGAATTCTCCCCCAAAGAACTGGTATAAGTTTTATATCATGCCATTTTAATTCACGATATAGTCGCACAGTTATAGAATTAAAAGCAAATAAAATACTATTAGGTGCCAGAAAAACATTAAAGCAAACTTACTCAAGTAACAAGACGACAGACACTTATTTTCAACTTCTCAACAACTTGAGAACCAAATATTTTACAACCTGATAGCCTAGAAGAACATCTTTGATTCTGTAGCTAAAGGTTGCTCTCCCAGTTTTAAAAATAAAATGTGTCTAAATCGTCAACTTATTTTCTCGTTTCAAAAGGCCAAGAAACATAAACCAACTGGTAATAATAGAAAAAGTGTTTTAAAAATTCAAGCGTCACATTTCAAGCCTAGCATTCTGTCAAGCAGTTCCTTACACTGCAATTGATTCCCCCTTACGTTCCAACGATCACCCCCTTTCCCAAGCCTAAATGGAAATAAAAAGCCAAACAGGCAAAAGTGGACCTCTATTCAATCTCGCTCTTTAGAAAAGCCAGCGGACGAGGCAGGTGACAAACGCCTCGCAATTCGGCACAAGGTAGAGCTGGAAACCGGATCTCCTCACCTCCAAGAGAATGGCAGACAAGACAACGCTGCCCTTTGCTTTCACGCCGTTTATTGCCCGCCTCTCTCTCTCTGCGCCCCCACACCGTCCCCAGCAGGTGGGACACAGCCGGATCCCCGGGGGACCTTTCTCCAGGCGGACTGACGCTGTCGAGGGGCCGGGCTGGCCCCCCTGCTTACGATCCCGAGACGCACCGGCGGGCGGGGGCCGCGGGCGCCTCGGAAGGGGACGTGTCACGAAACGCAGGAGCACACTTCCCCCGCCTCCCTCTCCCCAGACTGGCGAGGACTGCCTTCCAGCCCGAGAAGGAGCCACTCCGCCCCCGGGCCGAGGTCACGCAGCCCACCGCACGGCGCCTCTGCAGAGACCCGCGGACGTCGGGCGCAAGTCTCCCTGCCGTCGGGGAAAAAGCCGAGCCCTGGACACGCAGCGCGGACGCGGAGCTCTGACCCACGCACACGGCGGCTCCACCGTGCACTGACCTCGGCGGGCGCGGCCCGTCATCTGCACACGCCTATCCCCTTTTGGGTCGAGAGGGGGAAAAAAAAAAGATATCATATTTCTTAAAGTGAAAGAAAAAAATTGCTTTTTTTAAAAAAAAGGACATTTCCAGGGCCCCACTGCACACGCCGGGCGTGCAGGACCAGGATCCCTGGGTTGGAAACTTTCGGCGCAGATTTGCTTGCAGTGGAAAGTAGCATCTTTGAGAGGGGGGAAAAGTTTTTTGGTTTTTTGGGTTTTTTTAAAGTGATTTCTGCCGATTTCTGCCCTCCTCCTTCACAGCGCCCCCCGCCCCCCGCGCGCTCTTCCAGTTCCCCCTCCCCTTTGAAAGCGCTTTGAAACCCCCATTAAGGACAGTGTGTGATCTGACTAAGGATTAGGGGGAAAGGACTTCAGCACTAGGGTGGGGCAAACCGACACAGAAACCGCTTTGTAAAAAAACGCACAAGATTGCAAATTAAGAAAACAGCAGCAACAACAATAAAAAAAGGAAATAAAAAACTAGCCTCTTTTGACACCTATTTTCAGGTAATGGAAAAATGATCGCAACCACTTGATGACTTTCTTCCTGCGCTGGGTCAGCCCAGGCTCCAAAAATAAAAAAAAAAAAAAATGTGTGACCCAGGCTGACCACGGAGAACGGAAAAGAGAGCGAGCAGCACTTCCGAACCGCAGAGACCCGGCGCCAGGCAGGGCGACGCTCTCACCCGCACGGGGCTGAGACTCTGTCCACACCAGGCAGAGGCGGGGGCTCCCTCCACCCGGCACTGTGCCCTCTTTCCCCCCCTGGGGGTCTCCTGCCCTCGTAAGGCCAGCAACCGGTGCACCCCGGCCCCACCAGCACCCCCACCTCGGGGCAGCCTCGCCCAGGACTTTCCCTTCCACCGCGAGCGGGAACAGGTTAGAAATGCGGACGCCCGCAACCGCGATCTCGACCACACAAAAGTGTTTTTCCTCCCTCTCCCGCTCTCAGCGCCGAATTCGAGCCAATGCAGAGCTGGGAGCTGACTCCAGGCGAGCCGTCCTCCGCCCCAACCCCTAGAGCGCGGGCGCGCGGGGTCGCCGGCCGGGGACACTGCACGGGACGCACACAGGAGCCCCCGCCGAGGCAGGCCCAGCCCGAGCCCCGGACGAGGGAGACCCGCGGGCATCTCCCCGGATCCTCGCGGGGACCCTGTGGTTTTAGAGAATGGAAGCTCGGGGAGAGACGGACCCCACTCCCAGTCCGGCTGCACCTACTCCATGTTGCCCACAACGCGCCGGCCACGGCGCCAGGAGAGGAAGAGCCAAACGCGCCTCACCGTGATCGCGGCTTTGCACCAACCCCTCTCCCTTGGATTCTCTTCTTTCTGCGATGTGCAAATAAATCCAGCCCCGATGCAAACTTTTTTCTTCCTTTCTTTCCAAACTCTGCTTCAGTCCAACTTCCGAGCGATCGGCGGGAGAAAAAAGAGAGAGAGAGAGAGGAAAATTCGGAGCCAAGTCCCCCGCCGATCAGCACTCCGGAGTTCGGGGCTGGAGGCGACCCCCCTTCTAAAAGCGCACGCGGAGTATTTCCTCTTTTTTCTCAATGAACAAGAGGCCGAAGCGCCAACGGCACGTCCTTTTTCCTGGCAGATAAGCGAATGAGAAAAGAAAACGGCCTCGCGGAGAAGCTAGAGCCCGATCGCCAAGCCGGGCGGCTGCGTCGTAGCGGAGGCGGCGCGGGGGCGCGGGGCCGCGGGGCCGCGGGGCCGCGGGCCGGGCCGGGCCGGGCGGGCGCGGGGGGCCTGGGCGCAGCGCGCTCCGCCGGCCCCTCTCCTCCGCGAGCGCTGCGGCGCGCAGCTCTCGGCGGTGCAGACTGGGCGTTGTGGAGGCGCGGCAGCGAGGCCGAGGCGGGGGCGGTGGGTGCGGAGGAGGAGGAGGAGGAAGAGGAGGAGGAGGAGGGTCTGGGGCCCGGACGGGGGGGCTCGCCGTTGGCCTGCGCCCTCGCCTTTCCGGAGGAGGCAGGGAGCTCTGCGGCGGCCGCGGCAGCAGTAAATGGCGTCATGTGGATCCGAGGCGGAACAGAGCAGTTGTTGTCCCAGAGGATATATCGCATCCGGTCCCAGCTCATTGGCTCCGCGGGGCTACATTCACTCACACTCCAGCGCCCGCCAGCGCTCCGAGCCGCAGGAGGCATTCAAAAGGGCAACCGCGCCGCCCCGCGCGTCCCCAGTCCGGTCCCGCCGCCCGGCCGCCGTCACGCGGGCGCCCGCGGGGCCGGGCTGGGCACGGCGGGGTCAGTTTATCTAGTTTCAAGGAAACACTGACCTTAAGGTTTCCCCGGCGGCGAGGAGGACGAGCCACGGGCTCGCGCTGACTTGGGGAACTTTCTCCTCGCCACCGGGAAAGGGGAATGAACCTTGGAGACTGATCCGGGCCAGGCAGGGTTAGCATTAAACACGAGTTGGAGGTTTTAAGATTTTATCTGGAATCCATTTCACGTCCCACTCCCGTCCTTTTCTGTTCCCCTTCGCCGAGGGGGCGATGGGGCGGGGGGGGGGAGAAGGGGGAGGGGAAGGGGAGCGGGAAGTGAGGTGGGAGGGCTATTGGTTTATTCTTTGTCTACTGGATTAACCCGATTATGCACCAGGCACCGGCACAAACCGCCTCCCCCACCTCCGAGCCTTGTACGGGAGGAACGGAATGCAGATTCGAGTTTCAAGTACCTTCTGCTCTTGCCGGGATTTGATTTTGATTGTGTCGACTTGTAGTTTTCGGTTTATTCGAATTTTATCTTCTTGAGGGGGGTTACCTACGGAGCGAGGCTTTTTGAAGATCTTCCCTACTGTTTTGCTTGACGCAATACAGAAGGAAATTCTACAGTCTAAAGTCTTTTACGTTAATTCGGTAATATACATACCCGTGATTACTCAGGGCGACAGCATGCGCTTCCGAAATGGGGGGGGGGAGTCACTTTCACTGATTTTTCTCCTTCGCTTAACCAGAAGTCAGCGTGCATTTCCCACTCTCCTTGCCACCTTGAACACTTCTCAAGAGCCTATTGTCCGTGTTGGAGGTGGACTGTATTTTCCCACTTAAAAAAAAAAAAGATAGAAAATGCATACATATGGACTTCTCTCACCGGCGTGCATTTACTAAGAAAGTGCCTGCACGAGGGAGCACCAGTGAGAAATGAAAATGCGCTCATACACGCGCCCGACACTACATTCTGTCTAGCGACGTACAGAATGCCTTTACTTTTCAGAAAAGTACCTGCTTGCACGGTCAAAAAAGAAAAAGAAATCCCGAAAAACACCTGCGATCTTGCCCATGCGGGGTCAGACTTCTTGAGACACGGTGCTAGGAAAGCGTGGTGCTTTATTCCTCCAGCTTTAGCCCCGTCCCTGGGCAGCTGCCCCGGCACTAGCTGCCGTCCCCTCGGGAATGTCCCCGACGCGTTCCCCGCCTCGCCGCGCCCTCCTCGCCCTGCCTTCTCCATGTTTCTCTAGGGCTCTCCTCCTTCGCCAGGGGTTTGGAACTAGAGATGGCAAGGGAAGTGGCATGCGTTATTTCCGGGCGCTGGCCCACGTCCCCCCACCTCTCGGGTGAAGGTGGACGAGGCTGCGTCGGCCTGCACCGCGGCGACCCGGGGCCTGCGGGGGCGCGGGACAGCTGGGCCTCCCCGGCCACAGGCGCTCGCTCGTCGCCCGAGTCCACGGAGCCTCCGGTGATCGCAGCCGCCGCGGCGTTGACGGCCGATCGGGCCACCAGGGGGCGCCCGCCCGGCGCGGGGCCGCGGCTGCTTCCTTCCCCGGGACTCGACGCGGGCTGGCGGGGTTCCCTTCCAAAACATGCTTTAGGCTGGCTGGTTCAAAATGAATAAAAAAGATATTTGAAATGCAGACGACCCAGAAGGTAGCTTTCCTGCCATCTCCTTGCACGCATTCCGTTTTGAACCCGAGATGAGGTTCGGGAGAACCCCCGCCTTCACCCAGGGGAAGGAGCTCGGGGTCAGAGCCAGGTTGTGCCAGGCTCGCCGGACCGTGCTGCCGGGGTGCGGCCCGCAGGTCTCTCCCGCAGAGCAGGTGAAAGCAACGCCTTCCCTTCGCCTCCTCAAACCTTTGCACCGGATGGCGGCTTTTTAGGAGACACTTGTGCCTGTGCAGTTCGCCCAGCGCTGCAGGAGCTCTGCAAAGACACGTCGTTAGGGATCAAAGTATGAAATGGAATTTAAATCAGGAACTTCCGGCCGGTCAGAGCACCTATTTTTACTGAGTCAAAAGGAAAGAATCTACGAGTATGCATCCATCTTCCATGAGTTGGAAGGAATCCCGTGTCATTTAGCTCTCCCCTTCTCCTCCCACAACTTCCAGTTTGCTAGCTGGGAAAACATTTAACCTGCAGCTTGAGCACAACAAGGTAAACACAGTCATCTTTCAGGTTTTTCCTAATTTACTTCTGCGTCTTTGATTAGTGCAATTATTATTATTTTTCAGACAGCCATGTGTATCGTGCCTCCAAAGTTTACTTGCCGAGTTATAATCCAAAAGAGGAATTATGTTTATGTATATATGTTCGGTGCACGCGCGGAATCTCTAGTGCATCTACTGTAGTGTGCCCCTAGATTGATTCTCATGTTACATTCCAAAATTATAACTGAGATTAATTTTGGAAGATGCTTCAGAATTGATAGAATGTTAGGCAGTCTTTCAGAATGAAGCCCATTTTCAAATGTGTTGAGGAAGTTTGAGAGAGGCAGCCCTGATACTTGAACAGGTGTTGTCATTTGCCTCAGGCTGAAAAAGACCAGACCCATGGAAATGCAGGCAGCACCAACTCACCTCCAAGACCCTGGGACTCACCACATAACATACCACCGTCCTCGTCCTTGCCACTAACCAGGACTCTGTGTCGCATACTTGGAATCTCTCATTTCTGACTTTGTTTTATATTCGGTATTCATTTATTTGCATTTCCTTCAATTCTTCACTAAAATCTCAATTTTTTTTTTTTGATTTGGAGTCTCATTCTTGTCGCCCAGGCTGGAGTGCAGTGGCACTAAAACCTTACTTTTTAAAAATGAGACAGTATATAAAATATGTGAATTTTGCTTCCTTCAATCTTTGGTTGAAGGCATCCATAGAGACGGTGTAGACATGTTTCTTTGCTAGTAGATGTGGTGAGCAACCTGAAGACAGATGATGATGATGATGATGATGATGATGATGATTATTTTGAGTTGGAGTCTCACTCTGTTGCCCAGGCTGGAGTGCAGTGCCACCCTCTGGGTCACTCCAGCCTCGAGCTGCTTGGCTCTGACGATCCTTCCGCCTCAGCCTTCCAAGTAGCTGGAACTATAGGTGCGTGCTACCACGCCCGGCTAATTTTTGATTTACTGTAGAGTTGCCCGGGTGGGTCTCGAACCCGCGGGCTCAGGCAAGCCACTCACCTCAGCCTCCCAAAGTGCTGGGATTGAAGGCTGAGCCATGGAGCCCAGCCCAGATATTTATTAGATGGCACTTGCTTGCTAGTGTAGCTTTGGATTTATGTTGTAATAAAGGGAGAATGTAGTTTTTGACGACTGTAGTTTCAATTTCTTTCTGAAATTTGAGCAAACCACTTGGTCTTACTGGATTTAATCCTAGTTTTAATATTGCAATGATAAAATGCATTCTTGAGAAAAAGAATTAATAGCTATTTGGCTGTTTAGTTAATTCTTATTGCCAAGACAATCTGTTTATGTATTTACGTTAAAAGACTGTGCAGGAGACCGGGCTCGGTGGCTCAGCCTGTAGTCCCAACACTTTGGGAGGCCGAGGAGAGTGGATTCCCTGAGCCCGCAGGTTCCAGACCACCCTGGGCAACTTGGTGAGACCCCTTCTCTACAATAAAATAAAAAATAGCTGGGCGTGGTAGCGCGCGTCTGTAGTTCCAGCTACTTGGAAGGCTGAGGCGGAAGGATCCAGAGCCCAGCAGGTCGACGCTGGGGTGGCCGTGCGTGAGTGCCACTACCGCACTCCAGCCTGGGCAAAGGAGTGAGACTCCAACTCAAAAAAAAGACTGGGGATGTCACCACAGTGTGTGCTGCTTCCAAGCGTAACGTAACAATTTGATGGTTTCAATCATTATTTCTCCTTACAACCCAATTGCAATAGTAAAATTAATTTATGCATTGACTCTTCTGGGGCCTTCCTGAGGCAAAGGACTTTGCAGTGATGAACCTTTTGATTTGGCGACCAGGACTCCTGTCATCTCACTTTTGAATTGCTTTGATTTTCCAGATTCTGTAGATAATGCCTCTAGGAAAGAATTGGGAGTGGCTGTAATACAAGATGCAAAGGAATTCAAAATAGACCACTTGAGTTCTTATCTAGATTGCTTGGAGGACTGGAAACTGTTTATCTCTGGATCTAACCTTCTATGGAGATGTTCTTTATCCTTAACTAAACTCGGGGGAAGATCTGGGGTTTATCTCAGGGTAAGAGGAGTGGTCTTGATGAGTCGACCTTGAGCTGGAGGCTCCTGGAGGTCTTTTTCAGTGATCTTATATTCAACCCAGATCACCTGGCGGTTTTTACTGGTTAATAAATAAATACTCTTGCTAGATTCATGCACATTATAACTGCAATTTATGCAAAGTCCGATAGACTGAAGTTCTTTAACAAGGCAGAAGCAGGATTGCCCCACTGACCAGTTTGGTTTTTCTCATTATTTTTCCAATATATTTGACTTGAAGATCAAACTTCTTCCTTTGCAGGACTGATGTGTGTAGAGAAAATCTAATCAGTGGGATTACTGCATTCCCGTTTTTTCCATTCTCTGAATAGCCCTAGGTTTATTTGTTTTTCTGTTTGTTTTTGACATCTGATCTCCTTTGTTCTGGAATCTTTTAAACCCAGATGTTAAAAGCTTCATATAAGAGAAAATCATGATTTGAAATTAGTATTTGGATATTACTGCCAAGTTTAGTAGCAGTGGGAAGATTTGACCTTCAGAATAAATAAATAAATAGGAGGTTTTGGTTTTATACTTCCCATTATGTGGACACGTGGTCAAAAGGGCATAGGAAGTTCAACCTGTTCTCTGAGGAAGATGTAGTCAAACAGATTCCACTCAAGCCATTCTTATGACCTAGATGCCGCATAATATCAAGGCTACCAGCCAGCTCTGAATGAACATCTATTAACAGATTAAGTCTAAAAATGTTCATGGACAGTTATTGCATTCAGATTTAGTTTGTTAACAGACAGTTATTGCATGCAGATTTAGTTTGTTCCTTTGGACAGGAAGTGTTTTGAAGTTACAGAGAAGCATTTGAGATTATTGTGGGGTTTTTTATATATACCCTGTGTTGGGTGTAACTCTAACAGAGAGACTACCCTAGGCAGCTGGGGAGTTTATATCTGTGTTGCTTTGGACTTTTGGGGGGGCCCAGAATCGAAATAGAAATGTCTTTCTTCACCATGTCTTTCTTAAATGTCTTTCTTAAAAAAGGAGAAAACACTCATCTCTGTAAACAGACTCTCAGTAAATGCTTTTCCATGAATGAATAAATTTAAAAGTGTAATTAAAATATTTTTAAGTTTTAATTTTGTAAAAACAAAGTAACAGTTTTTACATTTTTTTTTTTTTTTGAGTTGGAGTCTCACTCGGTCGCCCAAACTGGAGTGCAGTGGCCGCTTCTGGCCACCGCGCCTCGACCTGCTGGGCTCCGGCAATCCTTCCGCCTCAGCCTTCCAAGTAGCCGGAATTACAGGCATGCGCTACCATGCCCGGCTGATTTTTTGATTTATTGTAGAGATGAGGTCTCGCTGCCCAGGCGGGTCTCGAACCCGCGGGCTCAGGCAATCCACTCACCTCAGCCTCCCAAAGGCGCGGGATTACAGGCTGAGCCACCGAGCCCGGCTTAGTTTTTACATTTTTTTAGTGACAGAATGTAAGAGTCATTCTAGCCAGGCTCAGTGGCTCAGGCTTGTAATCCCAACACTTTGGGAGGTGAAGGTAAGAGGATTGCCTGAGCCCAGAAGTTTGAGACCATCCTGGGCAATTTGTTGAGACCTCATCTCTACAATAAATCCAAAAATTAGCTGGGCGTGGTGGTGTACGCCTGTAGTTCCAGCTACTTGGAAGGCTGAGGCAGAAGGATCGCCTGAGCCCAGCAGGTAGAGGCTTCGGTTGACTGCACTCCGACCTGGGTGAGAGAGTGAGACGCCAACTCAAAAAAAAAAAAAAAGAGTAGGCCAGGTGCAGTGACTCATGCCTATAATCCCAGCACTTTGGGAGGGCGAGGTGAGGGGATTGCCTGAGCCCAAGGGTTCTCAAAAAAAAAAAAAAGTCATTCTACTGCTCTGGAAATTATCATTATGTTTTGCATAATTATTAGGAAGTGACTGAAACAAGTTTGTTAAGGCCATGATTTTTAATAGGTGAAATAGTAAATATTTATTTATTTATTTTAGAAACCAGAGGACAGAAAAGCTCCCACAGTAGGAGGGGACCTGAAGGGGTTGCTTGTAAATATTTATTAATTTAAAAAATAAACGTATATGGAAATTTTATGTAATGGGAAAGAAAGCTATAGGAACACCTAGTCAAACTATGTAACAAAGAAATTAGCAAACAGGCTGATAATGGGTGGGTAGAGAATGTAGTTACCTACATTCTATAAGTAAACTCTTATGAATTTTTAACTCTGAAAAGTGCATCTGGTAAAAAGTATGACTATATTAATAATTAAAATTAAGTGCTGAACTGTAATTTCAAATAAGCACTCTGTTAACTTTCAAGAATACATTTTAAAAATAGCCTCAAGGAAGCCACCACATAGTAGACAATGTTTGCCGTTCATGTTCTACGTGAAAATCCCGTTGCATGTAATCCTGCGCCTTGGGAGGCTGAGGCGAGTGGATTGCCTGAGCCCGTGGGTTCGAGACCCGCCTGGGCAACTTGGCAGACCTCATCTCTACAATAAATCAAAAATCAGCCGGGCGTGGTAGCGTGCTTGTAGTTCCAGCTACTTGGAAGGCTGAGGCGGAAGGATCGCCGGAGCCCAGCAGGTCGAGGCTGCGGTGGCCGGGAGCGGCCACTGCACTCCAGTCTGGGCAACAGAGTGAGACTCCAACTCAAAAAAAAGAAAGAAAGAAAATCCCCTTGCAACTTTGAGAAATATTTTTCTCACCCTCATTTTACACAACAGACTTGCATTATATCCTAAAAGATGTTAAAAATAACATGGGCAAAATTTAGAAGTTAGATCTTCAAAATCATTATTATTTTCTTCTTTTAAACTGCAATTCCTAAAGAAAGTGATGCTCAAGGATGAACTTTTATTTTTGGAGTCGGAGTCTTACTCTGTCACCCAGACTGGAGTGCAGTGCCAGGATCGTGGCTCACTGCGACCTCAACCTCCTGGTCTCAGGCTATCCTTTCGTCTTAGTCTTCCAAGTAGCTGGAAATACTGGCACATGCCACTATGGCCAGCTAATCTTTTTATTTTTTGTAGAGATAAGATCTCCCTGTGTTGCCCAGGCTGGTCTCAAACTCCTGGGCTCAAGCAATACTCTTGCTTCAGCCTCCCACAGTGCTAGGATTATAGGACTGAGCCGCTATGCCCTACCTTGAACTTTTAAATACCATAATAATTTCCAGAGACTTTGGGAGTTCAAGAGATCTGGATTTGGATTCAATCTAGACCACTTTGGGCAAATCTGATCACAATCCCGTTGCTTAAATTCTCCCTTGACGCCACATCACTCCCACGAACTTGAAGGTCCAGCAAAGGTCTGATCACTTTCTCTCCTCAGCCTCCTGTTGTACCACACCCTCCTGCTTCCTTCCCTGAAGCTATGAATACTTTTTAGTTCCTCAGAAGCATTCCTCTCTTGTAACAGGGCCTTATTACATGCTCTTCCCGATGCACCTTTTAGGACAATCCCTTTTGCCTTGTTAACACCTACTTATCTTTCAAATTCCTGTTTGTCATATTCTCAGGAAAGCTTTTTCTGACCTCTCCGACTAGGGTCAGATCCCCTTTTTCTGTCATAACCTTCTCCAATGCAGCTATACATGTAATCGAGCGATCATTTCATTAGTAGCTGTCTCCTTTGCTGTATTTTTAGTTCCATGAGGGCTGGAATCCAAGTCTGATTTTGCCTGCCTCCAGCACTGAAGGGCCTGGTACATATAGGGAGCTCAAACATTACTTTTAAATAGGATGAATGAATAAATGACTGAAATAGTTAACCTTGGCTTCCATCTGTAAGAGTGTGGCATGGGATTGTTGTGAGGATTGGATGACATAAATTATCTACCAAACTTAGCATATGGGAAGTTCTAAATAAGTAGCAGTAATAATTTCAGTTAAATTGAATTTTTTAGTTTATTTGGTAAAATTAGCTATTTTGCCTTAATACTTTCAAAAAGTTTTACAGTTAGCAAGCACAATTTATGTATCTATTTGTTTGTACTTACATGAGAATACAAATTGAGAGATTTTTGAACAAGTTTCACCTATATTTACTCATATTCTGCTAGTAATAGACCATATTTCTATTGAAACCTTAACCTTACATTGATTTTTGTTTTTCATGTATGACTTTTAATTTTTTTTAATTTTTCTTTTTTTTTGAGTTGGAGTCTCACTCTGCCACCCAGACTGGAGTGCAGTGGCCGCTCCTAGCCACTGCAGCCTCGACCTGCTGGGCTCCGGCGATCCTTCCGCCTCAGCCTTCCAAGTAGTTGGAACTACAGGTGCGTGCTACCACGCCCGGCTAAGTTTTTAATTTATTGTAGAAATAAGGTTTTGCCAAGTTGCCTAGGTGGGTCCCGAACCTGCGGGCTCAGTCAATCCACTCACCTTGGCCTCCCAAAGCACGGGATTACAGGCTGAGCCACCGAGCCCGGCTGACTTTTTATTTTTTATTTTTTTTGAGTCAGAGTCTCACTCTGTCACCCAGGCTGGAGTGCAGTGGCACACTGAAGGTCACCGCAGCCTCAACCTGCTGAGCTCAGGTGATTCTTCCGCCTCAGCCTTCAAAGTAGCTGGAACCATAGGCATGTGCCACCACGCTCGGCTAATTTGGATTTATTGTAGAGATAAGGTCTCATTATGTTGCTCAGGCTGGTCTCGAACCCTTGTGCTTAGGCAATCCTCTCGCCTTGGCCTTCCAAAGTGCTGGGATTACAGGTTTGAGCCACCACACCTGGCCCATGTATGACTTTTTCAAAGTAGGTAAAGCACTTTAGGGAACAAGGAACCTATTTAGCTGATATGATTGTTTCTAACTAGAACTTCTACTCATTGAATTATTTGTTCGAGAAATCTGGAAACTTGAGAATGTGAATTCTCCCTTATCTGAGAGTGGACTCGACATCTGGGCTATTATCTAACACTGAATTTAAGTGTACATATTGGAATGGAGTCCTGTGTCTAAAATGGTGTTGAAGCTCTATCCCTGGTTAGGAGGAAGATGTCCACTCACCTACATTAAATTATGTAATCACACAGGTATTTGTTATACACTAGAATGCAGTGTCGTTTCATTGTTCTAAATTTTTTTTTTCTTTCAAAGTATTTGTTAATTGTTTATCAAGAGAAACTACTACTTAGCCCACATAGCATATTTCATAGTTCAGGAATACTGCTCAGTGACAAACTTCCAAAGAATTTCTTTATACTCCCAAATCACTTTGCACTCAAAGATACCAGCCTTCCTCATCTCCTCAAAGTCTTTTATGGAATCATACTTCCTGTAGAAATCTGCATATGCCTTCTTACTTGGTTCAGCCACAGCAATCCCCAGGGATGCAATCCCCAAGGATGCAATGAATGCTCCAACAATATGAAACTGCAGACGTTTGGCTGTCAAAGCACTGCAAGCCATGGTAGTTATTGTCCTCGACAGGTCTGTCAACCTCAACAACAACGTCCTTCCTGAATGATAGAGAAAAGGAGCTTTTCTAAATTCTTTAGGTTATTATGATCCTGTAAAGGTGAATTTGTACATGGCTTAGAATAATAATAATCAAACACAATTCTTGGGTTTAAAGTTTTGCGATATATATCTAGTCATATTTTCCAGCATTTTAAAGAAAACATACCAAATACTCCCTCCGATTTAAGATCAAGATGGTGTGGGTTTCTGGGGGCGGAATTCACATTTTTATGCTGGCTCCATCACTTTGCTCAGTGGGGTTAAGATGAGAAATATCTAGTTTCTAACTGCAAGAAGCCCAGAATCTAAATGGGAGAATGAGGCATATAGCCATGAAAATACTAGAAAGCCATTCAAGGGATTGTAATAAGCCAGTTTTCAACTGTATGCTATTAGGATTTTTGGCCTAGCAGAGTTAAGGAAGCTTATAAAAGAGGTAGCCCCTTGGCTCAAGCCTGTAATCCCAGCACTTTGGGAGGCAGAGGATTGCCTGAGCCTAGGGTTTGAGACCAGCCTGGGCAGCATAGCAAGACCTCATCTCTACAATAAATCAAATAATTAGCTGGGTGTGGTGGTGTGCACCTGTAGTTCCATCTGCCTGGAAGTCTGAGGCAGAAGGATTGCCTGAGCCCAGCAGGTTGAGGCTGTGGTGACGGTGAGCGTGTCACTACTCCAACCTGGGTGACGAGATTCCGACTCAAAAAAAAAAAAAAAAGAGGCAGCTCCTGAGCTAGACAATGGGCAAGTTGTTTGATCTCTTTGGGCCCTAATGTATGGATCTGTCATTCTTTCATTTTGACAGTATAAATTTTAAGTAGTTTATTAGGAAGCTAAAATTCTCAGAATATATACTGAGGGCATGGGTGAAAGAGACTGTTATGTTTGTAGTACTGTAACCATACAATGGAATTCAGATAAGATAGTTCTAGACAGAAGCTGAAATATTTGAGTGTCAAGAAAGAGTCTGTAAGTATATTCGAAATATCATCATGGCATTTCAACCATGGGCAGGATCAGGGTTTGTGGCAATATTCAAACAATTATTTTCATGTGTTTGGCATCCATTTCCCGATAAGTTCATACAATTGATAAAATAAGTTGTTTTTGTTCTGTACTTTCCAAACTATTTTTCAAGTTATTAGCTGATAACTATTAGAAGAAAGCTTTGAAATCTAAAATCATATCAAGTATCCTCTGTCAGCCCATGGCACCTGAAGACCAAACGACCTCTTCCCTGTGGTGGTCCTTAGCCTCATGGCTGAGCATGTGTTTTACATCATATTAGTTGACTGGGCATGGTGGTTCATGCCTGTAATCCTAGCACTTCGGGCGGTTGAGGCGAGAGAATTGCCTGAGCTCAGGGGTTCAAGACCAGCCTGAGCAACATGGCGAGACCTCGTCTCTAAAATCAATAAAAAAAAATTAGCCTGGAGTGGTGGCATATGCCTGTGGTTCCAGCTACTTGGAAGGCTGAGGTGGAAGAATCATCTGAATCTAGCACATCAAGGCTGTGGTGACTGTCCCTGCACTCTAACTGGGTGACAGAGTAAGACTCTGACTCAAATAAAAAAATCATATTAGCTGAAGTTGGGAGGAATCTAGCATGTTTTCAATAATAGAGAGGTGGTTTACCAAAAATTTCTAATATATTATATGACTTTTTTTAATCAATTTATATCGAGCACTTTATGTTCCAGAATTATCCAGTAATAACCGATCTTGCTCTACATATTTTCTATCACTGCCTCCTAAATGACAAATTGATTTCTTTTCTTCTGAATTACATACTCATTGTAAGAAAAAATTCAAACAATTAATAAAATGAATAATGTAGCCGGGCTCAGTGGCTCAGCCTGTAATCCTGCGCGTTGGGAGGCTGAGGTGGGTAGATTGCCTGAGCCCGCGGGTTCTAGACCCGTCTGGGCAACTTGGCGAGACCTCATCTCTACAATAAATCAAAAATTAGCCAGGCATGGTAGCGCGCGCCTGTAGTTCCAGCTACTTGGAAGGCTGAGGCGGAAGCATCGCCGGAGCCCAGCAGGTCGAGGCTGCGGTGGCCGGGAGTGGCCACTGCACTCCAGTCTGGGCGACAGAGTGAGACTCCAACTCAAAAAAAAAGAATAATGCAAAAATTCAAGAAAGAATTCTCTAAGTATATTTAAGACATCATTGTGTAACTCACTATTAATATTTGGTTAGTATTTATTTTAAGAATTCTACATTGCTAGTCATTAGATTCCAGATATTTGGAGGCTGGGGACAGACTGTTTTATTAAAATAAATAGTGCTGTGATAGGGTGCTTATTTGCATATTTGCACATTTGCCTTTTCTTATACATTCATGAAAATAGAATTTGAGTCAAATTTTTTGCATATCAGAATTCCTGATAACATTACTAATATGCTCCCTAAAAGATCATTCCAGTTTACCTTCTTAAGTCCAATGTATGAGAGAAAATGTTTCCCCAAAACATTGATAAACAGTGAACTTTGTCAAAATGTTTAATCAGTGCTTATTGGGCACATGAAGCAGGATATCTCTCTTATTTCTCTTTTTCTTTGTTTACTTTTGAAGTTGAGTATATTTTATTTATTTACTTTTTTGAGTCAGTCTCACTCTGTCACCCAGGTTGGAGTGCAGTGGCATGCTCACGGCTACTGCAGCCTCTACCTGCTGGGCTCAGGCGATCCTTCTGCCTCAGTCTTCCAAGTAGCTGGAACTACAAGCCTGCACCACCACACCTGGGTAACTTAAAAAACATATATTTATTGTAAAGACGAGGTCTTATCAAGTTGGTCTCGAACCAGGGTTGGTCTCGAACCCCTGGACTCAGGAAATCCTCTCGCCTCAGCCTCCCAAAATGCTGGAATTACAGATTTGAGCCATAAAACCTGGCCCGAATATATTTTCTTATATTTGTTAGATATTTGCATTTTTCTTGTGAATTCAGTTTCATATTCCTTTTTGTATTTTAATTGGGGTGCTTGTTTTTGTTTAAATTTTGGTCTATTGTACTTTAAAATGCAAATATTCTTCCATTTTCCATGTATCTTTCAAATTTACTTTTAGTATTTGTTTTGTATTTCGACATACAAGAAATTTTCAATTTGTATAAAAACTCATACCTATTCATTTTTTTTTAAAAAATGTATAATTTCTGGTTGTCTTCAGTTCCTTGAAACAGTTTCTTGGCATCCAAATGATAAAAATATTGGCCCTTCTAGTATGTTTATAATTTCATATTTAGCATTAAGGACTGAAATCATTAGGACTACAGCTGGAAGCCGGGCTCGGTGGCTCAGCCTGTAATCCCGCACCTTTGGGAGGCTGAGGTGAGTGAATTGCCTGAGCCCGCGGGTTCGAGACTTACCTGGGCAACTTGGCGAGACCTCATCTCTACAATAAATCAAAAATTAGCCGGGCGTGGTAGCATGCGCCTGTAATTACAGCTACTCGGAAGGCTGAGGCAGAAGGATCGCCAGAGCCCAGCAGGTTGAGGCTGCGGTGGCCGGGAGTGGCCACTGCACTCCAGTCTGGGTGACAGAGTGAGACTCCAACTCAACAAAAAAAAAAAACAAACAGGGAATACAGGTGGTATAAATGATAAAGCCATGCTGCTTATTGGAATATTCACAAGGCAACTTTAATGGATAGAGAAGTTTGTATAATGGAAATATAATGAAGACACTTCTGTGTGAAATGTTGACTCAAAGCAGGACAGTTCTGGCCCCAAGTTAATCTAAGGTTGCCAGAGCTAACAAAAATATAGCACACAGTTAAATTTGCATTACAGATAAACAACAAACAGTGTCTTAGTTTAAGTCCAATACTGTATTTTATCTGTATTTTATACAAAATTAAGAAGAATAAGTAAATAACATTATAGTATTTTAAATGAAAGCCAATATAAAGTTTACTGATACATTACTTATTGAAATATTTAGGTTACTAAGAATTTTTAAAATTCTGTACTTAAAAAACCGTATCACATCAAAAGATGACCCACATTCCTTCTTACTTCGTTTTTCTCTTTTTTTTTTTTTTTTGAGTCGGAGTTTCACTCTGTCATCCAGGCTGAAGTACAGTGTCGTGATCACAACAATCATGGCTCACAGCAGCCTCAACCTCCTGGGTTCAGGCAATCTTCCCACGTCAGTATCCCAAGTAGTTGGGACTATAGG
This sequence comes from Cephalopachus bancanus, assembly GCA_027257055.1. Lineage (NCBI taxonomy): Eukaryota > Metazoa > Chordata > Mammalia > Primates > Tarsiidae > Cephalopachus > Cephalopachus bancanus. The sequence continues at coordinate 3,062,320 of JAPVLO010000068.1, forward strand.
CATGTGCAACCATGCCAGGCTAATTGTCTGATTTTTTGTAGATATGAGGTTTTGCTATGTTTCTCAGGCTGGTCTCGAACTTCTGGGCTCAAGCAGTTCGCCTACCTTTGCCTCCCAGAGTGCTGGGATTACAAGCCACTGTGCTCTGCCCAGAAGTATTTTTTTAATGTATGGAATGTATCTACACAACCAAATAAAAGTGTGAATTGAATTTTACTCAAGACCTAACGTACTTAGTCACATGTCATAGGAAGTTTATATATTTTTTCAAATAGTGAGGATTCTTGTTTTGTTATCTAGATCAGTGGTTCTCAACCCTGGTCATATGTAAGAATTACATTGGAAGATTAAGAAAAAAAAAATATGACAAGAAGCTTCACATGGAGTATGACTTAGGTTGATCTGGAAGGGGGCTTTTTATAAATTACTCAATTCCCAGGTGCCTTAGTTTTTTTACACGTGAAGAGGGGATAAAACAATTTCCCATGTCAGAGCATCGTCGTGAGATTTAAATGCATGATGCATGTGGGGTTTTAGAAGAGGTTCGATATCTAATAAACCTTTAATAAATGAAAGTGATCATATTGTTAGAATTTGAAACCAGAATAAGGATTCATCGCTCAGAGACATCCAACAAAAGTATGGGTAGAGAAAGTGAGTGCTAAAACCAGCTCACACCTGCTTACAAGAGCTAGTTATGCACATCTTTCTTGGTCTCAACATTTAGTGATGTCAGGTTTGAAAATTAACTATGGCAAGAGTACTTATAACACAGACATCCCCAGTTGCTGAAATCAACTTCTTTTTTTAACACCAGGAAGCCAGTTATTAACATTTACCACCAAAGAAGAAGATAGAGGCAGCTGATAAGGAAGTCTGAGAAGACACTAAGCGTTATTGCCTTCACTCACTTAGTTTGGTTTGAGCTCGGGCTAGGCCAGTCATGGCATCTGTCATTCATGAAACAGTGGCCTGAGCCTCCAGTCCAAAGTGAGGGTAGATGGAAGAGCATCATCTGGCTTTGAATATAAAATCACCAGAATATGATTGACGTCTCAACCAAACTTACTTCTAAGTCTTGGGGCAAGTCATTTTCTCAAAAACCTAAGGCTTTGTGAGGATATTCCAGGGGCCACAGGAAGTCATAAGATAAACATAGTCCATCTAACTTTATTTCAATTTACATACATGTAGACTGGGCTGGTGGCTCACGCCTGTGATCCCAGCACTTTGGGAAGCCGAGGAGAGTGGATTGCCTGAGCCTGCGGATTTGAGACCAACCCCGGCAACTTGGCAAGACCTCATCTCTACAGTAAATCAAAAATTAGCTGGGCATGGTGTCATGCACCTGTGACATGCTACTTGGAAGGCTGAGGTGGAAGGATCGCCTGAGCCCAGCAGGTCGAGGCTATGGTGGCAGTGAGCGTTCCACTGCACTCCAGCCAGGGCGGCAGTGAGACTCTGACAAAAAAATTTACATACATGCTTAAAACAGAGACCAACATAAATAAATAAATGATCATGACAAAATCCTACCCAAGGCCTACTTTAGGTTAGCTTTGGAATGCTCCAGAAGTGTGTTCACAGCCCTTGCCTTTGTTGAGTACTTAGGTGAAAACGATGGAAAAGTACTAGAGTTTCTGCACACCTCAGTTTCCTCATTGAATAGAACAAAATAGTTGTCAGAACGAAATGAAAAATGGATATTAACCACGTAGTAGTTGTAGCTAGCCTCTCCATTTTTAGGAATATTTGTTGGGTCAGTTTATGGTCTAGGTACTTAGAGATTAGCAAGAACCCAACCCAGGGTTTGACCTCAGATCTCAGTAGCCCCAAGTTCTCCCTCAGAACACAAATCCTAACAGACTAAACATAGATAAAGCTAGAGAGTCTCGCTGCCTGGAAATTTATTTTTGCTGACCTTTACAAACACTAGCATTTGCTATTGTTCAATTTTACCTTTATTTGACTTGCTTTGATAAAGGAAACATATTAACATTTTCTAAAAATGACTGAAACACTTTTTCATTTATAGAACTGCAGTAGGTTAAAAATTTACAACACTGTTATTTTGAATTTTTTCTCTGGATCTTTGCATAAAATCATGCATTTTGGAAAAACGTCACCATGACACTTACTTTGTTAATTTTAAAAAGTCCAAACCACAATTTTACAATTATTGCAAGGAAACTAAATCTCACAATACTTACCTATACAGTTACATTCAATCAGAAATTTACCTTCTACAAATTCTCTTCTTTGAAAGCAGAATTGCATATTGTGTTCATACAGCATGCACATAAAATTGACTAGAGACCCCAAAAGTAAGCTCTCTGGAGCCCCGGACTTGTTCCAAAGAGCGAAAAAGAAACCCTCTGTCTGAATATGTGAAAGTTATCAAAAGAGAGTGAAAACCAGTTTTCTTTCTTTTTCACTTTTTTTTTGTTTTTGTAGAACCAGCAGTGGAAGAAAAGATCACTTCCTTTGTAGACACTTTATGGGTTTCAGATTCTGTAAACTTCTGGCATGTAATTTGACCCTAAAGTTAATGAAATCCTGTTAGACTTTCCCTGCCCTCCTTCCTGCTTCCATCCTCTGATTGTCTCACCTTTTTAAAACTCGATTTGTATTTGTATACATGTGCGATCCCCATGTCATTGTTTGGCTTTTTACGCAGGCACTTTTCACCTACATCCTCTGCTTCCCTCATTTGGCAGCCGGTTGGGCTTCTTCCTGCCTTGAATACCACATTCCCTAGTTATTCAAGCTCAGTCATTAGCACCCTGTCCCCCTACTAAAATTATGAATGAAAAGCCTTGTTGTTCTTTACAAATAACTCAGGCTGCCTCAGTCAGTCAAATTCGAATGGAAGTGACTGCCAGACAAAGGGGCGGGATGATGGACAGTGCTCACAGCAAGTCATCAATGCCCACAGGAAGTTTTTAAAGCCACAATATAGGTAGAGGGGCTTGGGCGTTCCCGGAGGACAAGTCTACAGAAGGGGGCTGGGAGCGGGGGAGCTCTTTGTGTCTGTTTGAAACTTTGAAAAAACTTTCATGAAGCTCAGAGATAACAATGCAGAGTCAGTTTTGCCGTAGCAAGAACTTAAAAATCCGTCCATGGAAACAGCTACACCTTGCAGTAATTCTGGTTTGAACTGACACTCACAGACAAAAGTGAAGGCACCAACCAATTACTTGATTTTGAATGCTGAACGGTGCAAGAGTGGGTTACACACTTGGAGCTGCACAACTCCCTGCTGAGAAGTTGCATTGTCTTGGGCCCCTCTTTCACAACAGGGGAAAAGGTAATTGACAGCCCAATTGTTTGGCTGGGACCCCTGCTGTTTTAAAATCCTGGAAGGCCCCAGTCACACGTTGTCAATAATAGCCGTCGGAGGTGAGGAGTGAAGAGGGGCTGTTCAGGAAACAGTTTGAGCCCTTCAAGTGGACAGGCCTCAGTGACTTCTGCACTCTGGCCGCCACAAGCAGCTCATTCAAAAATAACCTTAAAGTAATAAATCAAACTTGTTTCCTGAACTATACAAGGAACAGCTGGTTATTTTTCCTCACTTTTTTTTTCAAAGGCTCCCCCACACCCCCCTAAAAAAAGATGAGAGAGATTTTACTACAGGAAACCAAGCATGTCAAAATTTGGCAAAGCAATTTGGATGATTTAACAGTTAAACACTTCTCTTTTTAATGTTATGCTTTCATCAGTCTTTTTTTATTTAAGCTTTTTATTTTTGTATTCTGTTTGCTGCAATTAGTGTCCCTTATCTGTTCTCCCCACTGCTTTTGAAAGGAAAATGAGTTTAGTATTCTGTCTTTAGATTATTTGCTGTGCAATTTCCAATGTATTGGTCAAATAGCTCAACTTATTTGTTTTCTTCCAGAGTGTGTTTGGACTTAAATCTGCAACCCTACCATTGTTTCTCCTGAGATCCATATATTTTGGAGTTCTGATGACAAGGCAGGTTTTCTTCAGTCTATTGATTTAGGAACCCTGAATTAGTAGTGCTTATGCTGTAGCCAAAGTAGTCTGGTATTTTAAAGAAGAGACAGTTTGCCGTTTTTCTGTCTCTTCAGGTCTCTGTGCCTTTCTTTGTGTCTTGTCTTGTATGTCTTTCTCCCTCCTTAAATATGTTTGCCTTCCAGGTTCTGGAAAAACCTGTCAACTTCTGTTTGACCTTACCAATAATTAGGATACCAGCATAAATGAATAACATAAAACAATTTCCTTCTGTGATGGTTACTGCTTATCTTTATTTTTATAGGTGCATAATATTTTGAACAGAAATCATTTTACGTAAACATTTTTAATGATCAGTTTGAGTGTGCCTCTTAGAGACTGGTTTTTCACAACTTGTGAACACCTAAAATTAAGAATGAATTGTATTTCAGGATCTGTCAGATTTTAATACACTGGTCTATTTCAATCAATTTAAATATAATTAAACTGTTAATTTTAAAATTAGGTATAAGATTATGGAAAAATTTCTTTTCACAGTAATTTTGATTATTATTTAATGAATTTTAAAAAAATTGTTTTCCAGTATCTGAGAAATTACAAGCTATACTTTGGGACGTTGTCCCACGTGTTTGATACATTTATTTTTCCCTCTAATTTTGTAAAAGAGATTATCCTTTTGTAATGAAACACCTGCAATGAAAGGTATGTTTACAGACAGACAATAAAATTCAATTTACAATAGAATTAGGTCATCATAGGCTACATTTTCTTTTGTATTTGCAGTAAATGACAATGCCATAATAGCACAAATAAATCCATCTTTGTTCCATATGGTTTGACTAACACACTTTGTATATCTACAGTGTCTTGGCTGATACAACTGTGAATCCAGCAATGGGTGCGGTTTCCATATAAATATTTCTTCCATATATGGTTGATATTCATACTGAACCTGTTTTGATGCAACATTTCTCCACTTTCAGCATTTTAAGCTTCAAACATGTGTTACGTGACTAGATGGAATTCCTTGAGAACTGTATTAACATGTTTCAAAGAGTTGAATTAACAGGTTAGTACCATGTCAGAAAACAGAGTTATTTGAAAAGTTACACGGCAGTTATATATAGTTTATAAACAATTATGTTATATAATTCAGAATTCATATGTGAATTACAGATATAAAATATTACCTTTAAAATATATATCATATCCATTTCTATAGATGATTTATTTTTCTCATTAAGCCCCAACCTTTTGTTTTGCTAAGAGATGCTCAGGAATCGATGAGTTAAGTGGATCCTCCTGCAGCCTCAGCAACTCCTGCCCTTGGCCGCTGTGGACTCTGGACCACAGTAGGGATGAGATAGCGAGTGTAGGCCGAAAGTGCTCTGTGCAGACTTGCTTTCTGGCCTCCTGTTCAGCTGCCAGTCTCACAGCTTGCCCTGAGAATGGACTTCCTGTGCTGTCATTTACACTCAGTATCACACTAAGCACTCTTTGTCACTCAGCCTTTGAGACAGAAGGGGGCGAGATAACAAATCTAGACTGCTTGTGTTGACTTTGTGGATAAAGTAAAGGGCTGGAGTCAAGAACCCTGGGTCTTATCCTAACTCTGCAACTGCCTTTCCTGTGACATTGAGCCAGGCTTTTGACCTCTCCATTCCTTATTTCCCTCATTTATGGAATGAGAATCCCTATGCTGTGTTCTCTTATTTTATCACAAAGGTGTGGTTACTGAAAGATTTTCTCCAGGCTTAAATCCTTAGCAAAAAATTGAAAAACAAGCAACATATAAAATGACCTTTTTCTACTCTTGGGAGATAGGGAGGACACCACTGCTAACTAATTACTCCCCACTCTCAGAAATAATTATCTTTATAATCCTGTAAATAGGGTCTTTCCCTTCTCCTACACTTTTTTTTTCCTCATCGTTTTCTTTTGTGCCCTCTCTCTCACTGCATTTTCCCCCCTTTTTTTCTATGCGTAGATATTGGCAAAGATGAAGAATACCTCTAGGAGGCTGTGTCCAGAATGCATATGCAGAAACACACAGGAAAACAAGAAGGGCATGCTGAGTGACAGGTCTGAATGAGGGGGTTACAGTGAAGGCCATGGAAGCCTCAGCAAATGTGTTGGGCTCAGAACATAAGCCCACAGAGACAGTGACCAGTTGGCTAGCTGGGGCTCTGGGTCCTCAAGTCACTAATTTAGAAGGATCTTTTTGCAAAGAGATGAGATTGGCTAGGGTTGAGAACCTATAGTGAAATTCAAGGATTTTCCGTGGAATCAGTTGGAGTATGTCTTCTGGTGATCCCTATGGCTAGATTATTTTGCTTATTTAGTTCAGTGATGCAAATAGTGGAACATAGTTTGTAATGGAAAAGGGTTTGGTCCTCCACTACAATTAGAATTTATAAAATATTGTGAATTTTAAAGAATGTATTTTAATATGCTTCACCTTTTAAAAACTTTGAGTGTGTGGATTTTGATGCTGTTGTTTTGTTTTGATCTTGTTTCCTGAAGAGATTGGCAACACAAATTGTCAACTAGAAACTAATTCACCTAGTTTTTCTCTTCACAATTTAAGGAGGGGATTTTGTATTCTAGTTTGCTTATTTATTTTTCCAGATTCACACATTCATTCATAATGTACTTAGATGTCTTATATGGAAGGCAGTGATACCTTTTCAGTGTTAAATGCTTTGCCTCTCTGTTCATATGTGGTTATTATGTGGTCTGACGTGTTTATTTCACATTTCCTGTTAAACATTGTAAGTTCACAGTTGTTTTATGATATTTTGTTACCTTTTTATATATGTCTCCATGTAAGAGTATATATGTGTGTGTGTGTGTGTGTGTGTGTGTGTGTGTGTGTGTGTGTGTGTGTATGTATATGTTTCTCCATGTAGGAATACCTAAATATGCAGGTGTATATAGAATTTGTTTTTACAAGAAGGGTATGAAAATATACACAAGTATGTTTATGATGCAAATCTGAAGGAGAGATAGGCAAATATTAACTTTTTAAACTTCTTTCCTGATTTATTTCACTTTGTATAACAGACATGTATTACTTTCTTAATTAAAACATTAATAAAGAAAATGATTTGGTGAAAATAATTAAAGAGAACATTTAGCAGTGACAAACAATATATATAAAGATATTTGTAAAATGCATATTTAACTTAATTTATCTTGTTGTCCAAACTATAATTAAAGATTCTTAGAAGTCATTGCAAAAAAGATCCTTCTAAATAATTTTACAAGGCTTTTGCCAGTCTTAATAAAGTATTGAAAAATCCATTTAAAAAGATAGTCTTGTTTGTTTTTAAGAGCACATATACCAAAAAAAACAAAAAGAAACAACAACAACAAAAAACAATGACTGGTGCTCCCTCTGCTGGTTTTCCTGCAACAGTTAGCTGGATGATTTGGGAAGATGAAAAGACAGCAAAGAAAATTATGATGTTGCTTTAGTTTTAAAAAATCTTTCTTCATTCAAGTTTTATCCCTGATTGGTAGCAAGTGTCAGTGTAGTGTCTAAAAATAAATCTTTTCTAACATTTAATAGTGATACTGAAGTTGGGTTAGATAATTATAACCCCTTTTAAAGTTAATTTATTCTTTCTCATAAAGCAGGGCATAAAACACAACAATTCCTATTTTATTGGAAAATTTTGGCTGGGAGTTGATTTTTTTTTTTTTTTTTGAGTTGGAGTCTCACTCTGTCACCCAGACTGGAGTGCGGTGGCTAGGAGCGGCTCCGGTGATCCTTCCTCCTCAGCCTCCCGAGTAGCTGGAACTACAGGTGCGCGCTACCACGCCCGGCTCATTTTGATTTATTGTAGAAATGAGGTCTCGCCAAGTTACCCAGGCGGGTCTCGAACCCACGGTCTCAGGCAATCCACTCACCTCAGCCTCCTGAAGGCGCGGGATTACAGGCTGAGCCACCAAGCCCGGCTGGGAGTTGATCTTATATAAAACTAACTCTCAGTAACTTCATCTAATAATAATTAAGTTGGCTGTTTGAACATCCAGTTTACATTCTAGTAAGCAAAAGTGATAGTTGGAGTAACATCACTGGACAATTACATTTTTTGTTAAACAGTTTGTTATATTGTAGTTTAGATGATCCTGTATAAAAGATATTTTGATTTTACATCGTCCTATATAAAGACATTTGGAAAATGCTTATTTAATTTAATTTATCTTGTTGCCCAAACTATAAATAAAGATTCTTAGAAGTCATTGAATTCCTCAGTTTGCTCTTTGAGAATCCTGACTTTAGTGAATCAAAGTATGTTGATCCATACATGGTGTTCATTTAGCGAATATTTGTATTAAATCACTCTTACATACTTATTATATTCTGTATTTGGTATTATATTCCATAATTTAAAGGTGCTTAATGTGAAGATTCTTTCTGTACATATTCAACTCCTTCTATTAGCTTTTGCCTTTTAGATAAAAGTCAGTTAAGGTATTAGATGATAGACTATATGAGGCTATTTCCGTAGAGTTATATGTGTTCAACAGGGAACTCTAGTGATTCTAGGCGCTTTCAAAGGAAACATTTTTAATGGCAGGTTTTAGAAAGAGGGTTTATAGTAAGATAAAGTCGACCAGAAAAGGTTGCTTTTAGAATAGACAGGCTCATGGGAATGGGGTACAGAGAGGAGAACCCCAAGAAATAGGCAGTGAGGAATAAGGGGAGGGAGGTGCTATTCATCAAGGAAGAGGAGGAACTGTATTTTCTTGACTGAGAGCCACTCTCCTCTTTAGAAGTCATTTTTGAGAGATGCTTGCAAAATGGTAAAGCAGAAAGGAATAGAAGGCCAGATCTCCTAAACCAATCTTAATCAACACTAGTGTACAAGATGTCATTGTCAGATCATTTTAACACTCTGGAAAACAGCAAGTAGAGGTTTAGTAAGTGACAGCTGACAACAGGGAGAAACCTTTCTAATAGAGGAGATCCAGTCATAGCTACTGGAATTTTGCTGTGGGATTTCTGGACTCTGGAAAGTTTAGGGGCAGTATTAAGGTGATCCCTTTTCTCTCCGTCATAAGGATCAAGACCCGCACCTGTATAACAAAGACAGGTTTACAAGAGAAAAGCACGACACATTTATTTGATCATAGTTCATAGAATGAAGACCCTAAAATATAGGGAAAATTGTCAAGATTTATGCTTAGGCTCATTGGAGTAAGCGTAACCATATAAAAAATATGATTGGACAAAAAGGATATAATTGAATGCTAATAAACTGAGTGGGGAAACTGAGCAAGGGACATCCAGATTTTTGTTGGTTTCTCTGTGTAACATTCCTTCCTCCTGGATAAGGATCAGGACCCCTCTGAAATGAGAGTCTTAATTTCTTTATGACCAGCTCTTTACACAGAAAGACAGGAAAAATGTTAAAGTAATATTTTTAGACTTTATGGCTGGTTTTGGGGAAAAGGTGTTCTCGTTTCTATGGCTTGCCTCAGGGTAGAAAGAGGGGTGAGAAACAGGAGGGCAGGAGAACTTCAGAAAAATTTTGTTTCACAGGCCCTCATTTTGGGGTATCATCTTCTGAACTCCGACATTCCTCGTTATGAAACTTTTCCAAGAAGTCCCAAAATTCTTGATGGATTGCACCATAAGCAACTGAATCGGCCTTTCAGTCCCGAGAATAGGCCAGTCCAAGTAAACAGTTACCAGCCGTGTCTCATTCCAGGCAGTGATGGTGTGGATGAGCTTCCATGAAAGTCAGACCTCTGGTGGTGGAAGGGGTATATGGAGGGGCCACAAATTCTTGGATTCCAGTGCTGGAAGCCCTGGTGTAACCAGGTAATGAATCAAAGCAAAAACAAGACTCAGTCTCCATGGCTGGTCTCTGGGGTCAGGATTCATGGTAGGATCTCTGCTCTGGAAGATGGGATATAAATGGTCTTGGATAAGGCTGATTTGGCACTGACCCCAACTATAGAGGGTTTGCGCACATGAATGCGTGTTCAGTCAGGACCCAGATGCCATGCAGATAACTGCACCCAAGGAGGAACTTTAGGAAATATTATTGAGTGTGAGGTCATGCCCCTTGCGTCTCAAACCATGATGTATGGATTAGTGCTTACTTGACCTGCTCATAAAGTCATTCTGCATTAGAGGTTAGACATTAAAGAGACCAGAACACCCTTTCTTCAAACAACTTATACATTTATCATCAGTGCCATATAATTGTTCTCTAATTTTTTATATATTTGTTTTTAGTTCTGTCTCTTCAGATGACATATTTTAAGTTTCTTCAGTGCAGGACTGTTTACATTTCCACAAGTGCTTAACTTAATTTTCTACTCAGATTATTCTAAATAACAGAGCTGTTAGAGGGTGTTTTTTTTTCACTGATGTTTCATAGAGCTGTAGTGAATCCACTGAGTTATTATGTGAAGGCAGGGGAGGAAACGAATCTTTGGTTTTACATATTTGGGTTTTTGTACAGTGCTTACCATGAAGAGAGAATTGTCCTAAAAATTCCCAAAAACTATAAGTGTGTTTTGCTGATGATGATCGCATTGGTACTTGCAAACAATTGAACATAGGGAAATTTTCACTGATGGCCCACATTTCTAAGATAGATTCTTTATGAATTGATATCTTTATTTTAATTGATTTCTTTGTGAGTAAACTACTTTTTCCTCCAAATCAATAGGTCTTTTATTGCATTATTAAAATATCACAAATAGGTCTTAGGAATCATGTGGCATCTTGTTTCTGTAGCTGAACAATTCTTAGATCTTATACTCAGTCTGCTGAATTGCTCCTTTTTCAGAGACATAGATGCCATTCAAACATTTTCTGGTATCCTTGTGTTTAACTGTTGTGGCTTGCTGAATTGAAGCAGCTGAATATGAAACATGTTTAACGCCATTTCCTTCAAGGATTAACTTATCTCTCTGGATTTGAAATTCTGAACAAGCAGCACTTGGCCTCACCTGAACCCTGCATCTGTACTTCTCACCCAAGAAATTTCAGATTTCAACAAGAGACTCATTCTTCTGGATGATGATACTGATGGAGAAATGAGCATATACAGATCTCATCTTGCATCGGGAGCCCAGTGTAACACCCTTGATCATGTTCTGTACATGACTGCAAATAGTGCCAACAAGAGCCCAGTTCCATTCTATTTACGCACCATTTGTCAGCCCACAGCCCTCCCCCGCAACTTTTTTTAAAATCTCCAAGGAGACCAAGTTCTACATTGATATGATTGAAGTTCCTCCACGGGGTTCCTGTGAGGCACTTCATAATAACTGCATCCCTTCAGAGTGATGTTGACATCTTCTACAATGTTGACAATCTGATTGCTGAGAATGATCTTCATTCTTTCAGTAGATATGGCAAAGAGCAGTGAATAAATTCCCTATGGACTTACTGGTCCTATACAAAACAACTGAACTTTAATTTTTAAAATTTTTCTTATTTTGTTCCTGACTGCTATTTTTAAAAGTATGCTTCTTATTATTAGAGGAACTCTTAGTTCATATGTTCTTAAAACTCATAGTCAAGGAAAGACCATTTGGAAAGGGAAAACTTCTTCCATATTCCCTAGGGTTTGCACATGGAATTGGTTACATGTTTAGATGAATACCTGTTTTCCCCACCCTTGGATCACACCTATCTGACTCTAAGCAAAGCATTCATCTAAATGAGGGTCAGGCATTGTGACTCATACTTGTAATCCCAGTTACTCAGGAGGCTGAGTTTGGGAGGATTGCTTGAGGCCAGAAGTTCAAGACCAGCCTGGGCAACACAGTAAAGCCTCACCTCTTTAAATAGATAGATATAGATATAGATAAATAGATAGATAGATTATAGATAGATATTAGGAAGCATATAAGATCTGGTGATTTTTATTTCCAAACCAAAGCTACATTTTAGTTTGATTTATATTACTTGAGAAAAAAAAATAAATTGTGTACATTCTTCCTTGCACTTCATCCTCTTTTGGTCAGAAAGATAGAGAAACTTTAGACCTACATTGTTTAATATGGTAGCCACTATGTACATGAGGTTATCAAGCATGTGAAATGTACTAAGAGATATGCTGTATTTTGCTGGGCTCGGTGGCTCAGCCTGTAATACTGCGTCTTGGGAGGCAGAGGTGAGTGAATTGCCTGAGCCGGCGGATTCGAGACTCCAACTCAAAAAAAAAAAAAAAAAGAAATATGCTGTATTTCAAAAACTCAGTGAACAAATAAAAAGAAGGCGAAATATCTCATTAACTTTTAAAATATTGATTATATGTTGAAATGATAGTATTTGAATTAAATAAAACACTAATTAAATTTAATTTCACCTGTTTATTTTTACTTTTTCACTTTTCAAAAAAAAAATTTTTTTTTTGAGTTGGAGTCTCACTCTGTCACCCAGGCTGGAATGCAGTGGCATGCTTACGGCTACTGCAGCCTCGACTTGCTGGGCTTAGGTGATACTTCCACCTCAGCCTTGCAAGTAGCTGGAACTACAGATGCACACCACCATGCCCGGCTACTTTTTGTGATTTATTATAGAGGTGATGTCTCACCAAGTTGCCCAGGCTGGTCTTGATCCCCTGGGCTCAGGCAATCCTTTTGCCTCAGTCTCCCAAAGTGCTGGGATTACAGGCTGAGCCACCACACCCAGCCTATTTAAAAATTTTAAGTTACACATGTGATTCACATTATATTTCTATTGGACAGTGCATCCCAAGGCCAATAGGTATTTTTTTTTTTGAGTCAGAATTTCACTCTGTTGCCCAGGCTGGAGTGCGGTGGCAAGCTCGAGGCCACCTCAGCCTCAACCTACAGGGTTCAGGAGATTCTTCCGCCTCAGTCTTCCAAGTAGCTGGAACTACAGGCATGCACCACCACACCCAGCTAATTTTTTGATATATTGTAGAGATAAGGCCTCACCAAGTTGCTTAGGCGGGTCTTAAATTCATGGGCTCATCCAATCCTCTCGCCTCCACCTGCTAAAGTGCTGGGGTTACAGGTGTGAGCCACTGCATCCAGCTGACCAAGAGGTCTTAAACTTTCTTGAATAAATAACAGATTCCTTTGAGAATCTGATAAAAGCTCAATAAAGCATTAGTATAGAAACTGTCAGTATCCACATATGTGTTCCTAAGGGGTGTACTATGCAAAAATCATGCAATAGAGATGTAAATAGGAAGAAACACTTAAATTTTTTGTCATCAATACATAAAGGAATAAGAAGCTACTAAAAACAGTAGCGCTTTTTTTTTTTTTTTGAGTTGGGGTCTTACTCAGTTACCCAGGCTGGAGTGCATTGGTGCAATCACAGCTCACTGCAACTTTGATATCTTGGGCTCAAGCAATCCTCCTGCCTCAGTCTCCCGAATAGCTGGAACTACAGGTGCATACCACCAAGGTCCTGCTAATTTTTTATTTTTTGTATGCTGCCTAGGCTGGTCTTGAACTCTTGGACTCAAGCAATCCTCCTGCCCAAAGTGCTGGGATTATAGGTCCCGCCTGCACAATTTTATTAATGGAGAATGGTGAAGATATATATCAATACTACAATAAATATAGTATTTTACCTTGAAAAATATCTTGTTTGTTTGTGAGAATGGGCAATCGCTACAATTGATCTCAGACAGATATATGCCTGCCCTGTCCCCAAGTCAGACGTCCTGTATACCAGAAGATGGCAAAAGAATGAGGAAAGAGAGAAAAAGAACAGAGGACACAGAGGAAAAATACAAGCTAGACTAAGAGGAAAGAGGAGAATATTAAGGAGAGGGCCTGTGGCTATGTGGCCAATCTGCACGGTTGCAGTTTACAAGTTATTGGAAGAGTTATCTGCAATCGGATAGTAAGTTGTAACAGCAGACATAGAATGGGGTAACCACTCATTGTCCTCTTGAGGTATGCACATGTGTGGGTTCCTGCATAGTTCAGTTGGGTGCAGGTTTCTGTGTTGGCCTAGTGATGAGATTGGCAGATGAAACTGGCATAGGCAGATGTGAATCAGTGTTGTACTAAAAGCTTTCCTAATATGTCAGTCACATTGGAACAGATTTGCATTTTCAAAACAAGCGTTTTAGTAGAACTGACTGTGGATTTATACGCATATCACAATAGATGCATGTACAGCCCACACTGGCAACCTCCAGACTAGAGTGTCAGAGCAGGCCAAGCATTAGGCATCAATGCTGGAATGCCAACCTTAGCTTTTTCCCCCCCAAAGATTCATAGTCTCAAGACAGCATGGGAATGGGAAGCTGATGAGCAGTTTGTGGAACCCAGAGTGGATATGTGGAGTGGGAATGAGATTCATGGTTATAGGAAAGATTTGTTGGGTTTTGGGGCAAGGAAAGATGGATTTGTTTAGCTACCAACCAGGAATGATCTGTCTACACAAGTCTTTCCAATCTATGCCATAGTTGTCCAGGAAAACCCACCCATGAATAGGACTGTCAAATTTATTCCCAGCAATAGTAAATGAATACTTGGTGAGTAGGGAAATTCTAATAGGTAGCAGAGAAAAGGAGCAGGTGTTGGCCTAATTTCCTTCTCTTACTTATTCTGGGATTTAGTTGCAATTCATAGCATCCAGTTCCTGTGTATTCACAGAAATAGGCCCAAGCACCTGTCAAAAAGCAATGAATTGAGAGAAACTTCAAGTCACTAAGAACTTGAAGTAACTTTGGAAATTAAATCAAACCATCAGTGGTGGTTGCCTATTATTATATTTTAATCCTTTTAATTTTTATTACTAAAAAAAAGTTTAATGGGCCATTGCCTTGTTAGACTCTTGTGTGGCCGTGTGTCTTTGAGATATGACTGTTGCCATGCTTCCTGTCTTTGGCCCCCTCCCCTACCTTGGGGAAGTGAATCTTTATGTATTTATTTATTTTGAGTTGGAGTCTCACTGTGTCGCCCAGGCTGGAGTGCAGTGGCACGCTCACAGCCACCACAGCCTGTACCTGCTGTGCTCAGGTGATCCTTCCCCTCTGTCTTCCAAGTAGCTGGAACTACAAATGTGTGCCACCACATCTGGCTAATTTTTTTTTTTACTGTAGAGATGAGGTCTCACCAAGTTGTCCAGGTTGGTCTCAAACCTGTGGGCTCAGGCAATCTTCTCACCTCGGCCTCCCAAAGTGCTGGGATTATAGGTGTGAGTCACCGTGCCTAGCCGGGGTGGTAAATCTTTTCTTTCTCTCTCTAATTTACTTTTAAAATAGACTATATTTTCTAATCTAAAACAACAACAACAACTTCACATCTTTATTTTGTTTTCTGACTCTGCTTGTGCCTTTAACACTTTCACAACAATTTTGTGCTCCTCAAAAAGGAAAGCATGCTTGATCCTGTCACGAGCACATTTTGCACACATGAACCCACCGTAGGTCCTGCTGCCATGTTTGTTTCTTTTTTGGACAACCTCATAGAACTTTGGGCCTCACAGCATGAACTCCTCAAAGTCTGTCTGGACACACAACACATGCAGACTTTGGTGCTTTCCCAACCCTCTTGATATACAGGTAAACAATCCTATTCCCAGGGGTTTGGAACAGCTAGTTTTGTTAGAGGCTGTATTGTAGGAAAACTTATGATGGTGTGTCAAATGCTGGACCATTTTGAGTTGGAGTCTCACTCTGTCGCCCAGACTGGAGTGCACTGGCCGCTCCCAGCCACCGCAGCCTCGACCTGCTGGGCTCCGGCGATCCTTCTGCCTCAGCCTTCCGAGTAGCTGGAACCACAGCATGCGCTACCACGCCTGGCTGATTTTTTGACATTGTAGAGATGAGGTCTCGCCAAGTTGCCCCAGTGGGTCTCGAACCCACGGGTTCAGGCAATCCACTCACCTCGGCCTCCCAAAGCGCGGGATTACAGGCTGAGCCACCGAGCCCGACTTGAGTGCCTTTAGACCGTTTCTTCGGAAGAGAAAAAAGGCTGTGGTTGCCTATTAAAGATGATGACGATAAGATAACATTTATGGGGCTCTTGGTATACACTACGAACTACACCATGTGATTTTTGTGGGCTGTTTTATTTAGCTTGTCTAACATTTTTTTTAAAGAAAAAAAGTTTATTTAAAAATAAATTAGAGAGAGAAAGAGAAGCAAGAGAGAAGATTCACTTTCCCAAGGTGGGGGAGGGGGACCAAAGCCTGGAAGCATGGCGATGGCCATGGCTCAAAGAGCACATGTCCACACAAGACTCTACCAAGGCAATGCTTGCCTAACATTTTGAGGTAGGTTTTTTGTCATTTTTTTGTGTGTGTGTTTATATGAGTGACTCAGCCAACATCACACAGGTAGCAAGTGGCAGAGTTGGGTCTTGACCTCAGGCAGTTTAAAGTCAGTGTTCGCATGGTACTCCTGAACTCTTTGCCCTTATGTGTGCACTGGGGCCATTCATGTCTACCGTGTGCATATTCTCCTTTCCCCCCCCCCCCTTTTTTGAGTAAGAGTCTCACTCTGTCACTGAGGGTGGAGTGCAGTGGCACACTCATGGCCAATGCAGCCTCAACCTGCTGGGCTCAGGCGATCCTTCCACCTCAGCCTTCCAAGTAGCTGGAACCACAGAAGCACACCACCATACCTGGCTATTTAAAAAAAATTATTGTAGAGATGAGGTCTTACCATGTTACTCAGGCTGATCTCGAACCCCTTAGCTCAGGCAATGCTCTTGTCACCACCTTCCAAAGTGCTGGAATTACAGACGTGAGCAACCATGCCCAGCTACTATGTACGTATTCTTATACTGTTTAAGTGTGTGTAATGAAATTGTTTTGCTTATTTTTAAAACAGAAGAAAAAAAATCCAATAATTAAATACATCGGTAAAAGGAGCCTACCGAAAATGATTTTAAAAAGTAGAAATTGAGAACAAAGGCAGGAACAACAAACGCTGAGTACTGCTAAAAGAGGGAGGAGGGACAAGGGACACAAAACCATACACTGGGTACCAAGTCCACTACCAGGAGAGAGGCCTCACTGGAAACTCAAACCTCACCTGCACGCAATATACTTATGTAGCGAATCCTCACATGTACCAAATGAGTCTAAAATAAAATTTTAAAAAACCAACAAAAACCCTCCTGCATAGCATTTGACACACTTTATGTACTTACTAATAATGCTATAAAGAAAGCCAAGGTACTTCATCAAAAGAAAAGTGAAAATCAACTTTAAAACTCTGCATCCAATATTTTCTAATACATTGAAGAGCATGACTTGAAAATGGATCAGTTTCCTACACAGTTGGGAGATGCTTTCTGTCCATGTGTAGCTTCCTAAAGGAGTTGCCACCAAATGCATGCACTGTTGCCATCCTTAAATTACGGTAACTGCAGGTCATGTAAGCAGTTTTATGTTGCTGTTCAGTTCTATAGGATAAATCTTTAATATTAGGCTATTAAAATATTAATAAATGCCATTCAATATTTTTCAGGAATGAGTGGAATAATCATTTTTTCATATGTCTAGTTAAATTTGTGTGTGTGTGTGTGGGGGACAGGTGTAGTGGCTCAAGCCTGTAATCCCAGCACTTTTGGAAGCCACGGCGAGAGGATTGTCTGAGTCTAGGGGTTTGAGACCAGCCTGGGCAACTTGGCGAAACCTTGTTTCTGCAATAAATTAAAAAAAAAATTTAGTTAGTAATTCCAACTACTTGGAAGGCTGAGACAGAAGGATCGCCTGAGCCCAGCAGGTCAAGACAGAGGGATTGCCTGAGCCCAGCAGGTCAAGGCTATGGTGGTCGTGATCATGCCACTGCACTCCAACCTGGGCAACAGAGTGAGACTCCAACTCAAACAAACAAACAAAAAATTTGTGTGTATGATAAAAATGAATTTTATGCTATACCAAAGGTAACACATTATTCTGAAACCCTAAGTTATATGCTTGTTACAATTATTTTCCATTTATTACCTTTGCTTTAGATTCTAATTTATAAAAAAATAGTAAGATATTTTATATTTAAGCCAAATCTGTTTTTAAATAAAAATTTTTTTCAGGTGGTTATGGGTAATAACAGCTTATTTTATTTCTTTTGTTTTTTAAATCTATTGTTTTTTCACATATTTATTTCTTGTGAGCAGAGTCGAATTGAGAGATTTTGAAAATAAGAGAAGACCATCCCTCCTCTTCCTCTTCTTTTAAATCCTAGTTTTTTGGTCTGTGGTATGAGAGTAGGTAAGAATACACAATTACAAATGAGATTCTCCACCCCCCCCTTTTTAAAAAAGAATCCGAATAGGAACATCTATTCTCTTATTCTGGGATAACTGATAACAAGTGAGACACTATTTCACTCCCTTGCTCTTCAGATTTTCATGGAAGAGAAACTTGAACCTGGTTTGCTCTCCACATTCCTTTGCCTGATTTCTCAAACGTTCTTGGTTGCACTTCCCAGAAAGATGGAATGTCTGAGACTACTCAGGGGAAACTGTTAGGTGCAGCTGCTCTCCCCTCTAGTCCTGGCCACTGCTTAGTTCCCCTGAAGGGAATATTCCTACATGGCTTCTTGAGTGGTGTAACAGAACTCTTCTGCCAACAGCCTTGGCCAGTAGCCAAAGCAGCGGAAGGAGGAGGTGGTAGAGTCTCCTTAGCCACCCCAAGGTATCTTCCTGCCTTGAGGGCCTGAAGCGAACTTAGTTTGTCTCATAGTGTTTCAGATGAAAAATGAGAGGCAGGTGGGAATTAATCTTTCATAAAGAAGCATGCCGTTCTGAAAAATATACTAATAATTAGTGATAAAGGCTTGAGTTTTAGTGTAATAAAATTGGCGGCCATGTATTTATGATCACAAGCTAGTGGACATTAGACTATCCGCCTCCCTTTGAGTATGAAAAAGTGCTTGTATTTCTCACAGAGGCAGAGTTACCTTTCCAGTCTTGATCATCAACTGAGGCATTTCTTGACTGCCCTGATATTACTGTTTAGTTTTTCTAGGGTATTGGGAAAATGATGCATTACCAAACTCTTCCTTTGACAAGGGAAAACAAAAGCTGATCAGTGAATTGGAGAACTGATTTTCATCTCTGACCTCTCTCCTCATCCCCTCCTGTCCTTTCTGCCTCTCCCACAGACAGATGTGTTCATACTCACATTTAAGGTAAGTGCCCAGGGCCATGGGCAGACGCATGGGCAGACATAGAGCAACGTACTCATGTCTGGCAGGGTAAAGCCCTACAAATCCCAGCATGTGTCTTTACAAATCATCTCATCCCCATAACAACTGGGTGGGGAAGGGATTTGGGCATAGACTTTCTTCCATATCTAAATAGTGATTGGCACCACTTCATTCTTTGGACACAAAATTTAAAAACACAGTAATAACTCCCACCACCCTAGAGGATTGTAATGGATCTGTGTGTGTGTAGGGGGTTCGTTTTTCAGGTCAACTGCTGTGTACACTATAGAAATGAGCTGTCATCTTTGTTGAAAATCATCGAGCATAGCAAATGTATCAAAATATATATTGTAGAAGAAGGCAATGAATCTTTGAGTATTTACAAAATATTTAATCCTACATGTTAGTCATTAAGCAAATAAAGCCCCCAGATAAAGCAGAAGAATGGGAGCTTCCGAGGCCATCCCAAAGTTTAAGGCCATTTTAGGGTAGCCATGTCATGAGCATGTCTCATTTTCATGAGATTTTCCAGTAAAGAAGTGTCCATTTTCCTGAAGAAACCTGAAGTCATAGGTATCCTTCCTAATCACAACTAAATTAAATGTCTGTTTCTCAAAAACACAGTCTCTTATGAAAAAATAATTATGAGGCAAACAGAAATTTTAAATACTGCATATTGGTGATAATAAGAATGGTTGCTGGCCAGGCTCGGTGGCTCAGTCTGTAATCCCTGCACTTGGGAGGCCAAGGCGAGTGGATTGCCTGAGCCCACGGGTTTGAGACCCGCCCGGGGAACTTGGTGAGACCTCGTCTCTACAATAAATCAAAAATTAGCCGGGTGTGGTAGCATGCACTTGTTGTTCTGGCTACTTGGAAGGCTGAGGCAGAAGAATTGCTGGAGCCCAGCAAGTCGAGACTGTGGTGGCCAGGAATATGCCACTGCACTCCAGTCTGGGCAACAGAGTCAGGCTCCAATTTAAAAATTGTATACTACAACTATACTATAATATCACTATTAGTTTATTAGTTTAACATTATATTATTGATGTTTTTGCTATGCATTTAACATACATACATTTTAATGAATGAAATGCCATGATATTTTCATTTTGCCTCAGAGTAATTCTGGGGAATGTGTGTGTGGGAGTGTAAGGGTGGCAGTTGGGTTGTGGTTAGGTGAAGTAAGATTAGCCATGAGCCGGGCTCGGTGTTTCAGCCTGTAATCCCGCGCATTTGGGAGGCTGAGGTGAGTGGATTGCCTGAGCCCGCGAGTTCGAGACCCGCCTGGGCAGCAAGACCTCATCTCTACAATAAATCAAAAAATCAGCTGGGCGTGGTAACGCATGCCTGTAGTTCCAGCTACTTGGAAGGCTGAGGCAGAAGGATCGCCGGAGCCCAGCAGGTTGAGGCTGCGGTGGCCGGGAGTGGTCACTGTACTCCAGTCTGGGCGACAGAGTGAGACTCCAACTCAAAAAAAAAAAAAAAAAAAAAAAAGATTAGCCATGAACAGTTGTTGAAACTGGGAGGTAGACATAGGATGATTCAGGATATTATTTCTTTATTATCATATGCACATTTAAAATTTTATACAACAAAATGTTTTTTTGAGAACAAAGATCATTTTAATATTTAAATTTGAAATTCTCTGAAATAGATTCGATCATAAATCTATAGTGAGATATCATTGCAAATATTGGCATAGTGAAAATTCCTGTGAAGAGAACAACAATTTCAAAAAGCCAGCAATCAACAATAAACACCAAAAATTTAACCTTTTGGGAAACAGGAAAATGCAAATTAAAACAAAATTCATTTGACTGGGAAACTGAGTAGGCCTGACATTTCTAGGTTTTGTTAACAATTCAGAAATGAGTACATATCATTAGCTACTACTGTGGGCCTAGATTGGTAAAATCATTTTAAAGAAATATTTTGCTTGAATCTTTTTAAGAAAATGATTTTTTAAATCCTTGGTATATGCTACACACAAATGTGTGTTTATGTACACCAAAAAACATGGAAGGTATGTGTATAAGAGCCATTCTTATAATTGTCAAAATCATTGGGAAGGAAACAAAAAGAGCCTTTCATAGGAATGTTGTTTGTTTGTTTTTTTTACCCTAAACCATCATGACATTCTGTATTTAAAAAAAAAATTTTTCCCTACTCTACTACTTTCACAATTCATTGCTGACATTAGTGTGTGTGGATTCCCTCCCCACCATATTAGATTTTCCAAGACCAAGTGGGTATCTAACAATTCAATTCAATTCAATTTTGTCACTAACCAGAGTTAGCACAGACCCCACTGATTAAGGCTCAGTGCCACTAGCCTGCCTCTCACTTTAGATGCTGACCTCAAGCAGTAGGTCCCCAAGTTACCCACAACTTCTGTCTGCCTTGGTTACAAATTGGAGGTTCTGACAATCACTTCCCCCAGGTTCAATAATTTGCTAGAGTCCCTACAGAACCCAGGAAGACAATTTACTTATGTGAAAGTGTGGTCAGAGTAAAAATGGAGTTACTACAGCTGAGAAAATCCTGACAAAAAGAGCCAAAGCAGGTCACAGAGAGAGAGTTCTCAAGATTGCTTGCTTGATGGTAAAAAAGATACTACAAAATCCATAAATGTAAGGACTATTGCAATCTTACACAAAAAATATTTCCGCAAGGACTTCTACCCAGCTATTGTCTGCCCAGCCTCGGACTGTTGTCACCCTTGTTATTGATCTTGTAGAACAAATAAAATGTAAATAAATAAAAATAAATAAATAAATAAAATGTAGAATAAACACATTTGTAGAATAATACTGTTACTAATTTTGTAGAATAAATCTTTCAAAATAACAGTATCATCCTCATATTTTTCTTTAAAAACCTTTGTCTTTCTTTACTTCTCTAAATACACAGAGTTTTCTATGGCATGAGTATCCTCATTGCAAAATTTTATTCCCTAACACATATCTTTTCTTCTAGAGAGCCTCTCTTTGTTTGTTATTTAGGTTGGCACTTACTATTGCCAGTTTATTGCAAAGAATGTTTTAGATAATATAAATGAGCAGTCAGCTGAAGAGGCATATAGGGCAAGGTCTGGAAGGCTCCCAGACAAGGGAGCTTCTGTCCCTGTGAAGTTGAACTTAGACACCCTCCTGGCATATGAATGTATTCATCACTCTGGAAGCTCTCCGATTCCTTACTTTTGGAATTTTTATGGAGGCTCCATTGCATAGACACGATCCATTATTAACTACATTTCCAGCTCCTTTCCCATTTCAGAATAGGGAATATGGCTGAAAGTTGCAAGCTTCTAATCTTGACTTGATCATTTTGCTGATTAGCCCCTCCAAAAGATGCCTCAGTAGAACAAAAGATGCTCCTATCAGACAGGAAATTCCAAAGTATTTAAGAGCTCTGTGTCAAACACTCTTATCACTAAGGAAATTACAAAGTTCTTAGGAGCTCTATGTCAGCAGCTAGCATCAAAGTTCAAATATTAGAACAAAAGGTTCTAGATCCTCTATTTACAAAGATTTGTGGAACTCTTTGTCAGAAGCCAAGGACAGAATCCAAAGTATATATTTCTTTTCTTGTCTTTCTTTTTTGGGGGGCTCAGCTGGGGTCTCACTCTGTCGCCCAGGCTGGAGTACAGTGGGACGATCATAGCTCACTGCAGCCTCAACCTCCTGGGCTCAGGTGATCCTCCTGCCCCAGCCTCCCGAGTAGCTGAGATTACAAGCATGCATCACTACACCTGGCTATTTTTTGATTTTTTGATTCTTTTTTTGTAGAGACCAGGTCTTGCTATGTTGCCAAGGCTGGTCTTGAGCTCTTGGGTTCAAGTAATCCTCCCACCTCAACCTTCCAAAATGCTTGGATTACAGGTGTGAACCACAGCAACTGATTTATATTTTTTATTATTTCAGTCTCCCAAGGCCTCTGGCCACAGGCCCCTCGACACAAAACGATCATATCTACCAGAGCATTTACATTTCATGTAGCTTTTTTTTTTTTTTTTTGAGTCGGAGTCTTACTCCATCGCCTGGGCTGGAGTGCAGCAGCACACACGGCCACCCCAGCCTCGACCTGCTGGGCTCCGAGGATTCTTCTGCCTCAGCCTTCCAAGTAGCTGGAACTACCGGCACACACTACCATGCCTGGCTAATTTTTGATTTATTGTAGAGACAAGATCTTGCCAAGTTGCCTGGGCTGGTCTTGAACCTGCAGGCTCAGGCAATCCACTTGCCTCGGCCTCCCAAAGTGCTGGGATTACAGGCTGAGCCACCGAGCTCAGCTGTAACTTCTTATCAAGTTGCACACTGCTAGTTTCAAATCTTTAGAATTTGTTTCTAAATCAATGTTATTCACTTTAAGAAGTATTTTTGAGAACTGTCAGATGACTGGCACTGTCTTAAACTCTGTGACTCTATTGACAAACAAAACAGACATACTTCCCCTTTTCATAAGCTTATATTATGCACAAGAGGGGGAAAGCAAAGAGATTTAGGGGGAAGAAAAGCATTCATCAAAACTTGCTGAAATCTGAGAAAATATTTGAGTAAAACTTTATATTTTATATTAGCATAGACTTTCCTAATTATTCATAGCATTTAATCATTCTTTCTTTTGTCTCACACAGAGGCTACCTAGGTTCACATAGCTCTTTAAGCAATGCCTAAAATCCCATTTTACAAGATTTCTGTGATTTTCAGGAAACCTTAGATCATTGGCTATAAGGAGAGGTTTCCATCAATTAAAGAAGTTTTTTTTTTTGTTTGTTTGTTTTTTGAGTTGGAGTCTCACTCTGTCACCCAGACTGGAGTGCAGTGGCCGCTCCTGGCCACCGCAGCCTCGCCTGCTGGGCTCCGGCGATCCTTCCGCCTCAGTCTTTCGAGTAGCAGGAATTACAGGCATGCGCTACCACGCCCGGCTGATTTTCTGATTTATTGTAGAGATGAGGTCTCACTGCCCAGTCGGGTCTCGAACCTGCAGGCTCAGGCAATCCACTCACCTCAGCCTCCCAAAGGCGTGGGATTACAGGCTGAGCCACCGAGCCCGGCTGTACATCACCAATTTTTAAAGATATATGCTCCATAATAAATAATTACAAGTTGTTCCTTTTCCCATAATTTTTCCAATGAGGAATTAATGCTTTCTCAAGGATTTCCTCTTTCTGCATGGTGAAATTACTTATTTAATAGTACTATTTAATTGACATAATTAATATTCAAGTATTAAGTTCTTTGAGAAGTCTTGCTTAATTCTTTAGGCTGAATTATTTCCTCCCTCTACCTTTTTATTTCCTTCAGCTTATTTTTTTTCTGTTTTATAACTTCATTTAATTTCTCATTCATTCATTCAGACACTACTAAGTGTTGATTATTGTGCCAGATGCGTATCTATAATTATCTGTTTCCTTCATTAGACTACAAAATTAAAGCTTTGAAGGAAGAAATTGAGTTATCTTTCCTACATCTATGGTGCCTATGGCATTACTTGTCACATAGTAAATGGTTAACGGATGCCTGTTGAATGAATGGCAGATTGACAATGTCTTGGAAAGATGAAGTTAATTTCTGGACAATCAAGAAAATAATTACCATTTACAGAAACTTTCTGAAAACAGCAAATCCATTAATGGCAGAAATAGCTTCATCTTTATATTCTTTTTTTTTCTTTTTTCTGTTGCCCAGGCTACTGTAGTCTTGCCATGCTGGGCTCTAGTGATTCTCTTGCCTCAGTCTCCCAAGTAGCTGGGACTACAGGCATGTACCACCTACCTGGTTAATTTTTTGATTTATTGGTGAGATAAGGTCTCACCATGTTGCCCAGGATAGTCTCAAACTCCTGGACACACGCAATCCTCTTGCTTCAGCCTCCCAAGGTGCTGGGATTATAGGTGTGAGATACCGTGCCCAGCTTTTATTTTTATATTCTTGTAATGAAATCAGGAGGCACAAAAATACTAATTTTGTTCTGTTATATAGGTGGGTAAATAATTTTATTTTCTTTAAAAGAGGAAACAAACCTGCAAATGTTGCACCTCTGTAACAAAGTAATTATATTAATGCATTGTGCTACATGATATTTGGAGCCCTTTAAACGCATTGACTCAGTTAATTAAAAATAATAGTTTTTCTTATTATTTTATTTTATTTTAAAGATGTGTAGTGCAATTCAGAATTTGGTTTACAAGTGATCATTGTACAGGTAAAGTCTGGACCTTCCTTTGGTGTCCACTTCACCTGAGATAAGTTACCCTTATTGATATTGTGTCCCCTCCTTCTCCTGGCAGTTTCCGGCTACTGCCAATCTTTTTCTTATAATATTATGGTAAATGTTCAGGGTCCACTTATGAATGAGAGCACGCGGTACTCAGTTCTTTGTTTCTGTGATAGATCACTGAGTATTATAGCTCTAAATCCATTCAAGTTACTGCAAAGTCCATATACTTGTCCTTCTTTATGGCTGCATAAAATTCTATCGTGTATCTGTACTACATTTTAAAAAATCCAGTCCAATTTTGGTTGTCAGCATGGTTGGATCCATGTTTTTGCTATTGTGAATAATGCTGCAATAAACATGCGTGTGCAGGTGTCCTTTTGGTAGAAGTTTCCTTATTTTATTTTATTTTTTTGAGTTGGAGTCTCACTCTGTCACCCAGACTGGAGTGCAGTGGCCGCTCCCGGCCACCGCAGCCTCGACCTGCTGGGCTCCGGTGATCCTTCCGCCTCAGCCTTCCGAGTAGCCGGAATTACAGGCGCGCGCTACCATGCCCAGCTGATTTTTTTTGATTTATTGTAGAGATGAGGTCTCGCTGCCCAGGCGGGTCTCGAACCCGCAGGCTCAGGCAATCCACTCACCTCAGCCTCCCAAAGGCGCGGGATTACAGGCTGAGCCACCGAGCCCGGCTAGTTTCCTTATTTTAAACATAAAAACAATTGAATAGCAGAAAGTTTAACTAACTTGCCAAAAGTCACATAGTGAAGGAGTCCAGGTTGAATCCAGGCAGTGTGACTCCTGTCTGCATTCTTAAGTACTAAACTGCATTGTAAAGTATCAGAAATTATTCAGAAAGTATGCTCAATTCTTCTACCTGATAATGAACTCAGCTCCAATGCTTGTCTTAGTGTGGCACCCCAGGACTTATCACTAAGCTTTGGAGTATGGAGTTGGACCAGGAGTGTGCCATGTGTATAAAGTATGTTGTAGACATTTCTCTCCTGTTTATTTTGTATCTTCATCTCCAATCCTATACGCTGATGTGGTCTCCTGCACTCAAAGAAAATACTTGAAACCCTAATAGAAATTAGCCTGAAGCTGAGCGTGGTATCTCACGCTTGTAATCCCAGAACTTTCGGAGGCTGAGGCAAGAGGATTGCCTGAGCCCACAGGTTCAAGACCAGCCTGAGCAACATGTTAAGGCCTCATCTCTACAATACAATCAGAACAATTAGCTGGGTGTGGTGGTACATGCCTGTAGTTCCAGTTACTTGAAGGCTGAAACGGAAGGATCACCTGAGCTCAGCAGGTCAAGGCTGCGGTGGTCGTGAGTGTGCCTCTGCACTGCAGCCTGGATGACAGAGTGAGACTCCTACTCAAAAAAAAAAAAAAAAAGAAAGAAAGAAAAAGAAATTAGAGTAACCCCTTCGGTTCCCCTCCCACTGTGAGAGCTTTTCTGTCCTCCCAATAAATTCTGCTTTCAAAAAAAAAAAAAAAAAGAAAAGAAAAGAAAAAGAAATTAGTCTGACATGGTTAATGTAGGATGCTAGATAGAAATCAGATCTTAAGTCTAGGAAAAAAAATGAGCCATGAGGCCAAAAAAGAGGCCAAAAATGGTCTCAAGATAACTCGTCCCACATGACTAGATAGGAGATTCAGCACTCTTTATTATGAGGATTGTGTTAGTTTGCTAGGCTGTCATGGCAAAATATCACCGACTGAGTGGTTTAAACAATAGAAGTTTATTTTTTACAGTTCTAGAAGCTAGAAGTCCAAGAGCAAGGTGGTTTCCTCCGAGCTTTCTCTTTTTGGTTTGCTGATGACCACCTTCTTATTGTGTCCTCATATAGTCTCACCTCTGTGCATCGTATCCCAGTTCTCTCTGTGTGTCCTATTTTCTTCTTCTTTTAAAGACACCAGTCGTCCTCATGACCTCATTTTAACTTAATCACTTTAAAGACTCCATATCCAAATACAATCGCATGCTGTGGTCCTAGACATTAGTTCTTCAACATGGAAATTTGGGGGGAATATAATTCATTCCATAAGAGTAATAATGTATCTTTGTTCCTCAGTTAGAATACCCAAGTAGTAGTAGACTTGGACCCCTGGCTTTTCTTTTGAAAGGCAGGGTAGGGCATAAGCTGAAATACTGACTTGGTCATGTTCTCCATTTTTAACATTGGACTCTTGGGGTCTCAGTTTCCCCATTTATTACATCTGTAGGATACCTACTTGAAGACTAGGTGAGATAATCTGTTAAAATGCCTGGGTCAATAATGTAGGCAGTACGATTTGTTCTATTTCCCTCTATTCAATGGTAGCCATAGGTTTCTCTTCCTATCATGAGAAGGCATTCTTCTCTGGCTCCTTGAATGAGAATTCAATATTTTCCTAAGGGAAAGGAAATGCCAAATGTATTTGGAAGTAATTGAAATATTACTAGTAGATGTACCATGGAGTAAGCTATTATGGGTTGAACTAAGAACTATTTAGAATCCTTTCTTCAGTTTGGGAATAGTAAATAAGGTATCAGAGACTCGAGAACAGGGCAAGAAATGATTAGTGTTGGATAGGAAATTAAGGACCCAACTAAGTGGTTGCTGAGTAATCTAATATAGAAAGATCTGTGACCAGGACAAAGCAAACATAGGGATGTTAGAGAGACCTGTAGCTCAGTGCGTTTCAAAGAAAACCACCATTAGTGTCACAAGACAATTCTCAACTTGGACCTATTGGTGGAGCTTGGGTTTATGATGTATTGTTAAACAAATCAAGTGATACTTGTAATGGTAAGCCTAGAGAATTTGTTAGAGTAATACTAGAAAGGCTAGAATTTAGATAGTGGTCTGCCATTTGAGGGCAACTTATAAGCATTTTCTGAGCTTGATTATTGCTCACACACTTTGCCCTTTTTTCTCATCATAGAAATAACAGACTGGATTATGTATAATTTATAGTTTATTACAATATTTCTTTGACTTTCAGATCACTTCTTGACAACATTTCTGATGATACCTTTTAAAAAAACTATTATAATCTTTTACAGTAGTCCTGCATAAATAAAAAAATGGAATAAAGTTAAATAGAAAACTCAAGCATACTGTGCAATGGTACTTTTCCAAAACTTAAGAGAAAATGTCACTTTTCTCTCAGATAATCCAGTCCTTATTCTTATCATCCATGTCCATAACATGATTGATATTGCGTATCTGCTGCTATGTAAATATTGCTTTAATATTTTTCATTACTTTTGCCCAAATGACCCTGAGTAAATGTGGCATCTGGCACAAGGTGCTAGAGTTGTGGCACTGTTTCAAAGCCAGTGGCTTTGTTGCACAACAGGGAAGCCTTAGAACATTGGCAGAGCAAGAGTTTTTTTTTCTTTCCTTAAAAATTTTTTAAAAGATTTCACCTTTATTATCCATGAAGCTCTATTGTCTAGTAATTCAGACACTTAAGGTCAAAGGGAACCCAACGAATGAGATACTTTAACTCCCTAGTGGGGTAGTGATTAAAAAAATACGAGGTAGTAAAGGGCACCTAGTAATTGCCAAAGGATTTTCATGCACACATACATATACATACAGTCTACTTTTTGGTAGAAATAGGAATCATTTTAACAGGAATAAATCTTACCTTCTAAAAAAAAGAGGGAATGCTGTTCCCTCAGTATTAGTCTATAAATGTCCTCATATTCACTGATACTAACATTTGGAGAATTTTTTTATACCTCAGAGTTACAGTTGTATTATTTAAGTTTTATTATTTATATTTATTTTATATAATATATATTTATTATTTATTATTATATAGAGTTACAGTTGTATTATTGTATCATTGAAGGCAAGCTAGCCACACTCTACCTACTAAGTCAGGTTGCTTTTAAGGATGTTTAGATTTTTATGTGTTACCACATGGAGGGAAAGCACAAAATATTTTAATAATTATAATGGCAAATTAAATATAAACTGTTTTGACATAATATTTACCAATCTATTTAAAAATAACTTTTATTTCATCTTCTCCATGTCAAAAAGAGATGAGTATATGTGCACTGAATGATCCTTCTTATGCCTACACAGTGTTTTTTTTTTTGAGTTGGATTCTTACTCTGTGGCCTGGGCTGGAGTGCAGTGGCAAGCTCACAGCCACTCCAGCGTCAACCAGTTGGGCTCTGGAGACCCTTCCAACTCAGCCTTCCAAGTAGCCGGAACTACAGGTGCACGCTACCACACCCAGCTAATTTTTTAATTTATTATAGAGATGAGGTCTCACCAATTTGCCTGGGCTGGTCTCAAACCCACAGGCTCAGGCAATCCATTTGTCATGGCCTCCCAAAGTGCTGGGACTACGGACTGAGCCACGGAGCCCGGCCTACATAGTATTCTGTCACAATTTTTTTTTGAAGAATTTTTAAAAACAAAAGCTTAGTGATTTATTTAAAGAAACCTCTAAAATGTTGACAATGAAATAATGAATTCTCTTTCAAAATTTTTTAAAAATTACACAAGCAGCAGTTTAAGCAAATTGGGCATGAATCTCCATGATTGGAAAAGTAAGCAGAATTACATAAACACCCTGGAAATAATTGACAGTTATTTTGCTTTATGTTAACATTTCATGTTAGTTGTTGGGCACATGTGAGGATTTATTACAGAAGAAAATTGTGTGGAAATGTGGTTTGGGCTTCTAGTGGACGCTCTCTACCGCTTTAGCAGTGTCCGGTGTCTGTTTCTCCCACCTTTGTGCTCATGTGGCCAGTGATCAGGGCCTGCTTATGAGTGAGAACGTAAGGTATTTCATTTTATGTTTCTGTGATAGTTCACTGAGTATAATGGTCTTCAGCTGCATCCATGTTGCTGCAAAGGACATGATTTTGTTCTTCTTTATGACTGTGCAATATTCCATCATGTGTGTGAGGGGGACCTAAAAAACTCTGAAATTTCTTTATAAAAAATTATATCTTGCCGGGCTCGGTGGCTCAGCCTGTAATCCCGTGCCTTTGGGAGGCTGAGGTGAGTGGATTGCCTGAGCCCGCGGGTTCGAGACCCGCCTGGGCAGTGAGACCTCATCTCTACAATAAATCAAAAAATCAGCCGGGCGTGGTAGCGCATGCCTGTAATTCCAGCTACTTGGAAGGCTGAGGCGGAAGGATCGCCGGAGCCCAGCAGGCCGAGGCTGCGGTGGCCGGGAGCGGCCACTGCACTCCAGTCTGGGCGACAGAGTGAGACGCTAACTCAAAAAAAAAAAAAAAAATTATATCTTTATTCTTATGTGTTTAAATTTCAATCACCTTCAACGTACTCTCTGTTTGATGCAATGAATGTATTGAGACTCTTTTTTCCACCGCCCAAAACAGTTTTTGAACGCGTTCATTTTGATGCCTTTTAGTGCTTCTGCCATGTTTTGTTTCACCTCTTCTACATTGGCAAAACTTTTGAAACTTTTAGTTTTTTCACTCGAGGAAACAAAAAAGGAGCTCAGGGTGAGATCAGGTGAAGAGGGAGGGTGGGGCATGGGGATCACCTTGTTTTTGTTCAAAAACTGCACAGCACTCAGCGTGGTGTGGGCAGGGGTGTTGTTATGGTGGAAGAATCTGTCACCCATTTGCCATGACTTGGGATGTTTCTTCCACAAATTGTGATGCAACATCTCAAAACTTCCATATAAAAGCTTTGGTTAACCATCTGATTAGGAGAAACATGCTCTTAAGTGTACTAAAAGGGGCCACCCTTCAAAAGATAGTTCTGTTTTTGGGAGTCCGTCTCATATGTATCACATTTTACATTTTCTTTATCCTGTCCACTTTTGTTGAGCATCTGGGTTGGTTCCATGTTTTTGCTATTGTGAATAGTGCTGCAGTGAGCATATGTGTGCAGGTGTCTTTTTGGTAGAGCGACTTCTGTTCCTCTGAGTATATTCCCAGAAGTGCAATTGTTGGATCATATGGTAACTCAATTTTTAGTTCTTTAAGAAAATGCCACACTGCTTTCCACAAAGATTGCACTAACTTACATTCCCACCTACAGTGTAGAAACATTCCCTTTTTTCCATAGCCTTGCCAACACCTTTTTTTTTTTTAACTTTTTAATGATAGCCATCCTTACTGGTGTTGAGTGGTATCTCATTGTAGTTTTGATATACATTTCTCTGTTGATTAGTGAGGCTGAGCATTTATTCATATGTTTGTTAACTGTTTGGATGTCTTCTTTGGAGAAGTGTCTGTTTGTGTCCTTGCCGCTTTAAAATTTCTTTTTTCCTGTCAATTCATTTATATTACGTGTAGATCCCAGATTTTAGGCTTTTTTCAGATGCATAGCTTCCAGATATTTTTTTTTTTTTCTCATTCTATGGGTTGTTGCTTTACTATCTTGATGGTTTCTTTTGCTGTCCAAAACTTTTAATTCAATAAGGTCTCACCTGTCAGTCTTGGTTTTTGCTACATTTACTTTTGAGGACTTGGCCATGAATTTATTGCCTATCCCAATGTCTAGGAATCTGTTCTCTAAGTTTTCTTCTAAGAATGTTACAGTCTGAGGCTTCTCATGTATGTCATTGATCCATTTAAAGTTAATTTGTGTATGGTGATAGATAGGGGTCCAGTCTCATTCTTCTGCAAGTGGTTAGCCAGTTTTCCCAGCACCATTTGCTAAATATGGTTTCCTTTACCCAATGTTTGTTTTCATCTGCATTGCATCAGCTTTGTTGAAGATGAGTTAATTGAAGGACCATGGTTTTACTTCCAGATTCTCTGGAGTTGACAGTCATTTTTTATTGTCATCATCTCAACCACCATTATCATCATCAGAATTTATTATTCTAGATCCTGTTGAGTAGAACTCTTCAACAGAACCTTTTTACCTATAAAAATATCCTAAAATCCTCACAAAATCCAAAGTAGTCCCATTTTCTTTCTTTTTTTTTTCTGAGTTGGAGTCTCACTCTGTTGCCCAGGCTGGAGGGCAGTGGCACGCTCCCGGCCACTGCAGCCTCGACCTGCTGGGCTCTGGCAATCCTTCCACCTCAGCCTTCCAAGTAACTGGAACTACAGGTGCGCGCTACCACACTGGCTAATTTTTGATTGATTGTGGAGGTGAGATCTCGCCAAGTTGCCCAGGCGGGTCTTGAACCCGCGGGCTCAGGCAATTCACTCACCTCAGCTTCCCAAAGCGCGGGATTACAGGCTGAGCCACCGAGCCCGGCTAGTAGTCCCATTTTCTTTCTGCATGGAGGAAAACTTGTGCATCACAAATCTAACTAAATAAACTGAGAACGAATTTGAAGGAGAGATGATGTATGAGCTGTTATGGTGAGCTGGAATATGACGTGAGTGAGGAGTTCCAATGCCTGACTTATAGATTTGACTTTACACTGATCTCAGGTAAGTCTTTTACCCCCACCCTCACTGCCCAGGGCCTTGGTTTCCACATCTGTAAAATGAAGACTCCATACTTTTTTCTGCTTACTTCATAGTACTGTCTCAGGATGACATGAGATCATGTGAGGGAAAAGTTGTCAATAGTTCCAAGTGTTATGTAAATGTGAGCAGTAGTGATTATTTTTTGAGTAGACATGAAAAACATGGTAGACTTGCTCAGAAAACCTGAGTCCCCGTTTTTATCTCTTCATTTACTAGCTAGGAGCACTTGAAAATATTAGTGAACCTTTTTTTATACCTCTATAAGAGGGACAAAATACCAACATCACATATATAAAATCTTTGTGAGATCCAAAATAGTTCAGTTTTCTTCCCATATGGAGGCAAAATTGTTACAAATGAGATTAAACAAAGCAAGAAAGTTTTTGAGTCAAGGGTTGTACACAGCCTCTACGGTGTTTTTTAAACCAAGAAACAGTAAAAAAAGAAAGTGATTTTTAATCTGTAAAACTCCTTGCAATTGTTAAATCCACTTGCTGACAGTCCCTGGATTTTTTTTCTATAGGATAAAGTAGTGGTGGTGGGACCAGACTTGAAATAGCATTTGAATAGCATTTAACCCCAGAGTGTACAGATGTCCATAGGCCTCATCAAGTGATGGTAGGGAGAGAGTTTAACTGGGTATTCACCAACTAACAAACTCTCTTTGTTGCTGCTTCTGGAACGCTCTGTTAAAGGCCACATAAAGGGGGTCTAGGATTTCTTTGTATGAAAGAGTTGTATAGAACCCATCAAGAGATGATTTAGAAAACAATGAACATATAAGTGAAAATCTTTAACTTTCATTTCATGTTTTTTTTTTTTGAGTTGGAGTCTCACTCTGTTGCTCAGGCTGGGGAGCAGTGGCATGCTCATCACCACCGCAACCCTGACTTGCTGGGTTCAGGCAATCCTTCCACCTCAGTCTTCCAAGTAGCTGAACTTTAGATGCATGCTCCCACACTCAGCTAATTTTTTTATTTATTGTAGAGACGAGGTCCTGCCAATTTGCCCAACCTGGTCTTGAACCCCTGAGCTCATGCAATCCTCTTGCCTTGGTCTCCCAAAGTGCTGGAATTACAGGCTTGAGCCACCGCATCCAGCCAACTTTCATTTATTTTGACTAAAGCAGATCTTAAGAATTCAAGTAAACATGACTTATATGAAACAGAATATAAAGTTGTTGACAATATCGTCAACATCACAATTTCTTTCTTTCTTTCTTTTTTTTTTTTTTGAGTTGGTGTCTCACTCGGTCGCCCAGACTGGAGTGCAGTGGCTGCTCCCGGCCTCCACCTGCTGGGCTCCGGCGATCCTTCCGCCTCAGCCTTCCAAGTAGCCAGAATTACAGGCATGCACTACCATGCCCAGCTGATTTTTTGATTTATTGTAGAGATGCGGTCTCGCCAAATTGCCCAGGTGGGTCTCGAACTCGCGGGCTCAGGCAATCCACTCACCTTGGCCTCCCAAAGGCGTGGATTACAGGCTGAGCCACCGAGCCCGGCTCTTTTTTTTTTTAATTAATATTTTTTATTATGGTTTTGTGGGGTACAGTTAAGCGTTAGGTATACAAATACATTTCATTCAGGCACCCTATTGATAAGAGGTGTTTCCCCGTCCCCAGACAGAAATTTGCTACCGTTAATCCCATCTCCCCCCCCATAGTTTCCCACTACTGTCAGTCATTTTCTTACAGTATTACATTGGATGTTAAAGGTCCATTATATGAGTGAGAACATGTGATACTCGGATCTTTGTTTCTGTGAGAGGTCACTCAGTATTATAGACTCTAGTTCCATCTAGGTTGCTGCGAAATTCATGATTTTGTTCCTTTTTATGGCTGCGTAGTATTCCATCGTGTATATGTACCACATTTTTTAAATCCAGTCCTCTTTTAACATCACAATTTCTAAGCCTAATGCTTAGTAAGTTTGTGCTAATATCCCTGATATAGATTTTTTATGTTAGCAAATCATTGCTAATGTTGCTTTTTATATGACAAAATTCAAAGGATTTATGTGTCAGACATATTTGATTAAGCCTATACATTTGCACTCATTTTAAACTGAGTTACAAAAGCTCAAGTGTTTTCCTGGTTATTTAGTTTTCCTCAAAAAGGAGTCCTCACAACTCTCCAGTTCTGTAATATTCCTACTTCAGTTCTTTAAATTAACTTTGTGCCAGCAACCAGCCTATTTGGCTTTTGATTATGTTTTAGTAAATGTTGTGTTGTTTAGCAATCAAAGCAGGCAAAGAGTCAGAAGGCCTTCAACCACATAGCATTTTATGGTTGTGAAAAGAATACAGATTCCTCCTCCCTATTTTCTTTCTCTGTTCTGTTTCTGATAAAAAGTACTAAAACGAGAACAGAACTGCAGAGAACCCAACAGATACAAAAGCAGCCCCATCCCTGAAGGTAAGTAGAGATGAGAGGTGTCTGGGTTGGTAGTCATAGCAAATTTCTCTACTGGATTTTCATAATTAAGGCAATGCAGTGTTCTCAATGCATTTGCAACGTACACAGGGGAACATTCATCTGAGGCTCTGAGTTACCTGTTCTAACAAACAAAAAAAGTTAACATGATCACAGATTAACAATTTTAGTGGCCAGAGGAGAATGAATATTATCTTCATTTTCAAGTGTATTAAGCTTTCCCAAGAAGAGTGACTAAAATAAACAAAAATAAAAAATGCCAGACAGTGTTGATATTTCTGACTAGAAAAGATATTTCCAAATCAGTCACTGGTTGAGAACATTTTCTTCAGCAATTAAGATTGCACAACAATCATTGTCCTGTCTTATGATAATAGCACTTTGACTTGGAAGGAACCTTCCTTCCATCACCTCAGTCAGTCCATGTGGATTGAGTGGGCTGATGCTATCTTGGGATATGGGGGTGTGTTTTGACTGAATTCTAACTAATCAGCACATTCTATTCCCATGGCTAAGTGATTGTTTCAGAAATGTGCATAGGAACCAAGTCAGGCTAATGAGACCAATTTCCAAACATTCTCTAGAACCGTTAGAAAAGAGAATCTCTTTTTGCTGAGGTTGCTAAACTGGTAAAATATAAATCTGACACCATTGGAATTCATCATGCAGAGAGAAACTATATAAGACTGAAATTATCTTAGAAGAAAGCAAAACAAGAGATAGAAAAAATGACTTGAGTCCTGAAGATATTTTGAGCATCTGGATCCAGAAGTGCCTGAAATGAACCTAATCTGGATCTGGATTTTGCAGTTATATGAAAGAATAAATTCCCTTCCATTTTTTTTGCTCATCAGTTTTTAAGACAGCTTTAGTGTATGATTATCATTTAAGTGCAGAAATAAATTATCTTAGAAGAAAGCAAAACAAGAGGTAGAAAAAGTGACTTGAGTCCTGAAGATATCTTGAGCACCTGGATCCAGAAGTGCCTGAAATGAACCTAATCTGGATCTGGATTTTGCAGTTATGTGAGAGAATAAATTCTCTTTCATTTTTTTGCTTATCAGTTTTTAAGACAGCTTTAGTGTATGATTATCATTTAAGAAACAGTCAAACTGATTTCCAAAGTAGTGTACCGATCTGCATTCTTCTAGCCATGTATTAGAATTTCAATTGTTCCACATTCTTGCCAACAGCTAGTGTGATCTGTTTACTTAATTTTAGTCAATTTAATAGATGTATAGTGGTGTTTCTTTGTGGTTTTAATTTGCATTTCCCTAATGACCACTAAGTGTTTTTTCATGTGCTTATTGCACATCTGTATATCTTTGTGGGTGAGATGTGTGTTCAAATACTTTATTCATTTTTTAAATTGGATTGCTTGTTTTCTTAGTATGGGGTTTTGAGAGTTTAAAACTACAATCCCTTAACAGAAATATGCTTTGCCAACACTTTCTCCTGGTCTATGGCTTGCTATTTATTCTACTAAGAGTGTCATTCAAAGAATAGAAGATTTTAATTTTGATGAAGTTTAATTCATCAATTTTTTCCTTAATAAATTGTGCTTTTGATGTCATAGCTGACTTTTTTTTGCCTAATCCAAGGTCACTTAGATGTTCATTATATTTTCCTATAGAAATTTGAGAGTTTTAGATTTTATATTTAGGTGTCTTATGAAGTTTGAGTTAACTTTATATTTGTTGTAAGTAGTGGGTGAAATTTATATTTTTACATATGGAAATTCAATTGTTTCAGCACTATTTATTTATTTT
Source organism: Cephalopachus bancanus (assembly GCA_027257055.1). Classification (NCBI taxonomy): domain Eukaryota; kingdom Metazoa; phylum Chordata; class Mammalia; order Primates; family Tarsiidae; genus Cephalopachus; species Cephalopachus bancanus. The sequence continues at coordinate 3,099,262 of JAPVLO010000068.1, forward strand.
TATTTATTTATTTATTTATTTAGTTTGGGTCTCATCCTGTCACTCAGGTTGGAATATAGCTCATGGCAGCCTCCACTTCCTGTGCTGAGGCAATCCTTCCATCTCAGCATCCCGAGTAGCTGGGACTACAGGTGTACGTGACCACCATGCCTGGCAAATTTTTTGTTTGTTTGTTTGTTTTTTGGAGATACAAGGTCTTGCTAAATTGTCCAGGCAGGTCTTGAATTCCTGGGCTCAAGCAATCTGCTAACCTTGACCTCCCAAAGTGCTGGAAAACAGCCATCGTGCCCTGCCTGTTTCAGCACTATTTATTAAAAAGACGATCCTTTCTTTATTATACTGTCTCTGCACTTCTGATTGTCAGAAATCAGTTGTCTATATAAGGGTAGATCTATTTCTGAATTTCCTATCTGTTCTTTTGATCTACTTGCCTATCTTTATGCTAATACTTCAGCAGCTTCATTATTTTAGCTTTTTAATAATTCTTGAAATTAGGCAGTGGTAGCTATCCACTTCTTTCTCAAAATTGTCTGGGCTATAAGATGTCCTTGTCATTTTTATATAAATTTTAAAATCAATGTGTCAATTTCTCTAAAACATGCCTACTGAATTTTGGTAGGGTTTGCATGTAACCTATTGATCAACTCGGAAAAAATTGACATCTTAACAATATTGAGTCTTCTGACTCATAAACAGGATATATATCTCCATTTCTTTGTGTTGTTACGTTCTCTCAGTGTTGCTTAGTTTTTTTAGTGTGTAAGTCTTGTACATTTTTAATAAGATTTAAACTAAGTAATTTATATTTTTAGTTATTAAAAAAGTACTAAAAATAAAAAAGGTACTGTTTAAATTTTTAATTTCAAATTGTCCAAGCTATTGTAAAAACAGAATTAATTTTTACTTACTGATCTTATATCATACAACTATGCTAAAGTAACTTATTATTTTAAATAACTTTTTTGTTTATTCCATCCTATTTTCTTCTTAGACAATCAGGTCATCTGTGAAAAAAAGACAGTGTCCCTTCTATTTTTCCAAGCAAGATTTCTTTTATTTCTTTTGTGTGCCTTTTGGCACTGGTTAAAATGCTGAATAAAAGTGAGAATAGAAATTCTTAATTTTTTTCTAATTGTAGATTTTTTCAATCATAGATTGAAAACTTGTGTTTTTAAAACTCTATTATGGCCTGACACGGTGGCTTGAGCCTGTAATCCCAGCACTCTGGGAGGCTGAGATGAGAGGACTGCCTGAGCCTAGGGGTTCATGACCAACCTGGGCAACTTTGTGAGACTTTGTCTCTACAAGAAGTCAAAAAATTACTTGGAAGGCTGAGGTGGAAGGATCATCTGAGCCCAGTAGGTCGATGCTGGGCTGGCTGTGAACGTGCCACTGCACTTCAGCCTGGGTGACAGAGTAAGACTCCAACTCAAAAAAAACCAAACTCAATTATGATATTAGTTTTATACATTTCTGTAGATGTCTTTTTATCATGTTGAGGAAGTTATCTTCTATTCCTAGTTTGCTGAAATTTTCTTAAAAAATCAAATGAATATTATTCTGTCATATGTTTTTCTTCATCTATCGAGACAATCGTGTTTTTTGTTGTTAATATAGTGATATCTATTGACTGGCATTTGAATGTTAAAACGCACTTGCATGTCTATGATAAACACCACTTAGGCATGAGGTATCATCCTTTTTATATACTTTGGTAGGTTGAATAGTAGAACCCCAGAATAACCATGTCCTAGATTTCAGAATCTGTGAATGTTACTTTATATGGTAAAAGGAACTTTGCAGAAGTGCTCAGGTTAAAGATGTTGGGATGTAAAAATTGTGATGAATTAACTGGAGGAGTTGTAAATGTACTTACAAGTATCCTCATAAAAGGAGGGCGGAGAGAAGTTTGACTATGGAGAGAACATGATGTGATGCTAGAAAGAGACATCAGAGTGTTGTGTTTTGAAGATGGAAGAAGGGGCCACAAGTCAAGAAACATAGGAAGCTCCTTGAAACAGGAAAAAGCAAGAAAGTAAATTCTCTTAGGGTCTCCAGAAGAAACCACCACTGCTAATAGTTCGACTTTAGTCCACTTAAACTGATTTCATACTTTTGACCTTCAAAAGTGTAAAAGAATACATTTGTATTGTTTTAAGTCACTAAGCCTGTAGTCATTTATTTACATAGCAATAGGAAACTAATACCTATTTTGGGCATCTAGAAGTGAGATATTACTGTAAAAAATTGCCCAAAATGTAGAACTGCCTTTAGAATTGGACAATGAGTAGAGTCTGGAATAATTTTGAAGAGTGTAGTAGGAAAAACCTACATTGCTTTAAATAGACAGTTAAAGACTCTTGGTGAGGGCTCATAAAGAAATAAATAACATGTTACTGGAAACTGGATAAAAGGATATCCTTGTTATATAGTGGCAAAAAGATTAGCTACATTTTGTCTTGATGTTATGTGAGAACAACATGTAAACGATGAACTTGCATGTATAACGGAAAAGATCTTGAAGCAAAATGTTGAGAGGTGGTGTGATTTCTTTTCTTTTTGGTGCTGGTAGTCAAACTGGAGAGAAAAGAGGTAAATTGAGAGAAGAGCCGGGTTCAGTGGCTCAGTCTGTAATCCCACGCTTTGGGAGGCCGAGGTGAGTGGATTGCCTGAGCCCGCGGGTTCGAGACCCGCCTGGGAAACTTGACGAGACCTCATCTCTACAATACATAAAAAAATCAGCCGGGCGTGGTAGCACGTGCCTGTAGTTCCAGCTACTTGGAAGGTTGAGGTGGAAGGACAGCCCGAGCCCAGCAGGTCCAGGCTGCAGTGGCCGGGAGCGGCCACTGCACTCCAATCTGGGCGACAGAGTGAGACTCCAACTCAAAAAAAAAAAAAAAAAAATTGAGAGAATTATTATTAAGAAAAAAAGAAACCAGGACTTACTGATTTGGAAAATTTTTTTCCTGTGCTGTTGAGAGCAATCCAAAGTTGTGGACAAACTTTCTGCAAGTGTCTCAGAAGTATAAAAAGATTAAAGTATTTAGTCACACCGATAATTCTTTGAAAAGATTGGGCATGTAAACACATGGATCCTAATACATATATAGGAGAATCACAAGATTTTTGAAGATGTTATATTTGTACAAATTCTGCCAGCTTTTACTGAAAGGGAAAAAAAGAAAATCAACTAAAAGAAGACAGTTTTTTACAAGTAAGGAACAGACTGACAAAATTATTCAGCTTCAAGCATATACTATCATTGATTTAAAAAAATTAGAAGTTGGGGCTTTGGGCTTAGAGGATAGAGCCTCAAGATAGAAGATTATTCCCAGGCCTAGAGGCCTAATAGAGTTTTTTGCTCAATTGGATTTCAAAATTGTTTGGGGATGCTGATCCCTGTATTTCTTCTGCCTTCTCCTTTTTGGAATTGGAATGTCCTATGTCAGTCCCACCATCGTATTTTGAAAGCAGATAACCTGTTTTCAGTGTCACTAGTACATAGATGGCAAGGAAGTAGGCTTTAGGATGAAGCATGCCTAGTCTCACCTATATCCAATTTAGATGACTTAGGTAATGAAATGTGGGACTTCTAAGCTGGCAATATTTATTTACTTTATTTTACTTGTTTTTTTATTGACATAATATTTGTGTATCTATATGCAGTACATGTAATATTTTGATCCATGCATAGATTTTTATTTTTTAATTTTTTCTTGAGTTGGAGTCTCACTCTGTCACCCAGGCTGAAGTACGGTGGCACGCGTCAACCTGCTGGGCTCCATGATCCCTCCACCTCAGCCTTTCAAGTGGCTGGAACTACAGGCATGCGCTAATATGCCCAGCTAATTTTTTATCTTTATTGTAGAGATGAGGTCTTGCCAAGTTGACCGGACTGGTCTCGAACCCGCCGACTCAGGCAATCCACCTGTCTTGGCCTCCCAAAGTGCTGGGATTACAGCCTGAGCCCACCTAGCCCAGCCCATGCATAGGTTTTTAAATTATCATATCAGGGCATTTAAGATATTCATCATCTTGAACATTTATTATTTCTTTGTGTTAGAAAAATTTCAAATATTTTCTTCTTACTTTTTTGACATATACAACATATTGTGGTTAATGATAGTCACCCTACTAACTAGAACTTATTCCTGCTATAGCTCTGTGCCTGTACCCACTAACCAACCTCTCTTTATTCCCCAACCCCTTCCCAGCCTCTGGTAATTATCATTCTACTCTCTGACTCTTTGAGCTGATAATATTTAGGTGAGTCTTTGCACTTGAGTGGATGATGCAGTAAGTTGAAACTACTGGGAAAGTTGGAATAGGTTAAATGCATTTTGTATGTAGGTCAGACATAAATCTTTGGTGGCCAAAGAGCAGACTGTGATAGGTCAAAGAACAGCCTCCCAAATATCTACATCATCATTTCCTGCAAATGTTATTTAATATGGCAAAAGGTACTTTGCAGAAGTGATTATGCTAAGAATATTGAGATGATGAGATTATCAGGAATATCCAGATGAACAATAAAAGTAACTACAATTGTCCTTATAAGAAGACAGAGGGAACCAGGCTCAGTGGCTCAGACTGTAATTCCAGCACTTTGGGAGGCCGAGGCGAGTGGATTGCCTGAGCCCAAGGGTTCGAGACCCACCCGGGCAATTTGGCGAGACGCTGTCTCTACAATAAATAAAAAATTAACTGGGTGTGGTCGTGCGCTCCTGTAGTTCAAGCTACTTGGAAGGCTGAGGCAGGAGCATCGCTGGAGCCTAGCAAGTCGAGGCTGCGTTGGCCTGGAGCAGCCACTGCACTCCAGTCTGGGTGACAGAGTGAGACTCCAACTCAAAAAAAAAAAAAAGAAGAAGACAGAGGGAGATTTTAATTGCACAGCAAAGAGGGTGGTATGACTATGGGAGTATTGGAGCGATGCACTTTGAAGATGAAGGAAGGTGGGACAAGTCAAGGAGTATTGCCAGTCACTAGAAGTTGAAAAGGGTAAATGGATTGATACCCCCTCTCAGAGTCTCCAAGAAAAATCAACTCTGCCAACATGTTGACTTTAGCACAGTGAAACAGATCTTGGAATTCTGACCTCCAAAAATATATGGGAATAAATTTGTGTTATTATATGCTTGTAAATTTGTGACAATTTGTTATAACAGCAGTAGAAAACTAATAAAAATATTGTGTCCAATTTGCTAAAATTTGTTTAGAATTTGTTCATTAGAGAAATTGGTTTGCAATTTTTTTTTAAAATACTTATTTGGTAAATTTGTTTTCCTCTGAAAACTATAACAATATGTTATTTCTGTAGTTTTTGGGGTATGTCAGAGATATGTTTTCCACTTTATTAATTTAATTTTGGTAAGAACACTTTTCTTTGAGGCATAGTTTCATATTGTCACCCAGCCATGACATGATCATGGCTCACTGAGGTCTCAAACTCCTGGGCTCAAGCAATCCTCCTGCCACTGCCTCTCAAGTAGCTGGAGCTACCGGCACACATCACCATGCCTGGTTAATTTTTTAATTTTTATTTTGTAGAGACCGAATCATGCTCTGTTGTCCAGGTTGGTCTTGAGCTCCAGGTCTTTAACCTCAACCTCTCAAAGTGCTGAGATTACAGGAGTGAGCCACCATGACTGGTTGAGTAAGAACACTTAACATGATATCTATTCATTAAACAAATTTTAAAATGTATAATGTAGTATTGTTGACTACACACGTCTTAGAGATATTGCAGGGTTGGCTCTATACTGTCTTAAAAAAGCAAATATATTTGATTTCTTTGAGCAGTATTTTGTAGTTTTTGTTGAAAAGGTCTTTCACCCCTCTGGTTAGGAAGATGCCATGGTATTTCATTTTTTTGGTTGCTATTGTGAATGGAATTGTGCTTTTTATTTGGTTCTCTGCCTGTTTGTTTTTGTGTATAAGAATGTGACTATCTTTTGCACATTGATTTTGTACCCTGAGACTTTGTCAAAGCTCTTTATCAATGCAAATAAATTTTTGAAAGATTCTCTTGGATTTTCTTTGTCTTTTTTTTTTTTTGAGTTGGAGTCTTACTCCGTCACCCAAACTGGAATGGAGTATCATGCTCACAGGCACCCCAGCATCCACCTGCTGGGCTCAGGGATCCTTCTGCTTCAGCCTTCCAAGTAGGAGGAACTGCAGGTCTGCGCTACCATACCTGGCTAATTTTTTGGTTTATTGTAGAGACGAGGTCTCGACAAGTTGCTGGGGCTGGTCTCAAACCCACAGGTGGGAGTCCCAAAGTGCTGGGATGACAGGCTGAGCTTCTCTTGGATTTTCAGGGTATAGAATCACATCATCACAAACAAATGGAAAAATATTCCATGCTCATGGATTGGAAGAATCAACATTGTTAAGATGTCCATCTTACCCAAGGCAATCTACAGGCAATCTACAGATTTAAAGCAATACCCATTACATTGCCAGCATCATTCTTCTCAGACCTGGAAATGACAATACAGAAATTCATATCGAAACATAAGCAACCATGAATAGCAAAAATAATCCTCAGCAAAAGAAACAAAGTGGGGGTATCATGCTTCCAGACTTTAAATTTTATCATAAGGCTATAACAATCAAAACAGCCTGATATTGGTACAAGAAGAGGCATATAGACCAATGGAACAGGACTGAGATTCCAGAAGCAAAACTTAAATTTCTCAACCAACTCATCTTTGACAAAGACTGTACTAATAACCACTGGGGAGAGGAGAACTTATTCAGCAAATGGTGGTGGGAAAACTGACTGACCACATGAAGAAGATTAAAACAAGATCCATACCTATCATCATACACAAAAACCTATTCTAAATGGATCAAAGACCTAAATGTAAAACCTCAAACTATAAGAACCTCAGAAAATGCAGGACACACCCTTATGGAAATTGGAAATGGCAGTCAATTCCTGATCGATACTCCAAATGCCCATGCCATAAGAGATAAGATAGACAAGGAGGACCTCGTGAAACTGAAAAACTTCTGCAAAGCAAAAGAAACCATCAAGAGAGTGGGGAGACAGCCCATAGAATGGGAAAAAAATATTTGCCAACTGTGTATCTGACAAAGATCTAACATAAGGATCTACAAGGAACTCAAACATGCCCAGAAAGAAAAAATCAAACAACCCTATTAAAAAGTGGGCAGAAGATATGAATAGACACTCCTCAAAAGAAGACATACAAGCAACCAATAGATACATGAAAAAATGCTCAGATTCATTAATCATCAAAGAAATGCAAATTCAAGTCACACTGAGATACCACCTAACTCCAGTCAGGATGACCATCATCACTAACTCAAAGAACAACGGATGCTGGAGAGGATGTGGAGAAAAGGGAACACTTCTCCACTGTTGATGATATTGTAAACTAGTACAACCTCTGTGGAAAACAGTGTGGTGATTCCTAAAAGATCTAAAAATTGACCTTCCGTATGACCCAACAATCCCCATTCTGGGAATATACCTAGAGGAACTCAAAACACTCTATGAAAAAAAATACCTGCTTGTGCATGTTTACTGCAGTATTACTCATAATAACAAAAACATGGAACCAATCGTGCTTCCCATCAAAAGTGGACTGGGTAAAAAATATGTGGTACATATACATGATGGAATATTATGCATCCATAAAGAAGGAAAAGTTATGAACTTCACAGCAATTTGGATGGACTTATAGTCTATAATATTCAGTGATCAATCACAGAAACAAAGAACTGAGTACCACATGTTCTCACGAATAAGTGGACCCTGAACATTTATCATAATCGTATTAGAAAGGGATTGGCAGTAGGAGGAATTTGTCAGAGGAGGGGAGGGGAGAGGAGAGGCACACTTCATGGATAAGGGTGCCTGATCTCAAACCAGGTGAAGCTGGGACCAAAGTGAGGCCTAAACTTTACCTGTGCAATGACCATCTGTATACCTAACCCTGAATTGTACCCTATATCTTTAAAATAATTTTTTTTTTTAGTTGGAGTCACTCCGTCGTCCAGGCTGGAGTGCAGTGGCATGCTCATAGCTATCCCAGCATTGACCTGCTGGGCTCCAGTAATCCTTTCACCTCAGCCCTCCAAGTAGCCGGAACTACAGGTAAGTGCTACCACGCTAGGCTGATTTTTGATTTATTGTAAGAGATGAGATCTCGCCAAGTTGCCTGGGCTGGTCTCAAACCCTTGGGCTCAGACAGTCCTCTCCCCTCGTCCTCCAAAAGTGCTGGGATTATAGGCTGAGCCACTGTGCCCAGCTGAAATGAAATTTTTTTTTTAAAAAAAGCAAATATCCCATAATGTAGTTTGTGGTAATTTTTTTTGTAATGCAAATAAAGGTATGTATACATTATACTGTAGTGTAAACATTAATTGTACAATAGCATTATTTCTAAAAAATGTACATACCTTAATTTAAGGATACTTTATTGCTAAAAAAATGCTAACCATCATCTGAGTTTTCAGCAAGTTGTAATCATCTTGTTTCTGAAAGGTCTTGTCTTAATGGTGATTGCTGCTGACTGGTCAGGGTGACGGTTGCTGAAGGGTGGATGGGTATGACAATTTTCTAAAATAAGACAACAATGAAGCTTGCCACATTGATTGATTCTTCCTTTCATGAAAAAAATCCTTTATAATATCAAGAAAAAATTCTTGAGATTCTGTTTGTAGTGTTTTACCCACAGCAGAACTTTTTTCAAATTTGAAGTAAATTCTCTCAAACTCTGTCACTGCTTTACCAACTAAGTTATGAAATATTCTAAACCTTTTGTAGTCATTTCAACAATGTTCATAACCCTCTTCACCAGGAGTAGATTCCACCTCAAGAAACCACTTCTTTGCTCCTCAATAAGAAGCAATTCTTCAGCCATTCAAGTTTTATTATGCGACTGCAGCAATTCAGTCACATCTTCAGACTCTAATTCTAATTCTAGTTCTCATGCTATTTCTACCACATTCATATAGTTACTTCATCCACTGATGTCACGAGTCCCTCAAAGTCATCCATGAAGGTCTGAGTCAACTTCTTCCATGCCTTTCTAATAAGTTTAATTATTTCTAGCTTTTGATTTGAAGTGAGAGATATGCAACATTTCCTTTCAACTAAAAACTTACAGGCCATTGTAGGGTTATTAGCCTAATTTTAATATTTTTATGTCTTAGGGAATGGGGATGACAGTCATGAAACAGAATGTACACCATCACATTTATAGACTGAGCTTGCTGTGTCATATGGGTGTGGCAAGACAATTACAATAATAACATCAAAGATTTGATAACAGAGTACCACAAAGGATATAATACTAATGAAAAAGTTTGAAATGGTGTGAGAGTCACCAAAATGTGACACAGACATAAAGTGAGCACATAAAGTGTTGTTGGAAAAAATGGCACTGAGAGATTGGCTCCACTTAGCATTGTCACAAAATTTCAATTTATAAGAAAATGCAGTATCTGCAAAGCACAACAAAGCAAAGAGCAGTAAAATAAAGTATGCCTGTAGGTACAATATTGTAAGGCAAATCCCTAGAACTTATTTTTCTTGTTAACTGAAATTTTATGCCTGTTAATTAGTGACTTCCGATATCCTCCTTCCCCTAGCCCCTGGCAACTACCATTTCACTCTTTGATTCTATGAATTTGACTATTTTAGATATCACATAGCGGAATCAAGCAGTATCTGTCTTCCTACAGCTGGCTTATTTTACACAGCATAATGTCATCAAGATCCATCCATACTGTCATATATAGCAGAATTTCATTCTCTTCCAGGTTGAATAATATTCCATTGCATGCATATACCACATTTTCATTATTCATTCATCTCTCGGTGGACATTTCAGTTGATTCCATATCTTGGTTAGTGGTAAATATGAAAGAGTTAGTTTCTCTTCAAGATTCCAATTCAGATATTTTGAGCAAATACCCAGGAGTAGAATTGGTGAATCATATGGTAGTCCTATGATTTACTTTTCGAAGAACTCCTATACTGTTTTCCATTTGCATCTCCACTAACAGTGTACAAGGGTTACAACTTTTCTATATCCACATCGACAGTTGCTGTGCTTTGGCTTTTTTTTTTTGACAGTAGTAATCCTTATAGGTGTGAGGTGATATCTCATTGCAGTTTTGTAATTTCCTGATGATTAGTATATTTAAATATTTTTCATATATCTGTTGACCATTTGTATGTCTTCTTTGGAAAAATGACTTCCTGCTTCACCTTGTATATTACGGAGACGACTTTTTTCTTCAGCCTCATGAACCAATCTCTGCTAGTTTCAAATCTTTAACCCATTTTTAAATTGGGCTATTGATTATTTTGCTATTGTTGTAGAAATTAATTCTGAAAATCAACACCTTATCATATCAAATGTGTGGTTTGCAAATACTTCCCCCATTCCATACATTGCCTTTCACTAAGTTGATTGTTTCCTTTTCTATACAGAAGCAAAAAAGAAAAAAAAATACAGTTTCTTCTGTGTCCAATTTCATTCTTTTGCATGTGAATATCTAGTTTCATCAAACCATTTACTGAAGAGATTATTCTTTCCCCAGTTGGTATTCTCTGGCATCATTTATTGTAGATGTGCAGGTTTATTTCTGGGTTCTGTATTCTCTTTCCCTGACCTTTATGCCAGTAATATACCATTTTGGTTACTGTGCTTTGTAATATATTTTGGAATCAGGAAGTATGATGCCTCCAGAGTTTTTTTCTTTCTCAAGATTGATTTGATTGTGGCCTTTTGTGGTTCCATATGAATTTTAGACTTTTTAAATTTCTGTAAAAAATGACATTGAGATTTTGATAGGAATTTTATTGAATTTGTAGATTGCATTGGGAAGGATGGATATTTTAACAATATTAGGTCTTGTAATCCATGAATATTGAAGCATTTTCATTTATTTGTGCCTTTAATTTCTTTGAGTGTTTCATAGCTTTCAATATGCAAGTCTTTCACCTCTGTAGTTAAGTGCATTCCTATGCATTTTACTATTATTGGTGCTATTGTAAATGAGATCTCCCTCTCCCCAATTTCCTTTTTAGATAGTTCACTGGGACAGTTTTACTTCTTTTCTGATTTGGATGCTTTTTATTATATTATATATGTATTTTGCCTAATTGCTTTGATAGAACTTCTAGTTTTATGCTAAAAAGAGGTTTTAGAGTGGGCAACCTTGTCTTGTTCCTTATTTTAGAAAAGAAAAAATGTGTGTGTGTGTGTGTGTGTGTCTTGTAACTTTGGTTTTATGGTAATTTGTTATTTTTCTAAATCCTTGAAGTATAAAGTTTGGTTGTTTATTTAAGATAATTCTTTTTTAATGTATGTGTTTATTACAACGGACTTCCCTCTTAGTTCTGCTTTTGCTGTATTCTATACATTTTGGTATGTTGTGTTTTCATTTTTGTTTGTCTCAAGGTATTTCTGATTTTCTTTTTGATTTCCTCTTTAATCCAATGGTTGAGAGTGTTTAATTTCCACATATTTGTGAATTTTCCAGTTTTCTTTCTGCTATTTATTTTTAGCTTTATTCAGATTGTGGTCAGAAAAGATATTTGATACGATTTCAATTTTCTTAGATTTGTTAAGATGCTTTTTAAATTTATACTTTATTTTAAAGATGTGTGATACAATCCAGGATTAGGTATACAAGTAGATATCGTACAGGTAAAGTTTGGGCTTCCCTTAGGTCCCCACTTTGCCTGGTTTGAGATCAGGTACCCTTATTGATGTTGTGTACCCCCACCCCCAACCCTTGCAGTATCCCACTACTGCCAATCCCTTTCTTATAGTATTATGGTAAATATTCAGGGTCTGCTTATGAGTAAGAACATGTGGTACTCTGTTCTTTGTTTCTGTGTTAGATCACTGAGTAAGATAGACTCTAAATCCATTCAAATTGCTGCCAAGTTCATATGTTTGTCCTTCTTTATGACTGCATAATATTCTCTCATGTATATGTACCATCTTTTTTTAATCCAGTACAGTTTCGATGGGCAGCATGGTTGGTTCCATGTTTTTGCTATTGTGAATAGTGCTGGAATAAATGTACATGTGCAGGTATCTTTTTTATAGAATGATTTGAGTTTCTCTGAGTATATTCCCAGTAGGGGGATTGCTGAGTCATATGGAAGGTCAATGTCTAGTTCTTTTAGAAATTGCCACACTGTTTTCCATAGAGGCTGAACTAGTTTGCACTCCCACCAGCAGTGTAGAAGCATTTCCTTTTCTCCTCATCCTCACCAGCATGTGTTGTAGTTTGTTTTAGTAATGATGGCCATTCTTACTGGGATTAGGTGGTATCTCAATGTGGTTTTGATTTGCATTCTCTGATGATGAGTGAGGCTGTAAAGACTTTTTTGGTTTACCTAACATGTGCTCTATCCTGAAGAACGTTCTGTGTGTGCTTAAGAAGAATGTATATTATGTTGCTGTTTTGTGAAATGTTCTGTATATATGTCTGCTAGGTCCATTTAGTCTACAGTGTCTATTCAATTCAGGATTTAGAATCAATAAGGCCTAAGATAATGTTGATCTTCTTTTGGGATGTTTTATCCATTATTGAAAGTGAGGCTTGAAGTCTTCTACTATTATTGTATTGTTACTTGTTTCTCCCTTTATTTCTGTTTACTTTATACATTTAGGTGCTCTGATGTTGGATCTACCTATATTTATTTATTTATTTAATTTTTTAGTTGGAGTCTCACTCTGTCACCCAGGCTGGAGTGCAGTGGCATGCTCACGGACACTGCAGCCTCCACCTGCTGGGTTCAGGCAATCCTTCCACTTGGCCTCCCAAAGTGCTGGGATTACAGGCATGAGCTACTGTGTCTGGTGTCCTATATTTATAATTGTTATATTTCCTGGTGAATTTGACCTTTTATTTATGATGTCTTTTTTGTCTCTTGTGACATTTTGTCTAATATAAATATAATCACTCTTGTTTTCTTTTGTTTACCATTTGTAGGGAATATATTTTCTCATCCTTCAATTTCAGGCTACATGTGTCCTTAAATCTAAAGTGATTTTTTAAAGATAGTATATAGTTTGATTTTAAAAAAAATTCATTCAGTCACCCTGTATCTTTGGACTGGGGAGTGTTTTAATCAGTTTGATGTTGCATATGAGAGAAGATATGCAACTGGATCATTTATAAGAAACAAAATTAATTTTTTTTAGCCTTCTGGAAGCTGGGAAGTCCGAGACCATGAAGGTACATCTAGTGAGAATCTTCATGCCAGTGGGACTTTCTGTAGAGTCCCAAGGCAGTGCAAGGCATCTCATGGCAAGAAGGCTGAGTGGGTTGGGTCAGGTCTCTATTTTTTTTTCTTATAAAGCCACTAGTTTCACTTGTATGATAGCATATTAGTATATTAATCTATGAATCCTTCAAGAAGTGATAATCTAATTGCTTTTTAAAGACCCTACCTCTCAAAACTGCCACATTGGAGATTATGTTTCAACAGGAATTTCAAAGGGGACAAACATTCAAACCATAGAGTTCCACCTCTGGCCTCCCAAAACCTATATTTTTCTCACATACTAATACATTCATCCATCCCCATTATCCCCAAATCTTGACTTCCAGCACTACTCAAAAATTCAAAGTCCAGAGTCTCAACTGTGAGCCTGTAAAATGAAAACAAGTTACATACTTTCAAGGTACAGTGGTGTATAGGTAAAAGATAGAAATTCCCGTTTCAAAAGAAAGAAACAAGTAAAAAGAAAGAAGTAACAGGCCCCAAGCAAGTCTGAAATCTTGCAGGGCAGACATTAAATCTTAAAACTAAACTTCTGGCAAGATGGCGATGGGGTAGCATGGTCTGTGAGATCTTCCGCAAAAGAGAACACGCATAAAGACTCTGGTTCTTTCCCATGGGCTGCAGCTCCCATCTTCAGCAGCCTGCTCTTCACAAGGAGCTCAAACACTGCCGCCACTGCTCAAACATCACGGAGGTCTGGGCCGTCGCTGCAGCTGCAGATGCTGCCTCTGTGGTCATTGCCCGCCCATGCCTGAGGTGACCCATGACTTCGGACCGTGAAGCCCTCGCAAGCAGGATCTACTGAGATCGTCATTCTGTGGCTGCTGCTGCCATTGCCACTGCCATGCTGCACCCCTCGCTGGAGCCAGGTTTGTGGAGCTCCCCCCCGCCCCGTGTACGGGAGGTGGCCTCTGCCGCCACGGATACCGTCAGTGGCTCCCTCCCTTCCTGGGCGACCTCCGAACTACAGGCTTCAGCAGCTGCAGATAATGATTTACTGGAGCGGTGAGATCGCACCACCTGCTGGGGATCCAAGGTAACATCAAAACGGGAATGACAGAGGCTCTTCCCCCTTGATAGACAAGGCCAGATCTCAGTAATAGACTAGGCAGAGAGCCCATATCTGAACTGTTCTTCACAGTAGGCCAGGGGCAATTGACCCTAACCATGAACAATTTTACCAGCCTGCAAAGACAGCTAGAAATCAGAGCTGAAAGGACATTGGATTTAAAGGAAAAGTCTCAGAGTGTGCTTGGTTGGTTCTGTTAGTCTACTGACTTTAATCTATTCCTTTTCTTTCTTTTTTTTCTTCTTATTTCTCTGTAAACCCCATCTTTGTATAGAGGAATAGCACACAGATAAGGGGGTTGGTTAGCTTGTACGTTAGCATCATTGTATATTTTAGTTTTTTATATGGTTGTTGGTTAGTTTTTAGTCATGGTTATTGTTTTTCTTTTTATTTGTTTCAGTATTTATGTCTCTTTTCACTTGCTAGTCAGTACACTCATCTGTCTTCCCTCTTACTCCTCTCTCTCCACCCTCCTCTTCCCCCCACTGCCTGCTCCATTCTCTTCTCTCTGTTAACCTCATCTTGCTTTCAGGGAGTAAACCTACAACCCCACTGCATGGACAGATTTCAAGACAGTGGGAAGTGAGTTTCAGACTATCCATACACCTGTTGGTGGATACCGGGATCTGCAGAAAGATTTTGAACGACAGCTCCCCCCCTTAATTAAATCTCAAAACTGCAAAAAGAACAGCCCTCAACCTACAGTCCAACTCCAGAACTGAACAAAGAAAGAGGAAATACATTAGGAAGAATAGGAGATTGAACAAACAGAAGTAAAAGCAACTCTTCCACCCCTGAATAACAGAATTAAAGAAGATGGGGAAGTGGAGGGAAGGGAAAAGTAGGGAGGAAAAATATGCACAAATGAAGAAAAAACAAAAGAAGAATATAGGGCTCACACAGACCCCTGGGAGGTCAGACACTGAGAGAACAGACTTCGGAACACAAACAATGAAGAGGACCCAGAATGACTGGTCACATGCAACAAACCCAGACATCAAGACATTAATAGAGAGAATAAAATAAATTGAGGAGAGACAAGAGGAAAATAGGAAGGAGCTGATGACAGAAATAACAGCAGTAAAGAATGCTGTGATGGAAATAAATAACAAACTAATAAGCATGGAAAGCAGAATTAACCAAGCAGAAGAAAGAATCTCAGAGCTCAAAGACCAAAACACAGAGCTAACCCAACTCTCAATAACATAGAACAGAAGCTTAAAAGACAGAACACAACCTTCAAGAGATGAATGATTATTTCAAGAGACCAAATCTAAGAGTAATTGGCCTTCGTGAGGCAGAGAGAGTCAGAGGTTACACTGGAACAAACATTTCATGAAATCTTTCAAGAAAACTTCCCCCATCTCATCACTGATGCAAAAATTCAAACACAAGAGATTCAGAGAACCCCTGCAAGACAACAAATGAGAAGACCAACTCCCAGACACATAATAATTCACCTAAACAAAGTAGCTATAAAAGAAAAATCCTAAAAGCAGCAAGAGAAAAAGGTCAGACTACCTCCCAGGGAAGACCAATTAGAAAAGCTGCAGATTTATCTACAGAAACCCTCCAGTCTAGGAGATCTTGGAGCCCTATCTTCAAAGTTCTAAAAGATAAATAATTTCAACCAAGAATAACTTACCCAGCCAAGCTAAGCTTCATTATTGAGGGAGAATTGAAATCTTTCCCAGATATCCAATCCCTAAGAACTTACGCTGCCACCAGACCACCTCTATAAGAAACACTTAAGAAGGTACTGAACACAGAAGAAAAGGAAAAAAGAACAACAACGTTCTTCACAAGAGTACAGACAAAAGATTAAAAACACACATGAGCCAACTCCAAAACCAAAAGAAAGACAACAAACAAACAGGAACAACAACTCTGTAAGAAGCTTATGACAGGGATCAACTCTTGCATTTCAATAATTAGCCTAAATTTAGTAGCTATAAAAGAAAAAATCCTAAAGGCAGCAAGAGAAAAAGGTCAAATGTGAATGGATTAAATGCACCACTGAAAAGACATAGAATGGCAAATGGATAACATATCACCAGGCAGCAATTTATTGCCTTCAAGAGACTCACTTCACTAGAAAGGACACTCACGAACTCAAAGTAAGAGGATGGGAAACAAACTTTCAGGTTAACAGAACACAAAAGAAAGGAGGAGTCACGATCTTAATTTCAAACAAAATACCCTTTAAGCTATCAAAAATTAAAAAAGATAGAGAAGGCCACTACATAATGATAAGAGGTTGAATCCATCAACTAGGAATATCCATCTTAAACATATATGCACCCAACATAGGAGCGCCAACTTTCATAAAGCAGCTTATACGACCTCAAAAAAGATATCAACTCTAGCTATCATAGCTGGGGACTTCAATGCCCCACTTACAACCCTAGACAGATCATCAGGACAAGAAATCAGCAATGAGATCTGGAACCTCAATATGACTCTTGACCAAATGGACTTAACTGACACCTACAGAACATTCCACCCAACGACCACAGAATATACATTCTACTCATCACCGCATGGAACGTACTCTAAGATCAACCACATACTTGGCCATAAATCAAGCATAAGCAAATTTAAAAACATCAAAATTTTACCACGCACCTTCTTGGACCACAGTGGAATAAAAATAAACATCAACACCAGCAAGGTTCCCCCAAAATCCACAAAGACATGGACACTAAACAGCATGATGCTAAACAACTCCTGGGCCAATGATGAAATCAAAACAGAGATTAAAAGATACCTGAAAACAAATGAAAATGAAGAAACATCTTACCCAAATCTCTGGGATGTCATGAAAGCTGTAGTTAGAGGGGAATTCGTATCTCTAC
The DNA here is from genome assembly GCA_027257055.1 of Cephalopachus bancanus. NCBI lineage: Eukaryota > Metazoa > Chordata > Mammalia > Primates > Tarsiidae > Cephalopachus > Cephalopachus bancanus. The sequence continues at coordinate 3,116,474 of JAPVLO010000068.1, forward strand.
AAATGCACATGAAGAAAATGGAAGGATCACAAATTAACAGCCTAACAAGCCACCTAAGGAAGCTGGAAAAGCAAGACCACCAAAACCCTAACTTTAGCAGAAGAATCCAGATCACCAAAATAAAAGCCCAAATCTAGGACATAAAAGACAAAAAGATAATAACAAAAATCAATGAAACAAAAAGCTGGTTCTTAAAAGGATAAACAAGATCAATGGTCCCCTAGCTAGACTGACCAAGAAAAAGAGAGAAAAAGCCCAGATAAACACAATCAGAAACACAAAAGATGAAGTCACATCTGACCCTGAAGGAATACAGAAGATCATTAGAGACTACTATGTATACTTGTATGGAAACAAACTTGAAAACCTTAAGGAAATGGAGAACTTTCTGACATCACACAACCTGCCTAGGTTGAAACAAGAAGAAATTGAGACCCTAAATAGACCAATAACAATCAAGGAAATTGACTATGTCATAAGAAAACTACCTACAAAAAAAAAAAAAAAAAAAAACAAAGCCAGGGACCAGATGGCTTTCCAGCAGCATTCTACAAGACATTTAAGGAGGAGCTGATACCAGTCCTACTGAAAGTATTCCAGGTGATTGAGAAAGATGGCTCTCCCCAAATCATTTTATGAAGCTAACATCACATTGATATCCAAGCCAGGTAAAGACCCAACAAAGAAAGAGAACCATAGGCCAATATCTTTGATGAACATAGATGCTAAAATTCTCAACAAGATCCTAGCAAACTGGATTCAACAACACATCTCAAAAATCATCCATCGTGACCAATTAGGCTTCATCTCTGGGACGCAAGACTGGTTCAACATTCATAAAACCATAAATGCAATTAAATACATCAGCAGATGTCAAAACAAAAACCACACGCTTATACCATTAGATGCGGAAAAAGTTTTTGATAAAATCCAGCACCCCTTCTTGATAAAAACTCTCGAACATCTAGGCATATGTGGAACATACCTCAAAATAGTAAAAGCCATCTATGAGAAACCCACAGCCAGCATATTCCTAAACGAACAAAAATTGGAACCGTTTCCCCTGAAAACTGGAACAGGACAAGGATGCCCACTCTCACCCCTCCTGTTCAATATAGTATTGGAAGTCCTGGCTAGAGCAATCAGAGAAGAGAAGGCAATCAGGGGTATTCAAATAGGAAAAGAGGAAGTCAAGTTATCTCTCTTTGCAGATGACATAATTGTGTACCTTGAAAATCCAAGAGAATCTGTCAAAAACCTCCTTACACTGATAATGGCCTTTGGCAAAGTCACAGGATACAAAATAAATGTGCAAAAGACAATTGCATTTCTTTACACCAATAATAAACAAACAGAAACCCAAATAAAAAACACAATTCCATTCACAATAGCTGCAAAAAAATGAAATACCTTGGCATCTTCCTAACCACAAACGTGAAAGACCTTTACAATGAAAACTACAAAACACTGCTCAAAGAAATCAAAGATGACACAAACAAGTGGAAAAACATCCCATGCTCATGGATTGGAAGAATCAACATTTGAAGATGTCCATCCTAAGGCAATCTACAAATTTAATGCAATACCCATCAAATTACCAGCAACATTCTTCTCAGACCTAGAAAAAACAATACAGGAATTCATATGGAAACCCCAATGACCAAGAATAGCCAGAACAATCTTCAGCAAAAAACCAACCAACCAACCAACAAACAAACAAAAAAAACGAAGCAGGAGGTATCACATTACCAGACTTCAAACTTTACTATAAAGCTACAATAATCAATACAGCTTGGTATTGGTATAGGAACAGGTATATAGATCAATTTCCATTGGTCTATATTGAGATTCCAGAAGCAAAACCTCAATTTCTCAACCAACTCATCTTTGACAAAGCCTCCACCACCTACCACTGGGGAGAGGAGAACCTATTCAGTAAATGGTGCTGGGAAAACCGGCTGACCACATGCAGAAGACTCAAACAAGATCCCTATCTATCTCCAAACACAAAAATTAACTCTAAATGAATCAGAGACCTAAATGTAAAACCTCAGACCATAAGAACCTTAGAAAATGCAGGACACACCCTTATGGAAATTGGAACTGGCATCCAATTCCTGAGCAATATCCGAAACACATGGGCCATAAGAGATAAGATAGACAAGTGGGACATCATTAAACTGACAAGCTTCTGCAAAGCCAAAGAAACCATCAAGAGAGCAGGGTGACAGCCCACAGACTGGGAAAATGTATTTGCCAACTCTAGGTCTGACAAAGGCCTAACATCTTGGATCTACAAGGAACTCAAACGTACTGAAAAGAAAAAAAAAATACCCATTTTAAAGTGGGCAAAAGATATAAACAGACACTTCTCAAAGGAAGACATCTGAGCGGCCAACAGACACATGAAGAAATGTTCAACCTCACTAATCATCAAGGAGATGCAAATTAAAACCACACTGAGATACCACCTAACTCCAGTCAGAATGGCCATTATCAATAACTCAAAAAATAACAGATCCTGGAGAGGATGTGGCGAAAAGGGAACACTTCTACACTGTTGGTGGGAGTGTAAGCTAGTGCAACCTCTGTGGAAAGCAGTGTGGTGGTTCCTAAAAGCTCTAAATACCGACCTCCCATATGACCCTGCAATCCCCCTACTGGGAATATACCCTGAAGAACTCAAATCACTCTATCAAAAAGATACCTGCACACGTATATTTATCGCAGCATTGTTCACAATAGCAAGGACCTGGAACCAACCATGCTGTCCATCAAAAGTGGACTGGATTAAAAAAATGTGGTACATATACACAATGGAATACTATGCAGCCATAAAAAAAAAAACAAATCATGAATTTCACAGCAACCTGGATGGAACTAGAGTCTATAATACTGATGGTCTCTCACAGAAAACAAAGATCAGAGTATCACATCTTCTCACTCATATAGTGGACCTTGAACATCTATCATAATACTATAAGAAAAGGACTGACAGTGGTGGGAAACTATGGGGGGGGAAGGGAGGGGAAGGGAGGTGGGACTAATGGTAGTCAATATCTGTCTGGGGACGGGGAAACACCCCTTATCAGTAAGGGTGCCTGAACGATGCATATTTAAACCTAACCCTTAACTGTACCCCACAATTTTAAAATAAAACATATGTTAAAGAAAAAAAAAAGGAAGAGATCAACGGAAAGCTTAAAAAAAAAATCTTAAAGCTACAGAGTAATCTCTTTTGGCTCCATGTGTCACCTCCTGGAAAATCTTTTCCAGATACGCTTGGAATTCTTCTTTGATCCACGTGTTACATTAAAAAATTTAACACAGATTTTTAGCTCAAAAAAATAAATCTTTCTGGTGTAAAATTTGAAAAATTACAGAAAGCACACATAAAAAAGTGAAATTCCAAATAATCCCATTACCCAGAAATAACTATTGGTGAGAAAATATTATATTTTATTCCGGTCTCTTTTCAGGCATAATTATACCTTTCTCCAACTGGCTCTAACAGTCTTTTTCTGAGTATAAGTGTAATGCATACTCATAATAATATTTTCAGATAATACAAAAAATAATGATGGCTAAAATAAAAATAGATACACTCCTCTTTCCTAACCACACTCTGCTCCAGTGTGTGGTTAGATCTTCCAGTACTATGTTGAACAAAGTTGACATATTTGACCTGTTTTTGATTTTAGAAGGAAGCGTTCAGTTTTTCACTATCAAGTTTAGGGTTAACTGTTGTATTTTTGCATATGCTTCTTATTAAGTTGAGAAACAGTTATTCTCCTTTTTAGCAGAATATTTAGCATGAATTGACATCCAATTTTGTCAAATCATTTCTTTTCCACAATTGGTATGCTCATGTAGTTTTTCTTCTTTGGTCTATTAATAATCTTGGTTATATTGTGTAAATTTTTTTGAATAGTGGCCAGTCTTATGTACCTGGAATAAACCCAATTTACTAATGCTCATTCTTTTTTATTATTGCTGAATTTTATTTGCTAATACTTTGAAGCATTTAATGTCCATATTCATGAAGTATTGATTTGTAATTTTCTATTTGTACTGTATTTTTGTGGTTTAATATCAGATTAATACTAGCATCATAGAGTCAGTTGGAAGTGTTTTCTCCTATTTTATTTCCTAAAAGAGCTTATTTAAAATAGGTTTTAATTACGCCAGGTACGCCAGGTACTCATGCCTGTAATCGCAGCACTTTGGGAGGTGGAGGTGAGAGAATTGCCTGAGTCCAGGGATTCAAGACCAGTCTGGGAAACTTGGTGAGACCTCGTCTCTACAATTAATTAAAAAATTAACCGGGTATGGTGGCATTCGCCTGTGGTTCCAGCTACTTGGAAGGCTGAGATAGAAGAATCACCTGAGTCCAGCAGTTGGAGGCTGTGGTGGTTGTGAGCATGCCACTGCACTCCAGCCTGGTCAACAGAGTGAGACTCTGACTCAAAAAATTAAAATAAGTAAATAAATAAAAAGAATAGGTTTTAATTCTCTAAATATTTGGTAGTTCTCCAGAACTACATCTGGGCCTAGATGTATCTTTTTTTAATAGATTTTTTAAAAGGGGAAAAAAAATTGCCAACTCTGTATCTGACAATGGCCTAACATCCAGGATCTACAAGGAACTTAAACATGCCAAAGGGATAAAAACAAACAGTCCCATTAAAAAGTGGGAGAAAACATGAATAGACACTTTTCAAAAGAAGAGATACATGAAAAAGTGCTCAGCCGCACTAATCATCAGAGACATGAAAATCAAAACCACATTGAGATACCACCCAACCCCAGTAAGAATGGCCACCATTAATAAAACAAATAACAACAGATGTTGGTGAGGATGTGGAGAAAAACGAATGCTTCTACACTGCTGTTAGGAATGCAAACTAGTGCAACTTCTTTGGAAAACAGTGTGATGATTTCTGAAAGGAATAGAAATTGACCTTTCATATGACCCAACAATTCCCCTATTGGGAATACATCTGGAGGAACTCAGTCATTCTATAAAAAAGATTCCTGCACACATGTTTATTGCAGCACTACTCACAATAGGAAAACATGGACTCAACAGTGCTGACTATCAGAACTGGACTGGATAAAAAAAATGTGGTACATATACACAATGGAATATTACTCAGTCATAAAGAAAGACAGACATGTACTTTGCAGAAACTTGGATGGATTTCAAGTCTATCTTATTCAGTGATCTATCACAGAAACAAAGAACAGGGTACCATATGTTCTCACTCATAAGCGGACCTTGAACTACTATCAAAATACTATAAGAAAGGGGTTGGCAGTAGTGAGAAACTGTCAAGGAAGGGGGAAGGACTAGCAGTAATTGGGAACTGCCAGGGGAGGAGGGGCACAGCTCATCAACAAGGGTATACCTAATGAACATATGTATATCTATCCCTGAATTGCACCCCACATATTTTAAATAAAAAAATAAATAAAATAAAATCACAAATTCAGATTGCTTAATAATTATAGGGCTAATCAAATGATCTGTTTCACTCTAGTTAAGATATGGTAGTTTATGCTTTTCAAGGAATTGATCTGTTTACGTTGACTATGTATGTAGAAATGTTGATAGTATTCTCTTATTTGTTTTTTGATGTCTTCAAGGTCTACAATGATTTCCTCTGTTTCATTCCTGATATTAATTTGTGTGTTCTTTCATTTTTATTTGTCCATCTTGCTAGAAGTTATCCTATTTTATCAATGCTTTTTTCTTTTTCTTTTTTTTTTCTTTGAGTTGGAGTCTCACTCTGTCGCCTGGACTGGAGTGCAGTGGCACACTCCCGGCCACTGCAGCCTTGGCCTGCTGGGCTCCGGCGATCCTTCCGCCTCAGCCTTCCAAGTAGTGGGAACTACAGGCACACGCTACCATGCCTGGATAATTTTTGATTTATTGTAGAGATGAGGTCTCACCAAGTTGCCCCAGTGGGTCTCGAACCTGCGGGCTCAGGCAATCCACTCACCTCAGCCTCCCAAAGGCGCGGGATTACAGGCTGAGCCACCAACCCTGGCCTATTAATGTTTCTAAACAGCCAGATCTCTTGTAATGATTTTTCTCTACTGTTTTTCAGTTTTTAATTTTATTGATTTCTGCTTTTATGCTTATAATTCCCTTCCTTCTGAATGCTTTGGCTTTGTTTTGCTCTTTTTTTTTTCTAGGTTTTTGAGGTAAGAGCTTAGATTATTGATCTGAGATTTTTTTCTGATATTAACATTTAGTACAATAAATGTTTGTTTTAGTACTGCTCTAGCTTTGTCCCAGAAATTTTAACATGTTTTAGTTCATTTTTTTCTAGTTCAATGCATGTTTTTATTTTCTTTGTGGCTTCCTCTTTTAATCATGGATTATTTAGAAGTATGTATTTTACTTTCCAAGTGTTTGTAGATTTAGGAATTTTTTCTTCTTCTTATATTTCTGTTAATGAAATTTTGGTTTCATTCTGGTTTCATTCCATCATGACCCAAGAACATACTCTATACAGTTCAACTCTTTTAAGATTTTTGTGGCCTGTTTTATGGACTAGAATATGGTTTATCTTGGTGTGTGGTTCATGGGACCTTGAAAAAAAAGTCTTTCCTGCTGATGTTGGGAAGAATGTTTTATACATTCTGAATGGAGCCTGTTGTTTGATGGTGTTTTTGAGATCTTTTATTTCCTTATACTGATTTTCTGTAGTGTTATTCTATTAATTGTTGAAAAAGGGGTGTTAAAATCTTCAACACTAATAGTAAACTTATCTATTTCTTTTTTTAATTTGATCAGTTTTTCTTCAAATACTTTGCAGCTCTGTTTTTGTTTTGTTTTTGGTGTATTGGCAGTTAAGATTGCTATTCCTCCTTGATGGATTGACTATTTTTATCATTTTGTAATGCCCTTCTCTGAATTGTGTTTTATCTGATATTGATATACTTATGCCTGCTTTCTTTCAATTAATGTTTTACATGGCGTATCTTTTTCTATTCTTTTATTTTTAGCCTATCTATATCATTGTATTTGAAGTGAGTTTTTTGTATATGGCATAAAGGTGTGTGTGTGTGTGTTTATCATTCTGCTAATCTGGTTTTTATTTGGTGCATTGTGACCATTTATATATATATATATTTTTTATTACTTTACTTTGACCTGTTTGTGTCTTTCTATTTAAACTGTAAGTTTTATGGACATTTAGTTAGTTCTTATTTTTTTGTCTCTGACATCTTTGCTCCTTAAGTGTATAGTTTATTTACATTTAATATACTTATATGTTTGGGTTTTGTTCTATTATCTTGCTATTTTTGTATTTGTCCCATTAATTTTTTGTTCTTTTGTTCTCTCTTTTTTTTTTTTTTTTTTGCCTTCTTTTGAATTAATTTTATTTAGCATTTTGTTTTATCTTCTTTATTGGCTTATTGGTTACAACTTTTTTTTTTAGTGATTGCTTTAAGGTTTGCAATATGAAAATTTGGTTTATCAACAATCTACTTTTAAACAACATTATACCACTTGAAATAGAATTCTAATTTCCACTCTAGTCTCTTCTTTCACGCACAGTTTAAGATAAGAAGTATTTTTTTTTTTTTTTTGAGTTGGAGTCTCACTCTGTCGCCCAAACTGGAGTGCAATGGCCGCTTCCGGCCACTGCGCCTCGACCTGCTGGGCTCCGGCGATCCTTCCGCCTCAGCCTTCCAAGTAGCCAGAATTACAGGCATGCGCTACCATGCCCGGCTGATTTTTTGATTTATTGTAGAGATGAGGTCTCGCTGCCCAGGCGGGTCTCGAACCCGCGGGCTCAGGCAATCCACTCACCTCAGCCTCCCAAAGGCGCGGGATTACAGGCTGAGCCACCGAGCCCGGCTATAATAAGAAGTATTCTAAAAAAAAAATTTAAAGATGTGGGGTGCAATTCAGGATTATGCCATTAAGTGGTGATCATACAGGTAGTTTGTGCTTCCCTTTGGTCCCCACTTTACCTGGTTTGAGATCAAGTACCCTTATTGTGTCGTAAGAAGTTTCTTTAACTCCTATCTTTCTTTTTTTTTAAAAAAAATATTGATAAGGTGTCTCCCCCAACTCCTCACTGACTCCTTTTAAGGTTTTCTGTTTGTTTTTGGTATTTTGCAATTATGCCTATACATAATTTTTAATAAATTTATTTATTTTGCTTGGTGTTCTCTGGCTTTCTGGATCTGTGGTTTAAAGTCTGTCATTGATTTTAGGTAATTCTTGGTCATTATTTCTTTAAATATATTTTTCCTCATTCTCTTTTCTCATCTGATATTTCCTTTATGCCTATGTTTTACCTTTTTAAATTTTCCAGTAGTTCTTGTTCAGTATTTTTTACCAGCTATTTTCAGTTTATTTATGAACCAATCAGAGGCATTCTTCATTTATGTACAGAGTTTTAATTTCTCACATTTTTTTTATTCTTTGTTACAGTTTCCATCTCTCTGCTTACAATACCCATCTGTTCTTAATGTTGACTCATTTTTTGTTCTTTAAATTAGAGCCCTTAAGATATTCTTGAATTAAATTAAATTGGCTGAGCATTCTGGCTCATGCTTGTAATTCTAGCACTTTCAAAGGTCAAGGTAGGAAGACCACTCGTGACCAGGAGTTCAAGACCAGCTTAGCCAACACAGCAAGATCTCATCTCATCTCTTAAAAAAAAAAAAATGAACTGAGTATGGTGACTTTTGCCTGTAGTCCCAGCTGCTCAGTAGGCTGAGGCAGGAGAATTGCCTGAGACCAGGAAGTTGAGACTGTAGTGAACCATGATCATTCCATTGCACTGCAGCCTGGGTGACAAAATGAGAACTTAAGAAAAACAGCAAAAAAAAAACCAACAAAAAAGATTTATTAATTTTTGTTTTACTGAACATTTACAAATTATAATTATATATAGACTCCTTATTTTAAAGTCATTTTAAATTTCTTTTCTGAAAATTCCAACATCTGTGACATATCTAAGTCTGGTTCCGAAGTGGCCTTTTTTTCTTCAGACTGTGTTTGTTTGTTTACTTGTGCCTTTTTTAAAAGCTGGATGTGGTATATCTGGAAATAAGAGCTGAAGTAATTAGATGTTTAGTTTAAAGTATTATGCTACAAATTTAGCTAGGAGTTGGGCTGTGTTTATTGTTGTTTGTTGTAGAGGTATATGCCATAGGCTTCCAATTGATCTAGCATCCTCCTTGTTTTCATCTCCCTATTGACTTTATGCTTTCCTAAGTACTCCTCCTCAAAGAGTTTGTATTTGTAGCTCTTACAGCTGTGATCCACTGTTATCATACAGGAAACCTGTTGATTTGGGGGATGAGAGGCATTCTATAATCTTATAATTAAATCTGAGTTTTGTATCAGATCTGTGTCTCTGGCTGTAAACTTCACTAATGTTCTTTTCCTTCCCTCATTAGGTGAGACAGGAAGTTGTACTACTTTTCCTTCCCTCATTAGGTGAGACAGGAAAGTTAGAAAGGGCTGGAGAAAAAAACGTCCATTTTCCAGGTCAAATAAGGCTCCAATGAAGTCTTTTTCACTGGAGAGCAAGTCTATAAGGAAGATGCTCTGCCTGTATCTCGCAATTGTTACTCTTGCCCTACTCTAAGCCACAAAGGGACCTCCCAAAGCTCTTCACTGTGAGAACCTGGTGAAATTCCTGGAGGTAAAACTGGTGAAAGTGTGAGGGTCATCCTAAGACTCTGGCTTTCAGGAATTTCTCACTCTCATGCTACTTCGTATTCAACCCCCAGCAGTTTTACTCTTTAAGTCAAAATTGCCATTTAAATGTTTCTACTGTTAAAATTAAATTTAACCTAAAACTGCCTCCTGACATATTTTGTTTAGTCTAAAGGTATCTCTGTACATAGTGAACTATAACCTAACTGGATGTGTAAACAAACTGCAACCTGCTCTTGGGTCAATCACTGAGTTTCAGCCAATCAAAGGCAGAGTCACCCAGCTATGCTAAAGTCTCTGAATTTGCTGTGACTCTGAAGGCTGCCCAATTTGCAAATTGTTTTTTGCTCAATTAAATTCTATTAAATTTAATTTGTCTAAGGTTTTTCTTTGGATTACTACCATTTTAGGGATCTAATGGCTTCTGCTCTAGATAGACAGACCTAAGCTGTGACTCTCTGATATTACTTTTTCTGCAGATATTGAGGTGGCAGTCTTTCCTATGACCTCAGTGCTTTGGTGGGCTTAAAAAAAGTTGGTTTTTAGTTTGTCCAGATTTTTCTTATTGTGGTAATAGAAATGATTACTTCCAAGGTCTTTACATGTTGGACCTAAAATTATAAGTCTCTACTTTATTTTCGAAAGGTATTTTTTGCTGGGTAGGGAATTTAAATTTTATGTGCTTTTCTTTCATAACTTTAAATACGTTGTTCTGTTATGTTCTAGCTGCTGTATTTTCTAATGAGAAATCATTCTTTGTTCCTCTGTATATTTTTTGACTGCTTTTAAATTTTTCTCTTTATCTGTGATTTTAAGAAGTTTGATTCTACTGTGCCTAGGTCTTTCTTTCTTTGTTTTTAATTTTCTTGTGTTTTTTTTTTTAAGCTACTTGAATTTGAAACTTATGGACATTATGTCTTAAATTGTTCTCTCCATGCATCTCTTTTATTTCTGGGACTCCAATTGCATGTATGTGATATCACTTAATATTGTTCTACAGGTCATGGAGGATCTTTTTATTTACTTATTTTTACTCTTTTTTGCCCTCTGTACTTCATTTTGGATAGATTTTATGCTATATCTTCAACTATAATCTTAATTTCTTATTGTCTAATCTAGAAATAATGATAGTGGGAATATATTTCATTTTATGCATTGCAATTTTTATTATAATAGTTCAAAAGTTAAATTTGGTTCTTTTTATTTTTTACTTATCTATTAATTATGTTTCTTTCTTTCCTTGAAACACTTGAACATATTGAAAACATCTTTAATAGCTATATTAAAGTCTTGTGTGCTAGTTTAATAATTTTTCTCTTTTCTAGGTCTGTTTCTATTTATTTGTTTGTTTTCTGCTTATGTGTCACACTTTCCAGCTTCTTCTGATTTCTTGTTAATTTGATAGGATGCAAGCTAATATGAGTTTTACATTTTTGAGTACTAGATTTTTTGTCCTGATTCAGAGTGGTAAAGTTTGGTATAGTAAATAATTGAGTTCTTTGTGCAGACTGATTTGACTTTTTGAGGGTAGTTTATAGCTTTTTGGGGAGCCAGCTTAGAGTAGTCTTCTATAGGGCTTGGCTAGTCCCACTACTAAGATATAAGCATTCTTGGGTCTCTGCAGAATGCCTTGTGTGTTCAACAAGGATGTTCCACTTTGTCTTCTGGGGACTTGAGCTGTTAGTGGGCTCAGAGTGTTTATCTGCCTATAACACACCAGAATTTGTTCTTTACTCAGTAATTACTCTTTCTTTAGTCCCATGGAATGATACCATATGCATGTTAGTTTTAATTGAAAATTCAAATCTTATGCAGATTTATAAAATTTGTTCTCTGCATAGCTCTCTCCCTTTGGATGTTCTGCCCTACAATTTCTATCTGCATTGGCCACTCAAAACTTCTGTTTTTATCTCCACAACTTAATGAGACCACTAGATTCTATATACATCTCACTCCTTTATGCTATGGTCTTAAAACAGCCTCCAAGTAAAGAGCCAGGGCAGTTGTAGGGCACATCTTTTTTTATTTTTATTTTTATTTTTTTTAGTTGGGATCTCACTCCATCACCCAGGCTGGAGTACAGTGGCATAATCATAGCCACCCCAGTGTCGACCCGCTGGGCTCCAGAAATCTTTCCACCTCAGCCTTCCAAGTAACCAGAACTACAGGCCCATGCTACCATGCCCGGTTAATTTTTTATTTATTATAGAGACAAGGTCTCACCAAGTTGCCTGGGCTGGTCTCGAACTTGCAGACTCAGGCAATCCACTCACCTTGGCCCCCCAAAGTGCTGGGATTACAGGCTCAACGAACCACTGAGCCTGGCCAGGGCACATCTTGTTTGGATTCTCTCAGAGTTTATGCTCCAGTACTGCCTGAATTCCAATATTTAAAAATAATAGTTTCTGGGAACCAAAGTGAAGCACAAACTCTACCTGTAAAAAGACCATCTGTATACCTAACACTGAATTGTACCCCACATTTTTAAAACAAAAATTTAAAAGATAATAATAGTTTCATATACTTTGTCCTGTGTTCTAGTTTCTTACCAAGATTCCCATGGAAATTACTGCTTCCTGGGTAAAAGTGGAATTCATAGGTTTCCCTTTTAATATGCATATTTTCTTTTGTTCTTCAATTCAGGGAATTTTTTTCCCCATGATATTTTTGAATATTTTTCTTAATCCATTTGTAGTCTTCAGGGAAAAATAGACATTACTAATTTCTGTTATTTTTTTCAACTTTGAGGCAGCCAAATTAGTGCAATTTCAGTCAATCCCAGAGAACAATCAGTGATGCATCTGTGATAAATAAACTAAACCTGCTTGGCTTAGTTCCTACTTTTTTCTTGTTAGAAATAAAGGCCTGCTGGAAGCAAGAACTAGCAAGCAGCATAACTTCTGCTTTTTATGCAACAAATTTTACTAGATTCAGACCACCCACCTCTCATGTTGAAGAGTACAATGTTCGTAAGTATGGACTAGTCCTGAAGAAAGAAGTATGCTTAATTTTTATTTCAGTTAGAGATTTTGGCTCTCATAGTAAATTACATATTTTAGGTGTGTCTTGATTACCATAAAAGTGACATTTTTGTTTATCTTCTGATGATATCATCTTTTTCATTTTTAAAATAATCTCAGCAAGAGAGAGAGGTGGTATTTGTTGTGGCCCTTTGAAATTTCCAGTGTTTGGTGTATGATTCAGAAACATTGTGAGTATAGTAGAGAGTAGTATTTGCAAATACGAGTAACTGATGCATAAGTTTTTGGTATGGTTTTGGACATTTGATTTTAATGTGTGGGCATAATTTTTGACCTTGGCAGTTGTAGAAGTTTATATTGTACTAACTTTCCATTGTTATGGCATTTAGGCACATGGTATTTGACTTTGGTCTGTGACTGTTGCTTATAAGGGACTTGATGAGTGGTAATTTCTATAGATTCAGGGAACACTTCAGGATTTTTAAAAAACCTGTTCATGAGGTAAACACGTCCTTATAAGGAATGTGAGTTGGGTTGACAAAAACAAACTCTGGGGAAAGGACACCCTATTTAGCAAATGATGCTAGGAAAACTGACTAACCATATGCAGAAGAATGAAACTAGACCCCTTCCTCTCACCATATACAAAAAGTTATCTCAGGAGGCCAGGCATGGTGGCTCACGCTTATAATCCCAGCACTTTGGGAGGTTGAGGTGAAAGGATTGCCTGAGCCCGTGGGTTCAAGACCAACCTGGGAAACTTGGCAAGACCTTATCTCTACAAGAAATCAAAAAATTAACTGGATGTGATGGCATGTGCCTATAGTTCCAGCTATTTGGAAGACTGAGGCAGAAGGATCACTTGAGCCCAGCAGGTCAAGGCTGAGGTGGCGGTGAGTATGCCACTGCACTCCAGCCTGGGCGACAGAGTGAGACTCCAACTCAAAAAAAAAAGTTATCTCAAGGTGGATTGATGACGTAAACGTGAGACCTCAAACTATAAAAATTCTATAAGAAAGCATTCTTCTGGACATAGGCCTAGGCAATGAATTCATAACCAGGCCTCAAAAGCAAAAGCAGCAAAAGACAAAATTGACAAGTGGGAACTAATCAAACTCAAGAGCTTCTGCACAGCAGAAGAAACCATCAACTGAATTAACAACCTACAGAATGGAAGAAAATATAGGCCAGGCTCAGTGACTCAGTCTGTAATCTCAGCACTTTGGGAGGCTAAGGCGAGTGGATTCTCTGAGCCCGCGGGTTCAAGACCAGCCCGGGCAACTTGGCAAAATATCGTCTCTACAATAAATAAAAAATTAGCCGGGTGTGGTAGCGTGCATCTGTAGCTCTGGTTACTTGAAGGCTGAGGCAGAAGGATCGCCGGAGCCCAGCAGATCGACGCTGGGGTGGCTGTGAGTGTGCCACCGCACTCCAGCCTGGGTGACAGAGACACTCCGACTAAAAAAAAAAAAAAAATTGCAAACTATGCATCCAGGTGTGGAGGATCATTGCATGGGATGCTTTCTTCACTAGGCTCTAGAGAGTTCAGTTTTAAGAATTGTCATTGGCTAGTTCAGATTATAAATCTCTTTAGAATACACCCCCCCCACACACATACATATATACTTTTTTTCAGTTAAATGTGAAGGCAAAATGAAAATTTAATTAGAAGGCTTCACTTTTTATTTTAATGTCCAACCAAGTCATTCTGTAGCAAGGGACTACACTTGTTGAGGTATAAGTTTGAGGTATAAGGCTGAGAATGCCTGATCATAAGAATCTGCAGGTGCTGTCTCACTTGACGGAACCTATGTTAAGTTTACCACTGAGGTGAGTGAAGTGAAAATTAAGAAGTTTTCAGCACATTTGAAAGGAAAAAGAAAAGCACCTTAAATAAGACTACAAGACTGAGCCTGTTTCTACTGCAAATTTCTATCTTTGTAGGAAGCAATGGATACATCAGGATGCCTTAGATTGTGTTGCAGTAATAAACAATCCCTTTAAACAATTAAAGCTCAGTGGCTCTTAACACAACTCAGCTTTAATTCTTCCTCTTGCCACATGTCCTACTTGTGCTGGAAGGCCTTGCTCACTGCAATCTTTTGGAGACGTAGACCGACAGATGCTCCACCTCAACACTTGCTTCCACAATCACTAATGTAAAAAAAAAGGAAAGAATGAAAGGGGGAACGTGGATAATTGCATATCGACTTTTAAAGTTGCCACATGGAAGAAACATATTGCACTTCCATTCATATTTCTCTGACCTAAGAAAGTTACACAGAAAGTGAAATTCAATCTTCATGTTTGCCAGGAAGGAGAGGGGAGGCAGAACATACCCTAATGTCTTCCACAGTTGTTCTATGCATCAAAATATTTGTTTCAATCTCCTTTTTATGTGCAAAATACACTTACTCCTATCCCAAGGGAAACAACCAAAAAATCCTATAATGACAGCAAACGTGAAGTCCAAGCTGTCTGGTGATGTGCTGTAGTCTCTCCAGCAGGTCCAGATATGGTGCTTTTTGGTCTAGAGACTTTAGGGACGAAGTGATAAATTTTTTCTCCTTTACACATTGAGTCTACAGTGATAGTTTGGGGACAAAATAATTGCAATAATCTTTCCTGCTCGGAAAAGGAACAATTGGGAGAGGTATAGCCACTAAACAGACATTTTGGGAGCTCTTTCACAGAGAGTGAGCACTAGCCCTGGTTCTTAAAATGTATGTACAATTAGTGTAACTCATGACCTCTGTCTACCTCTTTATTCATTCTACCTGGAGAAGGTAGAATGATTTATCATCATTAATTTTTTAAAAATAAGGCTGGGCGCGGTGGCTCAAATCTGTAATTCCAGCACTTTGGGAGGCTAAGGCGAGAGGATTGCCTGAGTCCAGGGTTTCGAGACCAGCCTGGGCAACTTGGCGAGACCTTTTCTCTACAATAAATCAAAACATTAGCTGGGCATGGTAGTGCGGGCTTGTAGTTCCAGTTACTTGGAAGGCTGAGGCAGAAGGATCGCCTGATCCCAGCAGGTCGAGGCTGTGGTGGCTATGAGTGTGACACTGTACTCCAGCCTGGATGACAGAGTGAGACTAACTCAAAGAAAAAAAAAGACATATTTAAAAAAAATAAATTGAGGATGCTTACTTAGGTCAGGACTGTCCCTCTTTGTCATAAGAGTGAGAAGTCTTCAGGTAGCAGGCATTCACCTCTGCTTCTCCATGTCTACCTAATTGACACCCCATCATTCTACCTCTCAGGTGAAATGATCTACCCTGATTTAGCATTGCTTAGTGGGTAAGATAAGTATATCATTTACTGTGATTCACCTGAACTACTAAGCTACAACCTCAGGCTTTATCAAAAATAAGTTCTCCCCCCGTTTGTACCTACTACTCTTTTGTCTCCCAAACATACTTAGGCAAAACTGTTCTTAAAAATATGCAGTTTTCCTAATTTCTTTGGCTCTTTATTTTTGATGACTCCTGCGTCATGCAAAACTTATATTAAAATAGATGTATGGCTGAGTGCAATGGCTCAAGCCTATAATCCCAGCACTTTGAGAGGCAGAATTGAGAGGATTGCCTGAGCCCAGGGTTTGAGACCAGCCTGGGCAACTTGATGAGGCCTCGTCTCTACAATAATTAAAAAAAAAAATTAGCAGGGTATGGAGACATGCGCCTGTAGTTCCTGCTACTTGGAAGGCTGAGAAGGAAGGATCACCTGAGCCCAGCAGGTTGAGACTGCAGTGGCTGTGGGTATGCCACTGCATTCCAGCCTGAGTGACAGTGAGACTCTGACAGAGTCTCACTCTGTCGCCCAGACTGGAGTGCAGTGGCCGTTCCAGGCCACTGCAGCCTCGACCTGCCGGGCTCCGGTGATCCTTCCTCCTCAGCCTTCCAAGCAGCTGGAACTACAGGCGCACGCTACCACGCCCGGCTAATTTTTTTGATTTTATTGTAGAGATGACGTCTCGCCAAGTTGCCCAGGTGGGTCTCGAAGCCGCGGGCTCAGGCAATCCACTCACCTCAGCCTCCCAAAGGTGCGGGATTACAGGCTGAGCCACCGAGCCCGGTTTGTATGCTTTTTCTTGTCAATCTCTTTTGTTGCAGGGGTTTCAGCCATGAAGCTTGTGATGGATGAGGAAAATATATTGCTTTATTCTCTCCTATATATTCTTGCACCCAACATAGGGTGGCTGAGATACTCAAGGTTTTAGAGCCTGTAGATGAAATTCTGGGGCAACTGACAAAATGCTGGTGGAAAGGTAAGAATTCATGCTAAGGTCAACTGTCTCAGATCTCTGCCTATAGCACTGTGTAGAAAGAAAAAATTTTTCTTGTCCTTTCCTTTTCAAATTCAGATTAGTAAGAGAAATTTAAAAATTTTTTTCTGGATTGTGGCCCTTGTTCCCTGTTTAATGTGTGATTTTGTCTTGTAAAATTGTCTTTTGTTATAGAGATCTAAGCTATGAACCTTGTTATAGTTAAGAAAAAGATTACTTTTTCTCCCCTATGATACAAATAAGGTGCACCCTTTTATCTCTTAGATTCTCACATAGAATAAAATTATCACAAAGAAGGATTACCTTAGAATGATGAATATAATTATTTTTACTATGTATTGGCAAATTGCTGTCCAAAATATGTGTATAATTTATGCTGATGACAACACATGTGTGTATGTATTTTTGTTAGCACTGCATTATCTAAGTTTAAAGGCCATTATTAATTATTATTAGGTATGTATGAGTATATAATTTAAAAGGCAATAATAATTATATGTCATAATATGTGTTATTGTTTTTTAAAATTGCACATTTTTTAAATACTGGTGAGGTCAAACTCTTTAATGTTTTGCTTATTCACAAAGTGTATGTTTTAAGTTAATTATCATCCATATTTTTGTTTATTTAAGTCTGCCTTGTCATTTTAATTTTTTGATTGTTGTTTTCTAAAAAGTTTGTTTTGTGTGAAGTTTGTTAATTATTTTCTTTTGTTGCCTTTATTATATTTATTATTTAAAAATATATTTATTATTTTATAAATATATTTATATAGTATAGTATTATATTTATTTCTTAAAAAGTCATTACTTCTCCAAAGAGCTGAAAATTAATTTATTTTCTAATTTTCTATAATTTTAATAGACATGAAAGGCAACGTACTCATTTATCTAACAGAAAATATTTTTATGAATAATGTTAAGTATATCTCTATTTTTTTGACAAATTTCGAATCATTAATACTATAGAAGATTTTTATAATAATCAGAGTTGTGCAGAAATTGAGTGGTTTGCTATCTCTGGGGGGTTAACATATTCTGGACAGTTACCCTATTATGTGTTTCAAGTTTCAAATGGGGTGAAGTAGATTTCTCTTTTTCTTTTTTGATTAGGTGTCTCACTCTATCATCCAGGCTGGAGTGCAGTGGCATGCTGCTCATGGCCACTGCATCCTCGACCTGCTGGGTTCAGGCAATCCTTTCATCTCAGCCTTCCAAGTAGATGGAATTACAGGCATGCACTACCATGCCTGGCTGATTTTTTGATTTAATGTAGAGACAGGGTCTCACCAAGTTGCCCAGGTTGTTCCATACCCCTGAACTCAGTCACTGCACCTAGCCTAGAAGATGTTTTAAGAGCCCTTTTAAATTTAAAATTCAAGAAAAAGATGAGTTTAGAAGGAAAATTAAATGTATTCTATTTCTTACTTATGAGATATTTCTTTTTTTTTTTTTTTGAGTTGGAGTCTCACTCTGTTGCCCAGACTGGAGTGCATTGGCCGCTCCCAGCCACCGCAGCCTCGACCTGCTGGGCTCCGGCGATCCTTCCACCTCAGCCTTCCAAGTAGCCGGAATTACAGGCATGCGCTACCACGCCCAGCTGATTTTTTTTTTTTATTTATTGTAGAGATGAGGTCTCGCTGCCCAGACGGGTCTCGAACCCGCGGGCTCAGGCAATCCACTCACCTCAGCTTCCCAAAGGTGCGGGATTACAGGCTGAGCCACCGAGCCCGGCTGAGAAATTTCTTGTGAGAAAAATAAACTCTATTGCTTTTCAAATCACGAATTGCAAAGAATTATGATGAAAGACAATAAAAAAACCAAATAAAATATTTCTTTATTTAGAAAGCATTTCTCCATTAACAAGAAGTAATCTACCTAAAATCACAAATCAAACCTTTTCACACTTATTCTGTTAGCCTTTACAAGCAACCAACTTTGAAATGTTCATCATTCTCCCATACTGCTTGATTTGCCACAGAGCAGAGCTAGTGATGTATCTTTTAAGTGTTTAGAGAGACAGTTTCTTTGATTCTTTAAATAACTTATTCTATTTGTCAGGTACAAACCTCGTCTCAATGGAAAGCAGGGCTCAATTGTCCATAGTCTGAGGCAGTTTCTGATAGAATTTTTTATAACCACTTTAAATTCCACATTGACTGCTGTTGCTACATGCCTGGCACAATGGAACTCATGATGGTTTTGTGCTAGAAGTCTTTAAAGCCTTACAGTAGTGTATATCTTTATTGGACACAAAAAATATGTCACCCAATATATGACTGAAAAGTTACATTATGTGGAAGAGATTTTCATTGATAAAGAAAATCTCCATTTGTAAGGGCCTCTCTCTTCTCTGCACCAGAAAGAGAAGGATGACTAAGTCACAGGAACTCTTATTCAATGAAGATGACATTGACTTCTGGCCAACTTGTTTTAACTGAGTCTTTCTCTACAGTTATTTATTTTTTTCCCAGAGGATAGTACTTACACCTAAAGCAAATTATACTTTTGAGATCTACTCTGAAGATTTACTAATTTTCCTGGGTTATTGTTTGTGTATGTCTTCCAAGGAGATGTACATATTATCAGAAACATAAGAGGTATACCTATTATTAAACTTCTGTTTGTTTTTCTCTTGTTGATCTGTCTTTTGTTATTGGGGGTCTCATTTAAGAACTACAAAAGGTAGAGAAAAAATCATTTTCCACCCTTACACCTGTATCTGGAAGCAGGACAGGACAAAAAATAAGATAATTTACTCATTGAAGATGTTGTGGCTCACAAAACAATAGCTCTGAATATACTGAGTACTTTAAGCCAAAGGAGATTGAAAGGCCTCAGAAACAACCTCAGAACCAAGATCACTCTTTCTTCTAATCTCTCTTCCTTTCTCTCCTGTTTAGGGAGAGGCTTTCTCTGAAGTTGTCTAAAGAGGTTCTTCCAGAAGAAATGTGATTATTATGAACTTCCATTGAAATCTATGTTAACCAGGAAAAATAAATTCATATCACAGGATAAAATACTAAAATGTTTCTATGCCTAGCACACCATACCCAGACAGACTTTTTACCTATTATTCTGAGGGCTGCTATCTAAGAGAACTTTATCTGCATAAAAAGACAATCTTTGTTCATCACACATTCCCTCCTCTCACTCTTCCATAGCTTGTGTCACCACTTCTCTACCAGTAGTCACTCTTTTTTTCTATAGCTCCAAGTGATATTTAAGCTTCAGTCAATCTTTTTTTTACGACTCATACTTTGCAGGACCTCCACGCATACGCACATAATCAATTTGAATGTTTTTTCTTAAGTTTATCTTTCTACTGTCAAGCTTATCCCAGAGACTAAAATGATCAAACTTTCAGAAAATAGAGAAAAAGTTCACAATTTTCCCACAAAAACCTACGTGGTATAAAAAGCATCAGTTATTTCTATTTACAAACAGAAAAAAAAACAACAGCATAGAAAGACTAAGATCTAATTTTTGTTGTCAGAAGAGTCATTTATCTTATAGGACAATTACGTAGTGATAATTGTGTGTCAGATATATTACAACCCTATGAAATATTATTATTATTTTAAGTCAGGATCTCACACTGCCACCCATTCTGGAGTGTAGTGGCATTATTATGGTCCAAATAATGCTCAGCTGCTCTCCCTTGATACTGATAAATCAAAGGGGTGGGGAACTGGTAGAAAAAATTTTATTGTCTGAATTCAAATCCAGGGAGCAGAGCTGGACTTGAGGTCTTTCTAAAATGGTTATTCCCCACTTCAGGTCTCGCAGTCCATTTTTATAGCCCAGAGTTGTCGGTACCTATATATTAGCCTTGTGATCAGTATAGCATTGTATAGAACTTAAGTTACAGCTGCATTTCACATTTAGATAGTGACATTTAGAGTAAAGGAAGTTTATAAGGCCTAAGACATCATGCATTGCAAAAGTTATGCAAATCACAAGACTTATGATTACATTGATGCAAAAGCTACACAAATCATAAGACTTACAATTACATTGAGATTATATTGTTCAAACCTATGACTATGGAGAAAGGGAGTAAATAGGAATTTACATCTTTGCCCACAGTCTGCAGGGAAGTCAAGGATCCCCTATAGCTACTTGCTAGGAGTACATAGAAAACAAGGGAACTCTCAGTAATGTGGTCAGGAATGTGTATAAGTGCTTGAACCCTTGCTATGCCCTTCTCTAGGGGCTGTTGCAGTATGGACAGACATTAGTGGGTCTCTGTATCAGCATGATCATAGCTCACTGTAGCCTAAACCTCTGGGCTCAGGAGATCCTTCCACCTCAGACTCTCAAGTGGTTGGAACTATGGCCGCTATACCTGCCTAAATTTTTGCTTTTTATTTTTTTAGAGACAAAGTCTCTCTCTGTTGCCCAGGCTGGTCTCGAACTTCTATGCTCAAGCAATCCTCCTGCCTTGGCTTCTCCAAATGCTGGGACTACAGATGTGAGCCACTGCACCTGGCCATAATCATTATTTTTATTTTCATTTTAATTGAGGATGCTGAAGCTCAGAGAAGTTAAGTAACTATCTCAAGTCACACAATCTAGCTCCAGCGACTGTATTGCTCACCATTCAGTAAGGCTAGGACAAGGAACAAAACTCTCTGACTTGTGGGGTTAATCCTATTTTTAGTAAACAAGGTAAGTACACATTCAGTTATCTAATGAGTAACCAAAGCCATATTCACATTTCTGTCCAATGTACTCTTGGGAAGAAAAAAATTGCTTTCTTCTGTCTTTTTAGGTTCTTTGGCTGGTCTGTGAATTGAATTGACATAGGCAGATTAGTAGGAGAAAAACAATTTTAATAATGTATGTATGCATGGAAGTCCCACAAAAATATGAGACTTGAAGCAAGATGATTGAGACTTATATCATCCTAAGCTACAGAGAAGAATAGAAGTTTAGAGCTTGGGGGAGATGATGGAGACAAATTATAAGATGGTGAGGGAAAAGGCCTGGTTAAGATGGCTAAGAAAAGCACCTTAAACAAAGGGTAAAACTTATTTTATAGATTTAAGTTGATGTCTTCTCTATGGATTAAGAATTTCTAGTGATTTTGTCACCTTTCTCTTGCCGGTTCAGAGAGGGAGACACTCTTACAAATGGAGATTTCTTCTATAGATGCAAACTTCTCTTTAAAAAGAGTAACTTTTCTGGGCTTCTGTGACTGCAATTTTTCAAAATAATCAGGTTAAAATAATCAATATGCCAAAGAGGCATACTTCTGAGTGATATATTTTGGTCTTCTACAGTCATATTTGGGGCATGGGGCGGGGAAATGTTCTGAACCTCAGCAGTACCTACACTATTAATTGTTTATCAAATGTTCTTACCAATCATATTGCTGTATCTGATTTGCTGCTGCTTTAATAAGTGATTTCACCACAAAAGAAAAACAAAGCCAATTCTCTTCCATAAGAAGTTGAACCACTTGTACATAAAGTCATAAAATAGTGAACATTTGAGCTGAAAACCATATTCTTTCAAGGATACATGTATTAAAGCAAGACTTATTGTTTGGCTGCTTTAAAGAGATAAAACGGAAACCAAACATGAATGTGGTCAGGCTATAAAGGATGGGAAGAGTCTCATGCATTCTTTCCTGCTGAGAGTTGGAAGAGAACCACACCAATCCTATTCTTACCACTATGCTTGCTCACAAATAATATGAGGGCAAGAATAACCATTTGCCAACAGACATAGATAAGGAGAATACCACATTATTTAATGTGCTGTAAAATAGGATGCAGAAAATAATTATGGTGATTTTTCTCACTTCTACTTTAAACTGCATTTCTTGCTGCAACTAAGAAGTATCAGCTAACTTTGCTGAGACTAATGTAAGGGAAGGACCCATGAGCTTACAAAAATTATCCTCTATTTGTAGTCTGTTTGGTTTTTCATTTCCTTCTTAAATGAAGTGCAAATCTTAAAGAATTATGCTAAAATGGTTAATCATTTCAGGTTTCTTTGAAATAATTTATAGTGTTTTTTTTTTTTAGAAAACATAGAGAAAACAGAACGTGAGCTAAAAATGTCAATATTTGTAACAGAGGTATCAATATTTTTATTAGTATGTCCTCTTGTCATAGTAGAATATTTACTTTTGTGCATAATGAGCTCAAGCATTTCTTTAACCAGAACTTTGAGCCGCTTGCTTACGAGAACTGCAACATATGGTTTTCCTCTTCCACTTTTTAATATTTTGGTCTCCAGTGAATCCGCATACAAAAGCTTCCTTCCTTTAGCTAGAGTCCACAAATGAAAGGCTTTTCTTTTTCTGATTGTAGATTAGCCTGCCAAGAAACAAAAACGAGCTGGAGAACATCACTTTAATTTATTGATGGGATACAGATGACACGGAAGTCTGTCCTCTTCCAGGCTTTTGGGAACGCTTTAGGCTGACCCAGCACAGCTGAGTTCATACGGCAAAGACAGCCTTTGCCAAAAACCAAAGCCATAGTCATTGCAAACCTCTGAACCAAAACATTCCTTTAGTGCTTGAGTTTCCCTATAATTTGTGTAGATTCCCTTTTTGTCAATGAAACTAGCAGTGGATAACTAGCTCAGTGCAATCAGACAAAACAACTGTACCATTCATTCTGTAATTAGATGATAGCTGTACTGCATGCTTTATGGTTTCCGTTCTTCATTCTTTCCTTTCTTTTCAAGTCCTTGGAGACAAGCTCTGGATGTTTGGCAAAGTAGAGGTTCTTGTTGAAAAATATCCTGTCTTTTTTATTTCAGGGTTACTAATAAGTTCTATTCTCAGAGGCAAAAAACATTAGATGTACACAGCAGGGGAGGATCAGCCAAGTTAAAAAAAAAAAAAGTTTGGTTCTTATGTATATTACCTTTTGCTTCACTTTATGGTTTTGCCTGATGCAACACTGAAGAAGGTTTTACTCTTATATCTAACAGCATGTAAATGAATTTGATACTCAAGCTAAATGCATATTGCAGACCTTACATAAATTACTTTCTAAACTTTCAGATGTAAAAATTTTAAGAAAAGTGAAGCCGGGCCAGAAAGATGGGAAAAAATAAATGGAGAGTGAGGCTGTGTGATTAGAGTTCATCTGCTTTGAAGAGCACATAGCAGATTAAATTACTGCTTTTGAAACTGGGCTAAGAATTGTGTGCTAATGCTTTTTATTTTTAAACTGTTTTGTTTCTTAAACCTCTTTTTAAAAAAAGAGAAGTTTCTACAAGAAAACAGTAACATTATCTCACATTTTGTGCCATTACTGCCTTTAAGGTGTCGAGGTGTCATATTTGCAAAGTTGATGTTTCCTACCTTCACTGAGAATTGTCTGGTCCTGTCAGTCAGGAGTTTTGGTTGAAGGAACACAGCTTGAGCTAGCTGAAGGAAAAGAAGGACGTCTTTGGTTGCTCTTCTACACTGGGAAGGGCAGGAATGGAGCTGTCTTCAAGAATGTCTGGAATTAGGGACCTAGGTCCTCATCAGGATTCTTTCTCCTTCTCCTTCTCATCCTGCTTCTACATTAGCTTGACCTTTTTTTTTTCCTCTTGGACCACCTGGAAATACAGCTAGAAAGATGACTAATGAATCTTTCAGCCTCAATTACAGCTCTGAGATAAAAAGTTTGAAAAAGACTACTCTTCAAGAGCACCTGCATAATGAACATTTGTATACTTAACTCTGGATTATACCCCACACATTTAAAATAAAAAATTAAGAAAAGAAAAAGAAATAGCCTACTCTTTTCTTAAACTCCAGGTTACACAGCAGAGTATTGCTATTTGCTTGACTTGGTGGCATGTCCCTTCTCTTGACACCAATCACCTTGGACATTGAGATGAGATGTTATTACTGGCCCAGCCTAGGTTGTAAATTCATCCCTGACTCTGAGGCACAAGAGATGGAAGACAGAAACAACAACAACAACAACAACAAAAGTCATTAGAAATCTTTGTTTCTGTTCCTCAGTTTATCCACTTGAAACTAGTTTTTAATGTTTGGAAATGCCATGAGTTAGGATTCTTCTTTGAAAACATAGTATAACTGAATATACCAGGTAGATTTTAGTTGTACAATTGGGGAGGCAGGGTGTGGTCAATGGAATTGCCAAGAAAATAGTGTTTATAATCCTTGGCTAGGTGTTTGAACAAAAGAAAATTTTATAATTGTATTGAGGTTAAGGTTTTCTTCTACTCGGAGGAACATTTGAAGTCTTTTTTTTTTAAGTATTACTCAATGGTAAAGTAGTACTTACTGTACATTACTGTTAAATAACAGTCTATTTTTTCTCATTATTAAGGTGGAAAACAAGTTGGCCTGAAGGTTGGCTGTAGTTGTGCATGGTGGAAAGGGGTGCTCACCTTGCTCCCGATCAGGGTTTGGCGATATATTTTTCTGTAAATGATCAGATAATAAATATATTTGGCTTTGTGGGTCATATAGTCTCTACTGCAAGTATTTGACTTTGCTCTTGAAGTGGGAAAACAGCCATAGGCAATATGTAAATTAATGACTATGGTTGTGTTCAAATAAAGCTTTATTTACAAATAGAGTGTGGACATTGTCTACCTTGACATTCATAATGTGTGTCTAAGAGGTGAGTACAATGAAATTTTAAATAAATCTTATGTGTCATTAGCATTTAGAAGTGTTCTTAATGACCTAAGAGTAGACTTACAGAAATGACTTAATCAGAAGATTGGCTATTAAATATAGTATATAAAAATTAAAAATGGTAATTCTTGAGTAAAAATTATAATCACAGTTAAACTATTTCCATTATTGAAAAGTGCTTGCAGATGCACTGTTTATTTTATGTTAAAAAGTTTTTCAAGAGTGAACATAGCATGGACTGAAATTGAAATCTAACATAAACCTTTAGAATAAAATTCATTGTTTTCCAGGATGTGGGCATACCTAACTTTTTACCTGTTTTACTTCTGGCACAAAATGGTTACTGGCAAAATATATGATGAGAAAACTTGTTCTGTTATTTGCAATGCTTGCAGTCATGTGAGTGTACTATTACTACTTGACATTTGAAATATGTCTCAACTGAAACATGAAACTTTTTATGAACTGAAAAACTTGGAATTTCTTCAAGCAGAGGATTATATTTACAGTATAACATTCAATATTTCCATTATATCCCTTTATTTTTAGGCATTTATTAGCTAGTTATAAACAGATCACTCTGGGACCAATCTTGATGTACTTCTTAAATGTGATGATTGCATCAAGTACAAGTATTTTTCATATTTCATTAATTCTAAGATGCACTTAAAAAAAAACATTTTAACCTCTTCTGAAGTCAGTGTTCTTCTAATGATAGAAGACATCTTACAAATTGATGTCTGCCAGGTTACAGCCATAAAACAGTTGTAATTGCTTGCCTGAAATTGGTCTGAAAACCCTCCTTTGAAAGCTTATGGTAACATACAGAAAGTTAGCATGAGTATT
The DNA here is from genome assembly GCA_027257055.1 of Cephalopachus bancanus. NCBI lineage: Eukaryota > Metazoa > Chordata > Mammalia > Primates > Tarsiidae > Cephalopachus > Cephalopachus bancanus. Next base: position 3,142,908 of record JAPVLO010000068.1, read on the forward strand.
TAAGGTATAAGGGTCAAGGTCATGGAAGAAAAGTCTTGAGAACATGGGAGTGCTTTTTAAATGATGTGCCTAACACCAGCTTTGATATTATAAAGGAGGTCACATGTGGAAAGTCATAGACAAAAATGATGCTTGGTCAAAATATGATTTAGAAGATCAATGTGTAAATACAAGGTAGTTTGGAAATATCTTTACTGGTTTATTTTGCTAACATATTCCTTTTTATATACACATAAGAATAGTATACAATAAATATATATCTAAAAAAGTCTGAAAGAACACTTCTAATAAGTATACAAAATTCTAAGTGATGAATAAACATTGCATCACAGATTAATTGGAAGCATTTTTTTCTTAGTGGTATATCAGATAATGGTGCTTTCTATAATTAGTTATGTGTTAGATTCAATAATAAAAAGTAATATATATTTAACTTAATACCAACTTTGTTTCTTATACTTGAAGTGATCATAGTAATCACTTCACTGCTCTTATTAAAGAAAATTCAATTTGTTAACTAAAAAAGCATAGCAACAACAGCATCTGCTTGCTCATTGAACTCTGATTCTTCCAAAATCCACTTAAAACATATCCAGCATGAATACTTAATTTTATTCTACTGAATCTAAATGCATCTTATAAAATTACCAAGGCTAAATTGTGATCATGATCGTCAGTCTCAGTTTCACTTTCATGCTTTCTTTTTAATGTTTTGGAGGACTTGTTGAATGTATTTTATGATGACACTGAGGCAGATTTTTCAGTTCAGCCTGGGCTTCGGGAGTGTCAGCTCAGTGAGTCGGCCAGCCAAGCCCCAGAGAGGGTCGTTGAGGGGCTGGTAAGCCTAGCCCCTGGAGTATTGGCTCTAATGGGCTGGCAAGCCAAGCCCTGAGAGTGTTGCTGGTTTGTTGGGCTGGCAAGCCTAGTCGCGGTGTGTCTCAGCTTTGGAGTCTCACCTTCTTCCGGCAACCTCTTGGTTCAGCCAGCTCCAGCGACTGGCTCCAGGGGCACACAGCTCTTCAGCTCTGATGATCTTCTGCAGCTCTTCAGGTCTCAGTTCTTCAGGACTGAGGTTTTTTTCTCATGCCCAGGAAGAATGAGGGACACTGACCGCTGGAAAGTGAGAAAGCAGGATTTATTGAGAGGACAGAAAAGCTCCCACAGTGGGAGAGGACATGAGGCGTTTGCCCATCTGGGGCTGAAAATCTGGTGCTTATATAGCCCTAAGTCCAAGTGGATTGGCTAGCACTAGCTGTGAGCTGTAACTGTTCTGATTGGTCAGTTTGAAGGTCCAATTGGCAGGAGGTAGGGGCCTAATGGTGAGCTGATTGGTTGCTTTTTGATCCCAACAGTGAGTACCTAAGCTCTAGCTTGAAAGCCTCACAAGGGAGCTTGTTTACCAATGCTGAGACTGAGAGGCCTGCTGGGAGTACACTACACTGTTGTCAGAGGACCCTCCTGTCTGTCTGCCTAGCCTTTCTCTAGCTATCACCTATCTCCACACCATTTTACTGCCAATAAGAATAGTTTGGGGGCCAGTCGCAGTGGCTCACATCTGTAATCCTAGCACTTTGAAAGGCCAAGGGGGGAGGATTGCTTGAGCCCAGGAGTTCGAGATCAATCTGGGCAAATAGCAAGACATCAGCTATATCATAAATAAAAAAAAAATAGCCAGGTGTGGTGGCATGCACCTGGAGTCCCAGTTACTCAGGAGGCCAAGGCAAAAGGATTGCCTGAGCCCACCAAGTTGAGGCTGCAGTGAGCCATTATTGTGCTACTGAACTCCAGCCTGGGCAAGAGGGCGACTCAAAAACAGAAAAAGAAACAAAGAAAGTAAGAGAGAGAAAGAAAAAAAAAATTGGACCCATTTAATGATAGCTAAATTAAAAAATTTTAAGCTGCAGGCGTGACAACACTGATGATTTTCTAGATATCAGCGACTATCTTCCTTTTACCCAGAAGGATATATATTGGCAAGTAGTTAGTGTCAGTGTCTACTACTTTAGTTGAAACAGATACAAATTCCAGGGTTGGTGAGTCTAGGCTGGGAGTCTTAGTCTGCTGGAAACCAAACTTAACAGTTAACTAAGGAAGGGTTGCTGAGAGATCTACCTCAGACTGCCCTTGAGGTGATACCAACACAACCCGGATGGGAGTGATGTCTGCACATGGGCACAACATTGCTCACCACTCAACTCTCCCACTAGGACTGGTGAACCTTCAGAATATTCATGTAAAACTTTGTTGTTAATATTTCCTGACTAACCATTATGTACATGTCTTTATCAAAAATAGCATGCTATTGTAGAAGTACCAGTATTCAAGTCTCACTTGTTTATTTTTGTTTTTGTTGCTTTTACTTTTGAGATCTTAACCATAATGTCTTTCTTTACCTAGACCAATATCCTGAAGTGTTTTCCCTGTTTTCTTCTGCTAATTTTATAGTTTCATTTAAGTCTTTAATCCATTTTGAGTTGATTTTTTGTATATGGTGAGAGATAAGGGTCCAGTTTCATTGTTCTGCAAATGAATAGCTAATTTTCCTAGCACCATTTATTGAAGAGGATGTCCTTTTCTCAGCGTAGGTTCTTGGTGCTTTTGTTGGTATCAATTGGTTATAAATACATGGATATATTTTTGGATTCTATAATCTGTTTCATTGGTCTATATGTCTGTTTTTATGCCAGTATCATGCTCTTTTGATTACTATCTCTTTGTACTATATTTTGAAATTAGCTAATGTCATGCCTCTAGAGTTGTTCATTTTGCTTAGAATTGCTTTGTCTATTCGACCTGCTTTTTGGTTCCATACAGACTTTAGGGTTTCCATAATATTTCTGTGAAAAATGACATTGGTATTTTGATAGAAATTTTATTGAATCTGTAGATTTCTTTGAGTATGGCCCTTTACAATATTAAATTTTCTGATCCATGAGCATGGGATGTCTTTCCATTTCTTTGTGTATTCTTCATTTTATTTTTTCAGCTTTTTGTAGTTTTCCTTGCAGAGGACTTTTACATCTTTGGTTACATTTAGTCTTAGGTTTTTTATTTGTAGCTTTTATAAATGAGATTGCCCTTGAATTTCTGTCTTAGTTCACTATTTTGTAGAAATTCTGCTAAGTTTGTAGAAATTCTACAGATTTTTGTATGCTGGTTTTTTATTCTGCAACTTTACTGAATTTAGTTATCAGATCCAAGAACTTTTTGGTGGATTCTATAGGTTTTTCTAGATATTAGACTGTGTCATCTGCAAAGAGGGATAATTTTACTTCTTCTATTTCAATTTGGATGCATTTCACTTCTCTTTCCTATTGCTCTGGGGCTAGGACTTCTAGTATGATATTGAACAGGAGTGGTGAAGGTGGGCATCTTTGTCTTCCAGTTCTTAGTGGAAAGGCTATCAATATTTTCCATTCAGTATGATGTTAACTGTGGGTTTGTCATATATGGTCTTGATTTTGTTGAGGTATATTCCTTGTATGCCTGGTTTGTTGAGAGATTTTTTGAAGGGATGTTAAATTTTATAAAATACTTTTTCTGTGTCTATTGAGATGATTGTATTTTTTTTTTTTTTGTCCTTCATTCTACTAAAGGGATGTATCATGCTTATTGATTTTCATATGTTGAACCATCTTTGAATCTCTGGAATAAACCCCATTTGATCATGGTGTATATTTTTGGCATGTTGTTGAATTTGGTTTGCTAGCATTATGTTACGGAATTTGCATCTGTGCTCATCATAAATATTGGCCTGTGGTTTTATTTATTTATTTATTTTTTGTTGTGTCTTTGATTGGTTTTGGTATTGAGGTAATGCTGGCATCTTGGAATGAGTTAGGATTGCCTCAACTTTATTTTTTGGAGTAGTTTGAGGAGAATTGGTGCTAGTTCTTTGTAACTTTGGTAAAATTTGTCAGTGAGTCATCTGGAGCTGGGCTTTTCTTTAATGGGAGATTTTATTACTGAATCAGTCTCATTGCTGCTCTGTTCAGGTTTTACATTTTTTGGTTCGATTTTGGTAGGTTGCGTGTGTTTCTAAATTTATTCATTTCCTCTAGATTTTCCAGTACAGTCTCTAATTGTTTTTGTGTCTCTGTGAAATAAGTTCTAATGTGAAATAAGTTCTAATTGCCTATCTGATTTTGTTTATTTGGGTCTTAACTCTCTCTCTCTCTCTCTTTTGTCTAGCTAGTGGTTTATCAATTTCATTTATCTTTTCAAAAAACTAACTTTTTGTTTCAGTAATCTTTTGTATTGCTTTTTAGTCTATTTCATTTTGTTCTGCTCTAGTCTTTACTTCTTTCAAATTTGGTTTGCTCTTGCTTTTGTCTATTATTATTATTACTTTAAGTTAGCGACGAGGTCTGTCTATGTTGCCTAGGCTATTCTCAAACTCCTGGGCTCAAGCAATCCTCTCACCTTGGCCTCCCAAAGTGCGAGATTATAGGTGTGAGTCACCATGCTTGGCTGGGCTTTTGTTTTATTGATTGATTGATTGATTGATAGAGGTCTCATTCTGTCACTCAGGCTGGAGTGCAGTGGCATGATCACAGCTCACTGCAGCCTCCAACTCCTGGTCTCAAGCGATCTCCCTGCCTCAGCCTCCCAAGTAGCTGGGACTACAGGTGCCTGCAACCACGCCCTGATAATTTTTACATTTTTTGTAGAGACAGGGTCTTGCTTTGTTGTCTAGGCTGGTCTCAAACTCTGTGCTCTAGCAGTCCTCTTGCTTTGGCCTCCCAAATTGCTGATATTACAGGTGTTAGCTGCTGTGCTCTGCTCAGTCTTTTTTTTTTTTTTTTAAAATAAAGTTACTTAGCCAACAAATGTGTGGTCAAGTCTGCTGTAGGTGAAAGCCAATGTGATTATTTATGTAAAATCATAATCCATTAATTCTTTCATGTTACCAGATTAATTTGTATGGAATATAGCCCAGTTCATGTCCTTATTTCCTAATACTCCTGGAAGCACTTGAAATACAGTTCGGATTCTTCTGTCACTGAGTACGTTTAAAAAAATGTTCTATCTCAGAGATAGAAAAGTTTCAAAAAGAAACTTTTTCTCCTCATCTACTCTTCCTCTCCTCTTCCTCGTTTTCTCCTTCTTTCTTTTCTCTTTCTCTTTTCATAAGCACACACAAACACAAATACACACACATATACATACATGTGTGTGTGTATATATATATATAGATACAAATTATATATATATGTAATTTTATATCTATATATATAAAATTGGCTAGATACTATATCAACATTGGGAACTTCCTAAGTAATATCAGTGGGAAAAATCTTTCATCTCACTTGATGTCACTGATATTTTAAGATTATTGGTCCTGAGTAACCATGTGAATTTTATAGATGAATTTGCCTTTCTGTTGAGCACCTTAATGTTTCTCTATGAGTGTTTTTTCTTGGGTCTTAGAAGTAGCAGAAGTTCTTGTTTATCTTAACTTTTGTTGTTATAGGTGGCATATGTTGACTTTCTCAATATGTATTCCAAACTCTTTCTCCCTTGACTGGGATCATGAAGAGGGTAAATCTTACCATATTTTACTGTCATCTGACATCTTTCATTAGTCTCTTTGTAACTGTCTTGGCCAGAGCGTAATTTCCTATTCCCACTGCCTCGGCTGTCAGTCACCTTATGCGTCTGTATGGTAAAACAACATCATTGTCAGTTGTTTCATCCAGAAATATACTGACATAACTATTTTCATATTTACTACAGACCTATAATGAAAATATCATATGATGTAATAATGGACAGGTAAATTTACTACTTAGTACCTTAATAATACTTTAGAGGAGTGAGGATGTCAGATTTGACAAATTTGAATTATACAAAAGTAAATTACATCTGGACAAGAGAATACAGAGGGTAAGGAACATGGGAGTTTTGTACAGAGGGGGCAAATAAAGATGAGAAAGGAGGCTAGGCTTTGGGAGGCCGAGGCGAGTAGCTTGCCTGAGCCTGCAGATTTGAGACCAGCCCGGACAACTTGGTGAGACCTCATCTCTACAATAAATCAAAAATTAGCCGGGTGTGGTAGCGCACGCCAGTAGTTCCAGCTACTTGGAAGGCTGAGGCGGAAGGATCGCCAGAGCCCAGCAGGTCGATGCTGGGATGACCATGGCACTCCAGCCTGGGCAACACAATGAGACTCCAACTCAAAAAAAAAAAAAAAAAGAAAAGAAAAGAAAAGAAAAAAAGAGAAAGATGAGAAAGGAATGAGGAAGAATAATCCAGAGAGAAGGTTTAGGCTGGAGTCCTAAATTGGATAAAATGGCTCATGGGGAAAAAAGTCATAGCTATTTGGTGACCAAAGGACTTTTTAAATATATGCATATAATATTTAGTTTAGATAAATGTTCTGCTTGAATGTCAGACTTCTTTGTCTTCCCCTATATTCAGTTAAATCTGCTACAATCCTAAGTGATTTTTGGGCAGAAACTACTGGAGAAGTCTGACTGTCATCCTTGGTTCAGTATTGTGCTAAATTGATATTGGAAATGAAAGATGACTTCTGGCCGGACTCGGTGTCTCAGCCTGTAATCCTGTGCTTTGGGAGGCCGAGGTGTGTGGATTGCCTGAGCCCACGGGTTCGAGACCCGCCCGGGCAATTTGGCGAGACTTCATTTCTACAATAAATCAAAAAATTAGCGGGGCATAGTAGTGTGCGCCTGTAGTTCCAGCTCCTTGGAAGGCTGAGCGGAATGATCGCTGGAGCCCAGCAGGTCAAGGCTGCTGTGGCCGGGAGCATGCCACTGCACTCCAGTCTGGGTGACAGAGTGAGACTCCAACTCAAAAAACAAACAAACAAACAAACAAAAAAACTTCTTTAATTGATGGAAACCTCTCCTTATAGCCAATGATCTAAGGTTTCCTGAAAATCACAGAAATCCCAGCACTTTGGGAGACCGAGGCCACTGGATTGCCTGAGCCTGCAGTTCAAGACCAACCCAGGCAACTTGGCAAGACCTTGTCTCTACAATAAATCAAAAGTTAGCCGGGCGTGGTAGTGTGTGCCTGTAGTTCCGGCTACTTGGAAGGCTGAGGCAGAAGGATCGCTGGAGCCCATCAGGTGGACGCTGGGGTGGCCATGAGTGTGCACTCCAGCCTAGGCAACAGAGTGAGAGTCTAACCAAAAAAAAAAAAAATTAAAGACAATACTTTATTAAAAATTGTATCGAAACCCTAGGATATATAGTTCTTTACATGTATTCCAACCCTATGATGAATTAACATGAAACTTTCTGTAGTATCTCACTACTACATGACATGAAAACAAGTTATTTGTTGGCTTTCAACTATTTTCCAAAAAAGAATTGCTTTGCCAAACCTAATTCATAGAAGAATTTGTCTCTCACTCTTTGCACTTGTTTTAATGCTAAAATAAAATGTTATCTTTAATAAAATTATAATAGATTGTTCAGTAACTTTAGCAAGGTAAAGTAAATGTAAGACATTATAATAAATAAATAATTATTAATATAAATAATAGAAACAAAATAATTTCGCCTCCACCTCCCCAAGTGCTGGGATTACAGGAGTGAGCCACTGCCCGCCCTCAATAAAACTTTTATTAAGATAAAATCTAAAAGAAGTCTATTTTCAGGCAGAGCAGTTTCCTTTTGGAAACACAGGCAATGATGATGTTTGATGTAAAATATTGTCTGGATTATTAATTAACCAATATATTGCAATAGGCCGGGCTCAGTGGCTCAGCCTGTAATCCCAGCACTTTGGGAGGCTGAGGCAAGTGGATTGCCTGAGCTCTCAGTTCAAGACCAGCCTGGGCAACTTGGCAAGAGCTCATCACTACAATAAATAAAAAAATAGCTGGGTATGGCAGTGTGCCCCTGTAGTTCTGGCTACTTGGAAGGCTGAGGTGGAAGGATTGCCTGAGCCCAACAGGTTGATGCTGGGGTGACCGTGAGCATGCCATTGCACTCCAGTCTGGGAGACGAAGTGAGACTCCAACTCAAAAAAAAAAAAAAAAAGAGAAAAAAATTATCAATATAGTATAGGCTTCTTCTACCTAAAAATAATTCCTTTCATTTTATTGCTGATTTATCTCTTTTAAATTACAGGGTCTTTCTCCCTTGAATAATTCCTGTTTTACTCGTCTTCAATATCTCCTTTGTAAACATTATAGTTGTTTTACTTAATTGTTCCTCATATTTTATTTCATTTACAGTTTTGGGTTACATGTGAGGGTTTACCACATACGTAAATAAAGTGCAAGGGAGGTTTGGGCTTCTAGCAGGCCTTCCTTTCCACGTATAGTGGACCTAGTACGTGTGTGGTTGTGTACCCTTTATCTCTCCACCGTCCCTCCTTTAGCAGTGTCCAGCATCTGTTTTTCCCAAATTTGTGCCCATGTGGCCAGTGATCAGGGCCCATCTCATGAGTGAGGACATGAGGTATTCAGTTTTTTGTTTTTATATTAAGCCTACTCTGAAATGCTATCACAACTGTGCTTATATGATCATCTACTCTAATTTGTTCCTAGATAATCCAAACAGATATACAAGCTACAAATAAGAGGTTATTAGTATCTTCGTATGGACTACTTAGTATGATGATCTCAAGTTGCATCCATGTTGCTGCAAAGGACATGATTTGGCTGTTCTTTACGGCTGTGTAATATTCTGTCGTGTATATGTGCCATAGTTTCTTTATTCTGCCCACTTTTGATGGGCATCTAGGTTTGTTTCATGTTTTTGCTGTTGTGTATAGTGCTGCAATGAACACACATGTGCAGATGTCTTTTTGGTAGAGTGATTTATGTTGCTCTGGGTATATTCCCCGAAGTGGGATTGCTAGATCATATGATCGCTCAATTTTTAGTTCTTTGAGAAAACACCACACTGCTGTCCACAAAGAACGAACTAGCTTAAATTCCTACCAACAGTGTAGAAATGTTCCTTTTTCTCCGCAGCCTTGTAAACACACGTTGTTTTTTGATTTTTAAGTGATAGCTACCCTTACCAGTGTTAGGTGGCATCTCATTGTAATTTTGATTTATATTTCTCTGGTGATTAGTGAGCCTGAGCATTTTTTATGTTTGTTGGCTACTTGGATGTCTTCCTTTGAGAAGTGTCTGTTCATATCCTTTGCCCACTTTCAAGAGTTTGTTGTTTATTTTTTTCTTGTCAATTTGTTTGAGTTCCTTGCAGATCCAGGATGTTAGGCTTTGTCAGGTGCATTTCTTGCAAATATTTTTTTCCTATTCCATAGGTTGTCTCTTTATTGTCTTGATGGATTTTTTTGCTGTGCTAAAACTTTTTAGTTTGATAAGGTCCCACCTGTCAATTTTAGCTTTTGCTGCATTGCTTTTGAGGACTGGCCATGGATTCATTGCCTACTCCAATGTTCAGGAGGGTATTCCCTAAATTTCCTTCTATGAGACTTATAGTTTAAGGTTTCACATTTCAGTGTTTGCTCTATTTTGGTCCATTTTTGTGTGTGGTGATAGACATAGGTTTCATTCTGCACTTGGTTGGCCAGTTTTCTCAGAACCATTTACTAAATATGTATTTTGTCCCCCAGTGTTTGTTTTCATTGACTTTGCAGAAAGGGTATCAGTTGAAGGTCCATGGTTTTATTTTCAGATACTCTGTCCTGCTCCATTGGTCTATGAATCTATTCCTGTACAGTATCATGTTGTCTTGGTCACTGTAGTACTTTAAACTGCAGTAACGTTTAAAGTCTGGAAGTGTGATGTCTCCAGCTTTATCTTTTGCTGAGATTGCTTTAGCTATTCAGGCTCTTTTTTGCTTCCATATGAATTTCTGTATTGTCTTTTCTAGGTCTATGAAAAATGATGCCGGCAATTTGATAGGAATTGCATTGAATCTGTAGATTTCCTTGGGTAGAATGGACATCTTGATGATATTGATTCTTCCAATCTATGAGCATGGGTGTTTTTCCATTTTTTGGTGTCATCCTTGATTTCTTTTAGCAGTGGTTGCAGTTCTCATTGTAAAGGTCTTTCACCTCTCAAAATGTGTTGCTCATTCTTCTTGAGCCTTTTCTCCTTGTTTCTGTTGAACTGGGCTAATTCAATAGTTTGATCCTTAAGCTTTGAGATTCTTTCCTCTGCCTTGGTGATTCTACTGCTCCGTTTTGTAATTGTGCTTTGAAATTCCAAGAAAGACTTCTTTATTTCTTGGAGTTCAGATTGGATCTTTCTTTATGTTGGTTAGCTCAGCTTTTATTTCCATCATTGTTTCTATTGCCTAGGTCATCTGTGCTTCCATCTTCTCATGATTTTCCTTCCCTGTTTTTGCCACCCATAGTTTGAATTTTATGTCTGTCATTACTCACGGGCCATTCTCATTGGTTCCGTTGGTTGGGATCTGTGAGGTTTTTTGTGGTTGACAACTCATTAAAGTTTTGGGATTACTGGTGTTTGTTCTTTGATTCTTCCTCACCTGTGAGGACAGACTCCTCTCTTTTTTTGTTGCTATTGTTGGTTTTTAGTTAGATAAGGTTGCTACTGTTGTGGTGGCCTTTCGTGGGATTTATTTTCATTATTTTTTTATCTCACAGGGTGCTCACCTGTTGTGTTACACTTCCCCTTCCCTGGGGGTTATAATTTTTGAGGTTCTGACCACTGTGGGTCCTGCTGCTTTTCTGGGTCTAGCTTCCTTAGGAGGCTGCCACCATTTGGCTGGTGCTGGAGGGTGCCTGCAAGGTATCTCGTGATGTGAAGGAACAGGGGTTGAATTCTAAAAGGAGTTGGTCACCATCTCTGGAAGCTCTCTGATGCCTCTGTCTATGGACTGTTCTATAAGACACGTGGTGACATGAACTTTTTCCTTGTCTCCTTCTTAGGGTCTGTATTATTGTTTCAGGTTTGTATTTGACTGTGACAGTTGGCCTCCAACCAGGAGGAAACATTTGGAAGAAACAGGCATATTTGATGGTGGCTGCTGGCTTTTTTGCTTGGCCTCTGTTTCCCTAGGGAAGTGTACAGATGACCTAGGTGATGGGTAGCATTATGAGAACTCCCAAAGATCCTTAGTTCCTGAGACTTCCAAGCAGGGTAGAGTAGATAGTGAAGATAAATGCTCTGTCTTGTGCTGGAAAGTTAGCCTTCTTCATTTATAGTTACAAAGGAGTTTATTAAAGTATGGCCTCTTGAGCTCTGGGATAAGGATCATATAAGAAATATCATAATACGAAAGTGTGTTGAAGACTTCTTTTAATGTTCGCTAATGTCCTATGATAAAGAGATATGCTTTATTTGAAATTAGGGCTCCTGAAAGGTGAGAAAATATGTTTGTTGAGGAATGCCTTCTGACTTCAATTATTCAGACAGTTACCAAAAAGGACTTAAAACCTGGTTATCTGGCTTCTCATAGGGTTGAAAATGCCCAATTCCTAACCCTAAGCTTAGGTTAATATAAACAAAATCAAGGAGAAAGAGGATTTAGTAAGAGATAAAATTAGAGTACAGGAGGGGCCTCATTCCCCAGTCTTTTTGCTAGTTCCTCTCTTGGGCCTTCTCTGCCTGTCAAAATGTAAAATCTTTTCTGTTTTGCTTAAATACCTGGAATGCAGGTGGGGGACAAGAAGCACATTACATTTACCAGTCATATTATTTTGGGTGGAAGCTATTCTACTGAAGGCTAAGAGTTTGGGCAGAACACAAAGTTGGGCCACCAGGAAGAAAAATTTCCAGGCCCAAGTCTGTGTTTGACAACACATAAGTCAATACCTATGGCTTTAACTATTGGCCCTTGTTACGTGCTAAAAGCAAAAAGATAATCTTTCTTAATTTCCTAAGGAAGTAGTATTGCCACAAAACCCAACCAAGCCTGTGTAAAAATAGCTTATATTTGTTCAACTTTCAATTTGTATCTGTGCCTCAAATTCACACGATCACAAAGTTGGCTGCTAAAGTAGTCAGCAACCACATAAAGCGGCTATACCATTATCCATCTCAGATGTTGCAGTGGGGGAGAATGAACAATGAAAGTCTTCCCAAAAGCCATCCTAGGAACTGTTCCACTGAGGAATGACTAAAGAGGACTGTTGACTTCAATTCTCCTTGTTCTTAAGTGTGAGATTTCATTGTGGTTATCTTGTTTTCCTTCCACTAATACATGCGGAATGTTGGGATTGGACAATTTGTCAGTTATAGATAATCAAACCATTCTTCTTAGAGAAGACTGCACTTGACACAGAGACACGGGGCTTGTCCTAGATGCAGTAACTGGAAAGGATTTTGAATTAACTCTATTTGGGCAGGAAATAATTGCATTTTCTGTAGGCATAGGTATGTCTAAAAGTGAGTGGTGTAGGATGGAAAACATGTTTAGACGTTTATGTTGTAGACAAAAATGTGGATCATAGTAGAATCACCTTTTGTGATCTCCTCAACATCTGTCACCCCCTTTTCCCTCACTTTACCAAGAATCTTCAGTTGGGGAAAACATCGAGTCCCAAGGAATCCTACCTCATTGCTGAATGTAGTGAATAGTTCTCATTAGAGAAGCAGAAACTTTTGCCAACCATTCCTAAAGCTCACTTTACTACTGGATCACTTTAAAGAGTCAATAAATTCTTTTGGTTGTTTAGGAATTCGAGTTGAATTCTGCATTTGTCACATAAAAGATAAATATGTATAATGCTTAAATCTTTTTCAGAAAAAAGAAATCCTCCCTCAGCTTTTATTTCCTTCTAGCTAGCATTTTATTATTTTTCTCTCCATAACCACAGTTGTGGAGAGTGTAGGGTTTGCTTGACTTCTGTGATTACTCTTCTCTCACTTATTTGATAACACATTACTTCCTGCTTTCTCTTGTCATCACAGTACAGAAACAGTTATTGACATGGAAATAAATTACTCAATAATTGTCAAATCAGTGGACATATTTCAGTTATTAACTTATCCTGTCTCTACTGGTGTAAGTTTACACAGACTTCTTCTCTTTCCTTCCTTTTCTTTCTTGGTCTTCTGGACGACCCTGTCTCATTAGTTTTTAAATAACTGTCTTGGTTCTTTTTGTTGTTTACAACAGAATACATGAAACTGGATAAATTATAAAGAAAACAAGTGTATTTATTACAGTTATAGATGCTGAGATTTCCAAAATGGAGGGACCACATCTGGTAAGTGCCTTCTTGCTGGTGAAGACCGTGCCAAGGTGGTGCGTGGATGTGAAGACTATGCTATAGGTGGTGTGTGCAATTACATGGCAAGGTAGCTGAGTATGCTGATGTTGATGTTCAGGCCTTTTATTCATTTCTTAAAAAGCCACTGCTTTCCTTCCCATGATTACTTGTTACTCCATTAATCATTAAGCCATTAATCTATCAGTAGATTAATTCATTATTGAGACAAGAATGCTCATGATCCAATCACTTAAAGATCCCATCTCTCAAGACTGCCATATTGGGGATTAAAATTTAACGTGAGTTTTGGAGGAGGCATTCAAACCATGGTAAAAACTTTCAACAACTTCTTTTCAATTTCTTTTCTTCTGTCTGTCAATTAAATTATGTTTTCCAGAATTTCATTGATGGTATTTCTCTTTTTCCTTGACTGTAAATGAGACAAACCCTACTATATATCCTTGTGTAAATTATAAACACTTCCTAGGTTTATGGAAATCCCAATAATCCTCTTTTTTCCAACGTGCTTGTTTACAAATAGAACTCTTAACTCTGTGACTTTACCTTTATTTTAATCTCTTATGACCTAAACTTGGCATTATTATATGTATTTGCTTTATTAGAATCTCAGCATAGATCACCATTTGAAACACACTGCTGATAGCTTTTACCAATGCACATGTGAGTGTGGCTTGCTATATGAGAAATGCTAGGCTCCAGGGCATGTAAAACATGCATACAGAATACTAGGTTGTTCTAGGTAATGTCATTTCTGTTTATGAATTTGGTTTTTCCCTTCATTTCATGTTAGGATTGAAAATGCAAACAAACTGCTTTCAAGAACACCCAGAAGCTATCTGTCTTACCAGATGTGTTGTGAACACTCTACTATTTTTCATAGGTGCTTCCTAAAAATATATGTCCATTATAGTGATGGAGAGGGATTGGACTCTCTCAGGCTCTTTACTTGCCAGTTGTCTCCTGCAGTTAATGGAAATATATATATATTTTATTTTGGAATATAATTTAAACATGAAGGTCTATTCTTTGCACTTTTTATTAATATATGTAATCTTTAAACAAATTAAAAATCAAAGTCCATTTAAAAAAAAAAGAATCTCAGCATAAACCCATGAATTTAAACTTGACTTATCACTTCCTTTATCAATTTTTTTCTTTTGATTTGGTTAGGAATTTCTTGTCCTAGGATACAACCACTTCTGTATTCTTTCCCAAACCCAAGGCAAGGTAAAGGGAATAATTTAACACACATTTATTTTCTTTCTTGCCATCTGTTTTTCATCAACCAGAGCTGGCTGTGTTGAAGCAACAATTAAGTCTGAAGAAGTCATTGGAAACCAAGAGAAAGATAGAAGAAGATCTTCATAAGTGTAGGAAAATTTTTAATGTTGACATAGTCCCCGTCTTTAACCAGCAGTACAGGTTTGATATAAGAAAACAAAGATTAAAAAAAACAGTAAAATCTTAGGGCATAACTAGGTTATAGTTCGAGATGGCTGACTATATGTACCCAGCCCTTGCCTCCTCCACCAAGAGAATCAAAACAATAAATAGATAACCACATGTAAAATAGGAAAAATAGGGAAGAACATTAGAATTCAGCAAAGAAGTGACAAGCATCTTTTGAGGCAGAGAGATACAAGATGACAGCACAGAAAGGGAAACAAAGCACCCAGCTAGTGATTGACTCAAAGTCAACAGGGACTCCCATCATGAGGTAAAGGTAAGAGAGAAATTTCCACATTTCCAACCGTTAATACTAGCTACAAGAGAGTCTCCCAGTCTTTGAGGGCCCTGAGCCCAGTATAATGAGTTGTCTGGAGTTCATATGACTGTATTGTTCCAGAGAAATAATTTACAATGGTTGTCCTCACCCTCTGGAACCCTGGTTGCCATAGCATGTAGCCATTTTGAGAATGGAGCAACCATCAGAGAGCATCCTGCTCTGGGGCCCAATAGCCCCTGCATCTCTACATCCCTGGAGTCCTGCCAACATCCTATCACATCCACCAAGAAAGCTGCGGTGTTGCAACACCAGCTAGAGTCACTGTGCAGCCATGACTCTGGTATTTGCACCTGTGCAGTGCCCTACACCCCAGAAAACAGGTGGTTCAGCAAAGTGGAAAGGTTGCCCTCAAAGACTGGGAGAGATGATATGCACACTCCCTAGAACATATGAGAGCTACTCACCTAAGGCCCACCACCATTGATAGTGAGTGACCTTACCCCCTCTAGCAGGGGAAATAATACCATTTAGGGGTCCAATAACCAGCTTACCTTGGACCTGTCAACAACATGGTGATCTTGCCCCCATAGTGTCAGAGCAGCTGTCTGCTCACACCTCAGGGGCCTGAGGACTGGCCCACCTGGGACTTGCCACCATCACTACTGCTAGTAACCCTGCTCCTCCAGTGGTAGAGGAGCCAATACCTGTGTGTACCTTTCAGGGGCCTGAGCACCAACCTACCTGAGGATTTCCATTGTCAATTACTTCATTTCCTTCAGCAGCATAGCAACCTTGTAGCCATGTGTGTTCCCAAAGGCCAGAAGCCCATCCCACACAGGACCTGCCACTATCACTGGTGGCTCTACCTCCACAAAGGGGAGCAGTCGTGCACCTGTGTATGTCCGCCAGGTACTCGAGGACCAGTCTGCTCAGGATCCACTACTGCCATCAGTAATCCTGCTTCCTCCAGGGATGGAGTCACCTTGAGCACACACAAATTCCTCAGGGGCTTGAGAATCAGTTTGCTTGGGGCCTGTCACTATTGCTGCTGGTAACCTTACCCCTTCCAGTAGCAAAGTCATCATGGCCCCAGGGGCCCAAAGACTGGCCCATTCAGCATACTGAATCCCAGCAAAGCTGTGCCTCAGCCTCCAAACGCAACTACAACTTAGGCCATGGAGGCACACATAGACACTGCTGAGATTGATTCCAGGTGAAGAAATCACACAGAAACTACATTACTGCACTCATCCAGAACCAGAGCCAAAGAACCTTACCCACGTAACAACAACAAAAGAAACCATAAGCCAATAATCCTGGATGAACATAGATGTAAAAATTCTCAACAAAAATACTAGCATACCAAATCCAACAACATTTCAAAAGATTATACATCATAATCAGGTGGAATTTGCCCCAGAGATGAAAAATGTTTCAACATATGCAGACCAATAAATGTGATACATCACATCAACAGAATGAAGGAAAAGCAATCCATATGATCATCTCAATACATGCAGGAAAAGCATTTGATAAAATTCAACATCCAGGCTAGGCATGGTGGCTCGTGCTTATAATCTCAGCACTTTAGGAGACTGAAGTGAGGATTGCTTGAGCCTGGGAGTTCGAGACCAGACTAGGCAACATAGTGAGACCTCATCTCTAAGAAAAAAAAAAAATACAACATACCTTAATGATAAAAACTCTCAATAATTTAGGTAGAGAAGGAACATACCTTAGCACAATAAAGGCCAAATATGACAAAGCACATCTAATATCATATTGAAGAGGGAAAAATGAGTTTTTCTGCTGGAGCTAGAATGAAGCAAGAGAATGCCCACTTTCACCACTCTTATTCCACATAGTGCTAGAATTCTTAGCCAGAGAAATTAGGCAAGAGAAAGAAATAAAGGTTATCCAAACTGGAAAAGAGGAAGTCAAGTTGTCCTTGTTAGCAAATGATGTAATCTTATATATAGAAAAAGCTAAAGACATCTCCCAAAACTCTCAGAATTGATAAGTAAATTCAGTGAAGTTGTAGGATACAAAATCAGCAAGCAAAAGTCAGTAGTGCTTTCCTATACCAGTAATGAACTAGCTAAAAAAAAAAATAGAAAGCAATCCCATTTACAATAGTTACCAAAAAATTTCCTCAGAATAATTTAACCAAGAAGGAGAAAAACTTCTACAAGGAAAACTTTAAACACTCACAAAAAAGGAATGACATTACATGCTCATGAGTTGGAATAATTAATATTGTCAGAATGATCATCCTACTCAAAGTGATCTAGGTTTAATGCAGTCCCTATGAAAATACCACTGATATTCTTCATACAAACAGAAAAAAAATCCTAAAGCTCATATAAAATCACAAAAGATGCTCGATGTATCCTGAGTGAAAAGAATAAATCTGGTGGCATCACACTATCTGATTTCAAAATATGCTATAAAGCTACAGTAATCCAAACAACAGGTACTGGTATAAAAACAGAAACACAAACCAATGGAACAGAACAGAGAACCCAGAGAAAAATCCAAGTATAATTTCATTTGCATAGAAAAGGAAAAAATCAACAGTGATGATAAAACTTACAAGATGAGAGAAAATATTTGGCAACTATACATTTAACAAGAGAATAATAGCCAAAAATAAAGGAACTTGAACAATTCTATTGCAAATAATAATAATAATAATCCTATTTTAAAATGGCAAAGGGTCTGAATAGACATTTCTCAAAAGAAGAGATAAAATGGCTAACCGGTAAATAAAAACAATGCTCAACATCACTAAATATGAGGGAAATGCAAATCAAAAACTCCAATGAGATATCATCTCACCCTAGTTAGAATGGCTATTATCAAGAAGACAACAAACAAACAAACAAACAACAACAAAAAACTGGCCAGTATGTGGAGAAAAGAAAACTTATACACTACTCTTGAGAATTAGTAACTCAAAGCTGTAATGGTTGTGAATTAGTACAGCCATTATGGAACATAGTATAAAGTTTCCTCAAAAAAACTAAAAATAGAAGTGTCATATGATCCAGCAATCCTACTGTTGTGTAATTATCTCAAAGAAAGAAAATCACTTTGTTGGAGTGCTATTTGCACCCCTGGTTATTGCAGTACTATTCACAATAGTTAAAATATGGAATCAACCTAAGTGTCTGTCAACAGATAAAGAAAATGTTATACAGGCACACACACACACACACACACACACACACACACACACACACACACAAATATTATTCAGTCATAAAAAAGAAATACTGTTAACTTTGGCAACATGAAAGATCCTACACGACATTATATTAAATAATATAAGGCAGGCACAGAAAGACAAATATCACATGATTTCACTCATGTGTGGGAGCTAACAAAGTTAAGCTCATAGAAGTAGAAAGAAGAATTGTGGTTATTTGAGGCAGGGAAGGGTAGGACAGAGCAGAGGGTAGGGAAAAGTGGGTTAATAGATACAAAGTTACAGCTAGATAGGATAAAAATTGCAGTGTTCCATAGCACTATTGGGTGAGTATTGTAAACAGTAATTTATTATACATTTTAAAGTAGCCAAAAAGAGAGGATTTTGAGTTTCTAAGGCAAACAACAACAAAAATATTTGAGGAGATATGTATGCTAATTACCATGATTTGATCATACCACATTGTATACATGTATCAAAATTTCACTTTGTAATGCATAATTACATGTCAATTAAGACTAAAATTAAGAAAATAAAGCCTAGGGAATAATGGGTAGAATCTCTTGTGGGTCAAGCAGATCCTAACTGGATGGCTAAGATAGGACCCTACTTCTTTAGAACTCATAAACTCAGGACGGTTCCAGGGGGAATGGAGAAACCCTGCATTTAGGGATCTATGTGGAAGTATTAGTGACAGGCAAATCCCTTTGATGTGTTACATTTAGATATTTTCTCGCTGACAGAATTGTCTGAATACAGAATGTTTTCAAACCTGGGGGAAAGATTTCCAGAAAAGAGCCTGGGACCTGAATCTTTGGTTAGAAACTCGAGTAGTTGGCAAATATTTTTTCCCATTCTGTGGGCTGTGGGCTGTCTCCCTGCTCTCTTGATGATTTCTTTTGCTTTGTAGTGATGAGGCCCCACTTGTCTATTTTATTTCTTAAGGTATTGGCCTTTAGGGTTCGGAATAGGAATTGGTTCCTAGTTCCAATTTCCATAAGGTTGTTTCCTGCGTTTTGTAAGATTCTTACAGTTTGAGGTTTTACATTTAGGTCTTTGATCCATTTAGAGTTAATTTTTGTGTATGGTGATAGGCAGGAGTCCTATTTCAATCTTCTGCATGTGGTCAGTCAGTTTTCCCAGCACCATTCACTGAATAGGTTCTCCTCTCCCCATATGACCCAGCAATTCCCCTATTGGGAATATACCCGGAGGAACTCAAATCATTCTACAAAAAAGACATCTGCACACGTATGTTTGTTGTAGCTCTATTCACAACAGCAAAAACATGGAACAAACCATGTTGCCCATCGAAACTGGACTGGATTAAAAAAATGTGGTACATATACACAATGGAACATTATGCAGCCACAAAGAAGGACAAATATATGGACTTTGTAGCAACTTGGATGGATTTGGAGTCGATCATACTCAGTGATTTATCACAGAAACAAAGAACAGAGTTCCTTATGTTCTCAATCATAAACGGATCTTGAGCAATTATAATGCTATGAGAAAGCTATTGGCAGTGGTGGGAAACCGTCAGGGGAGGTGGGGGGTGGGATTGGCAGTTGAGGGAAACTGCTAGGGGAGAGAGGGGCATACCTCATCAACAAGGGTACCTGCATGATCAATGTTTGTGTACCTAACCCTGAAATGTACCCCACATAATTATAATAAAAATTAAAAAAAGAAACCTGAGCAGATAATAATTAAAATCGTGCTCACAAAGATGGAGCATCCAAAGACAAGAAAATGATTTTCAAATGACAGTACATGTCCAAGGAAACTATATAGAGTCCTTAAATTTAAACCAACTCCTAAGAAAAAAACTGTGGTCCAGCATTATGTGATTTATTTTCTAGACTTCTCTTCCTAAGCTCATCTCTTAAATTATGGTATTCTCCAGATGTCCATCCTCGACCCACTGTTCTCATGCTGTGAACTCTTCCAGAGTGATCTCATTTCCTTTCATGATTTCAGTTCCTGATGACTTCAATTCTCTATCTTTATCCTTGACATTTCCCACACATTCATCCATCTGTCTACTCTATGTCTCCCAAAACATTATCCTGAAGTCTCAGATTCAGCTCTTATAAAATGGTAGTTTCCCACCACCACAAATCTCTCCTCCCCTGCCCATCTGCCCAACTCCTTTATTATTATTATTTTCCCATCTTTGTTGTGTGTGAAAGAACTGACAACCACTTCATTTACCTAGGCAAAAACTATCATCTGTGATTTTCTTTTTATTCCAATATTCAGTGAATTCTTATGAATTTTAACTGCCTATTTTTCAGTGCTTTTCTTTCATGCTGTCCTTGTTTTAGTTCAGACCACTATCCTCGTTCATCCCAAATTATCGGAACAACCTCTTAACTTGTCTGTCAGTCAGAATTTGCATTGTAAGCAACAGAACATTGTAAACAAAATATTTCTTCACCAGATTTAGGAATACTTGTAGAATCAATTAGGTAGATGGAGAGCCAGACTCAGAAAATGTGTGAGAAGCAATGGAGACTATCTAGCTGGGGCCATAGACAAAGTGAGATGTCAAAACAATCTCCCTGAGGTCACCGCCACTGGCACTGACTTTACAGAAAAATGTACCGTTTCCTCTTCTAACTCTGTTGATATTCCAGTCTCTGGACAGTACTAGTGTTGAGTGCCACAGCTAAATGTTCTTTCATATTATCTGCTCTAGACTCAAAGTCCTGAGTGTGAGTATCACATTGTCCAAACCTAAATTGTATGCTCATGCTTTAGGTACTAAAGGATGGGGAAAAATAATTTGTTCTCCTTC
Organism: Cephalopachus bancanus; assembly: GCA_027257055.1. NCBI lineage: Eukaryota > Metazoa > Chordata > Mammalia > Primates > Tarsiidae > Cephalopachus > Cephalopachus bancanus. Next base: position 3,163,800 of record JAPVLO010000068.1, read on the forward strand.
AGTTGCTATGATGAGAAGTAATATATGCCTTCTCCAAGCTCCATCAAAAGGCCGTTTTTCTTAAGTTGGAAATACTGAAAAATTTCCAATGGGTAAATTTTTCTTTTAGTTGTTTTCCCTGCAATCAATCTTCTACACAGAAACTAAGGAGAAGAAAGAAGGCAAAGATAGTAATTAAGAAGCTATTGCAGAGACCCAGGCAAGAGATTATGGCCTCCTGAAATGGAGTTTTAAAATTTTTTATTTTAATACCTCTAGGAAGTACAGATGGTTCTTGGTTACATGGATGCATTGAATAGTGGTGAAGACGTCTGTGCTTTAAGTGTACAAGTGCACATTGACCTGATGGTGATTCTCACCTTTCCTTCTTTCCACCTCCCCCTTCTAAGTTTCCAGTGTCCATTATACCATTCTCTATGCCTTTGAAGACGTTTTGCTTAGCTCTCACTTATAAGTGAGAACGTCCCTGAAGTAGAGTTTTGACAGATGAGCATGGAGAAATAGGCAGATCTGAGAGGTATATAGGAACTAGAATCAATAGGCATTCAATTGATACATGTATAGGTGGAGGCAGATAGGGAAATTAAGATATTTATTTATCAAGCAATTAGGAAGGAATGAGATACTCTAAATTGTGTATGTATTTAATTTCTGGACTTGAGAAGTTGCCAGTGAAATTGTTATATAAGTTGGAGGCTATATGGGTCTGGAGTTCAGAGGACAGAGCACCACTGAGATGTATCTTTGTGAGATATTAATTTACAGTTGATCATTAAAGTGGTAGGAGCTATTGCAATCACTGATAGGAGGTATACAAATTAAGAATGCTCAACCTTGCTGGGCTCGGTGGCTCAACCTGTAATCCCGCACCTTGGGAGGTTGAGGTGAGTGCATTGCCTGAGCCCGTGGGTCCGAGACCCGCCTGGGCAACTTGGTGAGACCTCATCTCTACAATAAATCAAAAATTAGCCTGTAGTTCCAGCTACCCGGAAGATTGAGGCGGAAGGATCACCAGAGCCTAGCAGGTCGAGGCTGCGGTGGCCGGGAGCGGCCACTGCACTCCAGTCTGGGTGACAGAGTGAGACTCCAACTCAAAAAATAAAAAAAAGAATGCTCAACCTCAGTGAAGCTCAGACTAAGGTGTTCAGATACCCATCATTCCTCTCTGTAGTAGTCATCCAGAGACATTTGAACCATGCCATCTTTTTTTTTTTTTTTTTGAGAATTATCACTTGGTTCATTGCTTCTCTTGTGTTAACACCAATTCTGCCAAACTCTTGGTAATTTCAATATGCTTCTACTGCGTGTATTTCCACTACCTTGTTTTCTCAAATCCTGGACCTTCTCATTTCCAAAGATCTTGTTCTTCAACCCACAACAGTTACTCAATTTCCCTAAATCAGTGCTTTTCAGTCATAACTTTTTAGCAGATCTCGATCAATGAAGTTGTTGTAATCAGTATTTCTTTTTAATGAAATGCAATAGAAAATTTCAACATGCTAAGGATATGCTTAAATGTAAGCTGTGTTATACATTGATCATATCTGATTGTCTAAAAGATTTGTAACTTAAAATTTGGAAAAGGAGGAAAGGTTGATTAAAATCAGATGCAAGTTTGTGTGGTTTTATTTTGAATTTCTTAGTGAATTACAAAAGCATGGCTTTCAGAAATGGGACAAAGTTAGGAATTGTGTCTTTGAGTGGGTAAGGGCAAAAGGAAATGGAATTCAGTATTCAGATTTTTTTCTATTCTTTTTTTTCCCCGTATGATCAGTTTTCCTCATCTACAAGATTAGTCTCATCTACCTACAAAGATGATATAATATCTTCTTTCTGAAAAAGGAAATACCCCCAGGAACTCCATATCCTACTTCAGTTTGCTTTATTTCTTTTCTTTTCTTTTTATTTTTGGAGTTGGAGTCTCACTCTGTCGCCCAGACTGGAGTGCAGTGGCCGCTCCCGGCCACCGCAGCCTTGACCTGCTGGGCCTCGGCGATCCTTCCGCCTCAGCCTTCCAAGTAGCCGGAATTACAGGCACGCTCTACCACACCTGGCTAATTTTTTGATTTATTGTAGAGATGAGGTCTCGCCTGCCCGGGCGGGTCTCGAACCCGCGAGCTCAGGCAATCCACTCACCTCAGCCTCCCAAAGGTGCGGGATTACAGGCTGAGCCACCAAGTCCAGCTATTTATTTTCTATCTACAGAAAATTTTCCTTAAAGAACTTTCTGTACTCATCATTTCCTTTCTCTCTCTCTTTTTTTTTGGTGTGTAGCTTCTTGTGCCTATTGCAGTCAGAGTCTCATTTCCAACATTTTACCAAAGCTGCTCTTATTAATCTCTGTTTTACAAATTCAATGACCATTGGATCATATTTGATTCTTCAATAATGTTTGACATTGTTGGTTGCCAGGTCTTTATTAAAACCCTTCCTTCTGTCTTTGGCTAGTGATTAGAGTGCAAATTAAAGTGGAAAAAAAAAAAAAGAACAAAACACAACTTTTCCCTCACATGACCTTGATTCTTTACCATACTCCATTCACCTCATACTTTACTGACCACTCTTCTGTAGCATTTTACAGTGTTAATCCTTGCTCTACCTTAACACAGTTGCTTCCTTTGACTTTAGTGACACCCAGCACTTCTGGTTTACTTGTGCTCTCTTTAGAGACTACTTTACAGCATTATTTGCAAGGTTCTTTTAGTTTTATTATTTAATTCCCCTCAGGGAATTCCTTCTTGGATCAAAAAAAAATATTTAATTTAGTTATTTATCAGATATAGAGTAAGGGTTCATAATAGATGGACATTATCATAAGGGCTGGAAGGTAGCAGTGAAGAAAATAAGAATAATATGAAGTACGATTTAGTAGGAGTTCACTACAAATATACACATATGCAAAAAAAGGAAATAAGTAGGAAGAAAAAAAAGCATGATTAAGAGGGTAAAAAGAAACTCACTTGGGAGGCAATTCTATGCAAAAGGCAGGAAAGTTTTTGAAAAAAGCAGTGGAAATTCGCAGGTTATAATTTGAAGATGGCCATTTCAGGAAGATAAGATAGCAATGTGCAAAGAATCTGAAAGAATATATCAGAAGATGCCTGACATACAAAAGAAAAACCAAGGAGGCCAGTGTATCTGGAGTGGAAAGAGAGGGGTATAGTAGGATATGAGGTGAGTGAGGAAATACAGAGTACTAGATCAGGGAAAGCTTTGTGAACTATGGTAAAAACTTCAGATTCTACTCTGAGTTAGATGCCAAACTACAAGGAAGTTTTGATCGGCAAGGACCTCTGGAGCGTGGTTGGCTTCAGTGGAAGCTGGGGAGAAGGAAATTGAATCAATGTGATTCAAAAGGTTATCAATACTGGCTCTGAGAGAAGTGATAATACTCTGCATGAGGGTGGTAGTGGGAAAGATGTTGGGGACTGGGCAAATTCTGGATGTATTTTAATGACACAGTTATAAGATTTCTTGATGGCTTGGATATAAGTCTGAGAATAAGGAAGTCAAGCATAACTCTAAGTTTTGGGGCTGAGTAACTGGTAGAATGGAGCGGCCATGAACGGAAATGGAGATTACTGAAAAACAAGGGTGGGGGGTGTTAGAGTAATCAAGCATTTGGTTTTGTTCATTTTTGAGTTTCACTTACCTTTAGACATCTAAGTATATATATTAAGTAAATAAGTGGGTCTATACTTCTGGAGTTTAAGGAAGAAATTTGTAGTGGAAGTATACAATTGGCTATTGTTAGATGATATTCCAAGTTGTGGAACTAGGTAAGAATCACCTAGGATGAGAGAGTAGTATATATAGAATTAATAAGGCAGAGCACCATCCCTGAACATGTTTCTTTTAGCAGAAGTGACCTCACTTAATTAAGTGCTTTTCATTCCCAATTTATCCCTATTCTGTCTTGGATTTCAGCAATGTCAACCATGTTACTAACATTAGCAGTACTGTGAGGTCAGTGTGAAGCTCATGAGTGCCTCTGATGCAGAGTAGACTTTGGATCTAAAACTAATGGGATATCAGAAACATTCTGGCTCAGGAGAAAATATACATTTGGTGCAAAGAATAAAATGCTACCTTTAAGGATCTAGAACTTTATTTGTCATATTGCCATTTTTTTTTAGAGGCTGCTGTGCTAAGAAGGGAGTAGGAAGATGAAAACTATCAACAATGCAAGGTCATATTTGAGGCTGCCTGGGTTGCTAACCCTTTTGTGGTAATGTTTGTAGGATTATCAGGCTAGGCTGGATTCATAATGAATGAGCATTGGTAGTTCACTGGTGAATGTTTTTATTATACCAAAAGAGAATCATGTGAGGAATATGTGGAAATTGGAGCCTGGAATTATGTACTTTGGTCTTCTCCACTTTGGCTTGTGGTAACATTAAGTCTTCTCCCTTCATTGCTGTTCCTCTGTTGCCTTTGGCTATCATCACTTCTGAGGTCGTGTGTCTTCTGGATTCTGGTAGGTCACACAAAGGGCCAGCTTCTATGTCAGCGGTGAGTGAGAGCATGCCTGTTTGCATGAATATCATGGAGATGTCAGCTGAAAGAATCAAAGAATCACTTATTATCTTGAGGCTTGGAGTCAAATCTCTACTCATCATCTCAAAGGTCTGTAACAGCACATGTATATTTGGGGAAAAATATAGATTTTATAAATTTAAATAAGTAATAAAACATAACAAACACTCCCCTAACATTCCTGATTGAAGATATGAGTCACATAAAGAAACCAATGATCTGAAATATACAATAATAAACTTGTAAGTCAAACCAACCATATTTGGAGCGTATTCTTTAGTTTGGTAAACTGTGTTAACAAACACAGCTAAATCTTGTTAAATCTTGTGTGGTATAGATTTATACCTATACAAAGATGCAGACATAACAATGATTTATTATGTTATGTGTTCTCTCTCAGAGAAGAATTTTTAGGGCCAGTAATGTCAATGTTATTATATAACACCAAGGTTCTAGAAAAAGCCAATGATGCCAGTTTAGGACTAGCTGCTTCACAAGGGACATCCAGAAAGTTGCCTAAGGAGTGGGTAAACCTTAAATAGAAACATGATCCACTAATAATGTGAGTGTCAATTATCAGATTGCCCTTCAGTGGCTAAAAATGCTAGGAATTGGCAGAGAAAAGAATTGTATGACATTTTTATCTTGTTCATATTTAAAGGCTGCATTAATATGGGTGATGTAAAGACTGTATTCTGAAAGGCTATTGTGAAACCTGTCAATGTTGTTGATTTTTAATAAGAATAAACTTTCTTAATGGATGAAATACAGTTGAACACCATTTCCCTCCCTCTCCCACCCCCCCAAACATCTTTTCAGTTAAAGAAATTTGCTTATTCAGGAAGAGAATGGTTGCCATTCTTCATTTCTTTGTCATTATTCTAATTGAAATTTTGGACTATTACATTCATTAACTTATTTTAAAAAATTTTTTATTTTAAAGATGTGGGGTACAATTCAGGGTTAGGTATACAAATGTTCATTATGCAGGTATCCTTATTGATGAGGTGTGCCCTTCCCTCCCCTGGCAGTTTTTCTCAACTGTCAATACCAACCCCACCCCGGCAGTTTCCCACTGCTGCCAATCCCTTTCTTATAGTATGATAATTGTTCAAGGTCTGCTTATGAGTGAGAGCATGTGATACTCTGTTCTTTGTTTCTGTGATAGATCACTGAGTATGAGCAACTCTAAATCCATCCATCCTTCTTTATGACTGCATAATAGTCCATTGTGTATATGTACCACATGTTTTAATCCAGGCCAGTTTCGATGGGCAGCATGGTTGGTTCCATGTTTTTGCTATTGTGAATAGAGCAGCAACAAACATGTGTGTGCAGGTATCTTTTTGGTAGAATGACTTGAGTTCCTCTGGATATATTCCCAATAAAATGGTTGCTGGTTCATATGGAAGGTCAATTTCTTGTTCTTTCAGAAATCGCCACACTGTCTTCCAAAGAGGTTGCACTAGTTTGCATTCCCATCAGCAGTGTAGAAGCATTCCTTTTTTCTCTGTATCATAGCCAGCATCTGTTGTTGTTTGTTTTATTAATGATAGCGATTCTTACTGGGGTTAGGTGGTATCTCAATGTGGTTTTGATTTGCATTTCTCTGATGATTAGTGAGGCTGAGCGCTTTTTCATATGTCCATTGGCTGCTTGTATATCTTCTTTTGAGAAGTGTCTATTCATGTCTTTTGCCCACTTTTTAATGGAGATGTTTGTTTTTTCCTTTTGGCATGTTTGCGTTCCTTGTAGATCTTAGATGCTAGGCCTTTGTCAGATATACAGTTGGCAAATATTTTTTCGTATTCTGTGGGCTGTCACCCCACTCTCTTGATGGTTTCTTTTGCTTTGCAGAAGATTGCCAGTTGGATAAGGTCCCATGTCCCACTTGTCTATCTTATCTCTTATGGTATGAGCACTTGGGGTTTTGATCAGGAATTGGTTGCCAGTTCCAATTTCCATAAGAGTGTCACAATCATTAATTTATATGTTTTTTGAATTACAGTCTCACTCTGTCACCCAAGCTGGAGTGCAATGGCACAATTGCAGCTCATTGCAGCCTTGTCTTCCTGAGCTAAGGCAGTCTTTCTGCCTCAGCTACTAGCGCCACCATGCCCAACTCATTTATTTATGTATTTTCTTATTTTTGTAGAGACAGGTCTCGTTGTGTTGCCTAGGCTGGTCTTGAATTCCTGGACTGAGCCATCACGTCTGAACTGTATTATTACCTTTAGAGAATAATAAGAATTTCTTTAAAGTGCATTTCTATGAAAACCTCAATACCTAAAACTAACATGGAGAGGTCCTAGAATTTAGATGTTTTCAATGATTTTGACCTTCCCAATATATATATATATATTTTGAGTTGGAGTCTCACTCTGTCGCCCAGACTGGAGTGCAGTGACCGCTCCCAGCCACCGCAGCCTCAACCTGCTGGGCTCTGGCGATCCTTCCGCCTCAGCCTTCCAAGTAGTTGGAACTACAGGTGCACGCTACCATGCCCGAATAATTTTTGATTTATTGTAGAGATGAGGTCTCACCAAGTTGCCCCAGTGGGTCTCGAACCTGCGGGCTCGGGCAATCCACTCACCTCAGCTTCCCAAAGTGCTGGGATTACAGGCTGAGCCACCGAGCCCGGCCCCTTCCCAAAATATTAATCCTTTGTGGTTTCCTTTTTTTAAAAAAATATGTGGGGTACAATTCAGGATTAGGTATACAAATGTTCATTATGCAGGTACCCTTGTTGATGAGGTGTCCCCCTACCATCTCTGAAAGTTTTCCACTGCTGCCACTCCTGCTCCCTCTCCCCTGGCAGTTTCTCACTACTGCCAATCCCTTTCTTATAGTTTTTCAATAGTTGTTCAAGGTCTGCTGATGCTTGAGAATACGTGATACTCGATTCTTTGTTTCTGTGATAGATCATTCAGTATTATAGCCTCTAAGTCCATCCAAGTTGCTATGAAGTTCATAATTTTGTCCTTCTTTATTGCTGTATAATATTCCATCGTGTATATGTACTGCATTTTTTTAAATCCAGTTTTCTTTTGATGGGCAGTATGGTTGGTTCCATGTTTCTGCTATTGTGAATAATGCTGCATGTGCAGGTATCTTTTTCATAAAGTGATTTGAGTTCCACTGGGTATATTCCCAGTAGGAGGATTGTGGACTTGTATGGGAGATCGATTTTTAGATCATTTAGGAATCGCTAAACTGTTTTCCACAGAGGTTGTACTACTTTGCACTCCCACCAACGGTGTAGAAGTGTTCCCCTTTTGCTGCATCCTCTCCAGCATGTTATTTTTGAATTATTGATGATGGCCATCCTGACTGGAGTTAGGTGGCATCTCAGTGTGGTTTTAATTTGCATTTCTTTGGTGACTGATGAGGCTGAGCACTTTTTCATGTATCTGTTGGCTGCTCATACGTCTTCTTGTGAGAAGTGTCTATTCATAACTTTTGCCCACTTGGTAATGGGGCTTTTTTTGGGGGGGGAGCACATTTGAGCTCCTTGTAGATTCCAGATGTTAGAACTTTGTCAGATATAAAGTTGGTAAATATTTTTTTCCCAGTCTGTGGCCTGTCTCCCTGCTCTCTCGATGATATCTTTGGCTTTGCAGAAGCTTATTAGTTTGATGAGGTCTCACTTGCCTATCTTATCTCTTATGGCATGGGCACTTGAGGTTTTGATCAGGAATTGTTTCCAGTTCCAATTTCCATAAGGATATCTCCTTCATTTTCTAAAGTTCTTATAGTTTGAGGTTTTGTGTTTAGGTCTTTGATACATTTAGAGTTGATTTTTGTGTATGGCGATTAAGGGTCCTGTATCAATCTATTGCATGTGGTCAGCCAGTTTTCTCAGCACCGTTTACTGAATAAGTTCCTCTCTCCCTAGTGGTTGTTGGTGAAGGCTTTGTCAAAGATGAGTTGGTTGAGAAAATGAAGTTTTGCTTCCAGAATCTCTATCTTGTTCCATTGGTCTATATGTCTGTTCTTGTACCAATATCAGGCTGTTTTGATTATTGTAGCTTTATAATAAAGTTTGAAGTCTGGGAGTATGATATTTCCTGCTTTTTGTTGTTGTTGTTGTTGCTGCTGCTGCTGAGAATTGTTTTGGCTATTGGTGGTCATTTATGTTTCTATATGAATTCCTGTATTGTTGTTTCCAGGTCTGAGAAAAATGCTGCTGGTAATTTAATGGGCATTGCGTTAAAGCTGTAGGTTGCCTTGGGCAGGACTGATATCCTAATAATTGTGACTTCTTTTAAAAAACTTGTTTCTTGAAAGGTTCTTGGCAGTATTTACTGGGTTGATGAGCTTAGGTACACATATATCTAATTAACTAATTGTGCATAATCCTACCTATCTAAATTATACCAAGAAATGTAGTATCACCTCTTGAGCAAACTCCTTTTACCTACCTCTAAAGGACACCAAGGAAGGTTTTGCTCTGAAACACAGAGAAAAAACAATATAAAAAACTCCCACAAAAAACAAAAAACCTATAGAACCCAAGCAATCTACAGCTGCTCTTGTTTCTGCTCTATCCTGCAGAGTATGTTTATATCTTCAGTGATATCCTGGCTGTCTTAAATCCCTGCCCAGGCCAGTTGTGCCCCACAACTCTTAAAATCCTCACATCTGTCCATACTTTATTGTTAAAGAATGATTATTATATTAGTAGAGGGTTTTAGTTTAAAGGCCGAATACAAATGGGGGAAAATAATCAATTGAAAGAATATTGCAAGTTTCAGAATTACTGGAAAGGCGGAACAAAGTGATTTATACTTGATGCAGAAAGATCAACCAAAATCACATCATATAACAGGTCTGGAGAAACTACAATTACTACCACTGCTGAGAAATATACCTTGATGTGTGTCCCACCTATGTTGCTGCTGGAAATCTCCAAATTTGGCTGCTTATGCTAAAGGTTCAGATTTTCACCTATCTTTTCTGTCCTTAATTCCTGACATAATACAAGGCAACTACATTTGATTGAGCCTGCCTTGGAAACATGCCCATATCCTGGTCTGGGATAGTGAGGATACAGCATATTTTGCTTCTGAAGTAAGAGATGCCTTCCATCAAGATTGGAAGTTGTGAAATTTTCTAAATATATAGAATAAAGTTCAATGCTAGCAAAAACAAGTAATACAAGTCTATGATAGTATACCACTCTTTGGGTACCTAAAATCATCACGTATTTCTTTCTATACTTATATGTATCATCATAAAACGATTCCATGTAACCCTTAGGATATACTCACTGCCTATCAAAAGGGAGACAACCCAAATCCTATCAGTATTTGCATTAACCCAGTCATTCTCTCTGAGTAATAGAAAATTTCTCCCTTGCTCTGCCATGACCCTAATCAGAGGGTCTTTTAACTGTGGATTCCATTTGTGAGGATAACTAGATACAATAATGAGGAAAAGAGACTTGAAAGAGTAGAAAAACTCATTAAAGTTAGTTACGAGCCGGGCTCGGTGGCTCAGCCTGTAATCCCGCGCCTTTGGGAGGCTGAGGTGGGTGGATTGCCTGAGCCCGCGGGTTCGAGACCCACCTGGGTGGCGAGACCTCATCTCTACAATAAATCAAAAAATCAGCCGGGTGTGGTAGCGCATGCCTGTAATTCCGGCTACTTGGAAGGCTGAGGCGGAAGGATCGCTGGAGCCCAGCAGGTCAAGCCTGCGGTGACCAGGAGCGGCCACTGCACTCCCGTCTGGGCGACAGAGTGAGACTCCAACTCAAAAAAAAAAAAAAAGTTAATTACGTTATAAGCATAGATGTGATACTGAAAGTCTTTAAAAAAATAATTCACAGAGAAGAATTCGGAGACCCTCTTGCATTTCCTTTCTATTTCCCCCCCCTTTATCCAGTTTCATCTTATACATGCACTAAAGTAATCACTATATTATTGATACAACTTTCTCAGTTTTTCACAATTTTTTTTTTTACATTTTCTTTCGCCATAGCCACTAACTTGGATGAAGAGGTTGAAAAACCTCAATAATGCCTGGACATTTTCTTTTTCCTCACCAAATTCTTTCTGCAAAGGCTAGTTATCATTAAAAATGCATATGCGATTATATCTGTCAGCTTCCAGTGACTTGTAATCTGTTTTGGAAAAATTCTACAGTTCTTGGCTTGGCTTAGAAGATCTGCCCTATTTGGCCTTCCCAGCCTTGCCTCCCAGCCTCTCATCTTTGTATGCCAGCTATACTCCTATGTTAGTTTCTCAGAAACCCCAGTGTCTTTTAAGCCTCAGGGCCTTGCAGTGATGTCTCCTTTGTTTGGAATATTCTTGCCAATGCTTTTTCAATCTTCAACTTTTTGGTTCTCAGGTATGTTTCAAATTTTGGGGTCTTCATCACACATTGGCCCCCAGATCCAAACAAGCAAGATCCACACCTCTGATGCTCCTTATACTCCTGATAGCTATGGACATCATTTCTATGACTATTTTCTAAATGCCTGCCTTGCCCCCTTGCTCCAAAAGGAAACAGTTGGTGTCATCCTTGTGCACTGCTGTTTCCTCAGTGCCTCGGATCTTACAACTTGGCACATGGTAGGCACCCAATAGGTAACTGCTGAACAAATGAATAAAGTGAAAGATTCTGTCTTGATGATGATCATACCAGGCATTACACAATGCTGTTTTCAGATTTCTATTTTCTTGCGATAAAACTCCTCAATAAGAAAAAAATCAACCTCTGATTTCTCAGGTAATTGAGGTTTGGCTAGGAAGGTATGAATGGAATAATTTTGTTTGGATTAAGGTATGAACCTCTTATTTGCTGTGGAGAGGTGAGACAGTTTTACAACAGGCCAAATGTCATTTGTTTCCCAGCACTAAACTTTGGCAAGAATAATTCTCTGCTAATTCAAGTGACCAAGAATTTATGCAATTTCCTCTGAAGAAAATTGTCCTTTTGAGAGTAGGAAGAAATATTTCATCCCCTTCACCTAAACTTAATCGTTTTACCAGGATCCATTTCTTCTTGCACCTGATTTTCTTTTTGGTTACAGAACCAACCATATCTGCCTTGTATATAAATCTCTTATATTTAAAAATTTGCCTTTGAAACGCACGATGTCCTAGGATGTGTATATTGAACCACCAGAAATAACTCAGTGACATATTCTTCTTGCTTATTTCATACATATTTCCAACTTATGACTCATTGGTTTAAAGAGGACAAATGTGAACTAAGAGCAAAACAGAGGACTTGATGTACTTGTGCCTGAGAGGAAGATGAATCACTGAGCTTCTGGCAAAGGATCGCAGGTCAGGGTTGCCTGTCTCATGGGCCTGAATGACCCCCAGTGTTCCCCATCCTGGCCCCACTCACAGACTCATATGCGGCATCGCACAAACACACATCCAAACCCCCACTTGTTTCTTACTTTAGAAGCCCTGTGAAACTATTTCAGGCTGGAAGGCACGTGTATAATAAAGAAAGTGGCTGTATTGAAGGCAATAACTTGATAAAGGAACACATCAGAGGGACCCAAAATGTTCGCAGTGGCATTTTCATTCTCAGTTTTCAAAGATTTTTATTTTCCTCTCGCCTTTCACCATCTGTTTTTCTTATGATAGCAAATGTCATTTCCTATGGAGTTTAGCAGGATATGAAATGCGATTGTTTTACAGTGAATGTTGGTGTAGTTTCATGACTTTCATTAATCTCCCTCCTTCCCTCCCTCTCTCTCTCCATCCCTCCCTCTCTCCTTCTTTCCTTCCCTTCCTTTTTACAAAAAAAAAAAAAAGCTAGCTTTAACAGTATATTAATCAAGTTAACTTTAAAATAAGTCCAATATGTTGGTTCCTGGGTCCTGGACTGAAATTTGTAATAAGACAAAGTTCTTAAATGTGTTAATTTTTACTTTGTTTATAACAAACACAAGTTTCCAAAGTGATGTAAAACTGTTAAGCAGCAAATTCCCATTAAGGTGACAAGTTAAGGATGTAATATCTGTTGTGGTATGTGTGTGCGTGCACGTGTATGTGATAGGAGTAAAAGGATGGAAAACAGAGAAAACAATTTAAAGGGAAAATGAAAGAAGCAATAATAACAGCACACATTTTATATGTCAGATACTATTTAATCTACCTATACTGATTTAGTTTATTCCCACCATAACTACATGCTGGAGGTATTATTGCTTTCTCTATTTTACATATGAGAAAACAGGGATGCAAAGGTGAAGGCCACACAGCTATTATGTGGCAGAGGTACGTGGTTTTCTCAACTGAGACTTAAGTATACATTTGTAGCATAATGAAGGAGAGGATTTTTTGTGACATGTTAGCACCACATTTATTGCCTTTCTCTCAAAGAAAGAAGCCAAAGCTTTTTGGAAACCTTTCACCATTGCAAAGGAGGAGAACGTTAGGGGCATGGTCTACCTGAGAAAGCGACTGTGTAGCATAATGAGCTATGGCAGAGAGAAGCCAAGAGAGAACTCAGCATGTCTGGAGAATGAGATGCAATCAGGGTGGTTCTATTTATTTATTTAAAAAATTTTTTCAATAACTTTATGGGGTACAAATAGTTTCTGGTTACATGGTTGTATTGTATAGTGGTGAAGAAGTCTAGACTTGAAGTGTACCCACCACCCAGAGGGGTCTATTGGTGCTGAACTCTGACAATGTGGAGTGATGACAAGATGTTTGTGCTGAAAAAATTTCACCACCTCAACTGTCTTCTTTCAGTGACAGATTAGATAATGAATCACTCTCTCATAGAGTGAATGGAGAGTAAGATTGGAGAACAAAAACTTCGTCTGTGCAGAGTGGTTCAAGTTTGTGGAACTGCTGAAGAGGTGCCATACAAAGATGATATTTTAAATTTAACATCAGGGAAGGGTGAGGTGGAAATAAATTGATTCACATTTTAGAGATATGTTTTCAGGGTCAACTATTATGCTTTTCTCCAACTTTTAAAAAACTCCTCTCAATACAATAGGCTTCCTTTTCCCAATAAGGCCTTTAAATTTTAAGTGTAGTTCAATCTTGAGCCAATTCCTTGTTCTCCCCCTTTTTACCCACCTTTCCCCCCACTACTTGTTTGAATTCATATGCTTTCCCCCAGTGGCTGGAACTACTCACATCTGCCCAAATTAGCAAGCCTAGTAGGAACAGAGCTTTTCTTCCAAAGTTAGTATGTCAATTTCAGGTGAGGTTTAAGATTAGCTTGCTTGAGTGACATGTCCACTTCTGGACTAAACAAAATGGAATTCAAGTTAGTTGGGGCTGAGGACCTATTACAAGAATAATAGACACTGCTTACAATAAGCTTATAGCTTATTAAAAGATAAACACATGAAAAAATTAGTATTCATTATTTGACAACATTTATTTTATCAATTTTTTAATAAAATTTAAATACTTTTCCATTATATAAAACTGAACTATATTTGTGGAAGACTTACAGTTTTACTTACTCCCATTGGTCTCCACTGCTTCTCTTATTAATTCAGGAAATCTGATTTTGGTCCCAACCTCCATGTTAGGTCACTTTCATTAAAAAGAAAATAATCTTAAATATTGCGGCCACCACAGGAGAAGCAGTTTTGAGAATCTTCATTTGCTCTGAGTTTATAGCTTTCATCAGGAAGACTCAGAAAAATTGACAAGTATATTTGTTAAGTTGTCAGGATAAATTTTTTGAGCTCTATGTGAATTTTTTTTCTTTTTTAAAAAAAATTCCTATTTTAGAGGTGTGGGTTACAATTCAGGGTTAGGTATACAAATGGTCACTGTATAGGTAAAGTTTGGACCTCATTTTGGTCTCCACATCACCTGATTTGAGATCAGGTACCCTTATTGATGAAGTATGTCCCCCTGTTCCCTCCTTGGCAGTTTTCCACTACTGCCAATCCCTTTCTTATAGTATTATGATAATTGTTCAGGGTCTGCTTATGAGTGAGAACATGTGGTTCTGAGTTCTTTGTTTCTGTGATAGATCACTGAGTATTACAGAATCTAAATCCAACCAAGTTGCTGTGAAGTTTATAATTTTGTCCTTCTTTATGGTTGTGTAATATTCCATCAAGTAAATGAACCACTTTTTTTTAATCCAGTCTACTTTTGATGGGCAGCACGGTTGGTTGCATGTTTTTGCTATTGTGACTAGTGTGCAATAAACATGCATGTGCAATATCTTTTTGGTAGACTGATTTGAATTTCTCCAGGTATATTCCCAGGAGGGGGATTGCTGAGTCATATTGGAGGTTGGTTGTTGGCTCTTTTGGGAATTACCACACTGTTTTCCACAGAGATTGTAGTAGTTTACACTCCCACCAACAGTGTAGCAGAGTTCCCTTTTCCCATATCCTCTCCAGCATCTGTCGTTTTTTGGAGCACTATGTGATTTTGAATAGGACTTTACCCTCACAAATTTTTGGCATACAAATGTATTAACTTGCCAACTATTGCAGGCTCCATATAGGCAAAATCTTATTGGCATTTGTAGTATCTGGGAGAGGAAAGGTAAGATCTTTTCTTCTCTTGGCTTCAGATCCAATAGGATCAGAAAAAAAAAATCACATAAGATATTAGTTCTTTTTCATATGCGTTAAAGATATTCCGGTTTTACTCTTCTAAACTGGAAGATAATGCACTCATAAAATCGAATACTTGTTACCTTATGGAGTAAAATAATTGAGAATAATTGAGAATGGATACACACAGAGTTGCACTACCAAATGGAATTAAGCTGATTAAAAAAACGAAGCAAAACAGGCCGGGCTCAGTGGCTCAGCCTGTAATCCCAGCAGTTTGGGAGGCCCAGGCGAATGGATTGCCTGAGCCCGCGGATTTATGACCACCTCGGGCAACCTGGCGAGACCTCTTCTCTACAATAAACAAAAATTTTGCCAGGCATGGTAGCGCGCGCCTGTAGTTCCAGCTACTTGGAAGGCTGAGGCGGAAGGATCGCCGGAGCCCAGCAGTTGGACGCTGGGGTGGCCGAGAGCACTGCACTTCAGCCTTGGTGACAGAGTAAGGCTCCAACTAAAAAACAAAACAAAACAAAACAAAAACAAACAAACAACAAAAAACAAAAAAACAGACAAAAACCTTCCAGTAATTCAGTAAACAAACAACTCTTTCCCCCCTAAATTTCAATGGATTGAACATGTTCCATATAAACATGGTATGCTAGTAGTATCTTTTTGATTCAAACTAAATTAATAAGAAAGCTCACTGTCTTTTAGTTTGTAATGGATTTTTAGGGTAGTTCACATGGCCAAAAGAAACGTTTCAGGTATTAGGACCTTACCAGTTGAAACTAAAGTTCAGTACCATCAAGTTTTTTCTCTCCTCTCATCTTCCCTAACCCCTTTCCTTTTCCTCCCCTCTTTTGCCTCCCATTCCCCCCACTACTTGTTTGAATTCATATACTTTCCCCCAGTGGCAAGGACTACTCACATCCTCTGTTTCTACTAGCAAACCTAGTAGAAACAGAGCTTTTCTTCCAAAGTTCCTATGACTTTCAGGTGAGGGCTTTGATTAGCTTGCTTGAGTGACATGTCCACATCTGGACTAAACAAAATGGAGTTCAAGTTAGTTGGGTTTGAGGACACATTCCAAGAATAATAGACAATGCTTACAATAAATGTAGTGTTTATTAAAAGATGAAATAATACACATGAAGAACATTAGTATTCATTGTTTGACAATGCTTATTTTATCAAATTTAATAAAATTTGTATGCTTTTTCATTACATAAAACTGAAGTATATTTATGAAAGACTTATGGAAGGGATGAATGCATCTTCCATAAGATAAAAGCCTGCTTTGGTCTCCCAGAGTTGCGAGGATTCAAACTTTTTTTTTTTTTTTTTTTGAGTTGCAGTCTCACTTTGTCGCCCCAGCTGGAGTGCGGTGGCACGCATGCTCACGGCCACACCAGCGTCAACCTGCCGGGCTCCGGCGATTCTTCCGCCTCAGTCTTCCAAGTAGCGGGATCTATAGGTGCGCGCTACCATGCCTGGCTAATTTTTTATTTATTGTAGAGATGAGGTCTTGCCAAGTTTCCCGGGCTGGTCTCGAACTCTCAGGGTCGGGCAATCCACTCGCCTCGGCCTCCCAAAGTGCTGGGATTACAGGCTGAGCCACCTGGTGCTATTAAAACATGAAGTCAATAAAAGCACTGAAGCTGTATGTTCAAAAATATTTGAAACAATGTTCATTGCATTGGCTTTACTTTTTATCATTTTTTCCTAGACAATGCAATTACGAACTGCTATTGTGCACATTTAAAAGATTGTTTTATTGGAATATTGATCTCCATCAATATTCCACATAGGAAGCAAAGAAGAAATCCTGGTTTTCTTAAAACAAGAGTGCTTTAAATAAAAATATATAAAACCTATAACACCACAACCACCAGGGTTTTTTGTGTGTGTGTGTGTGTGTGTGTGTGTAGTATTTCAGCTCTCCAAGTGGTGCAGAGATTAAAGACAGGCCAGAATTACCATTTGCTGCAGGGTACTGGACTCCAGGTAGTGGAACAGATGGAGAGAATCCAGCTAATAGATCACTGCAGACTGGAGAGCAGTGACTGAGCAAAAACAAATAAACGCATGGTGCACAGCTCTAGAGACAGAACTACAGTGTTAAGACACAGTGCAGCCATGTAATTTGGGCTAGTATTTGAGTTTTACAGAGCATCTAAACACTTTAGACAGTTGTTACAGAAGTTTCAACTGTCCTATTGAATTCCATTTATTTATTTGTTTATTTATTTAGATGTAGACAATCCTATGGAATGTATGTACAAAGTTAGTAAGTAACCATGCACTACTGTATAATTCTTGAAGAGAATTTAAGGTTTGCCTAGTCCTTAACCTGCTTCAATCAAATGTGAGATATTTTATTGTACATAGTTCTGTTTACTGGCCCTTCCACACAAGCCCTTGCCAAAGACCAATATTTCCCTGACAAAAAGGAACAATTGTCTGAATATTGTTTCTCCAAGTGTTGTCCATGTCGTTCCAGCAATAACATCGCAGCAGAATCTCAGGCTCCACCACAGACCTACTGAACTGAAATTGGCATTTGAACAAGATCCACCAGTGATTGGAAGCTTCCCTAGGATTTGCATAAGCAAACAATAATGGAGAAGGTCATTCCAGAAGCAAGTTCAGAGGTGGCAAGCGAAGTAGGATTTAAAGGTCCCTGATGATCTGGATGTGGCTGAGGTTTCTAAAGTGGGGAATAACATAAGCCAAGGGGTGTGAAAGAAGAGCAGTGTTGCTCTACTGTGCAGATGGGCATGGAGAGAGAGCGTGGAAGCACTGAGAACGATTAGGGAAATGTTGCCCAACTCTGAAACCAATGCATTATGGGTTATGAGCTTTTGGCAGCAGGAATGGCAAAGGAGACACTGTGCGGGACAATCTAAATTAGTTTATTTAAGTGAGCTATTCAAGTCGCTCGTTGAGATGAGTTAACATTACCCTTGAAAGATAAAATAGGTAGAGAGGAGGCAAGGAGGTATAATGCAGAGATTATAAATGCAGTGTAAGCTATAGAGAAAGAATGAAGCTTAGCTCTCCATTTATCAGGTTTGCACCCCACTCAATTAAGTATGTGATAACCCCTCAGTCTATTTTTTTTTTTTTTTTTTTGAGTTGGAGTCTCACTCGGTCGCCCAAACTGGAGTGCAGAGGCTGCTTCCGGCCACCGCGCCTCGACCTGCTGGGCTCCGGCGATCCTTCCGCCTCAGCCTTCCAAGTAGCCGGAATTACAGGCATGCGCTACCACGCCTGGCTGATTTTTTGATTTATTGTAGAGATGAGGTCTCGCTGCCCAGGCGGGTCTCGAACCCGCGGGCTCAGGCAATCCACTCACCTCAGCCTCCCAAAGGCGCGGGATTACAGGCTGAACCCGGCTTCCTCAGTCTATTTTTAAATATATACTTTATTTTTGCCTGTAGTCCCAGCTACTCAGGAGGCAGAGGCAGAAGGATTGCCTGAGCCCTGAGGTCTAGGCTGTGGTGAGCTATGCTTGTGGTAAGCACTCCAGTCTGAGCGGCAGAGTAAGACTCTGACTCAAAAAAAAAAAAAAAAAAAAATTGAGCGGGGCTTTGAAGAAATTGACTTTATCCTCGTGATTTGCATAACAGGAGTTTTGACTTTTACTCCTATGTTACAAAGGCCAACATAGATAATAGCCAGAAACATCCAATGAGCCCTGTTAATATTACAGTGTAAATTTTCCATATTTAAAACATTAATATCCTGAAATAATTTAGGACTGTTATTTTCAAATTATAAAGTAGTTTTGAAGATTTTCATGCTTGATAGTTACTTGTTTTTTTCCTTCATATTTTCTCTGTGAGAGCTATGAAGAGACATCAAATTAATTTCATGATTACAGGGAATTTAAGAGATTAAGAACATTGAAAAATAAAACTGCAGACCATTTACATTTTCTTAATATAAAATTAAAATAAAGTATATATTGCTCTTGTACCATCTAGTTTAAGGAATTCAAATACCAAAGTAATAAAAACTAGAATATTTCTGGGAGAGTGTGCTAAGAATTGTAAGCTAATGGTTTTTTTAAAATTTAGACTCATATTTTTTTACTTTTGCTATTAAATGGTGTTGCTGCACTTTGCTATGACCATGGCTAACTTTAAATATAAAAGCAAAACCCAAACAAAATCATACAGAATGTCCCACCTTCTTGTTCCTTCCTAGGTTGTTCACATACACTCAAAATAAGCTTGAGTTCCTGCCTTGCAGGGATAACTGCAAACTATAGTCAGATGTAAGAGCTGCTTAATCAGGTCTCAGAACCAGGCTTTAATTAGAATGCTTGGAGAAGAAGAGCAAATGAAAATTATTAAGTTGCACTGTTGATTCCTGTTTCTAATTTTAAAGAGGAAATCATGCATTAATCAAGCCTTGGGCTAAAGCTCAGAGGCACATTTTAGAAATATCCCAAAATAACAAGGAGAATGTTTTGCTCAGTTTTGATAAAACCACTCTTGGCTACTTGCTATGTATAGTGTGATATATTTCAACACTGCAGTGTGCTAGGGCACAATATACCAAGTTTTGGCCATATTGGAAAACATTATTGGACTTAAGGTGTAGTATGATAATCAAGGTGAAGCATATATTCCCTACAAATAAAACAGAAATGTGCAAAATCCTTTTTCAGAGTTGAGTGAAAAGACAAGTAAATGGTTTAAGAGAATACAATTCTACAAGAAGCCAATAGTCAGGCGATTTCTGGTGAAAAGAAAATTGCTTTCATAATAACATGTTTTGGTGATATAGATTAGAATCAGTTGCTGATATTGTAATTTGTGATGATAAAAGTTACACTTAAGAAAAGGATAGTGATTGTTTTAAATGAGAGCAGAAAGATTATGACACATGAACACTGTATTCTTAAAAATGATTCTTAGAGGCCCAGCGTGGTGGCTCATGCCTATAACCCCAGCAATTTGGGAGACCAAAGCCGGATGATTGCCTGAACCCAGGAGTTTGAGTTCAACCTGGGAAGCATGGCAAGACCTTGTCTCTACAATAAATAAATAAAAAATAGCTGGGCATGCATGCACATGCCTGTAGTACCAGCTACTAGTAAGGCTAAGGCAGAAGGATTGCCTGAGTGCAGGAGGTTGAGGCTTTGGTGAGCCGTGAAGTGCCACTGCACTACAACCGGGGGAACAGAGTGAGATTCCAACTAAAATAAGCAACAACAAAAAATTCTTAGCAATGTATTATTTAATTTTTTATCCTGATCTAAATTATGAAAATAAAGAAAGAACATACATGGAAATATTCCCTATAAATGTATCTCCTAACATGACTTTAAAGTAACAATTTAAATTTTTGTTCTTATTAGCTCCACTAATATAGAAATTTCCTTTCAAAGGAGATTATAAGGGGATGAGAATGATGAATTCTGAATGCTTCTCTATGAAGCAGTACAGGTTGAATGTCCCTTATGTAAAATTCTTAGAACAGAAGTGTTATGTATTTCAGATTTCTTGGACTTTGGTGTAGTTGCATTATACTTACTGGTTGAGTATCCCATATCACAAATCCAAAATGCTCCACTGAACATTTCCTTGGAGTGTTATGTTGGTGCTCAAGAAGCTTCAGATTTAGGAACATTTCAGATTTCAGATTTTCAGATCTGGGATGTTCAGCCTTTATCTAGTCACCACACCAGGATCTTTCTGTGTCTCCACTGTCCTCTCTGTATCCAAAGTTTATACATACTTGCTTAACTTATGTTGTCTACTCCTGTCTTCATTCTGATTGTCTTCATGATAAAGGCGATCTAGTCATAAAGCAAAATTTTATTATCAAGTCTTTTGGAGCCTAAAAGCTGTGTGAAGAGGGAGACTGAATCCATTGTGTGTGTGTGTGTGTTATTTGTGTGTGTGTATGCCTCTTTATTCCCTATAGGGATTTTAACACAGTAAATGTGCAGGAAATATTTATCAAGTGACTGAAGCTACATGTGATGGTGTCATTAGAATTCGGGAAACATGCTTGGAAATTCAAATATATGATACGTTAAGAAGATGGAAAAATAGTAATAGTAAGAAAATTATGAATGCATGGGGGGGGGAATCCCCAAAACCCAAAAAGATCTTTTGAAGGGCAAGCCTATAGCCTTCCCCTACTAGTTAAGTATTCTAGGAACCCATGGGCATCAGTGTATCAGCTAGCCTTGTTGTGAGATTTCATTCAGCTTCAGTAGATTTAAAAAAAAAAAATTCTTTCAACATGTTTGCCCTTTTCATGATGGGTGATTTACAAGCACATCTGCTTACACTGTGCTGAGTGTTCAGTAGTTTTTAACCAAAAACGGCATGACCCCCATGTCCTACTCTCCCTGTTCCCCTGATCTCATTCTGAGAAACGTTTTTTGTTTCCCCATATGAAAAAATTCTCAGAGGGGAATGTTTTGCTGATGTGGAAGAGGAAACAAAAAACAGCAGAAGCTGTAAAAGGCATCAAAATTGAGGAGTTCAAAAACTTTCGAGTGGTGGAAGAGGCGTCTCAATATGTGTTGCTCAAACAGAGTTTTTGGAAGATGACTGAAATTTAAACATGTAAAATAAATACTCAATTTTTTATAAATAAATTCTGGGATTTTTGGGGTCCCCCCTCATATAGCTCTTTTGGGAAATGTTAATAGGCAGAGTTACAAACCGTTGCTTTAAGTAGGCAAACTCATATTCTCTCCTTAACTCTAAAAGGAAGTGTGAGTCTTTAACTCTCTGTCTTAAGATTAGGCCACTATGTTAACAGGTTTCGTGTTTTGCTTTCCTTGTACTTTATTTCAGGTAGTACTTCCTTTTTGAAATTTTTCTGAGTTTCTTACACTCTGAAGTAAAAGACCTTAGGATTTTTCATCAGTCAATTCTGGCCTATTATTCTGCCCAACTATCACTATCGTAAAACTATTACAACAACAACAAAATAATAAAACAAGCATAAAAGGAAACAGTCTCCTGTATCCCTTTGGGGCCCCATGACTGAGACCCCATATTGCCAAAGATTGTTTTCTAGAGCTTTCACGAATCTTTGACATTTAGTGTCATCTCCTTTTTTTTTTGCTTTTGTTCCTTTAGCTCACTGGTAATAATGTCTGCAAAAGAAAGGGTAGAACAAGCAGCAACAGGACTTATGACACCCTATCATGGAAAGATTGCCTGCTTTTGACATTCAAGTAAAGAGTTAGCAGCTTAATGAATAACACATTACAAACAGACACTGAGGCTGTAGGATAGCAGCATGGTCTCGGTTTCCACATTATTTAGCAGACAGGTTTCTACAGACATCGGGCCAGTGACATCTGGGTACCCATCGGGGCTCATTCAAACGTTCTCTTTGTGCTTTCCGTCCTATTTACTTGTCTTGACAGCAGATCCAAACACAGGCAAGTTTTTTGCTGTTTTCTATTTTTGTGTTGTGTAAAAAGTGAGAAACCCTTGTTTGGAAAATTAGGTATTTTTAGTCACTGTGAAATGAGTGTTAGGGGTTTGTGGTTATCAAGTTTAGTGTGCGTAGGCTGACAGGGAGGAGCAAGATCAGACTGAGGTACAGAGGTATGGAAAGATGTTAGCAAGAATATGACTGTGAAAATAACATGTCACCTTTTACAAAGCAAAACATCACCTTTATTTCTTAAAAGAACTGAAGTTTGTATGGTCATTAATTCAAGTTGATCTTTTTCAGAGAAATAGGTCTGACATTAAGTATTAGACATAGTGTTTGTGGGTGCTTATGGGTTATTTGCTTTTAACAAAACCATTTATTATGCTCCCATTACTTGCCAGACATTTTGCTCAAAACCAGGGATAAAAAATGAATAAAGCATGATTTTTGCCTATTCGGAACTTAAAGACTGCATCCAATAACAGAGTTAAAAACAAGTACGATGTAACATCTTGACTTTGGAGCTGTGAGAGGAATAATTAATTATAAATAGTACTGAATGGGCATAAGGAAACATTAATACTGTCAGGGATTGGGGGCAGTTTGGAGTGAAAAGAAAGATTAGAAGAAGGACTTTAAATGACTTGAAGCAGGTTGTTGCTGGTATTCATAGATACCATGTAAATAAAATAACGAGTAATTTGTGGATTTATAGCAGTGGTTCTCAAAGTGTGGTCCCTAAACCAACTAGACTAACAGCACCAGCATCACCTAGAACTTAATAGAAATGCAAACCTTATGCCCCACCCCAGCCCTTCAGAGTCAGCCCTGGAGGTGGGGCCCAGTAGTCTGGGGTTTAATAAGCCCTTTAGGTGATTGTAGTGCGTGCTATAGTTGGGGAACCACTAGCTTTAGGGCGTGGGCTTTCAAACTTGCCTTCACATCAGAATCAGCTGGGAGTTAAACATATGATGCTTGGGCCACATCCCAGAGATTTTACTGTTCTCAGAAAACTGAGATTCTTCTTTTTTTTTGAGTTGGAGTCTCACTGTCGCCCAGACTGGAGTACAATGGCCGCTCCTGGCCACCGCAGTCTCCACCTGCTGGGCTCCGGTGATCCTTCCGCCTCAGCCTTCCGAGTAGCCGGAATTACAGGCGCGCGCTATCACGCCCGGCCAATTTTTTGATTTTATTGTAGAGATGAGGTCTCGCCTGCCCAGGCGGGTCTTGAACCCGCGGGCTCAGGCAATCCACGCACCTCAGCCTCCCAAAGGCACGGGATTACAGGCTGAGCCACCAAGCCCAACTGAAAACTGAGATTCTAAGAGAAATTTCCCTAAGGTCATATAGCTAATAGGTAGGAATTAATGCCTGAATGTGATGCCAGCACCCATTTTTTTTGTTCATTCTGTTGCACAGACCTCTCAATCTGTGTGAGGGTAGAGACGGAGCAGTCTTTTTCCTGACTCAATAAGAGGCCTCTTATTATTTATTTCTGTTTCCTCAAAGGAGTATTTATTTATTTATTTATCGATCTATCTATCTATTGAGTTGTAGTGTTACTCTGTCGCCCAGGCTGGAGTGCAGCGGCACACATGCTCACGGCCACACCAGCATTGACCTGCCGGGCTCCGGCAATCCTTCTGCCTTAGCCTTTCAAGTAGCCAAAACTATAGGCATGCACTACCCTGTATACCCTACTATAGACGTGTGCCCAGATGATTTTTTGATTTATTGTAGAAACGAGGTCTCACCATGTTGCCTGGGCTGGTCTCGAGCCTGTGAGCTCAGTCAATCCTCTCACCTCGGCCTCCCAAAGTGCTGGGATTATAGGCTTGAGCCACTGCGTTCAGCCTCAAAGGAGTTTTCAAACAGTAATGGAACTTGAAGATGTTATTTTGTAAGTTGAGAACAAAATATGAATATACCTTAGCTATGTTTGTTTTACGTCACTTTAAAAATGCATTTGTTTGTAAACCTATGAACTATCTAGTCCTACTATTATATACCCTTATTTTCAGTAAATCCAATATATAAAATTTCATATAGAATTAAAATCACCCTCAAAGAGAGCAATGTTTCACTTTACATATCCTTCACATAGGGTTACCAGGTACTCAAGTGCAGTGTTCACTTAACTATTGTGTGGGTTAGGAGGATGGGTGGCTCCTGAGGATTTTTTTTTAAAGTAGACTTTATTTCTTTGAGCAGTTCACAGCAAAACTGAGCAAAAGTACAGGGATGTCCCAGTAACCCTCTCTACCTCCATACAGGTTAACCATCCCATTATCAACATTTTCACCAGAGGAGTACATTTGCAGTAAGTGATGAATCTATTGTCTAGAGTTTACGTTAGGGTTCACTCTTGGTGTGGTACATTCCATGGGTTTGGACAAATGTATAATGACATGTAACAATCATTTAGTATCATACAGAGTATTCTCACTGCCTTAGAATACCTCTGTGCTCTGTCTATCCATTTTCCTTCTTCACTAACTTCTGGCAATCATTGATATTTTTGCGTCTCCATAGTTTTGTCTTTTCCAGGATGTCATATGGCTAGAATCATACAGTATGCATCCTTTTCAGATGGACTTCTTTCACTTAGTAACACGCACTTAAGTTTTCTCATGTCTTTTCATGGCTCTGTGATTCATTTCTTTTCAGTGCCAAGTAATATTCTACCATCTGGATATACCACAGTTTATTTATTTACCTGCTGAGGGACATCTTGGTTGCTCCCAAGTTTTGGCAATCATGAATTAAGCTGCTGTGAATATCTACGTGCAAGTTTTTGTGTGAACATGAGTTTACAATTCCTATGGGTAAATAAAGTGAAATGACTAGATTGTAAAGTAAGTATATCTTTAGTTTTGTATGCCCTTGAAATTTTTATGAGTATGTAAATGAATAGTCAAAAGATCAATAGTTAAACATGATTTAATGGCTCTTCTAAGCTCTGACACTAGCTGGTCGTTGCTAAGTGCTCTGCATGGATTGTATCAATTAATCTGTACAACCAGCTATAAGATACATTATATTATATTACTTCTTTTACAGAGGCTTAGGAAGATCAAATAATTCACTAGCTATGTGAGCTTAAATGTAGGAAATTGAGGATTTAATACAGACCAACTAAAAACAGAGCTCATCTTTAAACTGCTTTGGACTCCATGTCACTCTAAGTATCATGGTCCATCTTTAGCAATGAAGTCACAGGCACTTCCTTTCTTTCTTTTTTCTTTTCTTTTTTTTTTCGAGTTGGAGTCTCACTCTGTCGCCCAGACTGGAGTGCAGTGGCTGCTCCCGGCCACCGCAGCCTCGACCTGCTGGGCTCCGGCGATCCTTCCGCCTCAGCCGTCCAAGTAGCCGGAATTACAGGCGCGCGCTACCACGCCCGGCTAATTTTTTGATTTATTGTAGAGATGAGGTCTCGCTGCCCAGGCGGGTCTCGAACCCACGGGCTCAGGCAGTCCACTCACCTCAGCCTCCCAAAGGCGCGGGATTACAGGCTGAGCCACCTTCTTTTCTTTTCTTTCTTTTTTTTTTTTTTTTTGGCATCTGGGTCTCACTCTTTTGCCCAGGCTGGAGTACAGTGGAACAATCATAACTCACTGCAGTCTTGACTTCCTGGGCTCAGGCTATCTTTCCATTCCAGCATCCCAAGTAGCTGGGACTATAGGCTCATCCCACCATACTGGCTAAATTTTTGATTTTTTTTGTAGTGAGGTGCTCTTGCCCAGACTGGTCTTGAACTCCTGGTCTCAAGCAATCTGTGTACCTTGGCCTCCCAAAGAGCCAACTGGAGGCGGCTAGCTTTAGGAGGGGTGATGTGGGAGGTGGCCTGGACTTAGAACTGTACCTTTTAGGAATGTTCTTCAGTGAATTCTGCCTAGTTGACCTAACTGGATATTTTATTTCAAATTATTTTGAAATATGTTAATCAGATAGCAGATTGCTAAGAAACTTGAAGAAACTCCTCTGACTACTGCAAAGATTGTTTTCTTTGTTTACCTATTTCTGGGTGTTTTCTTAGAAAAACTCCCATCACTTAGGGAACACTTACCATATCTCAAAGAGCCTGACTAATATAATCTCAGGAGAATCCAATGAGTTATGTATGTTTGGGTGTGGAAACTTAAAAAATCAAGCCCTGAGCCTCTGTATGAGTCAGATACTATTTTGTCAGCCTCAAGGCATGACTATGACTCCATCCACCATCTTGCAGTTACCTGTATCCATACCTGAAATAGTGCAAGGGTAAGTCTAAGTTTTAGACTCAGTTTTGTTACCAGGCTGCAAAGATCTCGTAGGGGCCATTTAAAAAAAGATTTATTTTATTTTAAAGATGTGGGGTGCAATTCCGGATTAGGCATACAAGTGGTCATCATACAGGTCAAGTTTGGACCTAACTTTGATCCCCACTTTGCCTGATTTGAGATCATGTTCCCTTATTCCTGTCCATTTGTTTTTCACTTCTTTGGCTGAAGCTTTGAGTGACCTTGACATTCAGTGTCTAGTCCCCCACAGCACATTTGAGCAATTACAAATCACCAGGATGACAGAACAATTTCATATCTAAGTAGCTTTTATTAGAAACAGACAATTTACAAATATGCTTCTATTATGTAGCTACTTTAGGCTAAGTTATGATTCTTCATATACATTGACAGAGACAGAATTATGACTATTTCTGGCTAGGATATATCATTTTCTTTTATATTTGGGATTTCTAGTTCAAATCCAGGTAACAGCTCACTTATTATGCCTAATGTGTAAATAGTTTTACTTCTCCTGGGTTCAAATACCTGGAATCATAATTATCTTCTTTAAAACTTGGCCATAGGCAAAAGCTTTGAAAAATACAGTCTCACTCAGCATGCCAAGTCAGAATCTGAGCATATAAGACAAAGTCTTTGTTAGATTATCCCAGTCTTGCACGAAAGTGCAATAAAACTTCAATTTAACATCTTTTAAAAACCAGTATTGTTTCTTAGTATGTGATTGACCTAACTATCCAAATCATTAGCTTTTCTATGTAATGGTACTTAGAATAATTGGTGAGGCATCTGTCGCTCTTTCCCATCATGCTATTTGTCTTGACATTGCTGTGTTAAAGCACAGCTAAATGTTTTATGTTATAATTATAAGAACAAATTTAAGTATTGTTTTCATAATGTATACTCATAGAGAATACTACCTAAACACTGTAGCCTAAACTTAAAGTCATATAGCTTTTCTTTTCATGAATATGATTCCAAGGTGTTTAAAAAGAGTCAAAGAGACTTAAAGAATAGCATTTCAAAGGATTTTTAGACTATATATGTTTATTGGAAAGAACTGAGATAATTTTATTTTTCCATAAATTCCAAGATAAACCCAATAAGGATGTTTTAATCAAATATCAATTGCTTTTCTGGATAATTCAACTTACTGTTAGAACTTTCACAGAAGAAGGCAGAAGAGTTTGTTTTTGTTTGTGTTTGTGTTTTGAAAGATGGATCTAAGTCAAGGAAGTGGGCTGATTCTGGCACATGAGGTCTATGTCCATGCCTGTATCTTAGTTAAGTAAATAGTCTTCTGGCTATACAAGCAGAAATTGATGTTCCTGTTATAATAATTTGCTTTAGCAAGAAATCTTTCTCTGTTTTTACTTTTCTTCTTGTTGTGGGTCACTTAAACATCTGTTCTTATGACACAGGAATTTTCCAGATGGATGTGTGTTTGTTACTCTGTCAGAAAAATCTAATTTTGTAAAGGAAGTAGCATAATGGCCAGAGTGTTCTTTGTTTTCCTCTACACCCTGATATTAATGAGAAAAATCCTTTGGCCACGTCTGCGTTAAAGCTAACCAACATCAGTCTTCTCTGTTTCATAATGAGGTTTTATTAGCATCAGGCCAGTTATCAGGCCTTTCTCTGCACATTTTTCATTGTTCCATTGTGTAGGGATACACTTTTCCCCCTTCTAATACATTTAAATTCTATTCATTATGAGTCTAACCCAAGACTTCTTTTATTATTCTATACAGACATTTTATTAAGGGCAGTACATTTACAATAGCAAGAACAAGGACTTTGGAGCCACATGGTTCCAAGTTTGATTCCTGGATCCACTACTGACTAAATAAGATCCATAGAGCAAGTTTCTTTTCTTTTTTTTTTTTTTTGAATTGGAGTCTCACTCTGTCGCCCTGAGTGGAGTGCAGTGGCCGCTCCCGGCCACCGCAGCCTCGACCTGCTGGGCTCTGGCGATCCTTCCACCTCAGACTTCCGAGTAGCTGGAACTACAGGCATGCACTACCATGCCCAGCTGATTTTTTGATTTACTGTAGAAATGAGGTCTTGCTGCCCAGGTGGGTCTTGAACCTGTGGGCTCAGGCAATCCACTCACCTCAGCCTCCCAAAGGTGCGGGATTACAGGCTGAGCCACCGAGCCTGGCTGCAAGTTTCTTAATATTTCTGAATGCCAGTACTCTCATTTGTAACATAGAGTTTTCATAAAGATTAGGTGAGGTAAAATTTGCCTGTTTTTCACATTGTAGATACCTACATTATGCCTGTGTATAACCATTTTTCTTTAAGCAAAAGGGAATATATTCATATAAAGTTTATTCATGTCTGTAATTGATATAGGTACATTATTATACAAGGCTTGCTTATGATATACACTGGTGCTTCACCACTATTGTCTATCTTCTCACTGCAGGTAACCACTTTCAACTCTTTCAGCTATTTCTTCTTGTGTCTACTTCCAGCTGCTTTAAAAATCCTACTTTGCAGCTTTTTAATCTTCTGGTTTTAGGTATTATGTAGTGATATTGAAGATGAGAATAAGACTTGACTCATTTGTTGTGTCTAATTATCCTCGGCATATACACATATAACTCTAATGCTCTCTCTTCTCATGCTTCTTTTCTCTTCTTATAGTCATATCAAAATCTTGGTTAAATCAATACTCAAGATTTACATTATTATGACTGTATAAACACTAACCACAGGTGATATAACAATGTAGACTGTGAGAGGATAGTTTATTTACTTTTCCTTCCAAGAATGAGTTATTATTTTCTCTGGAGCTAACAAATGCCTTGTTTTGGGGTTTAGTTTTACATATATTTGCTGCTAGCGGAAACCCCAAATCTCCATCAAATATCCAGTGATATGTTGACTTCATATTGAAGAAATCTCTCCTAAAGCTTTCTGACCTGCTTATACATAGGCAAATTGCTCTCTGTGTTGGTGTATTATCTTATTTCCATCTCCAATATTATCCTAATTATTTTTATGTTATTTTTTCTGTGTTGACTCTATTTTACTGTAGAGCATACTTTCTAGCAATATGCATAGCATAGGCTAATAAATGTAACTTTGCTGATATTTACATGTCTGATGAGTTTTGTATTTTATTCTCACAGTAGTTGATAGTTTTGCTGGATATAGAATTTTACTTGAGAAACAATTTACTTCTAGGAAAAAGATTTAGTAATTTATTCTAAATAAAGTTTAGAGGACAGAAATTCCTTAGAGTAATTTAGATAATTAAATATTATTAATCAAAAATCAAAAATTATTGAGATAAGAATGTTGGAGTAATTATGTGTAAACTGTTCACTTATCCCCAGGGGGGGTAGAAGTCATTATCTTCATTCAGTTATTAGATATAATATGTTGAGAAAAGCATAAGAATCTTTAAAAGGTATGTAGAAGACATTCTCTGGGATTGTAGTTGGGGATGTGCTTGTCTGACATTATCATTGGAGCAGGCTCCCTGATTTCAGTGGGGATGTTGAGATTCTGTAGGGATAGAAGTTAAATGGTATACTTATATGTCAGTAGTGGGACGAATATAGTTACACTATTAACTAGTAAGGCCCACAGTGATCTTTGTTGATGATCTAGTGAACATGGATAAATAGGCCACTAAAATCCCATGAATTGCTATTAAAACCATATAAAACTCTGTTTGCTGAACAGAAGTATGATTTTCAGCCTTGAAAATCACAGAACCAGAACTCTAAATAAATAAAGGGCTAGATATCCTTAAAAAAAATTCTGTATTGATAATAGACAAATTTATATGTATAATAACCTTCCACAAAAGGATCTATGGCTATTGTCTTCTGAGGAAAGTGAAGTATCCAGGCCTTTGAAGGTTGTTATATGTAGATTAAGCCCACGACCAATCCCTGGGAGCCAAACAGTCACTGTAATTCACTGGCCAAGTGAATGTCAGAGGATAAATAAAATTCTGTTCAAAGACCATTTCATGTTGGGTTCAGTGAGTCCCCAATCCTATACCATGGTTATTTCCTTGGTTTCTGTGTGGATAATTTGATTAAATATGTTCAGAAAATGCCAGAATTCCCAATCTTTCTGTTAACCCTATGATAGTGGAAATAGAAAAGAAGAAGTCTTTGTGATATGGATTTTTCAGGTAAAAATCCTGGGTTTTGAGGGTATCAACTCAATAGGTCAGTCAGTCTGCCCCAGAGAGTGTCAACTTGATGGGTTGGCAAACTTAGCCCTAGGATTGTTGGCTCTAATGAGCTGGCAAGCCAAGTCCTTAGAGTGTTGCAGCCCCCAGAAGTGTCTCAGACTTGTCAGCAACTCTTCTGGTTCAGCTGGCTCCTTTGGCTCCTTTGGCTGGCAAGCCAGCCTCCAGGATGTGCCACTCTTTGGCTCCCATGCTCTTCTGCAGTTCTTCAGGAACTCTTCAGGTCTGGGTTCTTGTCTTCTGCCCAGGAGGAATGACAGACACAACAATAGACACAGAATAACATGGAATGCTAGAAAGTGAGAAAGCAGGATTTATTGAGAGGACAGAAGAGTTCACACAGTGGGGAGAAGGGAGGATTCTTGCCAGTCTTCAGTCAGAACCTGGTGCTAATATAGCCTTAAGACCAAGCTGATTAGCTAGCACTAGCTGTGAACTGATTGGTAGGCATTAGCTGTGCTGATTGGTCAGTACTAAGGACCAATCAGCAGGTGGTAGGGGTCTAATGGTGAGCTGATTGGTCAGCACTTGTCAACAAGCTGATTGGTTGTTTTTTTTAATCCCAGCAGGGAATACTTAAGCTCTAGTTTAAGAGTCTTGTAGGGAGCTTGTTTACCAGTGGGAGTGTATCGGCCTGAGAGACCTGCTGGAAGTTCTGAAGTTCTCTGCATTGTTACCAGGGGACCCACCCCGTCTACCTAACTTTTCTCAGGCTGTCTTCTCTCTCATTTGGACCATGCCCCCTAACAAAGTGATAAGTCAAAAGTGATGCCACAACACTGGGAGACATTCAGAAATTAGAGCCACCATCTAGGACTTAGACAAAATGGTGATGATTTCTAGGATAGCCTCATTAAACTTACTTGCTTGGTTTGTGCAGAAGGCAGATGGGTAGATCTTATGGAAGGATAATGAATCATACAAACTATAAACATACTCGCTTAGCTGCTGTTTCATTTTTTTTTTAAGTGGGCAAATCGACACATATTTGGATGGTGGTTTGTCATGTGGCTACCAATGTAGTATTTTTTGGTGTCTCTTTCGATAATAGAGATTACCTGAATAAATCTGCTTTCATTTGATAGGGATAGACATAATCCTTCACCTTTATCTTTGTCAGCCCTCTAGCACTGTACCATAATTTAGTCCTCAGGGATATTTATCATCATATTATACTTTAGGATATCATGTTGGCCTATTTTTATCATCATCCTAAAGGACATAATGACCATATATTACATCAATCATGTTGTTAGGACCATGTAAGCAGAATGTAGCAGTAATAGTAAAATAAATATTTTGATAATACCTACATGTGAAAGAGAATGGAAAAAATATCACATAAAATTCAAAGATCTACCATTTTCATAGCATTTATGGAGGTCCTGTGGTCCTGGGCTTGTTGAGATATCTCCTCCAAAATAAAAGCCTACTTACAGTCCTCTTTATCCTCCACTAATAAGGAAGAAACACAACAGTTTGCAGTCTTATTTGGATTAATATATAACACATGTAGATAAGTGGTTTGGACATGTTTACTAAATGAACTTCTTACAAAGCTGTTTACAAATTGTGGGGCCAGAGCTAGAAAAGCATTCCAGCTGTAGCACAAGCAGTTCTTCCCTTTGGTCCCCATGAATCAACAGATGCAGTGAGGCTTGTGATATCTTTGGCAGAGTGGAATGTTGTATGGAGCACGTGGAAGCTAAGAAAGAGAACTACAGTAGAGGCTGCTAAGACTTTATTGCAAAGTCATAGAATCCTCAACTGTTCTTAGATTGTTAATGGTCTTGTGTAAAGTCTGAGCAGGTGACTGCAACCTGAACTCCTAAAATGAACCGTTTAATCTTATCCTTCAGGTATAAAGTCAGGTATACTGAGTGGTTCTCCATCAACAAATTGAAGTCATCAATATAAAATCCAGATTTATCAGGTTCTGAAAGCACAAGAAAGTTGCATGAGCAGGTGACTGATCCCAGTGTACCTGCTCCTATGGCTGTTCATCAGACCATCTAGAATAGCCTTAACAGGGTATTCCTGTGAGCCAGTGACTTGAAGGGAGATATTTCAGTTTGTTTTAAAGATGAAAAATAAATTTCTAGCAGAAGATGGCAGAAAACTACAACAAACACATCTTAAGGGCAATATTGATAGGAAAGAAAACAAATCTCTTAGAACTGACAGAGTGCCATTTCACGGGTAGTGGTTCATGACTAGATTGAATAGCCAGATATTTGGATAAAATAAGGCAGAAGGATTGGTAACAAATTGGTTTTGGGTAAGAAAAATGTGAATGGGTCTCTTGGAATGAGTGTAAATTATGAGAACCTTAGTGTCTTGAGTGAAAACTCACTGTAAAGACCTCTCTGTGGAAAAATCTTTTCATGATCATTATGTACGATTACCCTATGGATGTCAATCACATCTTTTCTCATCCAATCTAGTACTCGTTTAATAGGCTCATAAGTGAAATGGTCATAGTAACAGATACTAAGGTCATGTATAAACTCAACAACATGATATTCCCTAACTGTAGCTGATCTAATTACTTAAAATAAATGGTACCCCAGCTTGTTAGGATCAGCAAGAAAAGTTGAATTTCTAATATATTTTTTTTTCTGGAGAGTCTAGCTTCTCTCTTTGGAAAATTGATTACATTGAGCCTCTTCCATCATAGAAGGTGCAATGATTTGTCTTCAGAAGATAGATTTTTTTTGTATGTTCATTTGCTGTCCTCATTAAATATATTTTCATCACAACTTTCATGGCCTTATTGAATACACCACTGTAATGTCAAGCATAATACTACTTCCAACCAAGGAACACATATTATTGCAGAAGGAAACAATGTGCTAACGTTCAAAGGATTCTCTAGCACTAGGATTCTCTCTCCCAGAAGTAGCTGGCTTTATGGAGTGATCTGTAGTTACTGAACAATTGGGAGATAACTAAGAATGTTCTGAGACCTCTTTTGCATAGAGCTGTTTCTTTTTAAAGCTTAACATATGGATCTGGAAACCAAGGGGTTTAAATGGAGTTGATACTTCTTACCTTTAAATGCAGCCGGCTTCATATCTCTGAAACACTGAATTAAACATTGGTGTAAACATTTGGATTCCAAAGGAGAAATGTCACAGGAGGAGACACGAAAATGGTCCAGCAAAATCCATTCTTACTTAGACCAGCCACCTTTCCATGTCACCAAACAAATGGGCGACAAAGGAGGTAGTCACATTGGGTAAGGGGGATGTGATCTGACTGTTATGAAGGTAGAGGGTTGCTGCTACAGAGTGGGTGCAGGAAGGAGTATGAAGCCATGAGCACCCGCTGATACTTTTTTTCAGCGTGTTAGATTTATGAAAATCTAACAAGCACTAAGACTTCTTAGTGGGTCATCCTCACCAGGTGGAAACCTTTGCATAGTCAAAGTACAAATGTATGGCAATTAAGGAATTAGATCATGAATACCAGCTATGACTTAGTAACTAGTTGTAGAAATATCTTTGGTCCCTTCTACTCTTTCCATTTTATTTTATGTAGTGTGTCATATTGGTGACTAAATTTTAATTTAGTCCATAGGGTAGAATATAAAGACACTAATCTGAGAGAACCAGAATAAAAAATAAACATTTCCCAAAGATTCTAGACTTAGAGCTAGATTAGTAAATGTTTATACTTTGGAATTACTTTACTTGAGAATAATATTTTTTTATGTTGAAAAGATTTTACATTAATGAACATAATTTATTTGGGACTGAGAAATACTTTAACAGTATATTACATATCAGACAGTGACAATACACTTATTAAGTAAACATTTTGATGGATGGGGTACAACTCCATCTTTGAAACCATGGTTAAAATGCAACCACAGATTCGTTACAAAAACAAGAGTTCCATAGAAAGCATTAAAAAAGGAATAAAATGTGTAATGTTTGAAGAACGACTGCATTGTGTTACATGGGAATATCTTACTGCTGTTATTGTTGTGTCAAAGACATATATGTGATGATACAGGGCAGTCTAGAAGATAATAGACACCTGCCATCTTTTGGCTTATATTTGGTTAGATTCTGCATTATGCATATCACATCAATGTCCGAACTCAAATTTCATTCTCAAATATCAGTCCTCCTCATAGTTAAGACTGAATTTTGTTAACATGATCAGGCCCACATATACAAGATTTCATTCTAGGAATGAGGCTGTGAAGGGGAACTTTTATTTTGCTGCTGCAAATGTTGGCAGAGACACCTAGCTTTGAGGATGGCAGTTGCTGAAAGACAAATTTCATAAAGGTGCTGGCAGCAGATACTGTTATCCATAAAGTCCAATTCATAATATTTAGTATTTAGTGGCACTAGTGGCAGCAGCAGCAGTAGTGACAGCAATAGTTATCTCATCAGTTCAGTTCTATGGTATGGTCTTAGACATTTTCCTTGAAATTTAACCTCAATGCTGTTTTCCTATTTTTATGAAACTTTTCTGAGCTACCTAATTTTTTTTACTAACTTTTTTTTGCTTAAATCAGCTAGCATGAATTCTATCATTTGATTTGTCTTTCATTTTGTAAAATTATTTTATAGTAGCCTAAATTTAGAGTACTTGCGTTTACATGAATCAAACTTAGTAAAAGAATATTAAAGTGAAAAACTAGGGTTTTCCTGTAAGATATTCATTTATTCCATCTCCACTCATTTATTTAAGAAATACTTGTGGGATATCTATTATGTACAAGGTGACATTGTTTGATCTCAAAGAGGAATTAACATACATTTCTACCTGGGTAAGTTGGGAACCTAACTGGGCTAAGGTGCAATGTTACTGCTGCAAAAAGAAGCTAGCATGAATATGTGGCAAGCTCAGAAATGATATCAGCAATCCTAAGAATTGTTAAAAGTAACAAGTTAAAAGAGTGTCTTGACAAGACCAGGCAATCATGAAAATCAAACACTTGCAGTGAAGTCACCATCAGAAGCACATCAGGCCATGTCCCAGGAGACCAGGAGGAGAGTGTTGCAATCAGAGGCTACAGCAGTTGACAAAGGTAGAGAATATCTTATTACTCCCCCAGAATTTGAGAAGCCCTGAGATCTTGACAAGAGCTCTGGGTGGCAGGAGGCTAGAGAGATGGGTAGACTGGCCACTTGTTGGCTAATCCCGTAGCAGTGACAGACAACAGTCACTGAAACACCAGGAACTTCAGCTGCTGGAAAGAGAGCCCTAGATTAAAGTTTGTTGGTTAACAGATTTGGGAACTACTGATAAAGATCCTTGGAGTCCAGAGACGAAAGCACTGACTTCATAAGACAGGAGCTTACTGATAGCTAGGACACGCACAGAGTCGCCCTGCTGGGGTACTCAGAATTAAAAGGAAATGTATCTCAGTTTCTGGCGTTACTTACATAATTTTATTTATTGGATGATCATTTTTTTCATACAATAAATATTTAATTGCCTACACCTGCTTCAATGAGCTAAACACATCATAATTTCTTTTTTTTTTTTTTTTTAGTTGGAGTCTCACTCTGTCACCCAGACTGGAGTGCAGTGGCCGCTGCCGGCCACCACAGCCTTGACCTGCTGGGCTCCGGCGATCCTTCCACCTCAGCCTTCCAAGTAGCTGGAACTACAGGCGTGTGCTACCAGGCCCGGCTAATTTTTTGATTTATTGTAGAGATGAGGTCTCACCAAGTTGCCCAGGCGGGTCTCAAACCCACGGACTCAGGCAATCCACTCACCTCAGCCTCCCAAAACGCAGGATTACAGGCTGAGCCACCGAGCCTGGCTCATAATTTCTTTTTTAAATTGTAAATTGATAATATTAAATTATATAAATTTATGGGAAATAAAATGATTTTATGAATACAATGTGAAAATGAAATCAAGATATTTAACATATTCATCTCCTCAAATACTTAACATTGTTTGTGGTGAGAACATTTAAAATGTACTACTCTTTGGCATTTTGAAATATATAATTCTCCATTACTGACTATATTCACCATGCGATGAAATACAGCTAAAACAGTATTCCTTCTGCCTGACTGCAATTTTGTACCTTTTGATAATTATCTTCTCATCCCTCCTCTAGCTCTATAATCACAATTCTACTCTCTGCTTCTATGAGTTCAATTGCTTTAGATTCTACATATAAGTGAGAACTTGTGACATTTGCCTTTCTGTGCCTGGCTTATTTCACTTAGAATAATGTTCTCCAGTTCCATTCATGCTGTCACAAATGACAAAATTTCCTTTTTCCTTTTTTTTAAAAGGCTGAATAGTATTCCATTGTGTATATATACCAGATTTTCTTTGTCCATTCATTTCTTGTAGGGGACTTAGGTTGATTCCATGTCTTGTCCATAGTGAATAGTACTGCAATAAAAATGGGGGTGCAGACTTCTCTTTGACAAACTGATTACAAATCTTATGAACAAATATCCAGAAATGGAATTGATGGATCATGACTGATTATTTTTAGTGTGTCTGTGTTTGTTCACTCTCTCTCTTTTTACCCCTATTTTTAATAACATTTTCTTTTGGAGTAATTTTTGATTTACAGAAAAGAACTACAAAGACTATGCACAGGGTATCTGTTCACCCCTTACCCAATTTTCCCTAATGTTAACATTAATATTTATGAAAACTAGGAAAGCAATATTGGTACATTCCTATTAACTAAACTTTGGAATTTATTCATACTTCATCATTTTTTACATTAATGCCATTTTTTTCTGCCCCAGAGTACTACATTATATTTAGTTATAATGTCTTAGTTTTCTCTGGTCAATAACAATTTCCCACTCTTTCCTTGTTTTGCATGACCTTGATAGTTTTAAGCAGTCCTGGTCATGTATTTTGTAGAATGCCCCTCTTTTTAGGTTTGCTTACTGTATTTCTCATGGTAAAACTGGACTGTGCTTTTTCTGGGAGAATGACATAGTGATCAGATGACCTTCTTATCACATGATATTAAGGGGTATATGATATTAATTTGACTTATCACTGGTATTGTCAACCTCAACCGCTTAATTAAGGTGGTATCTGCCAGGCTTCTCCACAGTAAAATTACTGTTTTTCTCTTGCTATACTCTACTTTTGGAAATAAGTCAGTAAGTCCCACTAACACACGTGTCATCCCTCTCCCTCAACTTTAAGGCATTTGAAAGCAAGGTTCATTTTGATCTCTGAGAGGTATACTAATATATCACCAAAAAGGAAGAAAAATATATATTTTGATAAAAGCTACACTCATACTTTACTTATTGAATATAAGACTTTATATGGTGGATTATCCAATATGTTTTGGACAATTTTTGCTATCATTTTTTTAGATAAAGTCTAACTTCACTAACAATTTATTTTACTTCTCCAAGAAAAGTATAATAGATTTGACATTATTGCTTTCTTCATTATTTTAGAATTTGAGAATCAACTGACTGTTTTAAAGCTACTCTAAAATATAGTTCTAGAAAATGAATTTTGGAAAATGTCAAGCTAAAATTGAATACAAAGTTTAGTTTGATTTAATAAAGATTTCATAATTGCATTAATTTTTCTGGTACTGAACACAGTTTTTATTTTCTCTAAATGATTCAAAAAACTTCAGAGTAAAGAAAATACAGTTAAAAGCGATATGAGACAAATTATAAGTAAAAGTGATCTAAATCTAAAGATAATACATTATGACTTTGTATTTTTTTTTTTTTTTGAGTTCGAGTCTCACTCTGTCACCCAGACTGGAGTGCAGTGGCCGCTTCCGGCCACCGCAGCCTCGACCTGCTGGGCTCCAGTGATCCTTCCGCCTCAGCCTTCCAAGTTGCCGGAATTACAGGCATGCGCTACCACGCCCAGCTGATTTTTTGATTTATTGTAGAGATGAGGTCTCGCTGTCCAGGCGGGTCTCGAACCCACAGGCTCAGGTAATCCACTCACCTCAGCCTCCCAAAGGCATGGGATTACAGGCTGAGCCACTGAGTCCGGCGACTTTGTATTTTTAAATGAAAAACTTTGTATTTTTAAATGAAAAACTTATACTGGCTTGAAATCATGTGGCTATTTTTTGTTTAATAGTATTAAAATTGGACCTATTTTGGTTAATTTGATATTATCATGGAACCGAAATGCGATTATTATCTTTCTTTTTCT
The DNA here is from genome assembly GCA_027257055.1 of Cephalopachus bancanus. Classification (NCBI taxonomy): domain Eukaryota; kingdom Metazoa; phylum Chordata; class Mammalia; order Primates; family Tarsiidae; genus Cephalopachus; species Cephalopachus bancanus. The sequence continues at coordinate 3,202,912 of JAPVLO010000068.1, forward strand.
TCAGCTTTCATAGTCAAAATTATAATATTTCAAAAGGTATGCATAACTTCAAAGTGATTGCTATTACTGATAAGATTTATGTATTTATTTTTATTTTGTTTTATTTTATTTTTTGAGTTGGAGTCTCACTCTGTTGCCCATGCTGGAGTACAGTAGCATGATCGCAGATGTCACCGTGTCCAGCTAAGGTTTTGATTTTTTATAGAGACTAGGTTTTGCTATGTTGCCTGGGTTGGTCTTTAACTTCTGGAACTCAAGCAATTCTCCTGCCTCAGCCTCCCAAATTTTGGGGGTAACAGGTGTGAGCCATTGCACCTACCCACTGATAATATTTAGATTAGCAAATTTTCTTACAAAAAAAAAGGAATTTTTCCATTCTGAGTTGGAGGAAAACCGCAAGCTCCTTGGCTGTTGGAAACATATATTTTTAACTGCATTTTAATTTAACAGCAAGAGCTCAAAGAAATTAAATTTGAGAAATAGTTATTGCATAACAGTTTAAAATGATATGTTATTAATAAAAAACATTGCTATAATATGGATATTTGTTCCCCAAAACCTCATGTTGACATTTGATATCCAATGTTGGAAGCGGGGCCTAATGAGAGGTGTTTGTGTTGCGGGAGTGAATCCCTCATGATTGGCTTTGTAATGTCCTCATGGTAATAAGAAAGTTCTTGCTCTATTAGTTTTCACAAAAGCTGGTTGTTAAAAAGAGTCTGGAATGACCCCCTCTTCTCTATTGCTTCCTCTCTCACCATGTGATCTCTGCATACAATAGCTCTTCTTTGCCTTCCGCCATAAGTGAAAATAACTGGCCCTCACCAGAAACAAATGCTGTTGTTATTCTTCTTATATATTCTGTAGACTTGTGGGTCAAATAAACCTCTTTTCTTTGTAAACTGCCCAGCCTCAGGTATTCCTTTGTAGTAGCGCTAAATAGACCATGACAGACATGGAAAATAAATTTAGGAAAAATACTAAGTTTAACATGGATGGACCCATATAGACTTGCCCATTTCAACATTCCTCTATTGTCCTTTTTCTTGCACTTATCTAGTAAGCAAATAGGGAAGAGTTAAGTTTCCTTACAGTGATATAATTCATAAATACAACTTTGTTTCTGCATGAAGATGTGTATAAGCAGGTAAATAACATTTAAATAGTTGTTTAATAAAGTTTAGAGAAAACATCAAAGTAGTCCATTGAAAGTCAAATTAAATTTATACAGTAATTTATACAGGAATAATTTATACAGGAATTTTTTTGATGAGTCAGCCGTATCATATAAGGAAGTAGTTTGCAATGATGTCAGGAACTTGGGATGTTTTCTGAGGTAAAAAATGAAAGATCTAGCATACTCAGATTAATTTAAGGCATGAGAATGAAAGATTAGATCAGGTTTGGAAGAAACAAATGACATGGTAGACAAATATAAAGACAAGATACTAAAGAAAGGCAATGTCTCATAGTATCCTGACATAGTAAGTCAGTTATCATGAGGCATCCCTCCATCCCAACTAGAGACCTGTCACCGTAATATAGCCATCCAAGGCCAGTTGTGTGTAGATGTAAACATAATGTATGAGTTGCTATTTTGGCAAATGTATGAATTACGTCTAACATGATGATTCATGGATGTCTGAAATGCCAAAATCAGAGGTTATTTTAATTTAAAATGAGAATAAAAGTTCATTTGAGAAGGGTAATCAATTCAAGTATATCTGTAACTTATACCTTAGTATGAATTCTTTCTATAAGAACTTTTCCCAGAGGATATGATTAGATGGTATGAAAGAGGAGGTACAGGACAAAGATGGTTAGGTATGGCATGTTAGTGTCAGCTCAATCTTCTGCTAATTTCATGTGGGTAAAAACATGAGAAAGAATGCTATTGTGGAGGAATGAAATCTGAAAGACTTCTGGTTCCAACCAGACTTTTTTCTAGAGTCAGAGAGTTAAAAGAGTTTAGAGAAAACATCAAAATAGTCCGCTGCGAGTCAGATTAAATTTGTACAATAGTTTCTACAGGAATTTAGAGCTTTCTGAATATGGCCTCAAATTTTAAAAATTTACCTTGATTTTTTTGGGAAAACTTAGGCACCTTGTTTCAAATGTGTTTTCCTCAGATAGAATGGATAAACATGCAGATAATTATATTTGAGTTGTGAGACTTCTCGACTAAAGGTATTTTGGAACTTTCATTTTTGACTTATCAGTGTTATCTGGAAACATAAAAATGGGCAGTGAGATGTTGAAGTACAAGAATTTTAATTATTATCAATTAAAAAATAAAGTTCTTAGTCAAGATCTGGGATAACTTAGGCAGCTATTTAAAAAATTGTACACGGTCTTTTTTTTTTAGTTTCTGGTTGTTATGAATTTGATTTTGCCCATGTTTGGTCAAATTGATGAGTTTCTAAGAATTCTTAGACATTCCAGGCTTAATGCTTGTTAGGGGCCTGCCAAGTCACTGAGTACACAAGGCTGCTCATGGCAAAGCATTTGTTTCAATATTTAGCATCATATTCTCAAATGGACCAGAAGGACCAGCTGGGGAACACAAGATACTTGGCAGATATTTCATCCAGCTTTGCAAGTAATGTTGAAAAATCAGGATAAAAGCTTAACTGGATATAGGGTGATTAGTGGTGACTTAGCTAAACTGACACAGGTATGATTTAAACAAGGCCTGAATGAAACCCTTTAGCAGATTTCTATGACCACTATAATGCAGCAACCCCCCCAAACCAAAACAAACAAAAACAAAAAACAAAAAAGTAAGTATTTATTGCGCTTCAAGCCTGCAGGTCAATGGTTACTCTTGGTTCATCTGGGCAGTTTTTGTTGTTGTTGCTGTTATGACTAGGTTCATTCACATGTTAGGGTATCAGCAGAAGTGGTTGGGCTACTGAACTGCCACAAGCCTCTTATCCTCTAGCTGTCTAGCAGGATAGTCTCAACAAGTTCTTACGGTGAAGACAGAGAGGGGAGCATAAGTGTAGGAAAATACACATGGCCTCTTGAAGTCCAGGCTCAGAACCAGCACACTATTCACTTCTAAAATATTTAATTGGCCAGAACAAGTCACAAATCTAGTCCAGATTCAAGAAATAATAAAATAGACTTCTCTGCCTGCTGGGAGAAGTTGCAAAGAAGTTCTAAATTGGGACCATTAAATGCAGTACATCTACCATCAAGGCATAAATGCCAAGGACTGAATACTCCACCCCCAAGCTTCCATGGGGATTCCATGTCTTTCCAGGTAATTCTGAGCTATCATAATCCAGGCTACACTGGTCTAAGGACATGAGACTTAATTGCTGGTTAATCTCAATCCACGGAAGATAAACAGGTACCTTTTTAGGATTTAAAATGATGACAGATAATAACCAGAGAGAAACAGAGATTTAATTATATGCTATCATGGTGGATATGTATAGCAAGATATTTATTAAATAAAATTAAAAGCTGAGCATCACGAAAATATGTTGATCTTTTCAAACTGACTTGTTTAAAAAGTGAGTTAAAAATTGTGTTATTCTTTTTATTCTCATAAGGTATACTTGAAAGATTTGGTTTTCAAAAAATGTCTATTGAGTACATTTTATGTATCGAGCAGTGATGGACATTGAGGATATGAAGTAAAATGAAAAAGGAGGGAAGAGAATTATCAGTGACCTGACTAACTAGATACTGGGGTTTTTCCAGGAGTCAACTCTGCTTTTCACTACTCTTCACTTTTGTTATCCTCCACTCTCTCCTAGTTCCATGTGCTCTCTTTCAGCTACAGTGATTGACTCAAGGATGGGTATGTGACATAAGACATCAGTTAATGCCTTTTTCATATGCTTTTCCTATTGCAGCTGGATGGTAAGATCCTTTGTCATCTTGGATGGATCTTGTAGGATTCAGTACCAGAACTATCAGTGTGTGATCTCTGCCTCACGGAGAAAGCTTTCTGCCAAAGGAAAAAATGGAGCCTGCAATGAAAGTACATGAAGTAGAGATAAAAATGGTAGGAAGGAATGTCCTGATAAGCTTCAGGTCTCTGAATTCACGTGATTTTGAGACCAGCTCCACCTCTTACTTTTGTGTAGCTTGATTGTATTAGCCAACCAAATCCCCCTTTTAAAAAGTGAATATAGTTCTTTTACTGGCAAATCAAAGGTCCTGATTAATAATAGGAACTAGCATTCAGTAAACATGTTTATATTGATTAGCATAGATTGAACAAAGGACTATCACCTTCTGATAGGGTAAATTCTGGCAGAATGCCTGATATGTAAGGATGATGACAAGATTATGATGATGACAATGATCAAGAAAACAAGAAGGAAAAGGAAGAATAGTAGAAGAAAAACATCAACAATAATCTAGCTAATGACTACTGATTTTTAAATTTATACCATTTTTTCTTAATATGTTATTTGTATTCTCTCATTATGAGTAGTGTCATTTTTGAGTCAGAGTCTCATTGTTGCCCAGGTTGGAGTGCAGTGGTATGCTAACAGCCACTGCAGCCTTGACCTGCTGGGCTCAGGTGATCCTTCTGCCTTAGCCTTCCAAGTAGCTGGAACTACAGACATGCACCACCATGCCTGGCTTATTTTTTGATTTATTGTAGAGATGAAGGCTTGCCAAGTTGCCCAGGCTAGTTTCGAACCCGGGACTCAGGCAATCCTCTTGCCCTAGTCTCCCAAAGTGCTGGGATTACAGACTTGAGCCACCACACCCAGATTGTATTATTTCATTTAACCTTACCACACTCCTATGAGATATGTGCTATTTTTATCTCACATTTATAAATGATGAAATTGACAAAGAACTTAAATAAGTAACCCAAAGCCATCTGACTAGTAGGTAACAGAGATAAAGTTAATATTCACCTTAGTAGGCTCTCAAGAAATGCTCGTTGATGGAAGTAGAGAATGAAAGAGCCATATGACAAATATTATATAGCAATGTGTGATAAATGTAACATTTAATCTTTAAAGTATCGCTATAAATATTTTATTATTCTTATTTCATAAATGTGGAAATTGAGGTTTGGAAAGTTAACTGAGTCTCCATAGGCCATCAAGCAGCTAGAAAGGAGTGAAGCTGTGATAAATATTCAAGTTTAATGTGTCTTTGGGATACTTTTGCACATGATTAGTTTCTAAGTAAAAGACTATCTTTATATGAAACTTTAAATTTTTTTGATGATTTATCCATTTTTGGAGCTTTCCCTTTTCAGGTTTTCTATAGCCATTTTTTAAAGTTTTGTATAGCTAGCTTACTTGCATATTACTTCCTTTTCAAATGGAGCCTTTCTATCTTTTTGCAGGATTTTCATCAATAACAGAGCATTCAAACCTGACAATGTATACTTCCCCATTTTAAACCATATCATATAAAAATTCCTATCAAAATCTTTAGAAAATTGTAAGTATTGGTCACCTTTACCAATACAATGGAAGGCATAGGTGTTTCTGATCAAGATGGTGCTAAAACTAATATAATTATACATTCCAAAAGGTCCTCTTCCCCTAGAAACTCCATGACCATCTCTTTTAATTCTAAGTAAATAAATCTATATAGCAAAGAAGACAACCTAAAAGAGACGTTTGTCGACTAGCTATTTATTCAACTGATCTTGCTAGCTGCTATTCCCCTTACTGACTAATCTATTTCCTTACTAGATTTATGTGGTTAAAGGATCAAGAACACATCTGTGGATGGCTTATTTTAGCCAAACCATTATTCAGTTTTTCCTTAGTTTAGGTATTGTTTTGTGTTGACTTCATATCAACTCAAGTTATTTGGTGAATACTGTAGTGTTTTTCTGAACACAAAATCTGTTGTCACTACCAGATATTTTATTTCTAATATAATATGCAAACAAAATTTATTTTTAGCTTCTTTAACAGTGTTATCACAAATTGCAACTTATATCTCTGATTCTTTTCCCCAAATAAATCTTTGAAAATAAATCAGTGTACTATTTCCAAAGCTTACATCATACAACCCTGACATTTGAATCATTGAAAAAAATGTGTCTTGGAAATATTTCTAGTGTCTTTTTAGTCAAAGTTTTATAACCTAGTCCCGATATGGGCAATCACTGTTTTCTTTGTATCTTTTCCAGTTTATAACTCCACAATTTTTTAAGGTTCTGTGATTTGCTTTTCTATATAAAATGAGAGGAGGAAGTAATCATGCTGTAATATGTAAAAATATAGACTACTTTGATAACTGTCTATCTAAGTATCTTTCTTTCCTTTTTAGGGTCTTTTGGGAAGTCAGTGGATACCAGACAGCATCCAGTGGAACTTTTTCTTCTCTCCTTTTTTATTATTGCATTTTCCTTTTTGTCCTTTTAAATATTAATTTCTCTTCTCTCAGGAGTTTCTAATTATCCTTCTTTTAGACCTATAAGTAGTAGAATTTAGGCATCCTGGTTTTTATTACTTCTTAATGCCATTCCTTATTTTACTGCTCTTATCTTCTGTAAATCCGTATCTTTAGTGCCAACATTTTATTCTTATTTTCTTGTGCCTAGTCTTTTTCTGTCACTACTGTAGAGATTTCCTTGCCCACTCTCTTTCTTGTTATATTTTATTTTTTTCTTGGTATATTTTAAATAAAGTCATCATAATATGCATTTGAAATACAAAGTAACTTTTTTTTTTTGAGTTGGAGTCTCACTCTGTTGCCCAGGCTGGAGAACAGTGGCACACTCACAGCCACTGCAGCCTCGACCTGCTGGGTTCAGGCTATCCTTCCACCTTAGCCTTTCAAGCAACTGGAACTACAGGTGCACGCTACCATGCCCGGCTAATTTTTTTGATTTATTGTTGAGACCAGATCTCACCAAGTTGTCTAGACTGGTCTCGAACCCCTGGGCTTAGGGAATCCTCTCACCTCAGCCTCCGAAAGTGCTGGGATTACAGGCTTGAGCCATTGTGCCTGGCCAAAAAGTAGTTATTATTCTCAATTAGGTATTATATGTAAAGAAGTTGAAGGACAACAACCTGGGTAGTGTCAGATATAATGACAGCGCCAGGTCCAGAGGTTAGAGTTCAGGTCCAACATAGGCCAAGGATAGCCCATCTAGACCACAGGTTCCTATTCTATGAAAGAGTGAGCCATGACATTTTAAGCCCTGATTTTAATTTATTTTACCTTTATATCAATTGATAATTGTCACCCCTGGCCTTATGTTCAGTAAAATATAAAGTTTTGTCTTGAGAATTTCCAAATTTGAATTTTTTTCCCCACATGACATTATCTGAAGAAGGCAAAAGAAGCCAAAAATGTTCTGAGTCAGACATATTTGACTCAGTAAATTTCTCCAAATATTTGTGTTGATGTGCATACCCTCAAAACTTAACTTTTATTTTATCTTATTTGTATTTTTTTGAGTTGGAGTCTCACTCTGTTGCCCAGGCTGGAATGCAGTGTCAGGCTCATGGCCACCCCTGCCTTGACCCGCTGGGCTCAGGTGATCCTTTTGCCTCAACCTTCCAAGTACTGGAACCATAGGTGTGCACCATGCTTGGCTAATTTTTTGATTTATTGTAAAGGCGAGGTCTCGCTGTGTTGCTCAGGCTGGTTTTGAATGCTGGTCTCAGGCAATACTCTTGCCTTGACTGGGATAATAGGCATGAGCTGCTGCACCCGGCCTGTTTTTAATAAACAGCATACCACAACTGATTATTAGCATTCAGACACTCAATTATTCTAGGAATCAAATTGATAGACTTTGATGGACTTTGATTCTTTCACTTATCAGAATATTCTCTTTTTCCATCTAGACTTATCCGATGTTGAAGAAATCTTGAAGGGCTATCGTTGGACTCTAACAAAATTAGAAGCCCTCTGATTTGTTCATAAAGCCTCAAGTAAGTTTAAAAATAGTGAATACATAGTTAATAAAACTGCACTAAGAAAAGAGCATATGGTTTTACTAGCTAGTGGGTTCTATGAATAGCATTCATATATAGCTATTTTTTATGTAATGAGTTATAGTTTCTACATATGCAGATATACCCTGCTCATTTTGGGCAATATGCTTCCACTTTGGTAAGAACATAATGTCACACAAAACCATGGCAACAAAACAGAATCAACTTATAATTTTAGGCAGCTATAATTTCTTAATAAATTCCTGATGCTTGATTCCCAGAAACTCGTTAAATTGTCTGGACAGAATGCAATTACTGATTATTCCTATTTGGGGGGGTTGAATTCCTTGTTTTAACAACAACAAAAGGTGATTCTCCTTTTTCTTTTGAATTATTAGGAAAAAAAGATACTTTTGCTAGTATGGGGGAGGATCCTTCTTGAAACTGATTTTCATTTTTTATTTGGATATAACCACGCTAAAAAGTGATTTATTTGAACTTGTGGGCTTTGTGATCATTGAGAAAACTTTCCAATATTACTGAAAGAAATCCAGGTAGCTGGTTTCTCCCTAGTTCCACAACACTGTCAGCTCCTTTACCCCTTTCTTAGGTGTTCCAACTCCAATATACCTAATTAGCTCAAGAACAAAAATGAAATGGATTTGCCAATCTACCTAATGTTTTTAAATTGTGTGTGTGTGTGTGTGTGTGTGTGTGTGTGTGTGTGTGTGTGTGTGTAGTGTCTCTGTGTATAATATATAAATAAAATCACTCATCAATGAACTTTTCTGTAATCTTGGCACAAGCTTCAAGTGAAAAACATTCCAGGTAATTCTTGTGACCCCCCATGTTTCTGGCATAGTGGAATGACCATAGGACAGACCTGGGTTTAAATCTCTTCTTTAGTAATCACAAATTAGATAGCTTTAAGCAAGTATGATGCTTAATTTTATGTAGCAACTTAAAATTCCAACTGGGTATTGGGATTTCAAGATATTAGATCAAACATTATTCTGAATGTTTTTTGTGAGGGTGTTTTTAGATGAGTTTAACATTTAAGTTGATAGACTGAGTAAAGCAGATTGCCCTCTGTAGTGTTGATGGGCCTCATCTAATCAGCTGAAGCCTGGATAGAACAAAAAAGTTGACCTTCCCTTAAATAAGAGGGTATTTCTTCTGTCAGTCTAACTTAGAGTTGGTACATCAGTTTTTTTCTTGCCTTTGGACTTGAACTGAAATATTGGCTATTATGTCTCTAGCCTGCTAAACTTTGGACTGGAGTTATACCATTGGGTTTCCTAGTTCTCAGGACTTTTAACTCGGAAGTATACCATCAGCTCTTCTGGGATTCTAGATTCACAACTTCAAATAATGGGACTTGTCAACTTCCATAATCATATAAGTCAATTTAAAAAAAAAATCACGTTTCTCTCTCTCAGTATATTCTGTTGGTTCTGTTTCTCTGGAAAACTCTATTGCAGCAGGTTACTCAGTCTTTTGCAAGCTCGATTTTATTACCTGTGAAACAGAGATGATATTACCCATTTGCAAGATTATTGTAGGGTTTATGGGCTCAAGAGTATAAAGCATCTTGTATACAGTAGATATTTATTAAATGGAACCTGTTATTATTCTGAAGATAATTTTGCAGAGCACAGAGTTCTCTTTGAGGTCCTAATCTTTTGCGGGTGTGTGGGGGGGTATTTATTGAATCTTTCAGTTTTTCCAAAACTGGAAATATCAAGTGCTACTTCAAAAGAGAAACAAACAGACACATAAAATCCAAAACCCTCCTCTCCCTCTTCTCTTAAAGCCATGAACATGAAGGAGCCTCTGTGGGAGAGATTGGGGCAAAGAACCAGGAGGGGAGGATAGTAAGAAAAACTCCTCAAATACTTAAAATACTGTTAAGAAATGGTGATAAATACAGGACAATGCAAGACAAATAAAAATAAAGAACAGCTTGACAAGAAACTGTGTTATAGTTTTCTCATCAGGGCATTCCAGGCTAAGGCATGACTTACCCCTTCCAGAACTAAATGTTGGCTCCTTTGAGCAGCCCTGTAGATTTCACAAGAAACAGTATGTGAGGTACAATTCTTCCTCACAAATGTCAGAAAAGAAAGGAGACGGTGTTAACTTTGCCTTTTACCATTGTAGCACTATAAATTTGTAAGGAGAATGAAACTGAGCCAGGGAGTGTCATTGCCTCTGATGTCCTCGAGGAGCAGAAATACCTTAAAATCTGCATAAGACAAGGGAGCAAAAAAAGAAGAGGAAAAAAACACACACACACAGACATAGAAGCTGCCTCATGTGCCAAGTTTATGGTTTATCACAGCCTTTAACAAATTCTAAGAACCTTTTCTTGAGTATTGCAAAGATGGAACTTAAGTAGATATGAGGAAGGTCATGGTGGTAGGGTGGGATGGAGGATTGAATCTACTGGTCAAAAACCATAATATAGGTAGGTAGCTAAGGATCACCTTGTTCCAATGGATTAGAAATACAGCTTAGAGACATCAGTTAGATTTTAGAAGTCTTTAGAAGTCTTGGTGGAAGGTGACAGGAATAGAGAGCAATGAAACAATGTTTATTAACAGCAGGAATCTCCACCCTTCTTCAAGAACACCTCCTCCCATGCCATCTGGTTGGGGCCATTGGCACGTATCCTGCTGGGTTGGAATTTCCCAAGTAAACTGGTCCACACAAATGGCCCTTTAAGACCATAAACACAAATGGTAAAACTTCAAAAGAAAACAAAAGAAAAAATATAGTTTCTTTGTCATGTAAAATGTTCAGGGGTTGGTTAGGAAAAGATCGGAGTTTAAAGACTTAATCTCGAAGGAGTCAGTTCCAGTTAGTGCAATTTTTTTCTTCTTTTCAACCTTCAATCAAGCTTCCTGTGGTTAATTTCCTTTTGAATTCTGGCAGAGTGCTGTTTACGCTCTGATGTTACCTCTTTTACAATTTCTGGTCAAAATTGTTTCTTACAAAATTCTCTAACTCAGTGAAGCAGCTAATGCCACACTGGCAAGAGTTTGATTCCCATTTCCTGTCTCCCCTCAGAATCCAACTTCTTTGGATCTTACTACTCAGTATTGAGGGACCTGGCCTTTCCTCTATGGGGCACACAGTTTTTAGGCCTGGATAGCAGGAGAGGTTGTAATAAGAATTCGGGCCTTTTAGTCTTGAGGTCAGGATCCAGAGATGTAGTTGGAAGCTGTAGGGAGGTGGAATATTTTGGGGCAGATGAATTATGTCAAATACTCAGTGTAGAGAGCTATGCTCTACAAATAATGTTCTATACTATGCCATGTGATTGAAACGAAGTTCAGACTAGTAATCCTAAGACTTTTCTCTATCTACAGAACTCACACGCTCTTTTTCTCCCTGATCCTTCTTCTCTTCACTGACCACTGTTCCCTTACCACTCCAAGCACACACCCACCATTTTCTACTCTGCTGACTTGTCATGCTCTGTGTGTATATGCAGTAATATTGAGTTTATGAACCATGATTTGACAAGTACTCAACCTCTCTGCTTCCGTTTTCCAACTTTAAAGTGGTGCTAGTAATATCTACTACTGGAATTACGCAGAAAATTAAATAACACTATGTATATAAAGTGTTTTATATTCCTGCCTGGTACATAGTAGGTGTACCATAAATGATAGCCATAAATGGCCACTATTATGAGACTCAGAATAGGTTATGAGTTTTAGGGCGAGGAGACAGAAGGGGAGTATAGACCACGAAGAAGTAGGGTGATAGAGCCTTGTCATAAATGTGGGGAAAAAAACTGCAGATCTTTAAGTTATACATATATATCTCAAACCAAGGTCAGAGACTGGAATGTCTGACCAAACAGGAAAATAGAAATACTGGTGATGATTTTAACAGATACAGGTGACTAAGAGGAAGCAGAGAGAAGCATAGTTTATGTGTGGTGAAAGGGTGTTAAGCCATGGGCAAAGTCTTGCAATATGGCCACCTGGCAAGCTTGTGAATTGCTACAGTCAGAATATAAAGGACCATGGGTAGTCAGACATAGACTGTTTATTCTCTGCCTTGGTAGCAGCAGCCACTTAGTAAGAATGAATATGGTTTATTTATATGAAGAGATAAATCAACATTTTCTGGATTACAGAGCTAACAAGAGACTTAGAATTTGAGAATTAGAATTGTAAAACTTCCAAACACCAGTTGCTCCATGCACAACATTTTAACACATCCCAGATTCCTACAGTGCGTGCTTTATGATAAATATTCAGGAAAGAGGAGACATTTGAGCTAACTTTTGAATGGCATTCTCAGCAGAGAGCCACCAGTGAGAGAGCACAAAATGTTTTAGAGAAGCTGGAGGAGAGGGTGCCTGATGGTAGGCACAAAGTGGGTGTGACAGTAGAAAATAAACTTTGAAAAAAGCGCAACTTGAAGTCCTTTTGTTAAAAAATGTAAATGTTATCTGAAGTCCTGGAGTTATTGAAGAGATCTTTTAAATATTTTAAGCAGGAGTGACATGATCACTTTTGTATTTGAATGTGTAGTGAGCGAATTGAAAGGAATTCAATTGGAGCTAGTAGATCAATTTGAAAATATTTCAATAAATGATGACGAATGCCTAGGAGTTCAATTTAGGAGGTATGAGTGATGTGGGAGAGGAGGAATAGCTTTGACAGGCATTAAGGATATTCAATGTAGAGGAAGTGAGAAGGAGGAGTCATTAAATAGGAAAAAGAATAGTTTCTGCTTATCAAGAGATTCTCCAGTTGACTTGAGACCTTGCTCCATCAGGAGAGTTTGGCAGATAACGTACATCTTGCTAGAACTTTGCCTACTGCATGATTTTCTAGGAAAAATCCAGTTCGTAGCCTTCCTAATTTGTGAAGTAAAAAGATACCCACAGATCCTTTTGGATAAGGGTGTTATTTGTCTTTGTAATCTTCTTGCACTTGAATTGTATGTTCTCTGAATCCCTGCTTATCTTTTTAGACATAAAGAATATTGATAAGTTTTCAAGCACATTTGGTTGAGCATCATAGTTATATAATGGGTAAATTTTTTCTGATACTAAAGATGAAGTTTTCATTTGAAAATATTATTTTAATTAGATAAATGGGCTATTCCAGCACATTGTAGTATATCTAGAAGTATCTGTTTGGTTTGTGTATTTAAAAGAATTCTTTAAAAAAATTATTTTAGAGTTGTGGGGTACTTGTGAGGATTTGCTAATTAAGCAAATTGCATGAAGGTGAGGTTTGGGCTTCTAATGAGCCTTCTCCCTACCAGTAGTGCACATGGTACCCAGTGGGTAGTTACGTGTCCCCTTTCCCCCTCCCTTTCACAGTACCCAGTGTATTTTGCTTCCATCTTTAAGCCCATTTGCTCAATGTTTAGTGTCCACTTAAGATTGAAGTCATGTGATATTCAGTTTTATGTTCCTGTGATAGTTCACTTAGAATGATGATCTCCAGCTGCATCTATGTTACTGCAAAGGACATGAAAAGCAAAGGACATTCTTTAAAAAAAAATGCACCATCTACTATGATACGCCCAGGAAAACTAATTATTTTTGTGGGTATTAAAATGGACATGCATTTAGCTTTGTCTTTGTATGTATTTATCAGGAAATGTTATTGAGTATTGAGAAATAAAACCCTTTATTGCATTTTTTTCTAAATTCTCATACAGCATGATATCAAATATAATACCTTCACTTCAAACTAACAAGAGATGCTTTTACAATTACTTCAATGTTTGTAAGGTTATGACTCATGAACAAATTACTTTCATGGTTGGGTTGCATTAATATAAGACAGGTGTGAATTTTAAAAAGGATCAACAAGATGGGACAGATTTAGGTGTGGACATATTTACGTAATATGTTTAAATATGGGCATAGAGAAGCAGAAAAACAAATACCTCCTTTGGCGTGTTTAATACTTAAAAAAATAATTTGTGCATGATTGAATTAATAAACATTTATGGGAATTGAATGAAAATTGGTATCAAGCAAGATCCTGGTAAGAATCCTTTAGTAGAGGAAGGTGAAAGCTAGGGATACCTTAAATCTTTAAGAAAATATGGAATAATGCCACTTCTGAATCTTTTATTTACAACAGACAGAATATAAGCCATCCCAAGTATAAGTTCATTTGTCACTCAACAGTGGCAAATAAAATACAACAATAATGACAGTGAGAATCTGAGATAAAAGGAAATAGCCAGAAGACCCAATAAATTAAAATGGAATATTGTGTTTCACCCTGGTAATAATATACTTTGCCCACAGGTGATGTTCTAATTCACCCTGGTAATTGTCAGTCATATGGTTGGTCCTATTGTATACTGACATGTCATTTTGCAAATACAGGTTTTTTATTGGTGTACATTTTCCTACTTTTGAGCACCTCACAGATAAATTTTAAGAACAGGCACTATACCCAATGCAGTTCTTATATACAGCAGCTGTTTTAATGGGCTGACAAAGTCTTAAATATCTCTTCCAAGAATATTTAACATGGGTCAAAAACCTGAGTCTTCTCTATGGTTCTGAAACCATTCTGAGTGTCTCCTAACCAACTCTGCCTACGGGTAAGGCCAGCCTGCTCATAGACCATTCGAGCAAGTTCAGAATTGTGCAGTAAATAGAACGCTATGAATTACCATTTATATTACAGCTAAATTGGCCTTATTAAGAGATTAACTATAGGACAAAGGATAACTCTTAGAGGCTTAAGAACTCAGTTTTAAAAACGTATTTCTAAGGAGGAGTCTAGAAAAAAAAATCATTCAACTAACAAGATATTTGGGTGGGGTGGGCAGTAGGACATAGGAAGATTATATGACAAGAGAAAGCTCAGATATATTATACTACAGACATATCATAGTAAACCTTTCTCTCTCTCTCTCTCCCTCTCTCTCTCTCTGTGTGTGTGCATGCATGTATGTATTTGTGATTTATATGTATGTTTGTATGAATGTGTATATATATATATATTTACATGTTTGAATTTGGCATTTTTTGCAAGGGCTAAGTCAAATAGATACTTGCACCATAGTTCACTTTTACACTCTTGAGATTTTCTATCACTAATAATCAGGTGACAAGATCAAATTTTCACTTGTCAAACCTTGGTTTAGAATTTCTGGGGTTCCAACCCTATAGATAGGTAATTGACAGCATTCTCAGGGAAACTTCTCCATAAATATTTAGCAAAGGATTGTAATATGAGAATTCTTGCCCTGAGCTCCTTGGCATTCTTATGCACTTCCCAAAGAAAATGGCTGTTCCCTTCCTCCTTTGGCTTATAGCTACTCCTCTAAGCATTTCTAGAGGCTGCTAATACCTGTGCTCTCCTGTGCAGAATTATGAGTTTCTTTCAAGGACTAATTTTGCAGCAAGGCTTCTCAGAATCCTTGGAGATTGTTTACATGGTATAAGTGTTCTTGATGACTACAGAATATTATTAAAACAATCTCTTAGGATTTATTTTGAACGCAACAATCATGCTATTTACATCTACTGCTATTAAGTTCTTATATTCCTTAAACTATCTAGACAGATATTGCATTGCCATCTATGCAAAACTGAAGGTGTCCAAGCTCAGGTACCCATGGTACTTAGTAAGATTTCTGTTAGATTTTTCATATGCCTTTGCCATATGTCTGTGAGGAATTCTGGACATCAGCTTCTTTCTTTCTTATGTCCACATATCTGGTCCTCTTCATTATACCTTCCTGGAAATCTCTTAAATCTTTTCTCCATTACAAGCACCATCACCCTAACTGAGTCTTCCTCTAGCATGTGGATGTTGTAAAAACCTTTTCTTTGATTTCCCCACATCCACTGTTGATCTCCTCTGAATATTCTTCATACAATAGTCAAAATAATTTTACAATAGTAGAAATCTCATTATGTCCTTTTCGTAGCTTAACCTCTTTCAATAATTTCTGATTATCCTTAAGGTAAGTCCAAATTTCTTCACATGGTCTATAAGATTCTATGTAGTCTGAGACTTGCCTGCCTCAATAGCCTAATCTTTTTTGAGCTATGATCTCTGTACTTCACATATTTTCCTCTTATCTACCACAGGACCTTCATATATGCTCTTCCCTCCTTGGGGAAATACTTTCCTGCACCCCTTCATCCACTTCTTCATTCAACTAACTCTTGTTAATCCTTCATATTTTTAACATATATATTCCTTCTTTGGAGACTTTTCACTGACCCAATTTTCGTGTTTTAAATAGGTAAGATGACCAATCTTATTCTCAGCACAATATACTTCATTAATCAATCATCATTGTTATAGGTGGTTTTATATATATCTTCTTCCATGCTCCAAATGAGCATAGGAGCATCTTGTTCTTTATATTTTTTATTTTTTTTGAATCAGAGCCTCACTCTGTCATCCAGGTTGGAAAGCAGTGACATGCTCATGGTCACCCAAGTGTCAAACTGTTGGGCTTAGGCGGTTCTTCCGCCTCAGCCTTCTAAGTAGCTGGAACTACAGGTGCGAACTACCATGCTCAGTTAATTTTGTGATTTATTATAGAGACTCAAACCCCTGGGCTCAGACAATCCTCTCACATTTATACCATGTAGACAATCTCCAAGGATTCTGAGACAATCTCCAAGGATTCCCAAAGTGCTGGGATTACAGGCTTGAGCCACCGTACCCATCCTCTTTTTACTTTATACCACTGTAATCTCCATGCCAAGCTTGATGCATTATCTCTAGTAGGTTGACAATAAATACTAATCTCTTGCCAGTGTCTCTGGAAGTATATGCATAGCCCTTAGTTTAATAAGGTAAATTTGAATGATAGCTTTAATACACTTTTTATTGTAATATTAAGATTTTGGGTCACATGAAAAATTTCATTTTTTTCTCTTATTGATTAATAGGATAAAACTTCTTATGTCATTAGTGTATTCTTGAAAAATCATATTTTAAAATTTTAATATCATATGATGCCTACACAATATATACATGAATATTTGGCAAATTATTATGATACTTAAGAGGATTTTCCACTGCCTTGATTCTTTGTCTTTCTCAACAACTTTGTAGATTTAGTTATTTCATTTGTTTGTTCTTTTAGTGTAATATTAACTTCTGAATTCTAGGAACCTGGTATAAATTTCCTAACAACTCAACTAAAAGATACTTTAAATGACATATCAGTATGTTCTACTCAAAAGTATTGCTATGTGCTCTTAGACCATATTCAAGAACTTTTACTCTCTTCCATGGGGTGAATTACTTTCCAAGTTGGTACGTTGAATAGAAAAGTATCGGTATGTCTCATCAAATCATGAGCTACTTCTCAGCCCCAAAGTATTTAATTATTTTCTCTACCGTGGGGCCCACTGGGTCTCATGTCATTCAAATTCAGATTTGAATCATCTTTGTTGAATATAATGTCAATGCTATCCAAATTAAATACAAACCATAAAAAATAGATGTAGATAGATCCATGTTTATTGCTCTTTATTGTCTAGGGATAAAGTTTTAAGTTTTACTTTACCTTCACCTTTACTGAATGGTGATTTTTTTCATTGTAGTTTTCTTTCTTTTTATTATTTTAAAGATGTGGGGTACAATTCAGGATTAGGTATACAAATGTTCATTATGCAGGTACCCTTGTTGATGAGATGTGCCCCCCCCCCGCAGTTTCCTAATACTGCCAATCCCTTTCTTACATTATTATGATAATTGATAATTATCCAAGGTCTGCTTATGAGTGAGAGTATGTGGTACTCAGTTCTTTGTTTCTGTGATAGATCACTCAGTATTATAAATGAATCTTCTATTGGAAAAGATGCCATCTAAGAGAGAAGAAGTCAACAGATAGAGAGGAAAGTCAGTGCTTGGCTTCACAACTGCAGCTGGTGACTTTAAATTTATGCCATATTCATTTTCTGAAAATCCTAGGGCTCATAAGAATTCTGCAAAATCTACTCTGCCTGTCCTCTATAGATGGAGCAACAATAGCTGGATGACAGCATATCTATTTACAACATGGTGTACTGAATATTTTAAATGCACTGATGAGAACTACCATTAAAAAAAGAAGTTCCTTTCAAAACATTACTGGTTATTGACAATGTACTAGTCTCCCAAGACCTCTGATAGAGATGTATAAGAAGATTAATGTTGTTTTGATCCCTGCTAAGACAACATCCATTCCTCTGATGACTTTGGGAAAAGTAATTTGAAAACCTGGAAAGGATTCACCATTTTAAATGTCATTAAGAACAATTGGTGATTCATAAGAGAAGGTCAAAAAATCAGCATTAATAGGAATGTGGTAGAAGTTGATTCCAATCCTTATGGATGACTTGAGAGGATCATGACTTCAGTGGACAAAGGAATTGCAGATGCAGTAGAAATAGTAAGAAAACTAGAATTAGAAGCGGAACCTGAAGATGTGACTGAATTGCTGCACTCTCATTTAAAAACACGAATGGTTGAGGAATTGCTTCTTATAGAGGAGCAAAGAAAGTGGTTTCTTGAGACGGAATCTACTCTTGGTGAACATGCTGTAAACATTGTTGAAATGACAACAAAAAATTTAGAATATCTCATATAGTTTGTTGATAAAGCAATGGCGGGGTTAGAGAGTATTGACTAAAATTTTGAAAAAAGTTTTACTCTGAGTAAAATGGTATCAAGCAGCATCATATACGATGGAGAATTCTTTCATGAGAGGAAGAGTCAATCAATGTGACAAACTTCATTGTTGTTTTATTTTAGGGAATTGCCACAGCCACCCCACCCTTCAGCAGCCACCACCTTGAATCAGTCAGCAGCCATCAGCATCGAGGCAAGACCCTCCTGATACAAGATGGTCACAGCCAGAAGGCTCAGATTATATTTATAATTTTTAAGCAATAAGTTATTTTAAAATTAAGATATGTACATTTTTTAGACATGATGTTATTGCACATTCAGTAGACTAAAGTATAGTGTAAACATGTTTATATGCACTGAGAAACCAAAAAAATCATGTGACTGACTTTATTGCCGTATTGGTTTTTATTGTAGTAGTCTGGAATTGAACCTACAATATCTCCAAGTTATGCCTGTAGTATCTATTGAAACTTTTTATATGTTTTCACATCCTATAAAATACTGCTTATTTTTTATAGTTTATGCAATCATTCAATTATTGATGACATTTAGATTGCTTTACATTTCATGTTATTACAAATATGCAATAAAAACTTGTTCATGCCTTTGTGCATGGAAATACAGGAATATTACTGGGTAGAAAGAAACTTATTTTTATTTTTAAAACTACTATCAAATTGCTATCCTTGTAGCCTCCAATAATTTAGTCTTCCATCCAGAGCCTATAAGAATACATGTTTTCACATGCCTTCATCAATAATTTATGATTGCTAAGAAAATATTATTTCCAATCTAATGAATGAAAAGTGTTGTGTGTTTTATCTATATTTTCCTTATTCCTAGTTAATATTCTTTCATAGGTTTATTGACATTAGCATTTTTTTCTTTTGTGTATTTCTGTGAACATTTTTTTCTATTAGATTGAGTTAATTTTATTTTTCTTATTGAATTATAGAAGTTTTGATATTTTAGATATTACATATTAAAATATTTTTCTTCTTTTTTAATAATTTTCTGTTGTCTTTTCATGAAAAACTGTTTACATGTTTTAAAAAGTATACTTTCTTCCTTGGACCTTTGTGTTTTAATTAAGTAAGCTTCCCCAATTTAAAGTTAGATATTATCCTATATCATCTTTTTTTAAATTTTTGTGTTTTTATTTTCTAACTTAGCTAGAATATATTTTCATGAATAATGTGAGATAAGACCCTAATACATATTTTTAAACAGAATATATTTTATATATTTTTAAAATTCATGTTTTCTTTGTCATCTTTCAATTTTTAACCTACTTAATGAATAGCAAGTTAGAGGAGCTTAGTATGACATTATTTCATTAAAGATTAAACAAGATTTTTTAAATAATCAACTTATATTGCATGTAAACACAAGGCTTTTCACACCATGTCAAATTGATTAATATATCTTTCCATAGCATGTATTTATATGACCCCAAATATTTATTTTATTACCCATGGGAGAATATGTAAAGAAAAAGGGAATTTTTATTTTACAGATTTTTTAATAGTCTAAGAGCTACACTTGTGAACAAAAATGGGATTGACATTGTTGGTCATGGGTTAGTCATGTTGATAGCTCATAAAAGCAACAGGAACAGAATGTATTTGACAATAGAATATTCTCATACTAGTGCAGTACAGGTGAATTTGTCATGATTAATCAAAATTGCTCATGGAAAAGTTTTTATGCTTCGTGTCTGCCTTTCTAGACCTTTCTTCCTTCTTTTAAAGAAGCAATTGCTATCACTCTGCGTTTCCAAAGATACTATGGTAACAGAAGTGGGAAGTGAGTTGTGATAGAAAAATTTTACTGTATGAGAGGACACTAGACATTATCAGTCTGTTGACTTTGGTTGATACTTGAGGCTCAGAAAGGTGACATGATTTCAGGCTACACCATTAGTGGTAAAGCTGGAACTACAGACTTCTCTTTTCATTTTCCTTTTCATACTCCCACTAGGTCATATACCCAATAAAATAAGAACTCAATCTGTATTGCTAATAACAAATGTCAGGAACTGCTTCTCCACATCTGAGTTAAGGATGCTGCCAAGAAATAAATTGCTTGGGCCCAAAATATGAGTCACTCTTAATTCCTCTCTCTCTCTCTTTGTCTTTTTTTTTTTTTTTAAACAGACCCACATCTAATCCTTCAGCTAATCCAGTCAGTTGTCTATTCAATATATAATTTTGAATAGACTTCCTTCTCATTGTTTACACAAAGCCATAATTATCTCTGGCTTGGGTTACTGCAGTCTTATCGATGGCCTTTTTTTTTGCCTCTCCTCTTCCTCCCTCTATTCTATTTGCTACCTAGAAGCTAGGGGTAAGACCTATTTCTATTGTCTCCATCTCTATCTCTGTCTCTCTGTTTCTGTCTCTGTTTATCTCTATGTCTATGCCTATCTCTATCTCTCTCTAACTCTCTCTTTTTTAGCTCTATCATCTCTATCTCTGTCTCTTATCTCTCTAACTATCTTTGTACCTCTCCTTCTTTACATATATATACCTCTCTTTATATATCTATTATAATATATACTATATATTATACATTATACATATATTTTTAATTTTTATTTTAAAGATGTGGGGTACAATTCAGGGTTAGGTATACAAATGTTCATTATGCAGGTACCTTTGTTGATGAGGTGTGCCCCCCTCCCCTGGCAGTTTCCAACTACTGCCAATCCCTTTCTTATAGTATTATGATAATTGTTCAAGGTTCACTTATGAGTGAGAACACATGGTCCTCTGTCCTTTGTTTCTGTGTCAGATCACTGAGTATAGACTCTAAATCCATCCAACTTGCTGCAAAGTCCATATGTTTGTCCTTTATGGATATATAATATTCCATTGTGTATACGTATCACATTTTTTTAATCCAGACCAGTTTCGATGGGAAGCACGGTTGGTTCCATGTTTTTGCTATTGTGAATAATACTGCAACAAACATGTGTGTGCAGGACATTATATATTTTAACATGGCTTAAATCAAATCAAAACACAGTTTGCATAAAACTCTCCAGTGATTTCTCATTTTACATGGTATACAATCCATGTACCTCTCCCTGCCCTATAAAGCCCTTCATGATCTGATCATTGTGTCTCTAACTCATTTCCTATATTCTCCTACTTATTTACTATGCCCAGGCAAACTGTATCATTCCATATTTTCAATATGGCCTGCATGTTCCTCCCTCAGACTATGTCATGAGTACTTGTTTCTGCTTGGAGTAGTCTACACCCAGGCTTTCACACAGCTGGTATATTCTCATTATTCAGGTCCCGGCTCAAATATCACTTCCCCAGAGAGATTTTTTTCCTCAGAAGCCTTTCTGATCACTTAGTCTCCTGCATGGTACTCCTAGCTAATTATCCTGTTTACATAGTCATAGGACTTATTACTATCCAGAATTATATATTAAAAAAAAAATGACATGATGATTATTTGTTGTCTGTCCTAGAATACAAGCTTCATGAGGGCAGAGTTTTCACCCGGCTTGTGTCTATATTTATATCTCTAGTGCCTTGGTTAGCATCTGGTACATACTTAATTGTTGAGTCATAAAAATAGGAAGGTGGAGAAAGGTGTGTTCGCACAATGACTCATACCCAGGTCTTTAAAATAAAAAGAAAAGTATATAATGACTAAGTTTCTTAACTTCTCTAAGTTTTCTCATTTTTATAATAGTAATAATGGTAATAATAGAACCAGCTTCATCAAATTATTGTCAAAATATTAAATAGGATAATGCATGCAAAGTGCTCGGTGTTGTACCAGGTATATAGTATATCCTTAATGACAGTGAAAGAAAAAAAATAGTAAAGAAGTAAAACTAGGTTTCAAATTTGGTGTCAACTCATAAAACTGAAGTTTCTGAGGCCTCTAATTTTTTTCTTTACTGTCCTAGCTCACTGTTTCTTCTTAAGAAGAAAATATTGATTTTTTTAAAAAGAAATATGAGCTAGGAGGAAGGCAAAAGTAAACTGCATTGGAAGCCCATCTCTCTTTCCCTTGTTGCCCTTGGTTTGATTTATCTTCTCTTTTCACTTTTCTGAAGCAATTCAAGTCTGATGATAGAAGGAGGATCAGGAAACAGAACACATTAACATTTTCTATTTTATTTACCACATGGCTAAATGTGTTCGGCTAGGGTAATTCACCAACTCTACACAGTTTAGTCTACCCTCAGTGGGCAATTAGCCATATTATAAGCAGTTCTTTTTGGGAAAAAAAGATGGTATGTTAGTTCCCAATTAGCGTTTGACTATTTCTAGTATACAAGATTTAAGTTTATCTAAAATTGTAGACAAGTCTTTCCTAACAACTAAATAATCTTCTGTTGCTTACAAACACTTGCAATTTGGAGTCCCATTTGATTTCTTCACAAAGACAAACAGGAAGAAAACAAATGGAAACGCTTGAAACTCTGCAATATAAACAGTTGACCAATGAAGGGACACAAACCTTCATAGCCAGGTTCTCTGTGGCCTCCTCTTTTACTGTCATCTTTCTTGGGTATAAATTTCAACGCAATTAATCAGGTCAGCAAGAATTTTTATTGTTTGAAGATTACTTAAAATTAGGATGAAAAACAATACAAAATGTTTTCCTCATGTAAGAATATAAACTAAAAATATCCAGGTTTCAGTCACTACTTCAACTATCTGTGATAACTCTATCTGGGGCATTGTTGAGGGTTAGGTGAAACGCTTTTAATCTGAGAAGATAGTGGGACAGATATAGGTGGGAAAATCTGACCTTACAATTTGGAAAAAATTCTCCTAGCAGATTTTGGAGGAAAAAATCTACTATATAATTAACCGCAGCACCTCCAGATTCAAGAAACTCTAAACAATATGCAGTCGACTTTTCTTGTAATTCCTACTTGTCTCTTAACTAAAAAGTCAGTTAAATCCTTAGCTTGACATATAGTAGGTAGATTTGGTTGTATATCTAATTTTAGATTTCTCCTCTTGCTTTGTCTAAGTTCTGCTGATTCCCTTCTCTGTGTTCTTTGCCCTTTCGGTATCACATTTTCTTTCCTTTCATAAGAACTTTGCAATGCATTCTGAGGCAGAAATGCAGTAGAACCCATTTCCAGGGATCTGATCCCACCTTGGCCACTTCCTGTGTAAATTTTCACTTTTCTCCCTGGAAATTGGACTTATTTGATAAGTTCATGAGGTTGAAGTGAAGATTAAATGAGTTAAAAAAGGAAATATTTAGCACACAGGCAAAGCAATGTCCATTCTAGCTAATATCATTACTTCCAGTAGAAGATTTTGTTTCATCTGCATTTATTCAGATTTTACTTTTTATTAACCATTGTTTTCAATTTTTAAAGAAATTGTTCTTATCATTATATTCTGCCAACTGTCTAAACTAACTGCTCATCGTTTAAGAAATCATTTCTATAACAGACGTATATATATTTTTTCTGCCCAGCAACTATTTCACCTTATCTTTTAGATAGTACTTAAGGGCTTTTTTGTTTGCTTTTTTGGTAGGGAGAGGGTGGTTCTCTTACCACCTTTAGGTGAAGTTTGTCAATTGTTTTCTTCTCCCACTCAAGCCCAATTGGGCACCTCTGGAAATCTGAGAATTAGAATAGTGGTCAGAGTGACATATAAATTGAAAATGATTGGACCTTTTCATTCCAGCTGTAGCACTCGGATGAACTTTTCAAGTAGCTTCTTCTAACTTAGACTCTCTAAAGTCTGAGAATCTACCTGATTGCTACCTGTTTGCTATCCTCTTAGTCCTGGGTGCTCTATCCAATGAATCTTTTTAGTCAAGCTGTCCAGAATAAATTTCTTTCACTCAGAACTGAACAATCCTGTCTGATAGAGATTTCCTCTCTGTAAGGGCTGCTCCTTTGCTCTCCAACCAGAGGTATCGGATCCACCCCAGTGTTTTGCTCTGTTGTATTCTGTGTGCTCTGGCCAGTTGCCTTTGTGTTCTTTCCCACTGCAGCAATTGCAAACATATTTCACTCTACTGTGTTTGGCAGAAAGAATAATTTCTAGATTACTATCTGAGTTGAAAACGGTTTCTCAGTTGAGCAAAATTATCAAAGCTGTACTCAACTTGTTTATAATGGCCTGCTATTTCCGCAGCCCCTGCTAAGGGAAGCTGTTGAGGCCCTTGCTCACTAATGAGTGGGTTTGTTATGGTGATGTACCATGTGACCACACCATCTGGCTGATACTTATTGGACCGGGGTGTGCATCTACCCTAAGGCAGCAAGTCTGAGTTCCAGCAACGCAGAAACCCATGGCTTACTTAGCCTGCCCCCCCAAAAAAAGGGAAGACAGCCAATCAGATCCATTTCTTAGGAATTTAGAATTGGGAAACAGGCCTGCCTAAAGCAGTTAACCTTAGGGACATGTACCAAAATGATGTATGAAGAGCTGCTATTGTGTATAGGGGGCTAAAATAGTCATTCAGAGTTATGTGCAAGCTGAAGCAGGAATGGACCCCTAAGAGAGGCAGGCAAGTGAAATGGCCCAACAGAAAAAACCAAAAATGCGTGAAAATATGATTTCTGTGGAAGATACAGGGAGTCTGGTTTCTGATGACTTTTTTTAATCTAATTCCTGTGAGGTATGGCTATATAGCACAACTAGTCTCAAATTTCTGAGATCTTTATGTATTCTTAAAATATATACTACCACTTCCCCCTACCTTGTTTAAGAAGCTAATGTTTCCTGATTAAAGCAGAAATTTTGACACTTCCTATATAACACCATCAACTCTATTTTGTCAGTAGAAGGCTAGAATTATTTCTGTCAAATCACTCTACAGTTATTGTGTATAAACTCAATAGCATGAGGATTTTGTTACTTTTGTTGTTGTTTTTGATTAAATTATTATTCATGTATTTGCTGCTCTTCTTTCTGGATTGCTTCTTCATCTGATGAACTCGTACTCCTTCTTCAAACCATATTTAATCTCCACATCTCCTATGAAGTCACCCCAGATCATTTGCCAAAGAGTTACCCACTCTCTTTCATTTTGTGATCTGTACACCTTTTTTATATGAATCTTCTTCCCTCAGACATCATGCAAAATTTCATTCAGTCAGAATTACTCAAAGTTTATGAAATGAGACAAAGCTCCACAGCTCTTGGCAGTTGATCCTATGAACTTAAAAATGTAAATGACAAAGATTGTATATAGTCAATGTACACAATGTGATGATTTGATATACACATACATTTGTAATGATTACCACAATCAAGTTAATTAAGACATTCATCACCACTCATTCTGCATCTTAGATCCCCCAAATTGGTTTATACTATACCTGAAAGTCTTTGTCCTTCTACCAACATTTCCTCATTTACTTCATCCCCAGCTTCTGGTAACCATCATTCTTGTTTCTGCATTTATGAGTTCAACTTTTTTAGATTCCACATACAAATTAGATCATGAGGTATTTGTCTTTCTGTGTTTGACTTACTTCACTTAACATAATATCTTTGGGGTTTATCCATGTTGTTACAAATGGCAGGATTTTCTCCTCTTTTAAGACTGAATAATATTCCATTATACACTTGTACCACCTTTTAAAAAAATCCATTTATTCAATGAGGTACACCTAGGTTGATTCCATATCTTGGCTATTATGAGCAGCACTACTATGAAATGTGGAAGTGCCGATATCTCTTCAACAACTTGATTTCATTTCCTTTTCTTGTATATCCCAAAGTGGATTATTGAAATTCTATTTTTAATTTTCTGAGAAACCTGCATACTGTTTGTTTTTTTTTTTAAAACAATAACTGTACTAATTTGCATTCTCACCAACACTGTGCAAGGGCTCCCTTTTCTTCACACTTTTACCAACATGTGTTATATCCTGTCTTTTTGATAACAGCCATTCTAACAGATGTGAAGTGATATCTCATTATGGTTTTGATTTGCATTTCTTCAATGATTAGTTATGTTGAACATTTTTTCATATTCTTGTTTGACATTTGAGTGTGTTCCTTATATATTTTGGATATTAACCCCATATCTGATATATGGTTTACAAATATTTTCTCCTATTCAATAGGTTGTCTTTTTATTTTGATTGCTTCTTTTGCTGTGCAAAAGTTTAACCTTTTAATTTGATGTGGTCCCACTTGCTAATTTTAATTTTGTTGCCTATGCTTGGTATTTTATAAAAAAAAATCATTGCCAAGATCAATGTCAAGGAAATGTCTCCACATGTTTTCTTCTAATAGTTTTACAGTTTCTGATCTTACATTTAAGTCTTTAATCCATTTCAAGTTAATTTTTGTTTATGCTGTAAGACAAGGGTCCAATTTTATTCTTTTGAAGATGATATTTAGTTTTTCCAACACCACTGAAAAAAATTTTCCTTCCTCATTGTATATTCTTAGTCTCCTTGTCAAACATTAATTGAACATACATGCATGGGTTTATTTCTGGATTTCTGGGCTCTCTATTCTGTTCCATTGGTCTATGTATCTATTTTTATGCTGGCACCACTCTATTTTGATTACCACAGTTTTGCAATATAGTTGGAATTAAGAAAGCTTGATGCCTCCACCTTTGTTTTTCTTTTTTAAGATTGTTTTGGGTGTTTAGGGTCTTTTGTGGTTCCATATGAATTTTTTTTTCCATGTCACTCACATTGAGACTCTCATAGTTTGACTGGCCCACATGAATTTTAAGACTTTTTTTCTATATATTTATCTATGAAAAATGTTATATTGGCATTTTGATAAATAATGCATTGTATCTGTAGATTGATTTGGATACTAATACATTTTAATTTATCTTTTTATCCTGGTGTTCATATCTTGTAAATTGAAAATAAAATAAGTAAAATGCCTTTTGAACCTGTCTTTTTCTCATCTTTTCTGTTGACTTAAAAATCTTTGACATATGTGTGCTACATACTGCTAGGTATAGGCAGATGGACATTATCTTGAAAAAGTAAAGAATGAAAATCTTACAATTTCTCAAAACTTGTAATTGAAAGCCCAAGTGTAAAAGATCACCCTGTAATAAAGGACCGTAAGATTGTATTTGAATAAATTCTTTCTGCCAAGTCATTAGTTATTTTTATCAAGATTCACCATAGCTTGGCACTGGAACCCACCAATGCAATCCATCGATTTTGTGTGACTCATGGAAGAGCACCATGTTTCAATGAGATGTTTAAAATTTTTTAAAAAATTTTCTCTGTAGAAAAAAGATAAATCCTAATTTTCAATGAAACTGGGAAAGTTGCTTCATTCAGCTGTAATATACCTACTCCTATCTCTATTACTGTCTTTGTAAATACCAGTCATCTTTGACAAACATTGTGGAAAAATGTTTTGGGAGTTCCTTAGGACTACATTCTTACAAAAGTAGAATGACTTACAAACTCTAGTTACTAAGGCAGCGTTGCATGGTGGTCAGTATCATAGGATCTGGAGTCATATTTGGTTTGACTTTACTTTGCAACTTACTAGTTGTTGCTATGGTTATCTTTCTTAATTTCTCCATTATACGTGTTTAAAATGGCGATAATGACAGAGTATATGTCTATTAGTTAAAGCATAGGGTAATCTACTAGAATATAATTTTCTTTTCTTTTCTTTTTTCTTTTTTTTGAGTTAGAGTCTCACTCTGTTGCCCAGACTGGAGTGCAGTGGCCTCTCCTGGCCACCGCAGCCTCCACCTGCTGGGCTCCGGCGATCCTTCCGCCTCAGCCTTCCAAGTAGCCGGGATTACAGGCATGCGCTACCACGCCCGGCTGATTTTTTGATTTATTGTAGAGATGAGGTCTCGCTGCCCAGGCGGGTCTCCAACCCGCGGGCTCAGGCAATTCACACACCTTGGCCTCCCAAAGCGTGGGATTACAGGCTGAGCCATTGAGCCTGGCCTGTAATTTTCAACTGCATTGAACTGTAAAATAAAGGAATTTAGTTCTCATCCACATAATAGTCCAAAGATGGGGAAGCATTTAGAACAAGAAGGTGGCTCTAGCATTCTCATACCTAGTTGTAACTTGTGGATTCAAGGTGGCTACTCCATTTGTCACCATCTTTAGCTAGCAAAAAGAAGAAAAGGATGAGGAGATCTTATGACAACTGTTTTACAGGAACTCCCTGGGAATTGTACCCACATTACATCCTCCTCATGTTCTAAAAGGTCATTCGTAGGAGGGCCTAAGGAATATATTCTCTAGCTGTGCAACCACATTCCCAGCTTCAACTCTGGGGAAGATAAGAAGAATGACCAGTAAGTTCATTTAGTTTTCTATAAAAGTGCTTTCAAGGTTGCATGAGAGTCAAATTCGTGAATGTAACAATTTGCAAATTATTTTAAACTCAGAAAACAGAGTAACAAAGAAAACCAGAGCAACTGTATAATTAAGAAACCATAAACACAATATAACATATTGTATGATCCCGATTTACTCAATCTTGACAGTTTTGACATTTTTGGCTGGATAATTCTTTGCTGTGGGTGATGTCCTGCACAATGCAGAATATTTAGCAAACTGTGCCTATTGAATGCCAATAGCACTATTATTCCCAGTTATGACAACCGATGACAGCTCCAGACATTGTCAAATGTCCCCTCCAGTGGGATGAGGGAAGAAGAGTGGGAAAAATTGCTTTCATTTGAAAATCATTGCAACTCTCTCATTATCATAAGCTGATATATTGATTTCACTTAGCCTTTTCAAAAAATTAAGAGTAACCTTAGCATTTACTCCATTTAATTAAAGAAAACATTCATGACTTTTAATTAATGAGAAAAAAATCAAAATTTACCATGTCAAAGGTTATCTTATCTTGAATTTTCTAGAGTTTTCCACTTCATTGAGTTAAAAATAATTGTCGTTCTCTGTTTTCTGATGACATGATATTTTTCAGCTCTTCCTAAATCTTTCACTGCAGCCTAGGTTTCGCAAGGAGCTGTCTCTTACATACACACCACAACATGGCCTCCAGATGGTGAGTTTCTGTTCTCTAAAAATCCAGATGAAAAAAGGATGGTAATTGACTGGAATTCCCTACAGGGACATTTGGGGAAATATTGTCTGCAACTGTCATTGAAATACCTCAAAATGGCAGTAGATACTTTTCAAATTTCCAATTATGGTGAAAGAGACAGTGACTCAGTGAAAAGAAAATTCTATACAGCCTGCATGATGTATAGTTGGTTGTTTAGGAGAGTTCAATTTATATTTCATGTGATAATGTTCTAAACCATGCCTTGTGATTAGAACTAGGTTAAGACTAAGATTCCTAAGGCTTTTATCTATCCACAGAACTCACATGCACTTATGAAAATAATATGATTTTTAAATTAAATTATTGTATCTCATTGCATAAAACTTGAAGAACTCAGAAAAGGTGATAGATAAAAATTTCTAAATTTTATTCCCCCTGAATGTTTTTCTCTTTGTCATTTTCTCCTATCCTCTTGTTATTTAGATACAGATGCTTTCAATTTTATATCATTATCATATAACGGCTATTTTGTCATTTTTTTCTTATGTAAAGCTAATTATTTCTTTTTAATTATTACATTGTCTTAAATATCCTGAAAACTACTGATATAGAAAATGTTGCTAGTAGTACTAGTGATAATAGTAAATTTTTTAATCTTGTTTTAGACTTTAATGAAAATATTTTTGTCATCAAATGTAACATTAGCTGTTGTTTGAAATGGCTATTATTTTCTATCTATGCCTCATCTATTTGCCTCAATTATCTATTTATTTATAATTGTTTGAAGTTTTATATATGAATGTCAAATTTAATCATGTTTCAATTTCAATTAACATTACCTTATCTTTAATTTTAATTTTATTTTTTATGTGATTGATTATATCAGCAGATTTTCTAATATTAAATAATTATTTTATTACTGGAATGAACTATAGCTGGCTATTGTGTGCTGTTATTCTAAAATAGTGGTTGATTTTATTAATTCTTTAAGATGTTATTGCCCCTTTGCATAATTTAGAAAGGTTTATGGTCATATTTCAAATAGCATATTTTTCAGAACCCTCAGGCAAGCAAAGTTACCTTAGTTAAAGTAGTTTAACAAATGTCCACAGATTTATATTATGCATTATCACTTACATAATCTGAGTTAATCCTGTAGTGAGAGACTTGTTTTACTCATTATTTTTAATTATTATTACTTTTTTAGAGATGGAATCTTGCTCTGTTGCCCAGACCAGAGTGTAGTTGTGCAATCATAGTTAACTGTGACCTCAACTCCTGGGCTCAAGCAACCCTCCTGAATCAGTTTCCCAAATAGCTGGAACTTCAGGCAAAGCCACCACACCCGGCTCCTCTTTTTACTTATTTAAACTTAGCATTTTCTAATTATGCTTGGCTAGAAGCCCAAATTTTCCCAAGGAATGCTTAGTATAATCTTATATAATTAGAATTTTGTATAACACATTTGGGAAACACTAATTTGCTCTTTTTTTTTTTTGGTATAGTGGAAAAACTTCTAATTCTAATGATATCAGATCCTTTGTGAAAAGAAATGAAGTTATTTAATCTATTTTTATGTACCTGCATAATTTAATAGCACTGTAATTGTTAATACATTTAACTTGCTGATAAACGTATATGGGAAGAATGAAATCTTTTTTTGAAGGCATTTCTTTAAAACCATTGTAAATACTTCACTGGTTATAGTGCTATTTCAGTTTTCTAATACATCCTGAATAAATTCTGATCTTCTGTAACTTTCTTTGAAAATAATTGGTATTATTAAAATCTTAAATTTGTTAACACAGAACTTTATTAACGTTCTCCTGTAATAAAAAAATATATAGTTATATCCTCTTTCAAAGGCCTACCATAATATTTGTAATTTAGTTTTCTTAATAAAACTTTTAAGGAGTTTGTATTATTATTATTACTATTTTAAATGTACTAACTGTTGATTTTACTTTCAATTCTACTATTTTTCTGTTCTATAACTTATTAATTTTTTGGTCTTTTATTATTTTCTCCTGCTTTTAAGGTGTTTTGTTCTTACTTTTAAAATTTTCATTGAATCCTTAATATATATATTTTTAATTTCTTACTTACAAATGAAGGAATTTAAGATTATACATCTTTCTTAGTATCATTTGAAAAAAAATAAATCCTCATATGTAGACAGCATTTGCACTTGGTTATTTTTAAAATAGTTTTAATTGCTGTATTACAGTTTTTATTTTCTCATTGACTTAGAATTACGACAAGGAGAGAGATAGAAGCTATATTTTAAAATATTTTAAACTTTGACCAATAAGCTTGCATTTTACTGAATTTCATTACCTTATTTTATTTATTTTTATTTCTTCAGGCAACAGTGGTAAAACAGTGGGGAAAGCCGTCACTGTGCCTCCTCATTCTGTCTTGCCCTGACAGACAAACATGCCGACTCATTCTACCTCTGACTTGCTTTTTATGGACTTTGCTATCCGCTGTCTCATGCCTTGGTGATTTCACGTCTTTAAGAAAATAAATAGTCCTTTTTCAAAAAGATTGAACTTAAATCAATCTTAGATCATTATTGTAGCAGCTTCTTAAAATTATTCTAAGGTATAACTGTCTAAATTTGAAGCTTTTGTATCCATTCTTTTACTTTTAAATTTTTATTTGTTTCAGAAGTACTTGGCAGATTATTTTCAAAGATAGCTGCAACAAACTCCTCCTATTCAGCCAGTTCTTAATGTGACTTTGTCACTCTTTTCCTCAGGAGATAGTCTCTTTCCCCTGCCTTTGACCTGTGCTGATCCTGATCACAATCTGCTATGTTTAATGGAGTACAACAGACATGACAATGTGTCACTACTGTCACTTAAGTTGTGAGAGGTCTTGGGCTTTCATTTTTACCCTTGGAAAGGTGCTCAGCCTAGACTATCAATTGATATGAGAAGACTAAGACTGTCAAGTGGAGAGACAATGCCAGCATTGGAGGCCCACATATGGGAGCCTGCTTGCTGTCTTGGACCCTCCAACCTGAACCAAGCCATCCCAGCCAACCCTGAATGGAGCAAGAATTGAGCTGTATTCTATGAGTCTTGCTCAAATTTCTGATCTGTACATTGTGAACAATAAAATGGCTGTTGTTTTAAGTCACTAAGTTGTAGAGTAAATTTTTATGCAGTAATAGACTTCTGGAACTGGCTTTTATTCCCCTTGACATCACATTGTCTTTTAGGGCAGGAATTGTGTTTGTGACATTTTTTTTTGGTATCTCTCCACAGTGTAATGTGTTAGTTACATAATAGCAGCAACTGAATTAATTCTACCTTGTATGTCTGGAGAAAATTTTTCAAAAATTGGTTGATAAAGTTTAGTCACTGCTAGTGTGTTTTTAAAAAGCAGCTTTGTTATAATTTGATTTTTTTTTTTTTTTTGAGTTGGAGTCTCACTCTGTCACCCAGACTGGAGTGCAGTGGCCACTCCCTACTGCAGCCTCGACCTGCTGGGCTCCAGTGATCCTTCCGCCTCAGCCTCCCAAGTAGCTGGAACTACAGGCGCACGCTACCACACCCGGCTAATTTTTTTATTTATTGTATAGATGAGGTCTCAACAAGTTGCCCAGGCGGGTCTCGAACCCGCGGGCTCAGGCAATCCATTCACCTTAGCCTCCCAAGGCGCGAGATTACAGGCTGAGCCACCGAGCCTGGCATAATTTGATATTTTAATGCATGACTTTATGCAATGTCGATGAATCCCATGAGGCTTTGGTGCTGTTAATCAAGGTTTTTGAGATCCTCACTCTTGCCCAAATTTGGTGAAACCACCATCCTGTGACCGGTTTCAGCTAGAACTTCTAGTAAAATAGGGAATAAAAGAAGGTAGGTATACAAAAACAGAAGAAAGAGAATGTAAATTTAACAATGCCAAATTTTAATTAAGGCAGTTAAATTCACTTATTCTGAATTGTATACCTCGGTCTTCTATGTTAGAGTAAAATGAATAATCAAATAAAAGCAAAACAAATAGTATAGGAGTGATATTGTGACTCCCAACAGAACTCTATATTTAATATAAATTTTAAAAAAAGCACAAATTGGGAACCAACTATTAAATGGCAGCTATAGCAAAGTGAGTCACCAATATACTACACAAAATCCATTGTCTTTTATTATGAAGACAAAATGAAAGCTAACTTCTGAGTAAAATATAATATTTCAAAACAGATAAGTACCTGATTAAAGGTTTTGATTTGATTTGATTTGATTTCTTCCTTCTTTTCTTCTTTCTAGTTGACAAGCTAATCATATATACAAGTAAGGAATGGAGTTGTCAAAACGAAGTTTGGGTCACTTTCCTTTAAGTAATTAAATTTAACATTTTAAGTGGCTGGAAATAACTTTCTATCTTACTATCATCTCTGATAGCTACACATGGGAAGTTGTGTCTTTATTTATCTACTTTTATTTATTCCATGAGTGCCTAAACGACAGTAGCTTGTACTGAATGACTGTAGGGATTGTCTGTCTTTCAAAAGAAAGTCATTCATGAGGGTGCCTTACCTTTGCTAAGAGACATGTTCTCAGCTGCATGATGGCTGGCAGCCAGAGAAGCAATTTCCTTTCCTTTAAAAGGGATTGGAAAGCATCTGATTATATCAGGAAGAGGTATTTCAGTTTTCAAGGTGAAAGAACACTTGCTTCTTTTATAGATAATGGAAGAAATAAGATACATTAGTGAAAGACAGAAGGCCTACCAATTAAAAATGTCCAGGAAGGGTGGGACATAGTCTGTCCACAGGTTATCTCAGTGTAAATTAGCAGAACAGGATAACATTACCAGTTTTCTTCTTTACCCTAAGTTCAGCTTTTAAGGCAGGTTTTTCCCCCTCTCCCTTTGGATGTATTTTCTATACCACAACTGATTGTATAATATTTGTCACTTGAAGTTCTTAAATTTTGTTTCCCTATCTCAAACTACTATGAAAGGCCTATAACAGGAAATATTGGAAATAATTTATAATTAGCTTATTTTACTCTGGACTTTAGAATTTTTTTTAATAGAAAGAAAACATGGAGGTTCTTAGAACTAGCAGACATAAGAATACTAGCTATTGAAATTATATTTAATTATTGTGAATCCAAGATAAAGCAACATAAATGAAAAATACCCAAACCATATAGGACATTCAAATAATATTTACTACATACTCTTTTTCACATATCCTCTATAGCAGTGCTGTTCAAAAGAGATATAATATGAACCACAAATGTGATCCATATATAATTTTAAACTTTCTAGTAGTTACATTAAAGAAAAAGCAAAAGAAACTGGTGACGTCAGTTTTAATAATATATTTTATTTAACACAATATCTCCAAATGATATTTTATATATAATCAATATGCATTATTAGTGAGCTATTTTATACATTTTTTTGTACTGAGTTTTTAGATCTGTTATGTATTGATTTTACAAGTAGCATATTTCTTTCTTTTTATTTTCTTTTTTTTTGAGTTGGAGTCTCGCTCGGTTGCCCAGACTGGAGTGCAGTGGCCGCTCCCGGCCACCGCAGCCTTGCCTGCTGGGCTCCGGCGATCCTTCCGCCTCAGCCTTCCGAGTAGCCGGAATTATAGGCATGCGCTACCACGCCTGGCTGATTTTTTTGATTTATTGTAGAGATGAGGTCTCGCTGCCCAGGCGGGTCTCGAACCCGCTGGCTCAGGCAATCCACTCACCTCAGCCTCCCAAAGACGCGGGATTACAGGCTGAGCCACCGAGCCCAGCACAAGTAGCATATTTCAATTTGGCTTGTCACCTTTCTAGTGCCTATAACCGTATGTTTCTGGTTACTCTGATACCAGAAAAAAGTTTCATGTTGTTTTTATTCAATTCTCTGTATTTTTTTCACTGAAGTTTGTTTCTAAGACTGTGCCTTTAACTCTTGGTCATTCTGGTAAACTTTTCCATGTCCTCTTTGGGA
Organism: Cephalopachus bancanus; assembly: GCA_027257055.1. NCBI lineage: Eukaryota > Metazoa > Chordata > Mammalia > Primates > Tarsiidae > Cephalopachus > Cephalopachus bancanus. The sequence continues at coordinate 3,238,405 of JAPVLO010000068.1, forward strand.
AAGACATCATAAGGCCCCTTTTCCCTCCTTTTCTATAAGTTTCATGACTTCCTCAGGAATACATCTTTATTACCCTTCATGAGCCGCTGTCCTGCATTTACTCAGAAAGTCAGCAGCTACCAATATGCAGGTAATTTACACATTTATTTCCAACATCTGTCCCAATCTATTTCTCAAGGAAGCTACTTGAAATTTTGCTTGGTTTTGAAATCTGTAAAACAATGGAGTGTTAACTAGGTGATCTCAGAGTCTTCTATACGTTTTACTACTTCTTGATGCTAGAGTACTTCATAGCAACAGCTCAGGCTCAACATTGTGCAGGTGGCTGCCTCAATCAGTGTCCCATTTTCTCATGACACTGGGTTATTTCTATATGTAACAGATATCCTAAGCAGACATTCTTTTATATAGTGTATCCCATCATATATCACCCATATCTAGTCCTTAATCATCTCTCCAGAATTTTTGTTGGTGTTATTCCATTCTTCACATTGTCGCTCTCTAGTGAGAGTTAAGTTAGTTGGTTTTGCCGGTCACAGTGGTTCACGACTATAAACCCAGAATTTTGGGAGGCTGAGGTGAGAGAACTGTCTGAGCCCATGGGTTTGAGAACAGCCTGGGCAACTTGGCGAGACCTTATCTCTATAATAAAATAAAAAAATTAGCCAGGTGTGGTGGTGCATGCCTGTAGTTCCAGTTACTTAGAGGGCAGAGGCTGAAGCCCAGCAAGTCGAGGCTGCGGGGCCGTGAGCACACCACTGCACTCTAGCCTGGGCGAGTGAGACTCCAATTCAAAAAAAAAAAAGTTAGTTGGATTTGTGATCCACTATAATTTTGACTATATATTTATGGAGATACCAAAACGGTAGAGTCCCTGAGTTTGTATGTATAAGGGGATATGAACTAGACGTTAGCGAAGCAAGACTCCAAGTTCAAGACTGAAGTACAAAATCAATGTGAAAGTAAGCAGTAAATGTTGGCTTGGTTTGGAAAAATCTCAAAGAAAGAAGCTGAAGCTAATGTAGAATTATAAGAGTTGGGAATTTAATGCATTTTTTCCCATCAAATATATTTTGTGCCATTAATATACAAATTATGAAACTCTGATAATAAGGTAGTTTAAATGCTATAAAGTTTGAGTTTTATAATCTATTACATAAGTCCAGTCTGCAGAATTTATATAGCCATCTGTGACCATGGAATATTTTCAAAATATGCCATATGGTGTCATCTCAACTGCTGCATAGTCAGGTTCCAGGAAGAATTGGAACATAACTTACCTTGGTCAGTATATAGTATACAGCAGCCCTTTTAAGCACCATAAAATTACTTATTCAACAGTATCCCATTATTTTGCCATTTCTCAGAAGATTCTTCCTCTGGTAGCCATTCTACCACACTCATGAATCAGTGCTCTCTAATACTTTCATTTTTACTAAAATAACCATATCTGCTTTTGATGCTTTTGTCTTCCATTTAACATTGGGAGATAACTAGATTATATTATATGTATCCAATATAGAAAAAAAATTTCTATTTGGTATTTTCAAGACTGTCATGTAAGGAGATAGCTTTCTTTATGTTTCATCCAAAAATGACTGATCACTGGTCCATTCAATTTTGATAGGAATTCTGTGGTCTCATCACCCAATGCATAGGAACTTCCATGCAAAAAACTGTCTAGAATTGCTTTACCTGGTAAATTTTTGGTTATATTAAGAACATTTAGAGGTTTATGGGTTTCCTAAGGCAAACGCTGACTATCATCCAGGAACTCTTGAAGCATTGGTATTATAAAACAAATAGTACATGGGCTCTATCCTAAAGGAGCTCTCAGTCCAACACAGAAATGCAAAATTTTTTCTTTCTCAAAAATATTCAGACAAAGCACGGTGGCTTACGCTTATAATCCCAGCACTTTGAGTGGCTGAGGTGAGAGGATTGCCTAAGCCCACGGGTTTGAGACCAGCCTGGGCAATTTGGCCAGACCTCATCTCTACAATAAATAATAATAAAAAAAATTTAGCTGGGCATGGTGTTGCATACCTGTAGTTCCAGCTACTTGGAAGGCTGAGGCGGAAGCAGTGCCTGAGCCCAGCAGGTCAAGGCTGCGGTGGCTGTGAGCATGTCACTGCACTCCAGCCTGGGCAACAGAGTGAGACTCTGACTCAATAAATAAGTAAATAAGTAAATCAATAAATCATCGCCATTTAGAGAGATAACTGGAGGTACAATGAAGTAGTTACACTTAGCTGGAACTTCCAGGAAAGATTCATAGTAATGTTTATCTTTGTCTTAATTGAAGATGTGCCCAGTTGGGTGTGAAGATTAGGAAGAAGGGAAGGAGCAATTCCAGATGATTATGCAATATGAATGAACATACAAGTATGTAATCCAGAAGCTGGAAGAAGAGCATTATGGCCAGAGTATGAAATATAAGTGTGGTACAGTAAGAGATAAGGTAGGATAAGGAGCTAGTGGCCTGATCATGGAAGGCCATGTGCTAATGGTTTGTATTTTATCTTACTGGTAATGAGAAACGACTGAAAGGTTCTAAGTTATTGATTAAAATGCTCACAAATATGTACAATTTTTATGTGTCATTTAAAAAAATAAATGAAATGACAAGATTTGTATTTTAGGTTAGATCACCCTGACAGCAGAATATAAGACTTATTGGAGACACAGGAAGCCGGAGGAATGGTACTGTGGATGAGAGTATTATTATATGTGAAAGTGCTTCTGAGATGAGACTTCAAAAAGACAGCAATGGATGTAGACAATGGATCAGACAAGCAAAAAGAGAAGGATTGACCATATACAGGTGTGGATGATTGGTGTGGGACTAAGGATGAAGGAGGAGACTAGGATTATACTCCAGGCTGGTCCTCTGTTTCCATGTGAATCATGATAATTTTCAAGAAAAATGGGAACTTAGAGGGACAAATTGACTCAGGGGAAATTCTGTCCACAATTTTAGTAATTTCAAGACCTCCCAATTAAGGACATATAGTAGATGGTTGGGCATCTCATTCAGCTAAAGATGTGGATGAGATGAGGGAATGTTTAAAGCCAAGAGGAAAAGACAAAAGAAAGTCCTAGAAGCTATATGTTTTAAGAAGGATATTTAAAAGGGTGAGTAGACAATCAAGAGTTGTAAAGAGTCTAGGGGTACAAACAGGTCAAATGGGATAAGGATTGAGCACAATCTATCACAAAATAGTAACACTTATTGAGCATTTGCAGGGCCATAGGAAGAATAGAAAATTATTTGAAGTCTTTTGGAGAAGTAAATGTGAGACAATGGACATTAATTTCAGACCATTCTTTTACAGGCTTGACGGTGATGGGGAGAGTTAGTCTGATGTGTGCAGTAGAAATTTATGGGGATGAAGCAGAGTTTGATTTTCTTGATTGATTCATTAATTACTAAAATGAGAGAGCCAGTCTAAGTTGTATGTTTATAGTCTATAAATTAGGAACCGAAAGCAGGAGGGATAAATTATACAGAAAGTGGATGTAACTCTTGGACCAAGTTTATATTAAAAGTAATGCTAGGCTATGAGGAGAAAAAAAAAAAAAAGACAGCTCCAGCTCCCTCTAATATTAAGGAAAGATGATATGGGTGGATACTAGCTCTCCTGTTTAAAATCTGAACCTCTTTTAGGTAGCACTTTTTGAGAACATTACATGAAATGATACGTGTGAAAGTATTCAACATGCATAATGTGATTAATGCTAATTTATATTTGTCCCAATTCTTAAAATTTTATTTTTCGATACTCGGATCCTGTAATTTTTTTTCTCAAAATTTTTCTTGGCTCCAGAAAATATCTCTCTGAAAAAAATCACTGTTGGTTCTGGTTTCAGTTACCACCATAGCCCATTATTTCATTAACCGCAACACTCAACAGCCATAAACCTAGTTGATATTAAGATGGAGTATTTTCTCCATGACCAGGATTTGTTCCAATATAAGACACCATTTCTTTAACAAATTCAATACTTATAAATCCAGTAAAATTACTTATTAAAGTTACTTTTAAAATAAATATAGTAGTGAGTAAAAAAAGTAAAATAAGTAAATGTATAACTTTGATAAAAATTTACATCCCAATATTTCTTCAAGTCTTTTAATGAAGATAATAACTATTTTCCTCCCAATTTCTCTACCTCTCCTCACAAACTTAAAAGCATTAATCAGTTTCTTTGGTATTTTCCTGTATATTGCTGAAAAATACTCTTAAACTACTTTAATGATATAGCTAAACATTTTTAGTTTTATAGATTATGTACTGACTTACTATAATAAAAGATGAATATTTAACTCTTTTATACCCTCAGTTTTCTTCATATTCCTTTCCCATATTCGCAAAATGTTTATCTGTTATTAATAATTAGTTCTGGGCCGGGTGTGGTGGCTCACACCTGTAATCCCAGCATTTTGGAAGGCAGAGACGAGAGGATCGCCTGAGCCCAGGGGTCTGGGATAAGCTTGTGCAACTTGGCGAGACCTTGTCTCTACAATAAATAAAAAAATTAACTGAGTGTGGTGAAGCACACCTGTAGTTTCAGCTACTTGGAAGACTGAGGCGGAAGGATTGCCTGAGTACAGCAGGTTGAGGTTGTGGTGGCCGTGAGTGTTCCACTCACTCCAGACTGGATGATAGAGTGAGCCTCTGACAAAACAACAACAACAACAAAAATTAGTTTTTACCTTATTATGGAATGAGTATATAAATATTTTATTCACAGTTAATTGTGTTTATATTTCCTTTCTTGGATATTTTCTTTAGTTTTGTTTTTACCTGAGTTCAAAATTGTATTTGTATGCGTTTTGGTTACTTTATTTTGTATATAACTATCGGTAATTTATCCCCATGCTCTCTCCTAAAGTGTACATGTCTTCTCAATATTTTAAACTTAAAGACATTTCTATTAATTCTATCTTCTTGGAAATATCCTTCTAGGAGAGATGTTCCTTCTCATCTCCTCTGGACTTATTGCTCACTTGGTCCTTTGCTGTTGTTGTTTTGTGATCTCTCTGAAGCATCATACCAGAAATTTCATTGTTTTTCACTTCCCTGTGTATTCTCTGTCTTTTCTTTTTTTTGGTTTAAACCTTCATTTTGGTGACAAGTCTTCTACTAATTTCCAGAGAGAGTTCATAGGAGATTAAGTTTGTGTTAATTGGTAAATATGAAAATGTCTTTATTCTACTCTCACACTTCATTCCCAGTTTGGTTATTGTAAAAGGATAGCATGGCAGTAATATTCACTCACAAATTTGAAGTCATTGTTTTATATATTTGTTTGTTTTGTTTAGCGTCTAGTGTTGCTGCTGACAAGTTTGAGTCCATTCTGATATTTTTTTTCTCTTTGGAAATTTTGTTCCTGAGTTCTAAATTTTAAAGTGATATACCTTGTACATTTTCCTTTCTTTTTTTCCCACTATGCTGGTCATTCCGTGGGCTTTTTACTCTGAACATCAGTTTTGAAACATGTGTTGAATTATTTCCTTGATAATTTCCTTTGTTCTTTCTGATTTTCCTCTTACTTAGATGATGAAACTTATGAATGATGCTCAATTTTTCTCCATGTTTCATTTTCTACATTTTGACCTTTTATTCTAATTTCTTAGATATTTCATTAGGTGAAAATTCAAAATTGTATAGCTGATTAGTTTCATTTCTGTTACTGTATTTCTAATTTCCAAAAGATTTCTTTGCTTTTCAGGTTATTTATTTATTTATTTAATATACTGATGCTCTCTTTCATGGAATTAAAGCTGGGTGGCTAGATGTTAAGTGCACACACACATACACACAAACACACACAATCTTAAAGTTCTCTTCAGCTTTTAATACTCCGTTTTATCCAAATTTGTTGTTTCTGTTTAGGCTCTATCTTTCATGTTAGAAACTCTCCTAAATATCTGAGAATCCTTGGCTGTATATAAATAGTTAAGGGTGGACCACCAAACATCTGATTAGAAGGTTGTCAGTTGTTGTGTCTTCTTGTTGGGTGATTTTGCCCTGCTGTTTAGTCAGTCAACTGCCTGTTCGTATTTTTCAGATATTTTCTCTTAGTCTAGTTAGATTAACCGGAGATGAATAACCTCATCTCCTATAAGAGGGATCTAGTACTGGGTGCCAGTATTCTCAGAGATAGAAAAGGGGAAGGATCAGAGAACTTTAATGGTTCAGTGAGTAGCCCATTTAAGTTAATGTGTCCTTCCCCCTGTCTTGTGTCCTTTAGTCCAGCATCCTTGTAACTCATCCTCCGTAGAACGTACAAGGGGGAAACCAAAAAAACCTGGAATTTATTTATAAAAAATTATGTACTTATTCTTACACATTTAAACTTCAGTCACCTTCAAAGTACTCTCTGTTTGATGCAATACTCCTATTGCAATGCTTCTTTCCACTGCTCAAATCCATTTTTGAACTCAATTTTGATGCCTTTTAATGCTTCTGCCATTTTTTATTTCATCTCTTCCACATCGGCAAAACATTTCCCTTTGAGGACTTTTTTTTCATTTGGAGAGCAACAACAAAAAAGTTGTTGGGATGACAGCTGGTGAACAGGGAGGGTGGAGCATAGGGTTTATGTTGTCTTTGGTCAAAAAGTGCTGAACACTCAGCACAGTTGGGCGGGTGTACTTGTGAACCACCCAACATGAAATGGGCAAACACATTGAAAGAATCTCAAAAAAAGAAAAGAAAAGAAAAGAAAAATTCGCTGAAGCCAATCATGGCCTCTCACAACAATGCTAGCTGACGCACTGATGCCAATGGGTTCTAGAACACTTACCTAATGGAAGAAGCCTGTACTTCAAGGGGCCCACACCCCAAAAAGTAATTCCAGTTTTACTTTTTGGTGCCTCCTTGTAAATCTCAGCCTTTCTGCAGGAGAATTGACCTATCTGTGATGAAGTCAGGCATATGTTCTCTATTTGCAGATACTGAACAATCCTGTTTTGACCCCAAATTATCTTCAGGTTCATGGATGCCTGATGCTATAAATTCTGGAGAATTTCTGAGTTTCACAGTATCAATCATTTTGCTTCTGCTTCTAGACTTTTTCTATGTCTGTCTCAACATTCACCTTTTACCAGGGTAAGTTACTATTTGTCTATTTATCCAGCTTCCAAATTTGTGTTGGTATTGTCTTGTCTTCTATGACACTTTGTGGTATAATGCCTTAAAAATCTACTGTGTTATTTTAGTAGAGTTTACTAAAGTAACTGTGCATTTTGGTTTTGCTGTACAACTTACAGCAAAATAATTTTTGATACAACCTCTTAAGATATGGCGTTATTTAAAAATATTGTTTTAAGCATGGAAGTCACAACTTTTGAATGTTTTGTAAAATTCAAAAACAGCATACAGCCGGGCTCGGTGGCTCAGTCTGTAATCCCGCGCCTTTGGGAGGCTGAGGTGAGTGGATTGCCTGAGCCGCGGGTTCGAGACCCGACTGGGCAGCGAGACCTCATCTCTACAATAAATCAAAAAATCAGCCGGGCGTGGTAGCGCATGCCTGTAATTCCGGCTACTCGGAAGGCTGAGGCGGAAGGATCGCCGGAGCCCGGCAGGTCGAGGCTGCGGTGGCCGGGAGCGGCCACTGCACTCCAGTCTGGGCAACAGAGTGAGACTCCAACTCAAAAAAAACCCAAAAAGCAAAACAGCATACATTTCTAAAGGGGATAAAAATGAATCATGAATCATTTTAGTAACAAATAACCTACATTTATTTTTATGTGCTTCACACATCTAATAACCATGAAGGGATTACGGTACTCTCAGTAGATCAATTTCATATTTCTTATTAATCATTCTAACTTTTATAATGCTGGATGTGCCAAAATATCTCCTCATTGCAGCTGCATATTTATGATCTAAAACATTCTTTCCAGTATGACTTGATTATCCTCATCAACTTTGTAACAACTTTCATAAGTGAGGTGAGAGAGTAAAGGAATCAGTCTTGCCACCAACAAGCATGGATTTGGAGTTCTAATGTGAATACAGATTGGAAACAGTGCACTTGTTCTGAGGGGAAATAGTTGGAGTGAGTTGCACATTCTGTAGCAGAAAAACTAACAGAAATCTAAAATGAGTAGCAAGCTTTGGAAACACGACTGTTTCTCATTTTCAAGAGTATGTTTAAATTTCAGTTAATAAATAAATGTTGAGTCAAAATAGACATAATAGTCAATGTTAAAACCAAGGTAAAGAAGACAATGAAGCCGGGCTCGGTGGCTCAGCCTGTAATCCCGCGCCTTTGGGAGGCTGAGGTGAGTGGATTGCCTGAGCCCGCGGGTTCGAGACCCGCCTGGGCAGCGAGACCTCATCTCCACAATAAATCAAAAAATCAGCCGGGCCTGGTAGCGCACGCCTGAAGTTCCGGCTGATCGGAAGGTTGAGGCGGAAGGATTGCTGGAGCCCAGCAGGTCGAGGCTGCGGTGGCCGAAAGCGGCTACTGCACTCCAGTCTGGGCCACAGAGTGAGAATCCGACTCAAAAAAAAAAAAAAAAAAAAGAAGACAATGAAAAGAATCTGTATATAGTGATGTAAGTATGGTTTCAAACCAATATGTTAGTAGAAAGGGAAAAAAAACATTTAAATTAGGATTGAAGAACTATTTCCATTCTTGTAAGATACGATTCTGAGGTTTAAGAAATATCTACATGGGAGTTGAAAAGGTCCACATTACTGAGTTCTCCTGAGGGCTAATAACACTTATTCAAGTGAATGGATTATGTGCCCCCAAATAAGGGATCAGCCAGAAGTTTGAAAAAAAAAAAAAAAACTAAATATGAGGTTAGAAAAAAGTGCCATTTTTTCAAATAGCTTCCTCCTTAGGAGCAGATTATGTTAATTTCTTTTTAAAAATTAACAGTAACTAGTCCCTCTCCCAAATTTACATATTTTATGCCTCTTGTCCTTGTGGAAAGAAAAAGATCTTATTGTTCCTGTTGCACAGAGTAGAAAATGAAAGCACAGCAAAAAGTTGGTGGGAGAAGCAGAAGGGTGATGAAATGTTTTGAAATTAAGTCAGAATGAAAATGGAGCACATTCTTGTTTTTCTCCCTTGGTTCTATTTTTTAAGTTTGCATTTTCAAATTAACATACAATGTATTTATTAAGTGCTTAGTGGCACATACTTCCATTAGATAAATTATAAAGAAAATGAAAGATATATTTAAAGTTACTGCCAACTCTGGATTTTAAAGACAAGAGAAAAAGCAAAGTAAACAAAAGTTTAAAATAAAGCCAATACATAAAAATCTAAAAAATAGTGCAATGCAGAACCAACTCTAAGGAAAAAAAAAATCTGTGCCAGTTAAAAACCGGTGAACTGTTTTATTGTGCCAACTCAACTTAACTTCAAGAGATAACTAATGCATTTTAGTGAATTTGTCAAAATTAGTCCAATTGTTCAATTCCATTTAACCTAATGAGGAAAAAATTTATAATGTTGACCATAGCTGAAACAGAGATTTCACTAGCTTTATCAGTTGTAGGCCTATTAATCATTTTTCAATTTATTCATTCACTTTTCAAACAGTTAGTTCTTGTTTTTGTTTTTTGATCAACTGATTGTCAGGACATTGAGAAGAAAAAAAAAAACCGTGTCCTTATTTCAGGAGCTCTAACTCCTGATGCAAAAACATATAATAATGGAATTGCCACATGATATGTTTTTGTAGAGATGGGATGTTAAAGATTGTGGTAAAGGATCACAAAAGAACACTTGTTTGTTTTTAGTCTATTTATGTCAAAGTTCTCAACAATAAATCAGTAAAGGAAATATTTCAGGTAGGGAGAAGAAATTGTTTAAGGGTACAGATCATAAAAGGACACATTATTTGGGAAACTGTAGTCTAAAGCATTTAGATTTTCAGTAAATGGTAGTAGGTAAGCCAGAAGAAAGATATTTGAAACTGCTTATGTTTGCTAAGACAAATAATTTGTACGTTAGTGTAGGTATTAAGGACTCTTTGAAAGATTTTGAGAGGGAGCTAGACATGGTTGGATTTGCCTTTGGAAAGATAGTTCTGGGAGGACCTTGAGCGTTGAACTAGAAAGGGTTGAACATTTATGCAGAGAGAAAAGTAAGTAGCAACTGTAATAAGAGAGGAAAGAATTGTTTTGAGCAATATTTAATGCTTAGAGATATCAAGCCTTTAGTTTTAATTTGATTCAAAGACAAGGGAGAAAGGAACCAAATATGATTCTAGTTTGACCAAATAATGGATGTCATTTCTATTACTCAAATGAGGTGAAGAGATTTTGGTTTAAAAAACGGTTTATCGGAAGACTGAGGCGGAAGGATCGCCGGAGCCCAGCAGGTCGAGGCTGCGGTGGCCAGGAGCGGCCACTGCACTCCAGTCTGGGCAACAGAGTGAGACCCCAACTCAAAAAAACCAAAACCAAAACCAAAAAACGGTTTATGTCTCTAAAATTAAAAACCTTTTCTTTTTTCTTTATTTCTCTTCTTTCTTTTCTTTTCTTTTTCTTTTTTTGGATCCTGGAAATACGTTGCTAATACCAGCTGACCTCCACATATCCATATATCTACTTTCTTCATTCCTGGAATGGGCATTATTTAAGCTTACTTTCTCTGGAATGTTACCTTTGGCCAATGGCCTGAAGGAGTACACAGATTAAGAAAGGCTTTGCAGATGGAAATTCTGCTTTTCCCAGTTTATTACCATTAATGTTCTTCCCTTTTCTTGACCACAAAGAGGAAGAATTCAATTAGAGGATGCCTTTAGGTTTAAGCTTAGGTTTAATAACTGGATTTATTTAGTTATCACAGAGTTAACAGATGTGCCTCAAAACCACTTTATGTTTCTTAACATAATATTGATCTCTGACTTTATTATTTTTTTTTTTTGGACCAGACAAATGGTGACCAGACGGTCCAGTCTAGAAAAGCATAATTGCCAACTCTGACTTCAGCAGGGATAGAAAACCTCCTCAGAGGAAAATGGGAATTTAGCCTCAAGATAGTAGTTTCCATGTGTGAGTAGGTTTTAAATTCTCCAAAGTGGGGGGTGGTGGGAGGAAGGAATAATAGGAAAAAAAAAAAACTGCAAGAAAAAAATCATTTGCAGGATTTAGGATGATACATTTATTTTTAGGGAATCTTTTTAAAATAACTATTTCTTGCTCATGTATATTTGTACTAGGAGAAATAATTAAACTTTTTATTTTAATTGTTCAGGCAGCCTTTAGAGTTTCTCTTCAGTTCTTTAAAAGGAGTTAACTGAGCTGACAGATTTGATTACTCAAAGTGGTCTGTCTCATTTTTTATTTCACTTTGACATAAGACTTGGCACAAGTCTATTACAAGCTATGCTCTTTTATTGCTGCACTTCTAAGTTATAAATCTGGTTTACATCTATGGAAAATGTAGTGTAGAATTGAAGACATGTCCAATTATCTGGGCAATTTGTTTTATGAACTTATACCAAATTAAATAGAAAGCATCGCCAGTATTTGTTCTTCCTCTGTGGGCTGCAAATCAGTTAGAAAAAACCTTCTTGAAACAGGGGCATTGAAAGTTCTGGCTTTTCAGACTGTTTCCTGAATGGGTCCTGATTAAAACAGGATCTGAAAGTCTGATTGATAGCCTCTATTTCCTTTCTTAATATAACAAATACATTCAGAATGTTGACTCCTATGAAAGGTAGAAGAATTGCTGAGCTGAATTGCATTGCCTTTAGCGTTTCTTCATATTAGAGGAAATGGTTTGACTGAGGGCTAGGCAAGACTGTTTTCTCAGGAAATAGTTACTGAAAAAGATTTTGTATGTCTCTCATCTATAAAAATGAAATAAAAATTCAGCCTAGGATGGGTAATCAAGGCAGTATTATGTATATAATCTTTTGGACTTTACACATAGAGTGGCTATTCTGATTATATGGCATAATATGCACAGGGAACTTGTCAAGCATTTGACTGCTGGTAATAAAAAAGTTGTTACCTCCCCAGGGATATGAGACTATGACATTATTGGAGGGGATAATGTAAAGCTCTGCTGTCTATTTTTATGGTTTCGCTCCATTTTTAAGAGGAAGATTGTTGGAAAGAAGGAAGGAAGGAAGGAGAGAAGGAGGGAGGGAAGGAAAGAAAGAAGGAATAGGGGAGACCTTAAGTCCATGAAAACTTAGAAAACTTCCTGGACAAAACTAAAAGGTAATGTTAAAGGAATCAATTATGAACTGATTTGGAACCAGTGCTTGGATTTTTTTCCCTTTGGGAAGAAAAATTGATTTATTCTTTTAAAAAAATAGGCTATCATTGTTTTATAAGTAAAAGTGTTTCCCTTATTGTTCTAGGAATACTATATTTAAAGTCTTGTTCTGATTGTTTTATCAACACTATTTCCTCACACGTAAATTATTTGGTTGGTAGAGTTTTTGTCTCTTTCATTGTGTTGCTTTATTTCTTTGGTGATGTGATTCATAATAGTGTATGTTTATATCTAAGATTACTTGCTAGAATTTCTGCAGCATCCATTTTCACAACCTACTTGGCAGAAGTGTTGAGAGCCTTTGCTAAGGCTTAAAATGTATTCTATCATATCTTCAGTTAAATTGAAGGAGACATATGAGTTTCCTCAGAGGCTATTTTTCTTGTTCCGGGTATTTCTCGTTGTCTCCAGGGGTGCACAGCCACCTACAGCTTTGCTGCCTCTCTGACACAAACTCCCATACTCATCTTCCAGATCTACCTTGCTCCCTGGAAGAAGGCAGCTACAGGAGGATGGGTTTCTCTGTTTCCTCTGGAATGTCTTCCAGGCACTTCATTTTCCCAGGCCTGGAGAACTATGGGAGCCCTCATCCCCTATTTTGGTATTCTTTCTGGTATTTCATATTCTCCTTTCTTTAGTTCCCATCACTATTCCATTTCTCTGGAATTCTACATGGTTTCTGGTGTAGGAAGGGTGCTTCATTTTGTTTTTGTATATGGCTGTATGTTCATTCATTTAAGTCTATTTTCTATCTTCTGTAGGAATTTGACATTGCTCAAGCTGTAATTTGAATGAAATCAGTACTTTTCTAAGATTTACTTTAGGTACTGTGCTTACCCAGGAATTTTCACTGCTTTCTGTTTAGATTCACCATGATAACACACCAACAATTGTCTCTTTACTGTAGATATTTACAGTAATGCACATCCAAGGACCTATCATATGTGGGGACCATCATGGAACTGAATTATTTCTATAACTCTTGGAACTATAGCTATTTAGAAATCTCAAAAGCACATGTATTAAATTATTAAACAATTCAAAAAATAAACTGTCTGATGATTTTCCATTCTCTTATGATTATTCCAGGACTTAAGCATATTACTTTTTCTATCAAAAGGGGCAGAAAAAGATATCAACAGGAAGAAATGCTTTAAAATTGGAAACTAATGAACAATTCATCTAATGCTTAAGATAATCTGCTGGTAAAAAAAATTCTCAGATTAAAGCCCACAGTCATATATGACAAACTGACTGAGTGATTTAGAAAATAGCCTTTTGTGATAGTAGCAAAATTTAATTGCCTCAGTAAAAACAATTTATCTTTATGGATGAGAATTTTGCCCCCTAGAGAATGGTCAACACCTGTTTTTGTCATATATGAAAACTGTTTCTCTAGAGAGCCATTATGGAAGCCTTAAAAGGAATCTCCTTATTTCCATACACATTTCATAACCTGCTTTTCTTTCTGCTGTTAAAATTAAGTGGATGCTGCATTAAAACTTATCCCCACTGCTTTTTATTCTCCCCAGCATTATTCACATCATGGTCTATTTTTCTGCATTTATTATACTAATTTGCTTTTAATTTGAAAGTTGTCTTCATGTTTCAATGTATTGTTTTGACAGTGAGTTACTCATCAAAATTTCCTTGAAAAAAGAAAATGATAATTCATGCTCAAATTTTAAACTTAACTCATTTTTAGGCTTTCTTTTTATTCCACAGTCCCATGTGCATGACAGTGAAAAAACTATAACTGACAAGATAATAGATTAAACTTTATAAGTTGATCTAGCTAAAGAGGATGTAAAAAGCTAAACTAAAAGCATATTTCTTAAAATAAAAGAATGCAAAAAAAAAACCCACAAAAGATAGACAATATAATTTACTTTGAAAAGTCAACACATTTTGTGCTGTATCAATAGGAAGTTAGCTTGTATATTATTTACTTTCATTCTTTCCTCATGGCTTATATGACATGAATAGTAAGTGTACCATTACTCATTACTTATGAATAATATTAGTTTCTCTTGACCTGTACTGTGGCTCCTCCTTTCCTTGAGTATTTCCCTTGATAAATAAGCTTTTTTTTTCACTCCTTTTCTTCCTTATACTCTCCCTTCCCTTCCTATTTCCTTTTGTTTGTTTCAATCATTTATTTATATTTCTTCTTTTCTGCCTCTTATCTCAAGTATGTCAGTGACACCCTCTGACATAGGTTTGATGATGGCAATGAGGTTTGGGGTTTTTCTTTTTTTCTTTTGCACATTTCTTTCCATTTCCCCCCACCCTCTATTTCTTGCAAAGTTTGATACAGAATATTGGAAGTTTAGAATTCTTTGAACCCATAGTTTAGTCTTTGAAAAGAGCATTTTGTTGGTCACTGTTTACAAGCCTATTAAGAAAAGGTGCCCCACAGTCTCCAGAAGGTATGGTGGGCAGCTAGCAGGGAGGTTTTGCCTCAGGGAATCTTACCAGGTGTCATCAACCAACAGTCCTTGAACTGGACTGTCTAAAAGGTAGTGAACTATGGACCTAGACAGGAAATTCCTGACCCATTCTGGGTGACTTTTTTCTTCTTAGGCTGGATGTGGAGACTGAAGTAGAATAGAATTTTGTCCTGAAACAGAATCAATGAATTTCATAACTTTATATCCAAAGTCCAAGTAGGGGTCCATGGAGTTAAATACTCTCGCTTCTCCAGGACAGTTAAGAAAAAAGGCTGAAAGCACTATTATCCCTTAAAAGTGAGCTTTATGGACACAATAGGAGATTGTATTTTAACTCAATATTTCATTCTTTATAACATTCATTTGTGTGGTGATTATTTAATTTTTGAATATTTTGGAATCCTAATGATCATACTAAAATCCATGCTTATATAACAGAAAAATGTAATTTTCTTTGTGTGAATTGCTAAAAATCTTGTTCCATTATGTATTATTGTATTAAAATTCTTATACCATGGTTGGTACAAATAGTACAAAATTTATTTGGAATTTTAGCTTAACTGTATTTTAAAAATAATTCATAAATGAGACCACTGTCATATTAAACACATTGCTGCTATATTATCATTTCTCTGAAGCACAGTTCTAAACAATAGGAAGAAAAAAATCATTCTCACACATAAAGGTCAATTTAAATTTAATGTGTGAGCATCCCCTTTAGTTTAAAGAAAATCACTATGTATTAAAAACACTTAGACACAAATTTATTTCACACAAAGAAGTTAAATGATACTATTTGTTTTATTAACATTCTGGGAATGTTAAATAACAATGGAAATAAAACAGGACAGACAGTCTATTAGGCAGCTTGGACTTTATTCAGTCTCTACTGTTGACATTTATTCTCAGGTTACTAAATAGCAATTTATAAAAAATTTGAACATGTAGTTGTCACATTTAATTCTTTAAGAATGGGCTATAAAAAAAGCCATCACTTAGACAAATACATGATAATTTCTTCCTGAAAATATAGAACTTTTGTTTGTCTGCCCAGCATCCCTGCCTTTCTCTCTGAGCACTATACCTTACCCCACTCCATTGTCCTAGAGATGCTGTTTTACAACACAATAGTTGCAAAACAGTTGGACAAATTATAAGACCTCACTCTCTTGGCCTCTGATCAATTGGTCTAGTTATCAGCACATAGCTTAATTTGATTAATGCATTCTTTCTCTAGCATTTTCTTCTTATCCTGAGTATTTATTAAGGTAAAAGTTTCAACACATAAAAAAAAAATCAGCATTTGTGAGCAGACATATGTTATGCCTCATGGACCGAAGAAAAAAGGTAGGGGTAGGGGTAGAGTGACAATAGAGAGAACGGGAAAAGATGAAGACATGGATGTAAGAAGAGGGGCGGAGAAAGAGAGAGGAGAGTGGGGGAGGGTGGAGAGAGATAAAGTGACCTACTGGGTGGAGAAAAGAAGAGAGCCTGAGCATTCTGATGTCATTGGAATTATTCAAATTCTTGCTTCTCTGATTTGTCCGTGGCTTGAGTGTTCTGCAAGATACACAAAATCCTCCTAATAAAAAGATCACCCTAAAGTTTGTTCATATTGAGCACCACTCAAAGCCATTAAATATTTCTTTTGAATATAAATTGATGTCCATTTGAATAAAGGCAAACTTACAAATATGGTTGATGTCCAAACGCAGAGATACTTATTAAACTGTTTAAGTTTGTTATAATTTACTTTTAAAGAAAGTAAACAGCAAAAGAAAAACTGTTGAATCTTCCAAGAGATATTTAAACGTCCATTAAACTTTGAAACCGGTTTTCATTAATGAGCTTGAGAAATAGCTGATAAAATAAATTTGCATGTGAGGATTGCTTATTTGGTTTACCTGCAATCCCAAATAATCCCAGCTATTTTTAATGTATTACTAGAATCTCCAAGTTGTCAAAAATGAATGTTTTCCATTTTTATAAATAAATTCACTTCACTGTTATCTGTTAAAAAAAACAACAAAACTCATAGTCCATATAATCCAATTCCAAAGCTACTCTCATTTTAACACTTTTATAAGGGTCTTCATTGTAAAGGCAGTGTTCTCTGTTCTGTGTTGATACTAAAACAAATTCTTTGGCATATTGCAACTTATATGTAATGAAGGGCATAATTAAACAATGTCAGTACAATATTGTATATAGAAGGTACAGGTCTAGATGATATGTGCTTGCCTTGCTGGAGGTGTGATCACTATTCTCTTGACTTTAGCCTTTAGTCAGAAAACTGAGAAAGAAAACCTCCAGCAAGCCCTGCTTGTAATTCTACAGTTCAAGACATTTTTTAGAATAATGACTACATGGAGTATTTTGTAAAGTTGCAAGTCAAGTCAGATATTTACATTTTTAAGACTGGTTAAGGAACATGAATGTTGGCGAGATGGCCTGTTTTCCAAAGGAACATTCGTTAGTATTTGTTGGACTCAATGTCATTTCTGTTTCCTTGACTTATTTCTTTATCAAATGCTCTAGTTGTGAGTCTCTGATTGCCCCGTAGCTTTGTTTTTGTTGACCTATGTTCTTGGTTTCTAGGTGATGACATGCTCCATTCTCTTCAGTTTCTGGCATTGATTTACACCTAGCTTTGGCATTCCTCCTCTTCTGTTTTCAGGGGTTACATCTGGAGGCAACTGCAATTTTCAATTCACTCGTCTCTCAGTTTTCTTCGAAAGATTTAAAATCAATTTCAAAAATTTAAATTCATTTTATTTAAATTTATTTACATCTCTTTCAAAAATTTATACCTGGTTTATAGCTTATAAGGAACAATTACAGAGTTTTCAATAGACTGGAGTGGGTTGTGGTGAGAAAGCTGGCAATGTCAAAGATAGGCCATAGAGAGTTTGACAGAGAGAAACCAATTAAATACAAGGTTATCATGTTATTTTACATTCGCTTGTCTATTTCTTCCAGCATAGATACTTTTTTTCCAAGAGGTTTTCATTGTTCAATTATTTGACATATAAATGATGGCAAAAAATAATTTTCATAAGTAAATAAAAAAGACATTGCGGAAGTTTAAACCAAGGCTTCTGGGAGATAAAAGAGGGACTATAACCACCTGACCTCTCTTTGGAGGATGAAGGGAAGGAAGAAGTCCAGACTTGCCCTCAGATTTTGGGTTAACATTTTTGAGTGGTTGGTGTTATTATAAACAAAGCAGGGCACATACAGGAACCAGCATGTCCTGAAGGTATAGATAATGACTTCAGCTTTTTCACATTTAATTTTTGGTACCTATAGGGCATCCAAAGGGAGCTGTGTGTTAAAGAGTCAGATAATTGGATTTGAAACTCAGTAGAGAGGTTCAGACTGGAAATCTGGGCTAAATGATGAAATTCTTAGGGGTTCAGGATCCTAGTGCTTAAAGAGTCAACTGCAAAAATATGCCATAAAGGAGATGGAAAAAGAGTACACCTAAGAAGGTAAATAAAAGAATAGTGCCATGTACATTTAGAGAAGGCAAATGTTGAATGTTATAGAAAACTGCACAGGCAGACTTCAAACAGCAGCCCTACAGCTTGTCCTATTTATATGAGATTGAGAAGAAAATGATTTGCATAATACACTGGTAGAGAATCTTTACTATACTGGTACATCCCTATTGTCCAGGCCCGCCTCTGCATAGGGTTTTTATAGACACCTTGAAGTCTGAACAGGGCAGACTGTGTTAATAGTTTTTCTCTATCTATGCAATTAGAGCACTTGTGACAGTCTGCTGGGGTGATCTCAATGAAACTTTTTCCTTTCTTTCTCTAACTGAAGAGCATTTACTTGTATACGTGAGAAGACTGTCTTTGCTTGAAGTTGAAGAGCTTGAGTCCTCAAAACAATCTCTTTGGACAAATATTTAATGGAGCATTCCCATTTTAACTTGCAGTTACTTGTTTCTAAATAATATTTGAACATAGTTTGTAAGTACAACGTTTTGTACATAGTGTGTGTCCATCCAGAAAGTTCAAATGCATGAACAATGTAGAATTGACTTCGGTGTTTATTAGTCTGCTAAGTTACTCTTATAAGGCATATTGCAGTGATTGTTTTTACAACATGTATATGGGCAAGATCACTAAACAATTCTAATCAATTTTATACATTTAGAAAACATAATTTTTGATAATTTTGAAGTGAGTGCAGTTTTGGAGATGAGTGATAACTAAAGGAAATGAAAAATGATGAGTTAATGAGTAAAATGTTTAAATATCCCCTGCTGCTCTTAATTTTAGTGAGAGTTTTTTTTTTTTCTTTTTTCTGTTTCTGTGCTTTAGTTTTTGACTCTGCAAAACTGAGTCCACCTGGATTTGGGCCATTGGCCTATTTTGTGTTTCCAGTTTTTGCAAATTGGAACATATATTAAATTTAATAGTTTATAAGCCAGAAGTATATTAAAATCCTCTATTTGCTATATTCTAATGGAAAAATGGAGTGATCTCCAACAGAGAGGGACTCCCTCTTCTGTAAGCTCGCCTACAGAACAGGGGACTATTTATATGTGAGCTCAGGATCATTATGCCAAAAAAGTGGTGTGTTCTGATGTATCCTATCAATCATTTCTTTTCTTTTGTTAGGATTTTTATTTTGTGTTTCATGGAATATAAATCTGGCTTATTGCCTTTAAATATTCATGCAGGATCATATATTATCTTAAACATTTCATGTTTTTGTTGGCATAATTCTTAGATTGAAATTAAGTCTATCCATAATTTATGAGCAAACCAATTGAGTTTATGAATATAAAATGGAACCAACCAAGCAACTAGAGTGAAGATGTATAAGTCAAGTTGTTCTAGAAATGAATATTTGTTACTAGTAGTTAAGAACCATATTATTCTGTTAGAATAAAATATATTAACTTTATGAAAGTTGCAAAATAATCCAATAAAATAATCAAGCAATTTGCTTTTGACTGTTGTTTCCACTGTGTGGAGGGAAACCAAGTTTGGAATACTATTGTTATTGGCTGAATGTGTGACCCCCAGAACAGCCCCAAATTCCTAGTAAGTATTAACCCCTTAATACAATTGGATTATAATATTTGAAGATGAGGCCTTTGGGAGGTTATCAGAGCACATTCGATTATGAGAATGAGACCTTCAAGATGGGATTTGTGGTTTTATAAGAAGAGGTAGAGTGTGCCTTGTGAGGACATAGTGAGAAAGTGGCAGTCTGCAAGCCAGGTCGGGAGCTCTCCTCAAAAACTGAATTGGTCAAAACCTTTATATGGGACTTCTCAGCCTGCAGAACTGTGAACAAAAAGAAATACCGTCATTTAAGCCACTCAGTCTATGGTCTGTTGCTATGGCAGGTCTAGCAGACTAAGACAACTAGGATAGTGTCTTAACTGTTTTGTTGTTTCTTTATTTTCACAGTTTTATGTCATCCTTCATATATCAAATGCAGACAAATCAATAGACAAATTGCTAGGTATTGTTCAGGATATCAATAGGACAATGTAGTAAAGAAATGGAAGAGTGATTAGGGATAACTTCTTTTCAGATATGTTATTGTTGTCAAGAATTAGGCAGTGTAGTGAGTAGTGTGGGAACAAATGGAGGGGTGTTTTCAGGAAGAGGGAACAACCATCTCAATGTGTATCTCCTAGAATTGCTACTTGTGTATTTTAAATCCTAAATATAAAAATTTGAAAAGAGGTAAACTAAAATTAAGTGGTTTTTTTTGGTTTGTTTGTTTGTTTTAAATTTGGTTGGGAATAGAGAGGAACTTTGAACATATGGAATTTTTACTGAGCATGTATACAACTTATTTAAAAGAAAATAATGCTGAAGAATTTAAAATTGGAGCAATTGTTGAAAATGGAGTTCATTGGTAATAAAATCTGTATTGTTAGCTTATATTCTTTTTTATTTTTCTTTTTTTTTTTTTTAGAAAGAAGGATTTATTGAGAAGATAGAATATCTCCCACAGTGGGAGGGGCCCAAAGGCGTTGCCCAGTTTATATTCTTATTCTTACTCTGTTCTCTATTTTCACATTACAAAACAGTTTTATACATGTCTCTGAGTTCGGTCACATCTATATTCACTATTGTAAATGTCTCTATACAAATAGACATTAGAAACTGTGAATGGAATTGAAAGTCAGTATAGATTTGCCGGAGTGCAGTGTTTTATTTCTATCCTGTAAGTTAAGGCCTAACCTTTGGTGCCAGATTTCTGCACTGATTTCCTGGCTGAGGCCCTGCAAGTGCGGTTGGCACTATACTAGAGTGGCTCAGGTAGCCAGGAACTGAGATTATGTTTACCATTTTCATAAACCCTCATGGAATAAATATAGGCCCCTGTCACCCTTTCTTTTACCCCCCACTATAGCCTTTAGCAGGAAGGAAGTATCATTTTCATCTCTTGCTACAATGAAAGCACTGAGAATCTAGTTACAGTTTCTCCTAGCAAATGGAATCCCAGAAGTGTCTGCATGTAGCTAAAATGCACATGTATTTCCCTCTCAGGGTTTTTTTTCAAACCATGGTTGAAAAATATCTGGTGTTTAAATTATTCCATTGCTTTACAGAGGAAGTATTAATTACATGACTGCAAGCATAGATCAGGCTGGGATGTAATTACAGGGCTTACTTTGTCTCTGTTGTCCAACAGAATTAGGCAGGAAGCATTCATGATGCCAGCAATTTAAGGTGTTTTGGAGTCCATTATGTTTCTGGTTCTCTCAAGAACTTAAGCACAGATCAAGTGACATTTCTGTTGCCCAGTTGTCTGGAAAAACAACAAAGCAAGTATTACCAGAGATACATTCTAACAAGTTTTGTTTGTACATTGATAGAAAATGTTATATGGAGTCTTAAAAATGTAATCTTTTGTAGTATCACTCTTGTTATCTGATTTTTCTCTCGTTTGTGGAAATGTGCTCCACATTTGGTTATTACATAAACCAATGTAGTTCAGGAGACAAATGTGTTTATATTATATAGTTTTATTCCTTTTTGACAATAGTTCTATATAAAATTGCTTTAAACAACTTTAAACATCTAATTCAAATTAGAATAACACCAAAAGCTTCAAAAACTACTCTTATCTAATCCACTTTTTGTGTGATTATTTTTTATATTGTGATTTTTCATCATTTTTATGAAAATTAAGTCTATTCAAGTTTTTACTTGGTAGTTCTTTTGCAAGTTCCCTTGCAATGATCACGTTTATGCTTAGATGTTAAGCTGTGTTCTCTATTTGTTAAAGGAGTTTTTTCATTTGCCTACTGTTTTCTGTCACATGGGGTTCTAGAGCTTCTGAAAATTCTTCTCATAGTCACAGATTCTCTTTTCTGTCTCTTCTCCCATTACAAATATTACATTTTTAAGTTGTTTTTCTTGTTTCTGCTGGGCATGCTACAACCCTACTCTCTCCTCAGTCCTTCACATTATTAGAAAGTTTGGTGTCCTTTCAATCCAACTCAGCCTGTATTTTGAGTGAATGTTTTTCTTGAAGCACATGTGCATACAATCACATTTAGTACCCAACTCTGAAATGGTTATTGTTTTTGCAATCATTGAATCTATTTCCTGTTCAAATTTAATTTTTTTGTTTGGATTTTTTTTCCTTTTAAAACAGGATGACAATGTCTATCATTAAATCAAAGGTCAAAGGGGAGAAATGAACCTCCAGAGTGGTATGCCCCTTCTGTCTCACTCTCCCAGTGCCCACTTTTAAAATCATATTAATAAAAGTCATCTTTCTAAAGACACAGACTTGAATTTTGACTAGCAACTTTATTGTTTGCTAGGAAAGTAAGACTAAATTTGGTTAGGTATTTTGTTTCAGAAGGAAATGAAGAAATACGTTTAATGTATTGTGAGAGGTGAAAGCTAGGTAAATCCATGTATTAAAAAACAGCTAAAAATATTCAACGAGAAGACAGTGTGTTCTAGAAGGCTCCCATGGCACCTCAGGAGGAGTAGTGATAAAAGGCCAATAGGCCTGGGTGTGAGTCTTGGCTCTGCAGCTTTTACTTGTGCAATGTTGCTGGACATGATGTCCCCCAATTTCTTTTAGTCTGAGTTGTCTCACATGAAAGAGAAATGTTATCCGTCTCAAAGAGTTGTCATGCTAAAATCAAACAGGATTATTGGTATCAAAGTATCTAATTTTCTTTTATTGTCTTCTGTCCTTTATCCTTATACTAGTTTAGTCTCTGATCATTTTCATTAAGCTGGTGTTTTGCTTATGGCTACTCCAGTGTTGGGCTGCTGGGCTCCGGCGATCCTTCCGCTTCAGCCTTCCAAGTGGCTGGAACTACAGGCGTGCACTACCACACCCAGCTAGTTTTATTTATTTATTGTAGAGATGAGGTCTCGCCAAGTTGCCCGGGCTGAGCTTGAACCCGCGGGCTCAGGCAATCCACTCACCTCGGCTTCCAAAATTGCTGGGATTACAGACTGAGCTGGCCCGGCCAGCTTTGTTTTTAAACTTATGCTTTTCACCGAGCAGGATGCAGTGGTGAATTTCAGGTGATGAACTTCGCCTTTGGTGAAGGTTGTGCAGTAGAACCATGGAAGGTGAATAATCTACAGTCAGGCTATCTGTGTTTGGATCCCAGCTGTCCTGCTTCCTCGCAGCATGATCTTGGGCAAGATGCTTGTTTAAGTCTCAGCTTCCTTATCCGTAAATTGAGAATAATAACAATATGAGATTCTACATAAAGCACTTAGCATAATCTTCAAGTATTCAGTGTCCATGACCATGAAAACAACTACCATCCCAACTGCTGATAGTCAACATATCCATTAATAAGCATTATAATATCTGTCAGCTGTTGCAGCTGTTTTCTTGTCTTTAGTATCTGCACAACAGTAATGTCCTAGCTTCTTTTATGCACACAATGTGATTCTATTTTATAAAATAAACTTGGTATACTTTATGAATTAGTTGAAAGTAGAATGTTGAGCTTTGTTTAAAGAAATTGGAATATTCAGATATTTTATATTTAGTTTTCTCTTTTTACACACTGCATATGGATATTTGTGATGTAGATATCATGTTAATACAATGAATGTTGCTAGATCAATAATTAAGAGGAAATCGTGTACAGGAAAGAGTAGTGAACTTTATAATAGAAACCTTAATTTTGTAAGTCATTTATTCCAGCATCCAGTATGACTATGTATTATCTTGAATCTCAATTTTGATCTTTAAAATTCCTATAATTTCTATCTTCTTGCATTTGAATACTCAGGACAGACAAAATGGATATAGTTTTATGCAGGAAAAAAAAAGGAGCCATGAAACGTTCTTAACATAGCCATTGAAGGTATACAAATATAAGGTAACTGTGAGGTAAGAGTTTTCAGATTTCACTCTATGCAAGGTAGTTAAGTTTAGTTAAGTGGCACGGGGTAGACTAAGATGAATAAATGATATGTTTTAATTATAATTTTTTTAAAGATTGAAATACAAATGCTTTTTATTTCAGAAATTACATTCTTAAATATGGTTTTGGCAGAAGTTACCAGGAGACAAATTTTAATAACTAAGTAATGATTTTTAAAAAGGTATATGAATTACTGATATGTGTATACACTTCTTTCTCCAGTTCTTGAAAATGATTTAATTTACTTACTGGACATTCAATTATAATTTGTTCATATTATTAATTTAGTTAGTGTATTCTCTTTGCAAATAGCAAATAAATACTTTTGGAAGCCATGAATATCTATTTGACAAAATGGAGTATTCTTTCTTTCAAGTGGAGAGGTGTCACTGAAAAACAATTGCCTAGTTTCCCATTGAGAATCCTTCCCAGCCCTGCTGTCAGTTAAATCCTGCCATTTTGTAGTCAATGGAAAGAGAGAGGGTGTGGGAAAGTGAAATAGAGAAGAAAGGCAACTAATAACAAATGTGTGTATGTATGTATGTATGTATGTATTTATCTGTTTTTTTTTTTTTTTTTGGTAGAGACAAGGTCTCGCCAAGTGGTCCAGGCTGGTCTCGAAACCCTGAGCTCAGACGATCCTCTTGCCTCCACCTCCTGAAGTGCTGGGATTACATGTGTGAGCCATTGCGTCCGGTTTATTCTTTTATTCTTATAAAGTAGTGAATTACATGGATTTTGGGGATATCAAACTAGCCTTGAATTTCTGAAATAAATCCAAACTGTTTGTGATGTTTTATTATTGATATCTGACTGCTATAGGCATTTAGACCTGTAGTTCTTTTTTCTTACATGAGGATTTTAATTTCAGGTCCATCCTAAGTCAAGGAGCACACTGAATACTGCCATGTATGGCAGGCTGGTGTGGTATAAACAGAGTCACAGGGGGTAAAGTACTCATCACTACAGCTATGAATTAAGAAAGATAGATTTATTAAAGGAAAGATACATTATGGAGAGACAACAGGCAGGACAACAGCAAGGGTGTCTTCTGTCTGCCATGTAACAAATTTATTAGCAAGCAGGTTGCTACTGAGAATAGCTAGATTTTGCTGTCACCAAAGAAATCTGAGTGCACTTTGGAAATACCTCCCACCCATCGGTAGAAACATGCTCCCTCTGGATGATAATTCTTAGGCATTTCTAGGACACAGTGACTTTGGTAGACAGAGAAAAACACATAGGCAGCAAAATGCAAGTGTAGGCAGTTGAAATCCAGAGAGCAGTCATTGAAATCAGAAGTGTGAGGGAGGTCTCAGTAATCATTTCTCACTTCAAAATCTTACTTAAACTCCAGGAAGCATAGGAACATAAACTTTAAAATTGTGGGGTTTAGTTACAGTTTTATTTTACAATGATATGCACACATTTTTTTTAAAGTTTAATTTTAGTATTTTCAGAACATTAAGACCCTATTTTTTATTTATTCTGTGTGATTGTTTCTTCTTGTATCATATCCCTAAGATATGCCATCTGGTTTGGTCTCCTGAGCATCTGGTTTTCTCTTAAAACACACAAGCAACAAAGACTCTTAGTTTTGCTCAGTGATTTTAGATCAGTTCATTTACCACATTCTTGTTTTGGGCAGTTACATTTATTTGGATTTTCTAAAAGAAAGATGGAGTATAGATTTAGATCCCAAGGAAACATATTGTGTCCATATTCTTCTGACTGGGGGCAGATGTTGTTAATGGATCACATCGTACCTTTCAGGAGTCATTTCACCCTGAGTTTCAATCATACATTTATTGATGTCATAAAACTTCAATTCCTGTTTACATGTGTTACATTATGTTTCTTTACAATAAAACCATAATTATTAATTCAGTAATCTCCCTTCTCTTAATCTAATGCCGGTCTACTGAATGCTTCTTCAGAAACTCACACCCCAAGCAGATGAGCACATTTACTACTTATTGTCTCAAAACCTAATTTGGATGCCAAGATGGTATCTGGTGATGCTTGGATGTCTTCCTAGTCAGCATTATTGCTAATTCTCCATAGAGACAAATCATTTTTAAAAATTAATTACCATCATTTTATTGCAAGTGTCAGAAAACCAACTTGAACTAGCTTAAGCAATAGCGGGAACTTACTAAAAATTTTCTAGAATGACTCACAGAGTTGAAGGATGGGAATAAGATTGATCCTCTCTAACAACCCAAACCAGGGGTGTTAAATTTTGTCTCTTTCCAATTTATTCTTATTTTTTCTTTGAGAATCTGTTTCAAACTTTTTTCTGTACAGATTATATCTGCTCTGTGTTCCATATGGTAGGAAACGTGAGGGAAACACAATGAAAGGACATCAAGACATGTCACTCAGGCTTCCATCTTAAACCCTTAAGACTTACAGCGCAAGTACAGAAATTCTAGTGAACATTCTTATTGGTTGCACTTGAGTCAAGTGCTCAGTTCTGAGCTAATCAACTGTGGCCAAGAAGGTTTATCTAAGACAATAGTTGGACAGTTCATAAAGAACAATTTGGACCATGTGGACAGGGTAGTTACTGGAACTAAGAGGATGATGGACAAATAGTACCATAGATAATTTATGCATTATACTTTTTAACTTTCCTTAGATTGTAACCTGTTCTGTTCATTTGTACATTTTTTTCTCAAAAAATGACCTATTTTATGAAAAAAGGAACATGTACATAAAACTTCATTTATTCTTTCTCTCTCATCCTATTTTTATAGTAAAAGAGATGCACTTAATTCTTCTGGTGAATTTCTAGGTCCTTATTACTTATAGTTTCTGAACTGGTCTATATAACTCTTACCTTTATGTTCTTTGGTTCAACCCACACTATTGCCAGATTAATCTTTGAAATCATCTTCTCTCCATAACAGTCTCTTATGAAGGTACATTCTTGAGATCCTTATTCCAATCAAATAAGTTTTTAAAAAAAACAACTTATAGCTTGGCATTCAGGACTCTCTAGTCTGCAATAGGATACAACCTCTGCCCTGCTCTGCTTTTCTCTTATTCCTCCCCTATATTTACATATTACACTTTAGATGCCTTCATTTATTCCTTTAGCAGACCCTGCGCTTTCCCAGTTCTGTGCCTTTTTCCTTCTATTGCTAATGGCTATAATTCTATTTTTACATTTTGAAATTTCATTCAATTTTCAAGACTCATATGAGTAACCACCTCTTGGCAAATATTTTTCTTTACCCCTTCACTGAAATAATATCTTTTTACAAAAGTCTGTGTACTTTTTAGCCTGTCTTATGTTGTGAACACTGGTGAACTTATGCTAATCCATCTAGTAATCTAATTTTTTAAAAAATTTTATCTTATTACAGAAATGTGGGGTACAAACAAGAATTAATTATACAAGTAGACTGCATTAAGGTGAAGTTTAGGTCTCCAACTGGTCCTTACTCCCCCTGGCAAAGAAACAAGTACCAGCTGGGCTCGGTGACTCAGCCTGTAATCCTGCACCTTTGGGAGGCTGAGGTGAGTGAATTGCCTGAGCCAGCGGGTTCGAGACCCGCCTGGGCAGCGAGACCTCATCTTACAATAAATCAAAAAATCAGCCAGGTGTGGTAGCGCATGCCTGTAATTCCGGCTACTTGGAAGGCTGAGGCGGAAGGATCGCCAGAGCCCAGCAGGTTGAGGCTGCGGTGGCCGGGAGCGGCCATTGCACTCCAGTCTGGGCGACAGAGTGAGACTCCAACTCAAAAAAAAAAAAAAATAAAAAAATAAAAGAAACAAGTACCCTTTGTATTGTTACATGCCTCCCTCCCTCCTTTCCATCCCCGGTAGTGCCCAGCAACTGTGGATCCTTACCTTGAGCTAATGTGTTTAATGCTTAGGTCCCACTATTGAGTGAAAACATGTGGTATTCACTTCTTTGTTTCTGTGATGGATCACTCAGTAACATGGTCTCCAACTCCATCCAATTTGCTGTGAAGTCAATGATTCTGTTCTTCTTCTTCTTTTTTTTTTTTTTGAGTTGGAGTCTCACTCTGTCGCCCAGACTGGAGTGCAGTGGCTGCTCCCGGCCACCGCAGCCTCAACCTGCTGGGTTCCGGCGACCCTTCTGCCTCAGCCTTCCAGGTAGGTGGAATTACAGGCATGAGCTACCACACCTGGCTGATTTTTTTTTTGATTTATTGTAGAGATGAGGTCTCGCCTGCCCAGGTGGGTCTCGAACCCGCGGGTTCAGGCAATCCACTCACCTCAGCCTCCCAAAAGCACGGGATTACAGGCTGAGCCACCGAGCCCAGCTGATTCTATTCTTTATGACTGTGTAATACTCCATCATGTATATGTATCACATTTTCTTTATCCAGTCCACTTCTGATGTACAGTAGGGTTGGTTCCATGTTTTTGCTATTGTGAATAGTGTGGTCATACATGTGAGGGTGCAGGTGTCTTTTTGGTAGAACAATCTATGTTCCCCTGGGTATACCTCCAGGAGTGGGACTGTTGGATCATATGGAAGGTCAAATTTTTGTTCTTTTAGGAATTACCACACTACTTTCCACAGAGGTTGAACTAGCTTGCACTCTCACTAACAATGTGAAAGCATTTCCTTTTCTCCACACCTGTTCCAGCATCTGTTTGTTTTTGGTTTATTAATGATGGCTGGAGTTAGATGGTATCTCATTGTAGTTTTGATATGCATTTATCTGATGATTAATGAGACTGAGCATTTTTCCATGTATCTGTTGGCTGCTTCTATGTCTTCTTTTGAAAATCACCCATTTATGTCCTTTGCTCACATTTTAAATGATTTTTTTCCCCCTTTCACTTCATTTGAGTACCTTGTAGATTCTGATGTTAAGCCTTTGTCAGATTCATAATTTGCAAATTTTTTTCCCATTCTGTGGGTTGTCTCTTTAATCTCCTGAAGGTTTCTTTTGCTGTGCAAAAGCTTTCCAGTTTGATGAGGTCCCACTTGTCTATTTTAGCTTTTATGGCATTCACTTTTGGAGACTTGGTCAAGAATTTGTTGTCTACACTGATGTGTGTAAGAGTGTTTCCTACATTTTCTCCTAGAATTCTTATAGTTTGAGGTTTCATGTTTAGATCTTTGATATGTTTACAACTGATTTTTGGATTTGGTGATAGGTACAGGTCCAGTTTCATTCTTCTGCATGTGATCAGCCAGTTTTCCCGGCACTATTTGCTAAAGATGGTCTCCTTTCCCCAGTGGTTGTTATGGTTGCTTTGTCAAAGATGAATTAATTGAGACATTGAGT
The DNA here is from genome assembly GCA_027257055.1 of Cephalopachus bancanus. Classification (NCBI taxonomy): domain Eukaryota; kingdom Metazoa; phylum Chordata; class Mammalia; order Primates; family Tarsiidae; genus Cephalopachus; species Cephalopachus bancanus. The sequence goes on from JAPVLO010000068.1 coordinate 3,267,795, forward strand.
TTTTGCTTCTGGAATCTCTGTCCTGTTCCATTGGTCTATGTTGTCTATTCCTATACCAGCACCAGCTGTCCTGGTTATAGTTGCCTTGTAATGAAGTGTAAAATCTGAGAGTGTGGCACCTCTCACACAGTTCCCTTTGCTGAGGATTGTTTTGGCTATTCGTGCTCTTTTTTGTTTCTGTATGAATTTCTGTATTGTTGTTTATAGGTCTGAAGACCTGTCCCCATTTCAGGGAGATTGCTTCCAAACTTTTTGGTAATCTGGCGGGTATTGAATTGAATCTGTAGATTTCCTTGGTTAGAATGGACATCTTGACAATATTGACTGTTCTGATTCATGAGCATTGAATGTTTTTCCATTTGTTTGTGACTTCCTTGATTTATCTGAGCAGGATTTTGTAGTTATTATAAAGATCTTTCACTTCTATGGTTGTGTGGATGCCAAGGTATTTCATTGTGTGTGTGTGTGTGTGTGTGTGTGTGTGTGTGTGTGTTTATTGTAATGAGATTGTGCTTTTTATTTGGTACTCTGCCTGCTTTTTACTGGTGGATAGAAATGCAACTCTTTTGTAACCTGAGACTTTACCTAAATTGATTATCAGTGTGAAGAGGCTTTTGACAGACTCCCTAGGGTTTTCAAGATATATAATCGTATCATCCACAAAGAGGAATAGCTTAGCTTCCTATTTTCCTATTTGGACACACCTGAATTTTTTCTCTTGCCTGATTGCACTGGCTAGGACTTCTAGCACTATGTTGGACAGGAGGGGTGAGTGGGGGCATTCTTGTCTTGTCCCCATTTTCAGGGAGATTGCTTCCAAACTTCTGCCCATTGAGCAGAATGTTGGCTATGGCTTTATCATAGATGGTGCTTACTGTTTTGAGGAATGTTCCTCTATGCCTAGGTGCTCAAAGGTTTTTAACAAAAAGGGATCCTGGATTTTATTGAATGTTTTTTCTGCATCTAATGATATCATCATATGGTTCTTGATTTTACATCTGTTAATGTGCTGAATTAAGTTTATGGTCCTGTGAATGTAGAACCAGTCCTGCATCCCATACATGAAGTTCAACTGGTCATGGTGGAGGATTCTTGAGGTGTGTTGTTGGATTTGATTTGCCAGAATCTTGTTGAGAATTTTTGCGTTTATGTTCATCAAGGAGAATGACCTGTAATTCTCTTTCCTTGAAGAGTCTTTGCCAGGTTTGGGTATCATTATGATGTTGTCTTCATAAAATGAGTTGGAGAGAATTCCATCATTCTTGATTGCCTGGAATTCTTTCAATAAGATTGGTTCCTCCTTGTATGTCTTGTAGAATTCAGCTGGGAAGTCATCTGATCTGGGGCTATTTTTGATGGGGAGAGTTTTTATGATGGAGTCAATTTCCTGGATTGTTATTGGTCTGTTTAATTTTTTCTTGTTTCAGGTTTGGGAGGTTGTGTGATGTCAGAAATTCCTCCATTTCCTTTAGATTTTCCAATTTATTTGCATACAGGTCTTCAGATTAATCTCTGATAATCTTTTGAATTTCTTGAGTCAGTTGTGATTTCACCTTTTGTGTTTCTGATTGTGTTTTTCTGGGCTTTCTCTCTCTCTTTTTTAGTCAGTCTGGCCAGGGGGCCATCAATCTTTTTTGCTCATTTCAAATAACCAACTTTTGGTCTTGTAGTTCCTTTCTATGATATTTTTGTCTTCAGTGTCCTGCAATTGTGATTTTATCTTGGTGATATGGATTCTTTTGCTAAGTTAGGATTTAGGCAATCTTGCCTTTCCAGTTCTTTTAGGTGATGTTAGACTGTCTACTTGTAATCTTACTGTTTTCTTGATGTGTGCATGCGATACTATACATTTTCCTCTTACTGCTTTTATGGTATCCCAGAGATTCTGATACCATGAGTTTTATTTTCATTTGTTTCCAGAAATATTTTTATTTCTATGTTTATATCTTTGTTGACTCAGAAGTCATTTAGCAGCATGTTGTTTAGTGCCCATATCTTTGTGTGTTTTGGCGGGATCTTATTGGTGGCTATATGTATTTTAATTGCACTGTGATCTGAGAAGATGCATAGTATTATTTTGATCTTTTGAAATTTGTTCACACTTGATTTATGTCTGAGAATGTGATCAATCTTGGAGTAGGGTCCATGTGCTAAATGAGTAGAATGTATACTCAGTAGACATTGGGTGAAGTGTTTTGCAGAGGTCTATTAAATCTATTTGATCAAGCGTTGAGTTGAGGTTCTAGATCTTCTCAACTGGTTTTTTGCCTTGATAATCTATTTAGAGATGTTAGTGGAGGTATTTAGGTCTCCAGCAATAATTGTGTGATAGTCAATGTCCACTCCTAGTTTTTTTACTAGTTGTTTTATAAAACCTAGTGCTCCTGTGTTGGGCATATATATGTTTAGGATGGATATTTCTTGCTGATGGATTGAGCCTTTTACCATTATGTAGTGCTCTTCCATGTCCTTTTAAACTTTTGATGGTTTGAAAACTGCCTTGTCTGTTTTCCATTAGCTTGAAAGATCATTTTCCAGTCTTCAACTTTGAGTCTGTGGGTGTCTTTTGTCATGAGATGAGCTTCCTGGAGGCAGCATACTATTGGATCATGCTTCTTTATCCAGTTTGCCACTCTGTGTCTACTTAGTGGTGCATTTAGTCCATACATGTCAAATTGATTATTGAAATGTGAGAGTTTATTCGTATTATAGGGTTCTTAGGGGGTTGCTTTGTTTCCTTTTTACGTTTGTATTTATATATGTATATATTTTCATTTTATGAGTGTTCTGAATGTTCTTTCACTTTGTGCTTGCCTGTACTTTTGTGATGGATATGTCTATTCTATTTTTTCCTGTGCTCACCACCTTCTTAAGCATCTCCTGGAGGACTGGTCTGCAAGCATCATACTCTCTTAAGGATTGAGTGTCTGGGAATCATTTTGGTCTCCCTCACTGATGAAGCTTAGCTTGGCAGGGTAAGTAATTCTTGACTGGAATTGCTTATCTATAGGAATGTTAAAAATTGGACTCTTTTCTGGTTCGTAGTGTTTCTGGAGCAGTTCTGATGAAAGGTAACCTGATCTTTCTCTCTTGCTGCCTTTAAGATTTTTTCTTTTCTGCCTATTTTGTGGAGGTAGATTACTATGTGTCTTAGGGATAGTCTTTTCATATGATACCTTAAGGGTTTTCTGTGAATCTCTTGCATTTAGATGATCATTTCTCTGGCTAGTTGTGGGAAGTTTTCTTGAATGAGCTCATGGAATGTTTGTTCCAAGTTATTTTCCTTTTCTCTTTCTGCTTCAGGGATACCAATCAGGCATAGATTTGGCTTCATGATATAGTTCCACATCTCTCATAGGCTTTGCTCCTTTATTTTAAGCATTTGTTCTGCTTTTGACATACTGGGTTAATTCCATATTTTGCTCTGAGATTCTTTCCTCTGTCTGGTTGACCCCATTACCTACGCTTATAAGTGTGTTCTTGATTTCCAGGATGAGGTTTTTCACTTCCATTACGTCACAATGGGCTTTTTTGGAAATTGGTCAACTCTACTTTTACTTCCTTTATGACTTCAATGTGTTTTGCTTCTAGTTTCTTTGGGCTCCTGTTCACTTTTGCCATCCATTATCTGATTTTTGTAGCTGTCATTAGAAGCAGGTCCTTCTGGGGGGTTTCCATTGTTTGTGCTCTGTTAGCTGCTTTTTCAGGTACTATCTTTTTAGGACTCTGATTGCCTGTATTTTTTTCATTGATTTCTTCTCACTTGTGACAGGACTTTCTTCACTCTCTATACTTTCTCTTTTGATTTAAAGTCCTGAGACTATTCAGTTACCCTCATGTGTAATCCATTCTGTGGTCCAATATATGTCTCTCAGTGAGAGAGTTAGGGGCATTCACATCTGTTCCTTGCTCCAACTTGTGGCATAATTCTGTCATTGCAGAACTTCTTACACCCTGCTAAACTTGTTGGACCAGTTTTTAACACCCTCTGCTAGTGCTCTGTGGGGGAGGGAATGGGTATCCCCACTGCTCACCATGGCCTACAGCCCAGGTGTCTTCCCATTGAGAGATCCCTTGGATGTCTATCATGTTGCTTCCTCCCTGTTGAAATCCACACTCTGTTCTTGAAACAGAGCCAGTTTTTCGCTGCTAAGGAGGTGGTGGGTGCTGCCCTGCTGGGAGGCAGGGTTTGAGGAGGTTCTTCCCAGTCTGGTTGTGGGGATAGCCACCAGCTGCTAATGGTACATATCTGCTGGGTTCTCTCTGCAGGTGGGCCTTACCTGACTGTGAGTCACCAGTCCAGCAGAAATCCACACTTGGGGTGACTCTGTCTGGTTCACTTTGCAGGTGGGCCCTCCTTGTCTGTGAATCACCAGTCTGGCAGAAAGCCACACTCATGGCGGCTGCCCCCATGTGGGTCCTCCTCCTGTTCAGCTTGGACTGTGGTTGTTCAGTGTCTTGTGCCCTTCTCAGAACTCCTCCTGCCTGGGACTGATAACATGCGACTGTCTGGGAGGGTATGAACCATCCCAAAGTGTGTTTGGCTCACTCACTTCCTTTCATCTGCAGGTCAAGGCTTCAGATCTTGTGCTAGTTTGGAGCAGAGTGGGGGATGGGGCACCCAGAGGCCCACATCCATTGTGGCTTTCTGGTCTCTGTGTTCAAAGAGACCTTTGCTGGGTGCAGAGTGTTTCACCCTTCCAAAAATGTTCAAGGTGTTTCCATTTATTGGCAGTTGGGTCCCAACTCTCCACCTTGCTTGGCAAGAGTGGAACTGGTCTGTTGCTTCATGCTGGCCATCTTGGATACAACTTTTAATTTTGATTTTTAACCCAGACATTACATAGAACCCTCTTTATCTTCAAAACATTGCATTTATTTGGAATAGACTAACATAGACTTTTTGTGACTCAATGGGAAATAGTTTTTCAAATTTTCTCAAGTAGAATGCACTTGTACACAGTATTTGCCACAAATTGGAACTGTATTGATGATTGTGTATGAGCTTTAGTTGTGAGTTTATCTGAAGTGCACACAGCTTTTGTGAATTCCAGAGATAGACCCCTTTCTCCATCTCGTGGACTCTTCACTTTAACAGCATTTCTCATCTGCTTCTTTAATTATTGTACTGATCCAAGCAGCAACATTCCCCACTGCTCCCACCACCTTCTTTGAGAGTAACTTCTTTTCTCTGAAGCCTTATCACAGGTCCTCATTCTTCTTATATATTTTACTGAATTGAAGGCAAAAAAATGGGTCTTTCCCATCCTATGGATGTATCAACAAGAATGCCACATGCACACTTCAGTTGCTAAGTGGCGGGTGTTAAACAACCCATTTTTTCAACTCATATAAGTAATACAGGGGCGGAAACAAACTAGAGAATCACAGAACACATATCAAATCTTCAACTCAGAGTTTCAAACATGTAAATGTTCTAGCATTTATGAGCTTGCTCCTCTACGAATTTACATAAGCACATTGTCTCCTCTGTGGGATAGGGAAAAGTGAAAGGTAATTCAGTACGTGATAAAAATTAGCCTATATGGGGAAACATATTAGGGGAAAACAATCATATTCATAAGTAATTATATTGGTTCAGTTTCTGGTTCCACTTACCTATACTAAGTGTCTTCACTTAATGAGTCCTCTTGTTTTCCCAATTGTGAGAAGAATTCTCTATGATGTCAAAATTAAACATTTTTTTCAATGATTGGGATCATAAAACTCATCGATGTCCTAAATAGGAACATTGTTCCCTTAAGACTGAATTAATTTCTGCATGAATGTGACTTTCAGAATGATGCATTGGGAACAATGTCAAGTTTCCAATAATTTAATATTATTAAATATGACTTACGGAAAACTTTAAGAAATGCAAATGGATAGAAGCTAAAAAAAAATCTGCATTTAATATAGAATTTTCTCCTTTACCACTCCAGATTTTAATGGATTATATGAAATAGTTTGCTAAAGAATATTTTATTCAATATTGTCCCCCTGAGTATAATAGATATGCATATTTTACTAGTCAAGTTTTCATCAGAGAAAGAGAGTCATTAGGAATGATAATGACTAGAGGATTTAATCACAGAAATTTGAACTCACACATTTGTAGGAGCTGATGAACCAGTTTATAGAAGCCATTTTTTTTTCCTACATGTGATGGTGGGCCTGGAGTCAGCAGGGCAGGAAAGATGGTGAAGTGGGAGAAGAACGGGACAAATGAGAGCACATAAGGCTGAACTGGAACCTGTAGGTCTTTTGCCAAGTCCAAACCTCAATATCAGAGCTGTTGGTGACTTAGTTGTGAAACTGCACCCCTTTTCCTGTGGGACCTAAACACATAGCTAACCCAAGATTTAGAGAAACTAAAGAAAGAGACCCAACAGGAATCAGATGAGCAAGTTCTATTGTTGTTGCAGAAGATAAACATACTGGCCAGGACTTGGAGAAGCTGAAGGAAGAGACCAGCCATTACAGTCGTGACTGTGGGCTGGTGCTTGCTCTGCTTAGACAAGGCGAGTCAGCCCACCAGGAACAAGTGCTTGAGTTGCAACAGTGCCTGGTGTCTTGCATGGACCTTCCCAGTGTAAAATGATACAGCTACTGCTTTACTTCCACTGTTCAAATGTCACCCAAAGAGTCTCTCGTGGCTCACAGGAATTTGGAATTATACAGAAAAGGGGATTTTGAGGATCATATTTCCAACCTAGATAAACTGACACAGTTAATATCACCTTGTGTAAGTTAAAATAAAAAAACGAAATGAAAATGAAAAATCTAAACAATCCCGTATTCTCCCTGGAATACAGACTTAATTTCTTTTTGTCAATACTATGTTTTCATCAGGATTCTTATCACAGTTTCAGTGCCTGTATCAGATAACATCTTAGGAAGTCTCATCCAGGTCTCCATTCCTCCAGACATGCTGGATATGATCTTAATTGTCAAGGATATTAAGAGAAGATAATAAGATAATAAGGGAGGCAGCAGCCATCTGATGTGGTAATTGTCAGTCTGGGACCTGGAAGCTTTAAGAAAGATATTGGGTAATAAGGACTTGGAGACTTACATGTTTAACTTCTTCATCCATGGTGATCTGATGAGTGTATTTATTATGATGGTAAAGAGCTTGTGTCTAAATTCAAACTCCATCTTAGAGGACTGGTAGACTAAGTTGTTAGGGTCGTCTGACAATGAACCAGGGCTGCATACAAACCATTAGTGGAAAGTGCAAAAATACGCGTAACACAAAGAGAACATTGTGTGTAGAGTGAAAAAAAAAAAGCATAATGTCTACAAACTGCTGGAGGCTTTGAAGGCAGTTTACTGAGAAAGCTTTTACTGTGGCCAACTTTGGAGCCATTGATAATTAACTAAACACATAATTCAAAGTATAGCCAACTGGTTTCAGCAGATTTCCTTAGGGAGTTGCAATACTTTAAGTTCTATATAATGATACTGTTTTGGATCAGTGTCTTCAGTTGTAGTATGTAAGCACACAGGACTTGATTCATGATCACGTGGGTAATAACTTGAGATCAATATTTTAAATAATGTTATAGAAAATCAACAAGGAATCTCTAACAAGTAATAAACAGCGATTGAGCTTTAGTTGTGGGTATATGGAGTCATTATGAATTCTGCCAAGTGTATAAATTTATGCTTATAGAAATTACTGAGTGATAAATGATATAACATTTCTCATAATAGCAATATAGTTTCATAACTTTTAAAATGTTATAGGTTGCTTCACAGATGTCACCAAGACAGCAAAGAATTATTCTAACCACTTATTCATAATGGATCTGACTTGAGTGGCTGATGTTTTTGTCTTGCAGAGATTCCCAATGTTTTTTTCAATCTTGATATGGAGAGGTGAAGCTTTTTTTATTCGCACTGTGACATCTGGGGAGAAGTATGGGCTTTAGAGCTGGAAGAACATATGCTTGAGGGATCTGCTTAGTGCTAGTTTCTGCTTCTGAAAAATAGAGCTAAGGCCTGGCTCATTACTTCTTTCTCACAGGGTTACGCTGAAAATCACCCAACATAGTAGAGAGCAAAGTGTGTTGTAGACTGTAAAATACTGGGAAAATGACAGTTAATTTCTGCTTTGTTAGCTCAGGTTTGTAGTATCTCAGGGGTTAGGAACAAAAAGCAAACATTCATGTACAAAGACCTGAATGGAGATGCTTCTGTTTGATTTGTGAAACTCTTCCACTTTTGCCTTAGAGGTACCCTTCCTGAAACTCACTGCAAATAAACATAATTTCATCTTCTTCATAGACTCACATTCTTTTTTTTCCCCAATGAACTGGAAAACATAAGAACTAGTATCATATTCTCTTTTGATCCTCTTCATATTTCTAACTACTCGTGTATAGCTGGATATTCATTTGTGGTCATGCATCAGCCATTTCCAGAATTTATTTGAAAAAGTATATTTACATATGGGATTGCCTTTTCCATAGATTTAATCATCTTTTTCATTCTTTCCTTTTTACTCACCAGTCCCCTTTTCTCTGATCTATCAGCAGACTTCTACTAATGCTACTTTTTCTACCTTGCCTGAACCATTGTGTTAGATGGTTTTCCAACATTTTTTTCCAGCTAATATCAAACCCTGAGTTATTCCAATGATCTGATTTCTTTGTTTCTGTCCAGGGCTGTGGAGTTGCTAGAGAAGACCATGTATGCTATATCCATGCATATCCTTGTAAATGTCCTGTCTGGATCTAGCTGGAACTCACCTAACCACAGGTAAAATAAATGCAGTAGCCAAATAGCTGGGTTTGCAAAATATGTTCTCCTAAACCAAGCCTCCACTGCCTACATGCTTCACTTTCTCTCACACTCCTCAGGCTCTGACCTTTTGCCTCCTTATTCCATTTTTGTTTGCCCGGTTTCCACTTTTGGCACCTGGGCTGCTTCTTACCTGCTTCATCTGCTGGCTTCAAGCTAATCTCCATGGATTGTCATGTTCAAACTGATTATCCAATATTCTGAATACCCTGGCTTTGGCCCAACACTGTTTTTTTTTTTTGTTTTTGTTTTTTTGAGTTGGAGTCTTATTCTTGTGACCGAGGCTGGAGTGCAGTGACACACTCAAGGCCACCACAGCCTCGACCTGCTGGGCTTAGGCAATCCTTCCAGCTCAGCCTTCTAAGTAGCTGGAACTACAGATGAGTGCCACCATGCTCGGAGGGTTTTTTTTTTTTTTTGATGTCATATATTGTAGAAATGAGGTCTCACCAAGTTGTCCAGGCTGGTCTCGAACCCCACAGGCTCAGGCAATCCTCTCACCTTGGCCTCCCAAAGTGCTGGGAATACAGGCTGAGCCACCACACCCAGCCCAAACACTAAGTTTTATGAACTTTTCCCATGGATAGCCTCAGAAAGGTTAGTACTTTCAGGATCCATCCTTTCCTGAGATAATTCAGAGTTACATGGTGGTTTCTAACCTAAGTGCGTCCACAGTTCTCCTTGGCCATGCTCCTACGTCTTCCCTCAGACTTCTTCACTCCAGCCCTCTCACTTTTAATCAGTGATTTTTGTCTTTTGTGCACGCTCATAACCCAGACCTTCCCTCTCATTACCCTGCACCCTACAAGCTGATCCCATGCTATTGTCTTCAAATCTCCAAGAAAGGGATTTTCTTTGTTCTAATAAAAAATAGCGGGTTCGAGACCCGCCTGGGCAGCGAGACCTCATCTCTACAATAAATCAAAAATTCAGCCGGGCGTGGTAGCGCATACCTGTAATTCTGGCTACTTGGAAGGCTGAGGCGGAAGGATCGCCGGAGTCCAGCAGGTTGAGGCTGCGGTGGCTGGGAGCGGCCACTGCACTCCAGTCTGGGCGACAGAGTGAGACTCCAACTCAAAAAAAAAAAAAAAATATTCCTGCATTTTCTCCTTTCTTCTCTTTCTGACATTTTGTTTTCAGTCTGTAAACACATTGAATTATTTCCAATTGTCTGCGACACACACATCTCCCACCTTTATTTCTATCCCTCTTATCCAATTTTCTTGTTTCTTTTATTTTACTGCCTCAGTTATTGCGGAAGTAATGTCCCTTGACTCAGCCTCACTGCCTGTCTACTTTCCCTCCAGAGTGGACAGTGCTTGTTTTATATCATTTGTTTATTCGCTCATGCTCACATTAATTTCAGTAATATTTGTTGAGTTCTTATTCTATGTCAGCCTGACCCCATACCCTGTTCTACCTAGCTCTCTGTACTGCCAGAATCATCTTCCAAAAAGTTATGCTATTCATCTAGTTGAAATCCTTTGCTGGCTCTGTACTGCTCTTTAAAGTTCAGACTCCTTCCTTAGCATGGCTTGCAAGGCTCACCGTGTTCTGGAACCCGTCCTTCAGTCCAGCTTCATCTCCGAACACTCTATACCTCACACTCTGCATTCCTGTCAAAATGAACTACTTTTACCAATTGTATTATGTTTTCTTTTGCTCTTTATCTCTGCATGTACGGTTTTCTCTTCTCAGAATAGGCAACTATCTTTCTCTGTCCCTTCCTGCCTTTTCTACATTTTCAGAACTTAAACTTATAGGTAAGTGCTATCAGAAAGCTTCTCTGTCCCTTTGTTTTTTCAAATACACTACTCAGGCTGGAGCTCCATTTATGGATTCTCTCAGCAAGTGAGATTCCATCTTTCTGTCTTATCATTTACTCTCCTATTTGCCTGTTTACTAGTCTATCGTGCCTCTAGACAAGGCATTTCTTTTTTATTACTCACTATTTTATCTTCAGAACATGGCAAAAGCCTTTAGTCTTAGACATTCAACAAAATATTCTGCATCAATGAATGAATGACTCTTTGTGTAAATTAAGTTGCTATATGGGACGATCACTTTCTTATAGAGTCTTATAGAAAGTCTTACAATCATATGTAAGAGACTTTCAAGAGCAGAACTACTTTTCTCAACCTAGACATTTAAGGAATTTTGTGAAGTAGTAATATTTTGACAGGTTTCCCCATCCACTTGTTCAGAATTCCTCTTTAATTTTGACATCTTACAGCCCAGAGTCTCAGTTTCCTTTTGGTGCTCCTTGGTGGTATAGTTCCCTTACTGAGTTACTTCCCTCAGATTTTCCCTGTAGATACCACCTCCCCAAATCCCTCACCACTATCAAATCTTTTTGCTGTCTGCTTCCCTGTAGCCTCTGTATGAAGTTGCTTGGCTAATCTTATACAGGCTCACATTAGTGTTTGATAATTGCTTAGTAAACTATGCTTCAGGGAGAACAATAGATATGTTAGTGAAGTAACCTTCAGCGTCACTGATGTGGACAATAAAGATCCTGTGGTAGACCAATGACAGAGAGAGATTTTTGGTTTGTAGGCCTTTTTTTTTAATGCCTTATCAAATCACACCATGGAAGCATTTGTTTATTTTGCCCACAGTTTAACACTTTCCTGAGAAGTTGGAAAAAAGGATGAAAGAAGAAAAGTAACAAAGAAAATTGTTGACTGGGCTTGGTGGCTCAGCTTGTAATTCCAGCACTTTGGGAGGCGGAGGCGAGTGGATTGCCTGAGCCTGCGGGTTCAAGACCAGCCTGGGTTACTTGGTGAGACCTCATCTCTACAATAAATAAAAAATTAGCCGGGCATGGTAGCATGTGCCTGTAGTTCCGGCTACCTGGAAGACTGAGGTGGAAGGATCACCAGAGCCCAACAAGGTTGGCCATGAGTGTGACACTGTACTCCAGTCTGGGTAATAGAGTGAGACTTCAACTAAAAAAAAAGAAATTGTCATTTTAATGAATTCCTTTCTTTGCTTATCTCATTTTCCCCCTTCATCTTCCTTAATTTCCCTCAACTTTTTTTTCATTTTATAATTTTGTTTTTCCCTAAATAATCTGCCTTGATGACTACTGTGAGTATTCTAAAGTGAGCTTGGCTTCTGTGTAAAGGAGTCTTCACTGTGGCTTTCATATTTTCCTTCCACTTCTCTTTACTACACTTATACATAATAGTCATCTAAAAAGTTTTTATGGAAATAAGTTTATTGCAAGCAAATATTAAGTGACCAAGAAATTATTTGTAAAAAATAAATAAATAAATAAATAAAATGTAGTAAGCCTCAAGTAATGGCTCACTTATTTTAGTTGCAATTTTCCTGGCAACATTTGAAGATCAAAAAAAAAAATAAATTGTGCACTAAAATACATATTGATGGCTGCGCATGCAGTGGTTTATGCCTGTAAGCCCAGCCAAGGTGGGAGGACTGCTTGAGCCCAGGAATTTGCTATTGACCTAGGCAACATAGTAAGACCTAATCTCTAAAAAAAAAAAAAAAAATTACAGGCATTTTTATATATAAAGTTTTGACATCATCTGTGGTTTTTATTGTTTTGGGATATGATCTCTCTAGACTAGATTTTCCCCCTCATTTATGAACCTGATGAATGCTATGATGTGTATATGAAGTATGTTGGGGCAGACAGAATTATTTTTACTTTCAAGTTAGAAACATAGGCACTACAGGGTTAAAAATAGTGCAATAGTTCTTAGTAATAGGCTATAAGCTCCTTCAGGTCAAAGGTAACAGATGTGTACCTTCATATGGTCTGCAAAAACATGTGGGCTTGTAATACCAGGGATTGGTCCTAGGTTTTCTGACCTCCTGCCTAGTGTTCTTTTCATGGCACTATTTTGCTTTGTAAAGAGGGCATTACCAATTGGAAGTGGGCTCCCTATTAAATTTGTCCTACTACCTGTAGCCTTGGGCAATACAAGATTGAACAATGGGCTTTCTAAATAGGTACAGGGTTAGAGTGGGAAGGGTACTTTGTATCAATCACATCTCCTTGATTTTTGCTTATGGGACCAACCACTCCAGTTGATGGTTTTTGGCTCTTCTCATTCTTAACAGAATCCAAGTCATAACCAAGGTGTGGATTATAACCAACATTGTGATCTCCAGCCAAATTTGCACCAGCTAATGACTTTTTGCTGCCACCACATATTAGTTTTAGCAACTAATGATGGCTAAGTTTCATATTGCCTTCAGGGAAATATGCTAGATGTTGAAATGGAAATAGGTGAAGGGGGATATAAAGTACAGGGGGCACATTTCAGAGAGTTAGGCTCAAGGGCACATATATCATTGTGCTATAAAGTAGGACAAATCATCAGGAACTTCATCAGAAGTGGTTGTAAGTAACATGGTTAGAGATGCAACCATCAGGACATGACAGTGCATTAACAGTGACTAACAAACAAAATACTGAAGTGCAGATGTTTATTATATTTTGTTAACATGAATCCTAGAAGTTTCTTTTTAATTCTATGTAACTATCCTGATTGCCAAAAGTATATGTACCAAACTAGTTTAATGCAAGTTTTGAATGGAATGATTGGTCATTTGTGTAATTCATGTGGCGAACTTTAACATTTTCTCTGTGTACTGTGTATGTTACAACACAAAACAAAAACCAGAAGCAATCTATATATTATATTAAGTGTCCTAGTATTTACACACATTTATCTTGAGATTATAGAATGGAAGAAGAAGTAGGTTTTGAAAAAATGATGTTTAACCTTCTTGAATAGGGAAACTCTATTCACTGTTTATTTTCCAAAGTTCAAATTAAGCAAAACATTGACAGCATCTTTTTATCTTATGAAGGCTCCAGAAAGTTAAATAAATAATTATGCTCATCATTATTCTAGTGTGTAGACTAGTATAAGGAACATTTGCAGTCAATTTATAATTAGGGTGGAACTGAGACAACTTGATTAAATAGCTTTTCCCAAAACTCATGTGTTATAATATAGCATACAAGGATAAACACTTTGTTTGTCTTCTAATGAAAAAAAGAGTTTTTCACATAAAATACCAGTTTTAACTCATCATCTTAATACCATTTCTTGGTGGTAACATAGCCATTGAAGTTTAAGTAGCTTAAGATTCAGATTTTTAAATAATTTTGTACCAGTATTCTGTATTTATCCTGTTATCTTTCACAGTCACCAAACATGGCCTTGTTAAGGGAGTCATAGTACCCCTTGACTAGATCGTCAAAATGTCAGAAGTGGAAGTATTGTCATATCAAATCACAATACCTGTCCATTGTAAACTTTACATTTCGGAAATCAGGAATTTTTTGGAAACAATGCAGAAAGATATATAAAGAAAGACTAGACAAATACAATGCAAATATTAATTGATGAGTAACCTCACTTTCTCAGGAGGAAACCAGCATTAGCTGTCTAAACATTAAGACGAATTGCTCAAAGTTGTTCATGAAAGCTGCAAAACTGGATCAAAGAAATCTATATCTCTATAAAAAAAGAGTCTTTATTGTTTTCTACTTAGAACTGTATGTATGATAACTAGCTTTTTAAAGTTCCATCTTCATTTAATTTATAACAAATTCTATTTGGGATTTAATTCCCAGCATATAATGTATGATGGCACATATAGTTACTGTTTCTTCAATGTCTTTCCATGCTTTCTTCTTATTCTCTCTTGCACTTATGTTTTTATTGTAAAAATAAACAAAGTCTCAGCTTTCCATGCATGCCTTTTGTTTCACTATTAGCCAGTTGGAAACGTGCTGATAACTAAACTGAACAAGTAGATATACAGTAAGTCAAGATGGAAGGCTAGTACGCGGTGAGTTTATTGTTGCTAGGGAAAAGAACGCAAAGGAGTTAAAATAACATTACCTTGGTTTCCTTCTGGGCATTCATTTAAGAAGAGGCCTCACATGCAGCTCAGATGGCATTACTTTTTCAGGGTCATGAATGGGAAGAGAAGGGAAACAATGAAACCAAACAGATGAGTGCCAATAGTGATTTCATGAACTTTTAAAACAAACAAACAAACAAACAAACAAAACAGTAGAATTTTGACTCTACTGAAGCAGAGGGAAACTTACTTTACTTGCACATTGTGGAATATAAATTGGAGCAAGAAAGACCCAAAAGGATGCCACGATCCTCTGTGTATCTGCTAATTTTTCCATCTGTTCTTTGGAGCTCTAGCTGTAAATATTCCAACCTGAATTTATCCTCAGTCTGTTGATGTGCTTTACTTGTATGGCATGGCCAGTTAATGACACCCATTAATGACGTTTTGCCTACCTTAAAGTGTACTTTAATTCCAAAAAAGTGAAAAATTCCTGCACTAGGTTTCTAGACACCGGGGCATTATTTAATGTGAGTTGTTATAACAGTGCCGACAATTCTATTCTAATACATACATACATAATTTACATTTAAATAGGCAAGATGGCCACCCAGGGATGCCTGGCACAAGCACAATGCCACCTGTATAAAAGGAAAACACAGTGTTTTATGAGACAAAAGCATCAGTTATTTCCAGGAATGTGTACAATGTGTAGCACTAAGTAAAACAATATGATTCAAAAGACTTAGGAAACTAATCAGGGGAATGTAAGGGTGAAAGTGAAGTAAGTTTCTTAGAAGGTAAATTTAAATTGGAAAAGTTTACATTCAAAAATAGAAATATTCTTTTCAATTTCCAGCATACCTTCCCAAAGTTATAAATCAGAGGAGAATGAAAGACTAAATAAATAAATAAATAAATAAATTAGTATTTTTTTTAAAAAAAGCATAAGATTGTCTTAGGATTGTAAACAATCTTTAGCTACAACATTTCTTTGAAATAATATTTATTTTAATATAAAACTTTGCAAAATATTAGGAAATTCCCAAGAAGTGTGCGCACCCACATGCAAATTAGAAGTAACGTCTTAATGATTTTGGTGAATATCTTTCTAGTCATTTTTACTTTTCTTTGTTATAAATTTTTATGTATTAAAATATGTGTTTTGGGGGTGGGTCTTCCCTGTTTCTCTAAAAAAATTAGTTTTCAGAATACCAAGTGGTTGTGGATATCTCTTGTAAGACATGGGAAATTGATTGCCACTCTTTAAGCAAGGGGTGCAGTGCTTTCAAAGTGTCTTTCATTCTGCCTTTTTCTCAACAGTGAGGAATATGTAGATAACCTTCCTTGGTCACTGGTTCCCAGTCCCAAAACTCATACCATCCTGCACCATGACTTCAGCTAAATTTCAGACAATCTTTGCTCTCTGTTTTTGCCATGATTTTTAACACTGCAACCTATTTTTGAAAATGGAGAAATGCTATTTTCCCATAAATTTTAAGCTCTATTTGTACTGCATTTCTTTTCCTTTCATAGTTTCTCAGTATAATCATGGCATTAGAAGTATAAAATTTGTTATTTTTTGGCACTACATTAGGAGAAACAACTGTTTAATACACCATCAACTTTAAAAAATTTTATGCACCTTCAGAAAAATTGATCATAAATTTAGTATTGATACAAAAAATCAACACATTTAAGTGAATCAACTTTGCTGTTAATCTTAATGATTTATTATCTCAAATTGATCAATTTAATCATGTCTATATACAATGATCTGAAAACACTAAAAATTGTTAATGATCATTGATACAGCCTACTTAATATCTTACATCATTTTATTAGCAGCCTTCTACAAGATGTATAGAAACTGGGAATACATTTGTTGGTTTTCAGTACTAGTTCATGCTAGGTGAGTTATAAAGGGATCATTCTTTTTAAAAATTATATCACACTTCCTTAGGAAAGTTGGGGTATATATTGGCAGGCTAGGGAAATTGTTTAGCAAATTTATAAGGCTATGCCATATTGTGTTTAAATGTCTCCTACTTTATATATTGAGTCTCAGTTTTACTCTTTTCTAAAATTAATACCAGAGTAAGAAATCCAAAAAAGACACATCTAAAAATATCTGTTGGACATATGCTAGGAAATTTTGTCTTAAATCTATTATTTTGCAATCCTGTATACTACATGCTCTTTGTTGTTTATAAATAAAGTTTATGCCTTCATCTTCAACAAAGAATGTTAAGAACCTATTTTAGAGGAGTTTCTAGGAGATTTGCAAATGTATTCTATGGAATTTTTAAGAAATTTAGTATGTTTGTGTAGCCAGCCTCATCATAATTGCCTTGGTTTTGGATTTAGATGCTGATTTTATAGTTCTTATTTGTGGCTCTGAAGTTTTTTATTATGCTTTGCACAAAATCTTGTCTCCAAGGAATCACTCTCTTCTGAGCTGATAAAGCATTATGTCGATTATCATTGTAATATATTAATATCAATAGATAAAGCATTTTGTCTATTACCATTGTAGCATATGAATATTACTAGATAATCCTTGAAGTGTTTCTAGTGTTCTTATCAGATCTATTTAGTTTTCATATCAGATGTACACAAGTACTTGTGATCATCTATCAGTAACTATTCTAAATATTAGTAAATTGTTGGCAAATAAGACATACCAAGTTCCTATATTTACATTTTAGTAGGAGAAGCAGCAAGAACAAATAAGAGCAGTAAATAATATCAGGATGTGATAAGGGCCATGAAGAAAAATAAAGCATGGTAAGAGGATAGAGTGGAAGAATTGTGCGTACAGAAAAAGTGGTCAAGACAGTTGTCTCTGAGGAGGTACCTTCTGAGTATAAAACCTATGAAATGAGGAAGTGTACAATATAAGGTTCTTAGTGGAGAAAACAGTAAATGCAAAGGGTCTGAGGTGATATATTCTTTGAATGTTTCCTGAAAAGACTGATATAGTCTAAGCAAGCACAAAGAGAAAAAAAGAGGTAAAACATGAGGTCAGAGAGGGAATTTGGGGCCAGAACATGCAGGATCTAGTAAGCCATGGTAAGTTTAGTCTGATTGCACTGGTACAACCAAACTCATTACAGTATTCAAATAGTGAAACCACTCCACACTATTAACAGCAGTTGCTCATATCCCTTTATTATCTCCCTGTCTGGACAAATCCCTGATCTCTTCCTCAGAATTGATTCATCAGTAGGGAGTGGGGTGGTTGGTACTATTGCATTACTTGTTAAATATTTTTAATTTTATCACTGAGAGGATTCAAGTCTATTCTAAGGGTGATGGAAAGTTCTGGAAGGTTTTACGTAGTGAGCAGGCAGTGTTTATGATGCAATTTGATTAACTTATTTAAAATATTAGAAGAATAGATTAACGACATGTAAAGAATCAAAACTGAAACATCATTCACAACGCTTTTGTATAAGTTCAGGCAAGACATGATAGTGTATTAGACCAGGATGGTAGAGATTGAGAAGGTGAGGCTAGGTCACAGGATATATTTTGATGGTTATATTTGACAGGTAGGCTGGAGTGGGCTGGGATAACAAATTGAACCCCAGATATGTGATGACCCCTAACAAAGTGAAAATTCATTCCTTCATTTATTTATATTAACTGTTGTCTCAAATCCACGCAAACTAACAAGAACACAAAAGGCAAGAGTGAGGCCTTTTATGGGGCAAATAAAATTATAATTATTTTTGAGTTTCTTATATTGTTTGTGAAGTACTCTTCTGAGTACTTATAGGCAGACTATGAGTATTTGTAGATAGAATGCAATAACTGAGAGATATATATTGCAATTTCTAGAAATAAATGACAAAAGATATCTTGATATATATAAAATGCAAAAAGGATAAATGTTTGCTAATTACCCTGATCTGATCAATATTCATTATATGAATTTTGACATCACTATGTGCCCCATCAATCTGTACAATTCTTACATATGTACTATAACAATTTGCAAATTAAAAATGTATATTTCATATGCCTATAGAAGTGTTGGTCAATTTATTTTTAATTTTCATACTTCAAGGCTCTTATGTCATTGTTTTTTGGCCTCTATTATTTATCGTAAGAAGTTAGACAAAATTTGTATTTTCCCCTTTATTTATTGTGTGATTTTGACTAAACCTGTTTTTAATATTTTTAGATTAACTTTCAGCAGCTTGATTAGGTTTAGTTTTATTGTAATCATCCTGCTTGTGTTTCACTGAGGTTCTTGGACCTGTGGGTTGATGTCTTCTATAATTTTTGAAAAGTTCTCAGATATTATGTGTTTAAAAATGTGTTTCTGTTTCCTTATGTTTCTCTTTTCATTCTGGTATTGTAACCATACGTATATTAGGCCATTTGAAAATATCCCACAGATCTTAGATACCTTGCTCTAGTTTCTCTAGTCTAATAAAAAACAGAAGCCTGAGACACAAATTTTGATGAGCAGTTAACCATTCCTTCTAAGAGATAAGAACTAGAAAGATCTTCTGATGCAGGGTGTACAAGAAAGAGAGGACAAAAGGAAGGCCACAAGATGTTTGCTTGAGTACCTTAGTGAATAATGATGCTCCCTATTGAGATTCACCCCAAGGGGAACACAAGGGGACAGATAAAAAGAATTTTTCCCCAAGGGGAAAAAAGAAAAAGTTTGGTTATAGACATGCTAGGTTTAAGTATAGACAAGCTAGATTTAAAAGAAATTTAAGAGATTCCAAATGGACAATTAAAAAAAAATCTGAATCTCTAAATTCAGGAGCTATCATGCTTTGGATAGTGTTCAAATTTATTATAATTTATGAGAATGCCTAACAGGAATGTATAGATAAATAGTCTTAAAGATTGGAGTCTAGACATAAAATACTTAGACATTGGAAGAAGAAGAGTATCCTGCATAAAAGAGTAAGAAGCAAAGGAAAGGAAACCAGAAAAGCAATTTGTCCTGGAAGCCATACTCATAGGAAAAAAGATCTTTCAAGGACAGTGTGATCAAATATGTAAGATGATGCTGAGAGGTTGAGATGATGAGACATAAATATTGCCTAATAGGCCTGGCGATATAGAGGTCATTGTTGACATCAATAAGAACATTTTCAGTGGGACAGTGAGGATGAATGAATATTTAGAATGGAAGTTAAGAAAGAACAGAAGGAAAGAAAATGGAAATGTCAAATATAAACTAACTGTTTTGGAGGGTGTATGAGTTTCCTATTGCTGCTGAAACAAATTTCCACAAACCCATTGGTCGAAAGAAAACAGATTTATTACCTTGCTGTTCTGGAACTCAGATATTTTTCTCACTGGGTTAAAATCAAAGTATCATCAAGGTGTACGTATTTTCTCTGGGAGAACCTAGGGAGAATCTGTTCCTTGCCTTATCCAGCTTCTAAAGGTTGCCTACACTCCTTGGCCATATACCTCAGTCCATTTTCCAAGTCAGCAGTTGCATTACTCTGACTTCTTCATTGCTACACCTCCTTTCTTCATTCTGTTCTCGTAAGAACCTTTGTTATTGTATTGGAAAGGCCTGGATTCTCCGGGGTGAATGATCTCAGGATCCTTAATTTAATCACATCTGAAAAGCCTATTTTTCTATTTACCATATTCACAGGTTTTGGGAATTAAGATGTGAAGGGTATTAGGATGCCAATTCTTTGCTTATCACAGAAGGGTTTACATACTTTATTTGTGTAAAAATGTACCAGTTTGCAATGTTAAATAAACCCTGCCAATATTTAGAGGTTATTTATTAAAAATCAGGATTATCTTAAATGCATAGAAACCGGCTGACTATAATTTTAAACACAATTTTAAAAAATGCTTTATTATTGCTATTACTTTAAGAAAACCCCAAAATATTTTTCAATTGTAGAATCCCTAGATACTGATCCGCAAATGGAAATAATCTACATATGAACTGTATGTTAGTAACTAATAGAGTCTTATCCTGTTTCTGAGCATGGTGAAATATAAACACACAATTAAAAAACTAATATCAACATAAAATCTATATGGTAGTAACCTGCAAATTCTTTTGAACATTATGACCAGTCATATTATTACAAACTGTGTATGCTTTTGGCTTCAAAAACAACAGGTTACTGATTTTACACAGCAACAAAGATTGTGTATGTTTGAGAAACAGGGTAATTATTTTTATTTTTTTATATCATTTAAAGTCCTTGTTTTTATTTATTTAGAATTCACTTTGCTCCAAAATGAAGTGATTTACACAAATACATATAATACAATAAGATTAAAAAAAACTAGTCAAAGAGAAATAGATTGGGATATTAAGAAGACAGCAGAGAAAAATGTATATGCAAATTCTATATAAGGCCCTACTAGATATTAAAAAAAATATACATATATTTTTTTCTCCCCAGTTATAAAAGGCAAACAAATTGCTGGGCTTATGAAAGTCAACTTTAAACTCCTCAGCAATCTTAAGAATTAAATTTACTGACCCAAATCTGAAGATGGTTGAGGCTGATAAGGTCAGAATCAATTTTACAAATGGTACACAAATTGATATGATTGTTGAACCCTTATGTTTTATTTAACTTCCTTAAAAAAGAATCGTGTTTTAGAATTTCCTGCTGCCTTTGTGTAGTAATACTATGAAAAAGTAACATCCAATTTGCTTTCAATTTAATTTAAAATAAAAGGCTCTAAGACAAAAGAAACATTGTAGCTGGTAGAAAATGATTCACCAGGACACGCGTTGCAAAGTACCATATTAAATCATCATTTGTGTTCCTGTGGTTACCAACGCTTGTACTTAACCCAGATAAAGAAGTATGCTCTACTGGGAAAAGTGACTTTAAAAAATATATTCACTAACACATTGTAGTGATCATTACAAGCCATATTCTCTTCCTTTTTTTGAGTTGGAGTCTCACTCTGTCGCCTAGACTGGAGTGCAGTGGCGGCTCCCGGCCACCGCAGCCTCGATATGCTGGGCTCTGGCGATCCTTCGGCCTCAGCCTTCCAAGTAGCTGAAACTACAGGCGCGTGCTACCATGCCCGGCTAATTTTTTGATTTATTGTCGAGACGAGGTCTCACCAAGTTGCCCAGGCGGGTTTCGAACCCATGGACTCAGGCAATCCACTCACCTCAGCCTCCCAAAGCGCGGGATTACAGGGTGAGCCACCTAGACCGGCTTCTCTTCCTTTCTATTGCTACCTTGAAGTCATCTCTTGTCTCTTCCTTAGCTTTGATTAATTTTTATGTTCTTTGAATTTTTATTACCTGCAAATATAATTCCTTCACTTTGCACTGACCTTCAGAAACTCATATGAACATATGACACTCATTGTACACTTTCTAAAGTTGTGTGTGCCCCTTTGTTTTATTTTCTACATGATTTTAAAGCATTAAATCTGCTTAGGTCATTTATATTTTTAAAATACTTATAGTGCTTGATTCATTTATTTGTGTGCAGAAAACAGTGAAAATTATGATCACTTCAGAGGATAGAACAAAGGAAAATTTTCTCTAGCTCTTTCTTTGCTTACTCTGGTTTACTCAAGGTAAAAAATATTATTCTCTGCTTTGTAATCTCTTCCAATATTTTAGAAATAGAATACAAAGGTGAGATTAGTTTAATAGTCAACCCTGTCCTGTCATTAAACTTAAAATGCTTCCATTTGGGAAAATGCAATTTAGACATTCTTTATAAAGACTGAGCATCTTTGTAGAAGTAAATACATGTAGAGATATTCAAAATATTTCTGTACACTCTACACGGGCTTAGTCCTCTCTGATTCCATGAATCCAAGCCCTCACTAATGAATCAATCTAAAAGTCCACTGGCTGTCCTCTTGACTATATTTTGTTTCTGAGCCTTACTTTCTATTGTGACAATACAATTAAAGCAATAACAATAACATGATTAGCACATACAAAGAGATTAATATATACCAAGTTTCATGCTTTTTTTCACATGCAATTATTGTAATAATCCAATGAGGTATCATTATAAACATGATATTGATTATATAGCATAATGTATTTTATACATGAGAAAATGAAGTTTAGAAGACTGAGTGACACCTCCAATGTTACATGGCCAGTAAACAGCAAAGCCAAGATTCAAACCTAAACCCAGGACTGGTTCATTTCAGAGACTTTGCTCTTAATCATTATGCTTAAACACTACTTTTAGCCTAAGGCTTAACAATTTTTAATTACTCTCATGTTTTAATTACATAAAGTTTGGAGACTTCTTCCTGGATTAAAATAATAATTACAGCTAGTATGGATTAAGCCCTTGTTAGAGTCATGCAATGTCCTTAGTTCTTCACATGCATTATCCAGTTTAAACCACACAACTTTTAACTTTAAAAAAATTAAATTTTAAGTTGGATCCTTTAATTTTTTTAATTTTATACTGAGAGAACTAAACTTTGAAGATATTAAATCACTGTGCAATAACACAGTTAATAAATTATGGATCTGTAATTCTAACTCAGCTCTGCTTCATGTCAGCAAGAGAATATTTTCATGTTTCTGCACATTTAGGGACGTCTGAGCAAAGAAAACTAGAACTTGAGTTAAAGGACAAGTCTGGGTTAAAGGAAGTAAAATATGACTGAATAGATGATGAGAAAACTTTGGAAAGAATTAGTAATTTATTTCTAAATGGGTTTCCTTTCAAAAAGGGATAAAAACTGGAGTCATGGGGCCATCTGTTCACATTCCAAAGGATTGTAAAGAATGAGGGAGCCAAAGTTTCTTTTCCTCTCTGGAAGGGAAGAGAAAGCACCATATAGCCTATACAAGCTTCCGGAATCATAGTTTTGGGCTTCCTCACTTACGTAAGAAACCCCCTTTGTGCACATACAGGATCTGGTTCTCTCTCATCACCCTGCGTTGGGGGGTGGGGGGTGGGGGTCAGCATGGGAAACCAGTGTGGTTATTGCTGTAAGTTATAAGTAGTCCCTTAGCTCAACATCTCAGGATAACATAAATAAATATATATTAAAACCTTATTACATGACTTCATATAACATTCCAATACTGTGCTATGTTCCCTTTCAAAACTCTCTGTAATTCTACTCCATCCTATGAACAGTG
Organism: Cephalopachus bancanus; assembly: GCA_027257055.1. Classification (NCBI taxonomy): domain Eukaryota; kingdom Metazoa; phylum Chordata; class Mammalia; order Primates; family Tarsiidae; genus Cephalopachus; species Cephalopachus bancanus. The sequence continues at coordinate 3,291,559 of JAPVLO010000068.1, forward strand.
TACTATTTTCCACTCTGTCTTAAACTCTTGGTTCTCATCTTCACTATGTCTGAAGAAGGTATTGCCACATCTGAAGCACTGTGCATTTTATTGGTCTCCTGGTTTTCTTTCTTTTCTTTTTTCTCTCTTTTAATTTTTATTTTAAAATTGTGGGGTACAATTCAGGGCTAGGTATACAATTATTCTCCATGCACGTACCCTTATGGTTGAGATGTGCCCCTCCCTTCTCCAGGCAGACATCTACTACTGTCATTTCCACCTCCCCACCTGCCCACATCCCCCCCCAGTTTCCTGCCGCTTTCAATCCTTTTCTTATAGTAATACAGTAGTTGTTCAAGGTTCACTTATGAGTGAGAACATATGATACTCAGTTCTTTGTTTCTGTGAGAGATCACTCAGTCTTATAAACTCTAATTCCATCCAGACTGCTGTGAAGTTCATGATTTTGTTTTTCTTTATGGCTGCATAATATTCCACTGTGTATATGTACCACATTTTTTATCCTGTTCTGGTTTTCTTTTATTTTTCTGCCTAATTTATGAATACATTGGAAGTGAAACTTAGATCTCACATTGTTTCAAAAGTCATTTTTTCGTCATTATGCTTTCAATTTTTTAAAAAAAATTTTTATTTTAAAGATATGAGGTATAATTCAGGGTTAGATATACAAATGTTCATTATGCAAGTACTCTTGCTGATGAGGTGTGCCCTTCCTCCCCTGGCAGATTGCCACTACTGCCAATCCCCTCACCCCATTTCACTATTATTTATTGTTGTGCTATGTTTGATTTTCCTTCCTATGTGCTGTCACTGGGCATCTAGCTCTTGAAAACAGGACACAATTTTAACTTTGTTTAGTTTTTCTCTAGCAGCTATAGTACTGTCCCCAGAATAAGTTCTTAAAAGTAAACATTGATTCATGAAAGTCAGCAGTGCCTCTTACTAATGAGCCAGGTTTCCTAGACCCTAGTCTTTCTAATATGTCTCTGCTTTGGTTCCCTTCAAAGTCATTGAATACTTCATTCAGGGACATGATAGATATGAGGAGAAAACAGGTGTGCAATAATCTGGTCCTAGGTTTTTGATTTCTGGAAATTTATTTTATTGAACGTTAGTACTCTTTTAATGCTATGGACAATGAACTCTTTCTTTCACTAACTCGTGCTCATTTGGAGTAGTTTTAGTACTAGGTTTTACATCCAGGGTGCTTTAATTCTCATATTAGTAGCACATTTTTTTATTTTCAATAGGAATACAACTAATAAAATCTTTCTTATGTTTCCATTTTTCTATGTTCTGGGTCAGAAACATGTCTCTTCTTTGAACTGATAAACTTTTTAAAGCAAATTATTTTTATTTGCCACCTAGCAATTTTTGAAAGTAAAAACTGAATATATTTTGGAGTATTTTAAATATATGTCTTAAATGCTTTGTTTTAATATTATCACTCTTTCTTTTATTCTAATACTAGTATTTTCTTTACTCCTCTTCCATTCTACTTCAATTTTTTCCTCTCAAAATTATACTTTGAAAATTATACTTTTAAAATAAAGAAATCTTTTCTGCAGTTATTCTCAGCTTTTCACTTTTTAAATTTCTGATTTCTTCAGAATGCTAAACTTTATATATTATATAATTCTAGTATTGAACATGCTCACCTATGCACTTTTTTCCAGATTTTCAGTATCTTCCATTAATATGTACTTTTATTCCATTAGAAAGTCTTTTTAAAAAATTCTTTTAAACAACAGTTTTGTTGCATTATTACCATTCATTTACTTTATTAATGCTTCTAATCAGTGCTTTATTAGTGATCAACACTTTTTAAACTCTGACCAATGATGTTCGCAGCTTTTTGAATTTTAGAACAGACTATGTTCAAGTAACTTTTTTCACATGTATATTTAATGTACTTGATGAAACAATTGGAATGAAGATGTCCTTTACTCTGGAATCAAAGACCAATGAATGAAATTGCCTTGCTAACTTATTTTTCTGGAATTCAGTATTTGATCCATTTTTTATTTACCTTTGTGAAGTGATAAAAAATCAGAATGTTCATTCAAAAATAGTATTTCACATCACTATTTTATAAAAATATCAATTTGATTTTTATAGTTTATCAAGGTGCTATGGAATTTAGCAGAAATAGATTGTAGAATGAGCTGGGTAGTCATAGCTACCAATTCAAGTCTGATATCTAGGAGGCAAACACATAAGTGGGTCAAGGGTGCTTATACAAGAAGACATTCAGATGTGTGTGTTCATGTGTGTGCTTGATGGGCCAGTGCTTTGAATGTTAGAGGAAAAGTGGAATCAGTCAGTAAAGTACTAAGAATAAGTGCAAGTTAGAAGAAAGAAGGACAGACAGAATTTGAAAATAAAACAAGGTATTAGACAGAGAAAATAAGTTTTCTGTTTCTTTTTCTCAGGGAAAAGCATTGACAGAAATGGTTTTCAATTATTATCAATACTATGCCACTCAGAAAATGTCTTTTCCCCCCCTTTCATGTCTTCTTTTATTTATATACAACCACACTGGGCAATGTATTAACACAATTTAAATATAAACATAAATGTACATGTAAATTCACATGAAAGGGACTGTACAATATATGCTATTCAGATATCTGCATTATTCATTGACTTCTTTTATTTATATACAACCACACTGGGCAATATATTAACACAATTTAAATATAAACATAAATGTACATGTAAATTCACATGAAAGGGACTGTACAATATATGCTATTCAGATATTTGCATTATTCGTTGACAAATATGTCATGGAAAATTGATAAATGTGGGCATATACCTTAATGCTGCATAATATTCCAAAGTACTGTCATGCTATGATTTCTTTCTTTCTTACTGCTAGATAGTTGAATTGTATCCAAAGTATTATTGTTACAAATATACAGAGATCACTATCCTTATTGTCAGATTTTTCCTTAGGATCACAGGTTAAGAGGACATGGGTGTTTTACTGAAGGAAAACTTGAAAAAATTGTCCTTTGGAAAAGTTGATCAATGTATTCTTATCAGCAGAATATAGAAAAAGTCTTAATTAAGGTAAGAAGAGTCTTTCCTTTCACTGGGGAAACATTTCCAATAAAAATATGAGAGAATGACACACAGAGAAGGAGACATAAACTGTATTGTTGGAAAGCTGCATAAAGAAGACAGCAAGTCTGGGCCATGGCCCAACACAACGGAGTTGGTTTTCAGTGAAGGATATCTTGAAGATTAGAATATTGAAGGACAGGTACATTCTGGGGAATAGATGGTGAGAATCTGTCTTTAAAAGGAAGTTTAGAGGGGCTCAAATTTTTTGTTCTCTCATTTCATCTAGAGCCGATTCAGCCTTGAAGAAAACAATTAAATGTGTGCATGGCATGATCACTTATTATCAATTGTCTTATAAATCACTTAGTTTTGCTTGTTCTTGAAGTATTTAAAATAAAATACAGAAATTTAGTTAAATAGCACTCAGATGTTTATATAAATTACAGGTTTAAAAATGAATGAATAAAATATAAATTGTGTGAATGTGCTGTGTGATATATATTGTGAAGTGAGAAGAGTTTGATTTCAACATACCAGGGCTTGAACTCTGTATCTTAAGCTTATATGTGAACTTGAGCAAGATATTTAATCTCCCTGATCTCCAGTGCTGGCTATATCTGTGAAATGTGAAAAGTATTATTTTAATTAAAATGTTGAAAGAATTATATAAATTCATATTTAGAAAGAAGATAGTATTAGATCTAGTAAATAGTAGGTGCTCAATAAATATTATTCATTATTACTACTATTACATTGTTATACCTTATTAAGTTATAGTAAGATACAATAATTCTTCATCTTGCCAATTATTCATGTTTTAGGATGGTGGTGTTCAGTAGTTGTAGAAATCTAATAGTTTCCTTTTAGCTACCTTACACATTATTCTCGTAAAATCTTAGTATGTTTCTTAGGTTTCCTCAGAAGTCAATGGGTGTCATACTTCAGGTCCTAGTGAGCTGTCATAATACATGTTCAGTTAATTTAGGAGCTTAGAAGCTAACGGTTCCATTGAAAATACCTTGACATTTTAAACAAGCCAAATAAGGCAAGCTGGAGAGTATTTTACATGAATTCTACAAACAGAGAAAATGTTATCAAGTTCATTTACATGTTTATCAAGGTCACCAGCCATTCTGACTTGTTTGGTCGAGGACTGTTTTTATATGAACTGAACTCTGTTTCTGATGGTCTGTTGGCAGTAAAACAGCATGAAATCTCACTCATCATTATTACTTACTGAATGAACCTGTTTTCCATCAGTAACTTTTGGTATTTAATCAGAGTTTGGGGTGCATCGTTTCTAACCATGTATACGGTGCTAGAGGCAACAAAAATCATTAAAATTTGACTCCTGGTATAATGACGAGGTTCATGAATGGAGTGGAAGTTGTAAAGAACTATAAAACTGTTAAATTTAGTGTGTGGGAGGAAGAAATTATTTGTAAAACCTATAAACTTCTTTGGCCAAAATATCTATTACATACTAAATGGTGCTAATGAGCTGTTCTAAAAATCCAAGTCAAAAAATATATATTTGCATCTCTTGCTGTGTAAGTGAACACTACAAAGAGAAACTGTTGTGTTTCCCCATAATTTCTGAATTAAAAATACCCTCCAAAACAAAGCATCCAACAACAACCACTGGGGAAAGGAGAACCTATTCAGTAAATGGTGCTGGGAAAACTGGCTGACCACATGCAGAAGAATGAAACAAGACCCCTGCCTATCACCATACACAAAAATCAACTCCAAATGTATCGAAGATTTAAATGTAAAGCCTCAAACCATAAGAACCTTAAAAAACACAGAAGGCATCCTTATGGAAATCAGAATGGGCAAACAACCTGACCAAAATTCCAAAAGCCCATGCCATAAGAGATAAGATTGACTAGTTGGACCTCATCAAACAGAAAAACTTCTGCAAAGCAAAAGAAACCATCAAAAGAGAGGAAAACAACACACAAAATGGGAAAAAAATATTTGCCAACTACTTATCTGACAAAGGCCTAACATCCAGGATCTACAAGGAACTCAAATGGGCCAGAAGGAATAAAGCAAACAGCTCCATTACAAAGTGGGCAAAAGACATTAATAGACTCTTCTCAAAAGAAGACATATGAGCAGCCAACAGATACATGAAAAAGTGCTCAGCCTCACTAATCATCAGAGAAATGCAAATCAATACCACATTGAGGTATCACCTAACCCTAGTAAGAATGGCCATCATTAATAAAACAAAAAACAACAGATGCTGGCAAGGATGCAGAGAAAAAATGTTTCTACACTGTTGGTGGGAGTGCAAACTAGTCCAACCTCTATGAACAACATTGTGGCGGTTCCTAAAAGAACTAGAAATTGACCTTCCATATGATCCAGCAATCCCCCTTCTGGGAATATACCTGGAGGAACTTAAATCACTCTACAAAAATGATACCAGCATACACATGCTTATTGCAGCACTATTTGTAATAGCAAAAAACATGGAATCAACCGTGCTGCCCATGGAAAGTCGACTGGATAAAAAAAAAATGTGATACATATACGCTATGGGATATTACACAGTCATAAATAACAAAATTATAGACTTTGCAGCAACTTACTTGGATTTGGTCTATTAAATATTCAGTGATTTATCACATAAACAAAGAACTGAGTACCACATGTTCTCACTCATAAGTGGATCCTGAACATTTACCATAATACAATAAGAAAGGGATTGGCAGGAAATGGAAACTGGCAGGGTGGAGAAGGGGGTGGGGCAGATAACTTCTATAAGGGTACCTGATCTCAAACCAGGCGAAGTTGGGACCAAAGAGAGGCCCAAATTTACCTGTACAATGACCACTTATATACCTAATCCTGAACTGTACCCTGCATATTTAAAAAAAAAACCAAAAACCTAAAAACAAAAAACCAAAAAAACCTTAGTCCTGCAAATTTAAGGTTAGCTCACATTTTTTAAAAAAGAAAAGGCATTATTAGTTTTAGAAACTGTGAGCTCAGAAGCAAAAATTGTATGAAAGGTTTTGCAATGAGATTTTGTAAAGCATTTTATTACATTTTATCAATATAATGGATTGAAAATGTGAATTCTCAAAGGAGTAATGTTTTTAAATATTAATAATAACTTTAAATAGATATACTTTCAGTACACCAGTTAAAATAAGTAAAGCATACCGGTAAGCTATAGGATAGTTTAGAGAAATTAGGGAAGTGAAAGAAAAACTAACATTTTATCCGTGTTTACATCTGCATCCATATTCATATTTATATATCCATATTTGAGAAGAAAGAAGCAATGAAAATAAGCTTATTGTCAATAATAAGCATCTTGTAAATAGATGTGAAATAACCTGATAGAAAAATGAAATAACAATCCTTTATCAACATAGAGTCACCACTCCAATCATTCACTTTAATATGTTGATTTGAACGGTGTTTGTTCAAATCGTGATGTTAGCGAAAGCATTTGATGAGCTTTGAGACTTGGCTCTTAGATCAGACTTGATTATTTTCTTGGTAAAGTTAAATTTACCCTTCTAATTCTATTAGTAGATTAACACTAGTATTATTGTAAATCACACTGTTACTGCTACTTATGTCAAATAAATAGGGATAACTCAGGTCTGTTCAGTAAACTTATTCCAGATTTCCAAAGGCAGAGAGGTCAGTCAACAAATCTTTATTAGGTGAAGAGTCTGAGAAAGCAACCGACCTGTTGGTTGCTACCAATCAAACTGTTAATTCTACCTAGTTGGAGTTGAATTTGCAGGGAAAGAAGTTAGCGATTAGGTGACAGAGGCGAGATGGGGTCTGTTATCATTAACATATAGGTAAACCAGGCCAAGAAGTTTGGAATTTTTCAAAGCATAGGAAGATGATACTGACAAACTGCTGTCCATGAAATGCATAGTTATAGAATGATGATGTTGTAATGTAGAAAATAGATTGGAAGAGACAGGGCGCACAGCTAGGAGACTGGGTGAAAACTTGGGTTTAGGTGAGAGATGATAATAGTCTGGATTAGGAAAGTGATAGCAGACATGTAGATAAGTAGATATGTATATGGAGTTGAGGAGTGGTGGTTGTCGTTAATAATGTACTCAGAGCAACAGATTGGGTAGGAGAGTAGAATTTGGTGCTATTTCCTGGTTTAAGAATTACAGTAGGATAATAGACTAATGGGAGAACATGATATGTACATATTTAGACAAGTTGATTTTGAGATATTTGTGGGATAGATGGGCTGTGTGTGTTAAATAGAGGAATCTGGAGCACAGGAGAAATTTTAGAATTGTAAATGTAGATGTGTTAGTTATCCTCTCTCTATGACTCACCCTCCTCTTGACATTCTCCTCTCTCATGAGAATGATGGGGAAGATTTTTAAAAGGGTCAATGCTTTATGTTGTTTTGAAGAAAAATTAAGAGACTACAGAGAGGGAAGAGTATTATAGAATGGGAATATGCATTCCAACATAACAATGAAATAATTTGAGATATAATTTTTCTAATGAGAACTTTGGTCAAACTAAGAATCCTATCCCATCAAAAATAATTGTATAAGTATGAAGGAACAAAGAATTCTATGTCTCTGCTGGAGACAAAACTAAAAATGTTCTAGAAGTGGGAATTGGTCTCTGATGTGGCCTTATTATTTTTATTAAACTAAAGCTAATACTTTCAGGGGTTGTTACAGTTTTGATTTACAACATCCATAAGAGCAGTCTAAAGAGTTATCTGTAAAATTTCCTAAAGTACCCATTCATTTATTCATTCATTCTTTTTTTATCATTTAAAAGGCAATTCTACATATTTTATTACAGAGTTAAGCTAACACCATCACAAATATTTCCAAATAGCTGCATTTTTCTTCAATTCTGGAACAGTCTTTCTCCTTTTGCAATAAATTGCCGGTTCATAGAAAACTTATCGAGTGCTCTGTGGTTTTTGAGAAGGCTAAAGACCTTTTATTCTTAGGAAGTAGGACTATAAACACTTAATAAATTAATCTTAGCAATGACAACAGAGCATATGTCATACAAATGATCATCTAGCCCTGCCTGACACAGTGGATGCATTCAGTTAGAATGTAATTTATATATCTTACTTTTAAGATGTTGTAATATAAATCGTTGCCATGTAGTCATAAACAAATGTCACCTGAGAAAGGTTTCTGCTACACAGACTTTAAACAATCAGTTCTGAGTGAATTTGTTTCCACCATCAGTGAAGACTCACCCTGCCAATCAAGCTAGAGGAAAACAATGAATAGGGCTTAGCCTATATTGAAGTGAAGGCCTTTTGGAAGCCTCCATTATTATTCTTCTTTATAATCTTTTTGTTCTTTTTGTTTTTGTAATGTAACATTTCTTATCTCTAAATGGAGTAGTCCCTTCCTATTTTTCTGCTCTTCTTTTAGAAGAAAAAAGAAACTTCTCCTCAGTTCTGGGGCATGAAAAGATAAAACTGTCAGGGAAACGGTAAATGGGTAGTGGGTATAATGGGAAATATTGTGTCTTTCTTTGGGGCTTAGAGACAACAAAAATTGTCTTGGACAAGTCACTTGACATGTCATTCAATGGCCTATGACTCAGCAGGGGTCCTTGACCTTTGCTAGGCCCTCTCTAAAGCCTACTCATGCTAGAGCCTCACTCAAATTGTCATGTGGACAACTGGTAACTCCCAAGCTCCTAGCTCAGAGATTCCAATGAATTGAAAGCCAACATGAAAACTATCCTATAATCAAAGTAGGTTTTCAGAGATAAGTGAGGGAAGTTTCTTAAAAAAGGAATTCAGATGTATTGAAAAAAAAAATTCCTTTATTTATTTTGGTCTTCTTTACATTTAAAGAAAGTTTTTTTTGCTTTTTTTGTTTTTGTTTTGGTATATGTTCTATTAAGTTGCTTTAAAATATTTGTTTTTGTTTGGAGTTGCTGTGGAATAAATTTAATCATTACAGATGAAATTCAGTATAACCTGTAAGGAATCGAATGAATATAGAAAGCTATCTACAGCTGATTTTATATCTTCACAAGGGTGTGAATATTTTAGATGAAAACTCAGAAGATATTTCCTTATAGACTATTGATTTTTTTTCCAGTCCGCATTAAAACAGTTTGTTGGGCAATATTTATTACTCACTGTTTTTTCTAGTAGCAGTGATAAAAGCTTTTGAAGAGAAGTAGGAAAATATAGTGAGAACAAAAAACAATTATCTAATCAAATGGGTGTGTCAGAATGGTTTTATACTTATTTTACCCACGTGTGAAAAAAAGTATATAATGTTCAAGTAACTAGGTGAAATGAAGAAATAACTGAATGTTATGATAGAATGATGGGATAAAGAAAAGGGTGGACTGATGAAGACCTCTGAAGCCATGACAATGATAATAAGCATGAGGAGAAAGCTGTGGGTTTGTGTTAGAATTGGAAGGTGGGTTAACATCATGACAACTTGTGCATCCCTAAAATGACCACGTGTGTCTTCCTAAAGAGGAGCTCCATCTGGGGAGGGGTGAATTTTTGAGGAAAGGGACTAGATGTTCTGACTGGGACAAAGCATGGTATCTGTTATTTGAATGGTACAGAAGAAACACAAGTATGTTTTAGAAGAATGACAAGTCTTCTCTGGAAAACCGTAGGGCATATTTTAAATTACATGTATTAAGTGGTTCTAGTGAAAAGTTGTAATTCTGAGAACATCTATTCATTCACCTTAGTTTAAAAATAATAAGGGAGGGATAGCTTCATGGATGTCTTTCCTTCACATCATACATGCATAGCTGAATCCTATCCATTTTTTTCTGGAAGAGGTCCCTCAAATCTATTATTATTCCAACTCTATTGTCATACTCCTTGCTTGAAATATTTAAATAGTCTATGCTTTATAATAAAACTCAAACTTCTTGCTTAGTGTAAAGTTTGTGTTCTTTTCTTTCTTATTAGTCACATTTATCACCTCCTTCCAACATGTACTATTCTTCCTTATAAATGTACAAATTCACATGCATTTTTTCAACCTACATTCTCCCTCTATCTGGAATACTATTCTGATTCCTGGGATATATTTTTACTAAAAATTCAGTTATGTACCCCTTTCTGTGAAGCCGTTTCTGATCCTTTAATCTAAATGAGAGGTTCCTTCCATATACTTCCATTATGGGACTTATTACAATCCATTATAATTTTCTACTGATTTTTCCTCTTCTATTATATTTTGGATATCTTGATAGTAAGGTCTTTGTCCTTTATCTATAAAATTCTAACACCTACCATATAAGGCTGACCCTCAATAATGTATGTGTAGAATGAAATGAAATTATAGCAATAACATTTATGTGGAAAATTAATATTTTCAAAAAATGAGGTTTTGACTAGACATGGTGGCTCATGCCTGTAATACCAGTAATTTGGGAGGCAGAGCATGAGATTGCTTGAGCCCAGGAGTTCGAGACCAGCTAGGTCACATAGCCAGATCTTGTTCTACAAAAAATAAAAATAAAATATAAAAAATATTAGCTGAGTGTGGTGGTGTGTGCTTATAGTCCCAGCTACTTGGGAGGCTGATGTGGAAGGATTGCTTTAGCCCAGGAGTTCGAGGCTGTGGTGAGCTGTGCTGGTTTCACCACACTCCAGCCTGGTAGACAGAGTGAGTTTACAACTGAGGAAAAAAAAAAATTTGAGGTTTCAATAGGCTACTGTAAAATGCTTCTATTTTGATAATCAAAGATCATGATTTTTGTACCTTGTTTCCTATGTGTTTGCAGTTAAGAAGACACTCATATGTTGCAAGTTTAATGAAAGTGTATGGATCACACCTAAACACATTTCTTTTTCTTTTTTTTTTTTTTGAGTTGGAGTCTCATTTGGTCGCCCAGACTGGAGTGCAATGGCCGCTCCCGGCCACCGCAGCCTCGACCTGCTGGGCTCCGGCGATCCTTCCGCCTCAGTCTTCTGAGTAGCCGGAATTACAGGCATACGCTACCACGCCCGGCTGATTTTTTATTTATTGTAGAGATGAGGTCTCGCTGCCCAGCGGGTCTCGAACCTGTGGGCTCAGGCAATCCACTCACCTCAGTCTCCCAAAGGCATGGGATTACAGGCTGAGCCACCGAGCCCGGCACCTAAACACATTTCCTTGGAACTACTTCTGCCCCAGAGATAGTACAAAAGAAATATACCTGTATCTTCCCTGAATGATGGCGAGTGATGCAAAAACATAGGATGAAAATGCAGTCATTTTTTGAATACTGCAGTTTAGCTGTATTAAGAAAAAATTAGCTGTATTTTCACTTTGAGTGTATATGTAAACACACACACAGTGTTATGAAATCAGTTTTCTAAATCAATCTTATTATAGGGATTAGGTCTCCCTCTCATTTTTACTATCCACCTAAAGATTCCCCTAAGCCTTTCCTTTGAAACCTCTGTGCTGAAAAGCATACTTTGAGAAGTATTAAATAATATGAATATATAAGACATGTCAAGAGCAAAAGATTCTTGTTCTTATATTCTATATATTTTACAAAATAGATTTTGCTTTGTAAAATTTAGACACTCACAGATGATGAAAAATCTGAGCATCTATAAAATATTCAATTTTTTGATAGTGTCCAAATTTGATTTTATAGAGGAGAAAACATACTAATTCCTACCAAAAGTAAGTGAAGCTATCATGTGCATTTTATTTTTTTGCTATATAATTAGACTCTGAATTCCAACTTGGTTCATTAATTCACAGTAATTTGAATTTTCAATTTAAATGAGAAATCATGTGATTTCTCACTATTATGTACTTTATATACATCATATAAGAATGTTATTCATAATCTAACTCAATTTGTTCCTAGAAATATAGAATAATTGGGCCTAGCAGGCTCTTTGTCATAGCTCACACAAAGTTCCCCTTCAGCATGATTTTGAATTCCCTTAGCAACTGTATCTCTCTTTTCTGAAAAAACCCAAATCCATCAATATCTCTCTGAAAGCACAGTGCCTAGAATGGACACAGATGCCATCAATGGTAGGACCTGAGTAGAGAGGGATTTACAGCTTCCGTGTTGCAGATGATGCCATATTCCACCGTCAAGTCCAAGACTACTTTAGTTTAATCAGAAAGAGCTATTTGACTCAGTTAAATCACATACCCAAGTCTTTAAAAACTCTACTTATATTAATTCAGGAATAAAAAATAAATTGGATTCCTGTTAAAATCAGTTCAGTCTAAAAGGCAAATAAATTCTTTTGAATCTGTTATAAATATAGATTACAGCTATATCCAAACATGCATTTTTCAGAATTCGAGGTGATGTGCAAGGAAACAATCAAGGGAAAAGTGAAGCTCATGAGCTATTTTCAGGATTCAAAAGCATACATAAGGAACATTTGATGTTTATTGATAACAAGGGTGGAAAAAACTAAAATGTCAAATGTTTTTACTTTTAGCAGGAATTATGTCAATTGAATGTTATAATGCTATTCATGTTATGCTATTCTGAGGTCACATGTATATCTGTATATATATATACATCTGTATGTATATGTGCTTAGTAAGTGTGGGAAAATAAATGTATTATTTTTTAATAAGTGCGGCATACCTACTGCAAAACTTCCAGTGCAAACATTTTGGAATTGATATCTTCAGAGGCAGAAAGTCAAAAAATATGAATGTTTTAAGAAGATTTAGTAAAGCTACCAGTTGCAAATTGCAGCCCTTATTCTTGACATTCAAAGGGCATTTCTCATCCACTGTGACTGAGAGAACTTGGGCTGGAAGAATTATACATAAACTTACCGCTTTGTGGCTATTTCCTTATGAATGTGGTCAAGTCTGTCTTTGAGAGCTTCATATTGCTAAAGCCTCTTCTGCGCTCATCACCTGTAGCAGCCCCTGGGAAGCTCTCTTCTCAGGTTTTTTACATATTTATGAAAAAACATTATGGTCAGTATTATGAAACAAAAAGAGATTTTCTTTCAATTGCCTCAAAAATTATTTCCCATTTTCCTCCAATTTAGTAAAAAATATTTTAAAAGTTCTATGATACATAACATAAATTTCAGGTATAGCAAATAAGAGCGGTCTGTGAGCTTCCAATCTGGAAATTTGTTTTGTCTTTCCTGGCTCCAGAGAGTTCTCATCAGGCTTCAGTGTCTCTTGGTTTCAGGATATGTGTTCAGTAATTCTAGCCACCAGGGAGTTTCTTTGCTCAGGGATCCTGCCCTTTTCTGGTTAGAAAATATAACATCTGCAATTCTGTGTTTTCATCATACTGGGATGCAGTCAGCATTCTTCTTTTCCCTTTTGGTATTAACACAACATGCTGAGAAAAATGGCTGAGTTATTTTTCATTTTGTATGTGTGTCATTATTCATACAGAAATCAGTTATTGCCATTGGAAGCAGCGTAGGTATTTTGATTTTTTTCCTGTTTTTTTAAAAATTAATTATCTGCATCACCATTTTTTATATTGTGGCAATACAAAAGATCATATAGATGGGACTTTTATTGCACATTTGTGAATATCTTTTGGAACACCAAACAATGGACATATTATTATTAGCATTGCAAACTAACTTTAAAAATCTTAGCAAATTGCAGTTTTTTTCTAACAAAAACATTTTAAAGTATGTTTTCTTAGAGAAAATAATCTTGAAAGTTTTTGTACTATGATGTATGTATGCTGTCAAGCTACGCCTCTGACAACAAGGTTTGGCAAAACTTCCTTTTGATTGAGAAGGAAGCACGATATTTGTAACTGCTTCAAGTTACTGCAGAAAAATGAAAACGTTAACTACAGAATTGAGGCTGAGGCACAAAGTGATAATTGCAGGTGGAGTCCTTAGGATACCGAAAGATCTTTATCAATACTATCAATATTTAATTATATCCCTTCTCCCAACTTTGAAGAACTGAACTCAATCAATTTATTAAAATTAAAATTTTGAGATGGTCTAATAATGCAGCTTAAGATAAAACATATATATTAAACAAAAGTCTTGGGATTATATTTTGGGATTTGTAAATAATCTTCAAGTCTTGAATACTATTTTAAATCTAAGTTTGTGAGGCATTTGGTATTTGTTTCTATTTGTGTAAAAATATAGATTGCAAATCTAGTGCAAGCACCTGGCACGTGTTGAGAATTTTAGGCAGTTCTTTATGAGAGAAGGCATTGAGAACGGAAACTACCTATGCCTTTCTTATATAATAATACTTTTTTTCAATCAAAAATGAAAGTGTATACGTTTTTGATGAATGGACTTGGTCAAGGCACATCCAGATTTCACTTCCACTTCTGACTCTAATTCTCTGCATGCTTTCATCTCCATTTAATTGCTGAAGAAATATAATCTATATTTTAAATTAATTTTACTTGTGCCATTTACCTATTTGTCTATTGTTATGGAAATGTTTATGTTCTGTAATAGGACACACTTGATTTCTTTGCATTCAAGATGCAGATTGTTGTATTGTCAGAGTTAGTGCTCAGCATCAGTGGTCTCATATAGTTTTGGAACTTTGCAGCAGTTTAAAAAAAAAAACTTCAGAAATGCACAATATAGTCAAACACTACATTTTATTTATTCTTTCTTAATTATTCTTTTATTTATTCTTGCTCATTTTGGAGAGTTACTATGGAGAGCTACTTTGCAGATATTTCTTTTTCCTGTCCTTTGATGTTCAAACTATTTTATATAAGTTCAGAGACAATTACATTGGCTGTTTTCATTTCAGTTTTTGGATCTGATTTCCTCTTCTTGATTATAAATTTGTCATTGGGGAATCTTTTTCTTCCTTTAGGCCAACCAACTGTTTTTAATTTTCTTTTTCCTTTTCTTTTCTTTTTTTTCCATTAAGGAGGTCAATTTCCTTTAAGGGAATAGCTTCAGTTCATTATGTTGTATTCTTTTATATCAACATGTACAACAACAAAACGCAAATTGCTTTGAGGCTGAGAGTTGTGGTAGTAGTATTCATTTAAATAACTTTGTGTTTCCAAATGGCAACACCACTTCCAATACTCAGATAAAGCAGGATTAGAAGCTTATTGCAACTACTTACTTTTATCTGAAAATATAAAAAATGCATTCTTAGTCATCTATTAGTGGATTGTTTTAAAAATGGCATTTGTTTAGCTTAGAGTTCTATTTAGCAGTGCTTTCACTTTTGCCTTTATGAAGATCTATGTCTGATTAACATAAATCATTCACAAAAGTCTATTTCAGACACTGTCAATATTTTGGCACTGTCTATTCTATTTCTATAGTGTCCAATATCTTGAATTAAATGAGTCTTTATGTCTCTGGCTTTGAGAACCAACGGGCTTTCTTGGGATAAAACTGTGTAGCCAGAATTAGTGACTGGCAACAGGGATTCTGTTCAAGTACAGGCAGTTATTAGTAAAATTAGTAAAATAAATATTCATTACATTAGCTTAAAGAAGACATGAAATAGTGAATACTACAGAAGTTTACCATATGCTTCTCAAAGTTAGGCTATTGTCCAGGCCTAAGTGATTTTACCTACTTTCTCAATATAAAAGGCAATTGGATAAATATAATACTGATAATCAAACAATCTGTTAGCTTTTCCTTTCCTCCTTTTCAAGAATTTGATATAGAGATTAATTTAGTCCACTGAGATATGATAGAGACCCAAATACATTTGATTGTTTGTTGAGTAGGAAAGTACATTTTAGCTTCCTGGAGTTTTATAATCACACTTCCAGATTTGAATCTGGGCAGATACATTTAAGAGTCAGTTTGTTATATGAAAGGCCTTGCTTTTTTCCTCTGTAATGTTTTCTCTTTCTAAAGTTCTGAAGATTTAGATAGTTACAATTTTCAAAAGTTTGTTATTCATGAATTGTGAGGAACAAGGGGGTCACGGGGACACGTGTATTGTTTATCACTTCATTCTCTTCTCGAACATATAGAATAAGAGAGAACTTACACTTATGATTGAAACCACAGAAGTCACCAAATTGTTAATAACTGTGAGGAATTTTGACCAGACACATAAAAGACCAGAATAAGAAAAGCACTCAAAGCCAACATGCTAATTTGATGCAGTATCGCATATGTAAATGACAAAGTCATTTCAGCAGTGGTGTTTGGAGGTCAGAAGGGATGATTTTTCAAGTTGGCAAGTGGCAGAACTAATCAGTTGAGCTAAGAGTCATGATAGTACAAACCACCATGACTGTGTAAGAGATGACACAGGTATTATAGACAAACAGTAGTCAAGAAAGTGACGCTAGTAAACTCACTTCTCAAGACAGATTTGATCTAAGAATTGACAAGGCTGTTCCTATATCAGGGAAGAGAATGGATGAGGCAGATTCTGGAATCTGGCATTGTGCTTCACAAATTAAACAATAAATGTACAAATAAAAACTAAAGAGAAATGAGTGGATAAATTCATGCTACTTTCTATGTGGAATTGCCTGTATTTCCAATACCTTTCTCACTTTTGGGGGGGCAGACCCCTTGTAATTTGCTTGGAATTTGTTCCTCTGGATCCAATAGTCAACCAAAGTTTTTATCTGGAAGTTTTGAGAAAGTTGCCTCATGATTTGTGGAAGAAACATTCCAAGTTGTGGCAATCAGGCAATTAGTTCTTCCACCATGACAACGGACTTGCCTACACCATGCGGAATGTTTAGCACTTTTTGTCCAAAACTGACATGACTTCGATATCCCACCCTCCCTATTCAGCTGAGATACTTTTTTTTTCCCTGATGAGAAAAGTGCTCAGAGGGAAATGTTTTGCCAATGTGGAAGAGGCAAAACCAAAAGTGGCAGAAGCACTAAAAAGCATCAAAATTGATGAGCTCAAAAAGTGATTTGAGCAGTGGAAAAAAAGTGTCTAGATAGGTATATTGCAACAAACGAAGAGTATTTTGAAGGCAACTGAAGTTTAAATGTGTAAGAATAAATACACGTTTTTTATAAACAAATTCTGGGTTTTTTGGGTCCCCCCCATGCATATGTGTGTATACATATATATGTGTAGGTATATATATATGTGTGTGTATATATTCACATGTGCAGAGTAAAAGAGAGTTTGCCAGGAACCAGGGAAACAAAACAAAACTAATAAAAAATAGATAAAAATATATACTTATTTCATAGGGCATTTATAGATGCTTATTAGTCATATCTCTACCTGCCCTTGATTTCTCAACAAACTGAAATAGATGTAAGAATCTTTTGGGCATTGAAATAGAGCATCAAATTTTATTTTAATTGGAAGAAGCAGCTTAGACACACATTGGATGTTTTATCATCTCTTCTCAAAATGAATTCACCCATCCAGTTATAGATGGACAGCTGGAGACAGCAGTCATTCCCTTGAAGGGGCAGGGCCTGCCTGGTGAGATTACCACACAAAGTGGAAATAGAACACATTTCACTTTTATGGGCAAGTATCTACAAGGGAGCAAAAATTAGAGACATGGCAACAGGTGGTCTATGAACGTCCCTATATTATTCCCGCCCCATGGATAAAGCACAGGATTGCATGCTCCATCAGTCTTTGTAGTTTCCCTTTCAATGAAGTGGAGTGAGAATGAGCAGAGAGAATGGCAGAAATTATTTTCCAAGGTGCTTCACTGAAGTGGTAGCAGAATTAGTTGGTGTTCTTATTTTATGGAACCATGCAGAAATATGGTGACTGGAACAGATATATGTTTCTCTATCACCTTGAAGAAAGTCTAGAACTTCAGGTACCCAAAGCACACACGCACACAAACAGGTTATGTACAAGAAATAAAAAAAAGACTGACTTCACATTCTTCAAAATTAGTGGATAATGAGCAATTCAGTACAAACTATTCAAGAATACTGTATTCATCTAAGTAATCCTTCATGCTTGAAAGCAGCAAAAATATATTGTTATTATAGATAAAGTCTCAGAAAGCACACCATGTATTTCTGGTAAAAGAAGAGAAAGAAGTTGTTTTTATACAAGTTTCTAGCTGAAATTACTAAAATGATAAACAATTAAAACTGATTTTTAGCTATAATACCCTAAAGAATAATCACATTATCAAACTGCATGATGTTTTTTGGAAGCAATGTAAACTTGTCTAAAGAAGTAGGACATCAAGAACTGTTGCACGTCTCTCCAGAAACAATGCAGACGGCAAATTTCTTTCTTTTTTTTTTTTTGACACCCAAATCTCTTTTACTGGGGAGAATAGGCCTCTTGGGGTGGTTTTTTATTCGAAAAGATGATAGTTGGGTAATAGGCAGAGTATAGTATCCAGTGATACTATACAGTCATGCCAGTCATGTCAGTTTTGGACAAAAAGGCCTAAACATTCCGCATGGTGTAGGCAAGTCCGTTGTCATGGTGGAAGAACTAATTGCCTGATTGCCACAACTTGGAATGTTTCTTCCACAAATCATGAGGCAACTTTCTCAAAACTTCCAGATAAAAACTTTAGTTGACTATTGGATCCAGAGGAACAAATTCCAAGCAAATTACATGCTCATGGCCACTGCAGCCTCCACCTGCTGGACTCAGGTGATCCTTCCACCTCAGTCTACCAAGTAGCTGGAACTACAGGTGTGCACCACCACGCCCGCCTAATTTTGGGGTTTATTGTATAGATGAAGTCTTGCCAAGTTGCCTAGGCTGATCTCGAACCTGTGGGCTCAGACAATCCTCTCTCCTTGGCCTCCCAAAGTGCTGGGATTATAGGCATGAGCCACCATACCCGGCCAATGAGAGGCTCTTAAATGTCTCCAAACAATTATTTTTTATTCGAAAAGATGATAGTTGGGTAATAGGCAGAGTATAGTATCCAGTGAACAGTTTCTACAGAATATTGAGGGTAAAGAGTGTGACCATAAAATTTTTAACCAGGCATGAATCATATATGTAAAGAAAATGTCAATGTACTTATATTTATAGCTCTTATACATCTTTCTGAAAAAAGAAACAAACAACTTAAAGACAAGGTTAAGTCACCTGAAATATGAATCCAAAGAAAAAATTTGTAATGAAATGGTTTTCTGTAAAAAAAAGTGGTATGAAGCATTATATCCAAGAGGCAAAGCATCTTTTCTGCAAGTACTTTTGTAACGTTTGCAAAAATTATAAACTAATAACAGGCCAAAAATAAAAGTACAAATATGTTTAAAAATTGAAATAAATATCAAATAAAGTGACTAAACTTTAATAAAACCAGAAAACAAAAGCAAAATTAGACACAAACAAAAATATCTAGCCACTTGGACATTTAAAAAGTACTTTCTCAAGCTGGGCTCGGTGGCTCAGCCTGTAATCCCACGCCCTTGGGAGGCTGAGGTGAGTGGATTGCCTGAGCCCGCGAGTTTGAGACCCGCCTGGGCAGCGAAACCTCATCTCTACAATAAATTTAAAAAAACCAGCTGGGCGTGGTAGCGCATGCCTGTAATTCCAGCTACTTGGAAGGCTGAGGCCGAAGGATCGCCGGAGTCCAGCATGTCGAGGCTGCGGTGGCCAGGAGCGGCCACTGCACTCCAGTCTGGGCGACAGAGTGAGACTCCAACTCAAAAAATAAAAAATAAAAATAAAAAAATAAATAAAAGTACTTTCTCTCTTTGATTTACTCTTGGCTCAAGACAATTTTTTTTAAAGAACAGGAAATTCATAATATGCTATAAATTAAAAATATGTGAGAAATATTCAGTTCTAGAGAGACAAAATTCATGTCAGTAAAAATTAAATTGAAATTAAATTAATTACAAAGAATAGAATCAAATTAATAAAGCAGGACGTTTTTGAAAAAGAGCAAGAAAAATAAAATTTAAGGAGTGGTAAAGTTATTGTGATAGAAATGAATTTAGGCTGGTGTGCAAGGAAAGAACTTAACAGCAGAGTCTAGATATGAAAGGTTTATAGGATGGGAAAATCACTGCTTCTGTATTTCAGAGATGCAGAACTGATTCATTTTGTTCAGTTGAAGAATCTATATATTAAGCTGTTGTCCAAAGGAAGATGGAAAAAGCCTTTAAGTAACAGGCCTAATAGTTTCCTCATTTGAACAAAATAAATCAGTTTTATAGCAAAGGCTGAGGATATTATCTTTGTTCCATGCCTATGTTTTTCAGGTGGAGTCAAGGTACTCACAGTTAAATTGAGAGAGAAGTAAGGCATCTGAAAAATAACTCTGGATTTGATAATCAGTATTCAAAACTGTCTAGAAAGCAAAAGAATAGAAGCCGAACAAGCATTTGATGGAAGAACATGAACTTGTACAAAAATAAAAATAATCTCTTACTGTATAAACGTTAAAATAATCTTAGGGTTTCCTAAATATCTGCTCAAAAATATATAATAATTTCTGTAGACTAGCAACTGTCCTGTTTCTTTCCTAAGTTTTTTTCAATGATGTTTCCTTTCCTCTGCAGTTGTCTTTTCTAGGGAGCAAGAAACAGCTTGTGCTTTTAGCTCATAAGTCACTGCACCCACAGAAACCTTATTCCAGATCTGATGGAACAGACTTCTCCCACCCACCCCTTAAGAGATTCAGTACTTTGAGATGGGCATTCTGATTGTTTCCCTGGAGGCATGGGTGGTTGAATTCTCTGTATGGAAAGATTGGTACAATTTGAAGATCTTAGGAGAGGCTGTGTCAGCTCCAGCCCAGCTTCTCACCAAACATAATTTTCCTTCATCCAGTGCATAGAGCTAGGCCATCATTCCCAGCATTCCCAGGGGTGATGATGTGGCTATGTGAATGAGTTCCTGCTGATGGAACAGAAGACCTCATACATAAACTTCCTACACATGCTACTACAAGAATGTTTTCCCTTTTGTTTGGAAACTGACTTCATTGGAGCCCATAATTTGGAAGTGGCAGAGCCACAAGCTAGATGGAGCATGGTTTCTTTAATCCCAAATTAGTAGCAAGCCATCACTAATCAGAAATACTTTTTTGTACTTTTTATACAAAATGAATTATTTTTATATTTGATCCATCATATCTGGAGGGGTTGCTCCTTACAAAAATTGCTTATTTATCAGTATATGGCACATAACTTTTAAAATTTCTTCTGCTATTATTAGAATTTATATACTTTACTTTTCTATTTAAATAACCTATTCTGTGTTGTTCATGGTCCAAATAACTATTTTTCTTAGGGTTTCCTGATACAAATTTGTTGTATAAAAATGTAGACTATTTTTAAAGACTTGGTAAATAGAGCTAAAATTCTCTATAGAAAGATTGTGCCGCTGGGCTCGGTGGCTCAGCCTGTAATCCCGCGCTTTTGGGAGGCTGAGGTGAGTGGATTGCCTGAGCCCGCGGGTTCAAGACCAGCCTGGGCAGGCGAGACCTCATCTCTACAATAAATAAATGAAAAAAAAATTAGCCGGGCGTGGTAGCGCACGCCTGTAATTCCGGCTACTCGGAAGGCTGAGGCGGAAGGATCGCCGGAGCCCAGGAGAGTGAGGCTGCGGTGGCCGGGAGTGGCCACTGCACTCCAGTCTGGGCGACAGAGTGAGACTCCAACTCAAAAAAAAAAAAAAAAAAAGAAAGAAAGAAAGATTGTGCCAATTTTGTAATCCCAAGATAAATGAATAAGGGGAATATTTTTCTAGACAAATATTCTCTTTTTCTGCTTATCTGTAATAAAAAACTTAAATTTTTTTTGTTCTAATATAATCCATTGTATGCTTCAGGGCTATGAATTATGATTTCTGTGATTTCACAGAGTCTCTTTTTAAAATTATTGTCATTTTATCGTATGCCTTAATACTTTGTAGTATAAGATCCAACTGGTTTCTTTTTCTAAAATCCTTTTTTATTTCTAGCCAAATGTTCTTTTGATGACCTGTAGCAATGCTGTGTTAAGTTCCTTTGAAAAATTCCATGCATTCATCTAATACATATTTTAAAAAATGTGATGTATTTAAAATATTTGGTATTACAAGCAGAAGGATACTTTCACATTTGTTTTGTTAATCTACTTCAGTAAAATTGTGTACTTTTATTCAAGTACTTTTGCACATTTTTAATATAAATTTAAGTCAAATATTATATAATTTGTACTGCAAGTATGAATAGAAGGCATAAGAGTTAAACTTGCAAGGTAAGCATATTTTAAAATCAATTGTACTTAGAATTATTTTCTGTGCAAAATATTTTTCTTTTTTTAAAAATATGAACCAACAATGGCTTCAAGATCCAGCTATTAGGTTGGTAAATATTACTTTAAAATATAAATATTAATAGTTTCATTACATTTTTACTAGTCAAACTACTTCTAAATACAGGTCTAGCTATGGATGCCACACTCTAAAGCAGGTTTTGGAAAGATAAAATTGTCTAGCAAGGAAGATAAAGATTGTGAAGATTCTGGAAAATATGTAAAATATGAAATAGTTTAAAAAGTTGGGAATTTGGGAATGTTTAACCCAAAAGGAATGTTTGATATAATAGACATAATAAAATATGTGAAGAGTTATCCTGTTGAAGGAGTATATATTTTAGGTCTATATTATGTGACAAAACTAAGACCAACAGATAAAGGTACAATGACAGAAATCTTGACACAATGTTAAGTGAAACCTTGTAACTTCTAGAAATGTCTAAATGTGAACAGGGCTATTTTCTATGGTGTTGGACTTTGCTGAAACTGGGCGGACCATCTGTCAGGGATGCAGGGTAAGACATTCTTAAACTAGGTCAGGGCCTGGCCTCAATGACCCTAAGGTCCTGTCCAGCTGTGATTTTTTTCACTGGAGTGTCATGCAGTGAAGGTGGTCCCTATGGCTGTGGAGGCTCATTTGAGCCATCTCAGCAGTCAGTGCCAGTACCAACTATGATTTTATTATTGTATCTATTAGTTCTGTGCTGTAAAAATTCTCTGTCCAGAACAATTCCTTAATCTGCACATATAGTTGAAAATTTGAGTTTGCAAAATTGGGTATTTCCTTCCCATATTCAAACGGTGTTCTAACAGTGACACAATTTGCTATGCCACAATTTTTCAGGCTTAAAAAAATATTCCTTCAATGTCATGTAGAAATCATTTAAAAAATAATCTCATGTTTCCAGCCCAAAACACCAAAACTATTTGCCTCCAAATTTATGGAATCCAGGATTAAAATCATCAGAGTAATATTTCTTTACAATTTAGAGTACTTGTTATGTCTTGTCTCTTATACAAAAATAGCTTATTTCAGAACCAGTCTTATGGGACCATCTCATCTATATTGAAACTCGTGAATTTAAAAAATGAATCAAATCTACATTGTGTGCCAGTATTAAATATCACATGTAATTAACAAATATGTACAACTATGATGTACCATTAAAATTGAAAAAGAATAAAATATAAGAAATAATGCAGTTCATAGGGATATTATAACTGCTATAATACTATGTCCTAATTTGGTGCACAAATAAAGTGACATTCTGAAGGAATTGACCTTATAAAACTTGATATAGGTCTTTGTTGGGGGACAGGTGGTCATACCTTTTTTTTGTTTTGTTTTGTTTTTTTGTTTGAGTTGGAGTCTCACTCTGTCACCTAGGCTGGAGTACAGTGACACTGGGCTCTGGCTATCCTTTTGCCTCAGTCTTCCAAGTAGCCAGAACTACAGGTGTGTGCTATCATGCCCGACTAATTTTTGATTTACTGTAGAGATGATGTCTCGGCAAGTTCCCCGGGCTGAGCTCGAACCCACGGGCTCAGGCAATCCACTTGCCTTGGCCTCCCAAAGTGCTGGGATTACAGGCTGAGCCACCGAGACCAGCTGATCATATCTTTTACTACAAACGAAATCCTTTGTTGTATGCTTGCTACGCTCTGGTGATCAGGTGTCATCAAAGCAGCACTATGATGGTATTACTTTTTTAAACTTTTAAAGAAACAAGAAAAAGCCATCTGTACTACTTTTTTTTTTTTAGGACTTGTTTTTATTCCAGAATTTTTTCCCCCCAAATCATTCCTTAGGGCTATGAGAGGTCTAAAAGCTTGGGGTGATGGTGCATTCTCTAGCTTGTTCTGTTATACTGTCTTGGCTCATTGAAGAAGGTGGCTGAGAGCCTGATATGGTTGTCTGGACAACCAGTTCTGCATTGCCTTCCCTATATTTCTCTCTATCCCTTTTTCAATTTTCCTTGCTCTGGGATTTATCTTCCATGTTTTTGTCCACCTTTCCCTTTTTCAGCTACATCATTTATTGCTTTCCTAGCTTTGAAGTATATTGAAATGCATAGACTCATTCAAAGTCACTATTTCTAATTATTTATCCTTGTTTTGGAGTTTATTTTGGTAGTGGTAGTCACCTCATTTTGCTACACTTACTTTTATTTAATTTTCTCTCTCAGGCCAGGCCTCCTCCTCCTATTTTTGCTTTGGTACCTAGCATTCTAGAAGTTTATGATCCATTCTATAACCTTACACCAGTTCAGTTTGGTCAGATGTGTAGTTCTGCCCTGAGAAGGGTTGATATTTGTCATTTAAGGATATTTAAAAATAACCTTACTTCTTACATTGATCTTAAGTTTTTGCTTCTTTAGCCTCAAAGAATGTATCTCTTTTATACTTATATTTTAATTTAAGAAAGTGATCTTGTATTCTTAATTAATTCCTATTACCTCCAGATTAGCGTTCCTTTGTCTCTTGATAGTCATTTGATTTAGGTTCTGGATCACACAGTGTCTTCTGCGGAGTATTCAGACCAACAGCTTTCCACTGGATATGTTTCATTTTATCATTTATACATAGCTTTAAAACTTACTACACTGAATCCAGTATTCCAGAAAAGACCCATTCTCACTCATGCACTAAGGGATTGTGACAAGTTTATTGTGGGAGAAATATCAAGTACTTGAATCTAGTTGGAAGGAAATGAGGTTGGAAAAGTAAGCTGAGGACAAATTGTGAATCATCTTTTGTGCCCAAGTAGAGAAATTTTGTATTTATGCTATAAACAGTGGGCTTGATAAGGGTTGTTATGAAAGACAGTAACAAAAATGACTTATTTGTGTTATATTTTGAAATTTAGTATACTGTGCACTATATCAAGGGTACTATCTTAAGTGTAAAATTGGATGATTTTTTACATATGTTTTTCACCCCCTTAATCACCACATAAGTAAAGGTACTAAACATTTCTCTTTATTTTTTATTTTTTAAGAGACAGGAGTCTCGCTTTGTTGCCCAGGTTGATCTTGAACTCCTGACCTTTACAAAAAAAATTTCAGATTTGGGGGTGCATATGCATGTTTACTCTATGGACATATTGTGTAGTGGTGGGCATTGGGTCTCAGGTGGTCTATTCTCCAGGTAGTGAACATTATGCCAGTAGGTAGTTTCTGAATTCTAACCCCCAGCACCTTCCCCCTTTATCGGTGTCCCCAGTGTCTATTATTGCCATATAAGTAACGTTTAGCTCCCACATAAGAGTGAGAACATGTGGTGTTTTGTTTTCTGTTCCTGAGTCAGTTTACTTAGAATGACGATCTCCAGCTCCATCCATGTTGCTGCAAAGCACATGATTTCATTCTTTTTTATGGTTGCATAGTATTTCAAAGTGTATAGATACCACACTTTCATTATCAACTGATCTGTTGATGGGCTTAGGTTGACTGAATATCTTTGCAATTGTGAGTTGTGCTGCGATGAACATGAGGATGCAGGTGTCTTTTTTTGTATAGTGATCTCTGTTCTTTAGGGTAGATACCTAGTCGTGGGATTACTGGATCAAATGGTAGATCTACTTTTAGTTCACTGAGTAATCTCCACACATACCACTTTCCATAGAGGTTGTGCTAATTTACAGTCCAACAATGTTCCTTTTTCTCTGCATCCATGCCAGCACCTATTGCTTTTTGATTTTTTAATAATGTCCATTCTGACTGGTGTAAGGTGATACTTCACTGTGGTTTTAATTTGCATTTTCCTGATGATGTTTGTTGGCCATTTGTATATCTTTTTTTGAGACATGTCTGTTCATGTCATTTGCCCACCTTTAAATGGGGTTATTTGCTTTTTTCTTGCCTATATACTTGAGTTCTTTATAGATTCTGAATTTTAGTCCTTTGTCAGATGTATAGTTTGCAAATATCTTCTCCCATTCTGTAGGGTGCCTGTTTGCTCTGTTGATTATTTCTTTTGCTGTGTAGAAGCTTTTTAGTTTAAATCCCACTTATTATTTATGTTTTAATTACATTTGCTTTTTAGCCATAAATTCTTTGCTTAATGACCATAAGGATTCATCCTAGGTTTTCTTCTAGGATTTTTATGGGTTTAAGTCTGACATTTAAGCCTTTAATCCATCTTGAGCTAATTTTTGTATGTGGGAAACCATAGGAATCAAGTTTCACCTTTCTGCATGTAGCTATCCAATTTTCCCAGCACCAATTTTTGAATAGGGTATCCTTTCCCCAGCGCATGTTTTTGTCTGTTTTGTTAAAGATCAGTTGGTTGTAGGTATTTGGGTTTATTTCTGGGTTCTGTTCCATTGGTCTTTGTGTCGGCTTTTGTACCAGTACCATGCTGTTTTGGTAACTACAGCCTTAGTATAACTTGTAGTCAGGTAATGTGATTTCTCCAACTTTTTTTTTGCACTTAGGATTATTTTGGCTATTCTGGCTATTTTTTGGTTCCATATAAATTTTAGGATTGTTTTTTCTCATTCTGTGAGAAATGACATTGGCAGTTTGATTGGGAGTACAATGAATCTGTGGATTACTTTGGGTAATATGGCCATTTTAATAGTGTTGATTCCTCCAATTCATGATCATGGGATATTTATTCATTTGTTAGTGTTCCCTGCATTTTATTTATTTATTTATTTATTTGTTTATTTATTTATTTTTGAGTTGGAGTCTCACTCTGTCGCCCAGTCTGGAGTGCAGTGGCCGCTCCCGGCCACCGCAGCCTCGACCTGCTGGGCTCCGGCGATCCTTCGCCTCAGCCTTCCAAGTAGCTGGAACTATGGGTGCGCACTACCACTCCCGGCTAATTTTTTGATTTATCGTAGAGATGAGGTCTCGCCAAGTTGTCCAGGAGGGTCTTGAACCCGCGGGCTCAGGCAATCCACTCACCTCAGCCTCCCAAAGTGCAGGATTACAGGCTGAACCACCGAGCCCAGCTCTGCATTTTATTTCATCAGAGTTTTGTAGTTCTCCTTGTAGAGACCTTTCATCTCCTTGGTTAAATATATTCCTATGTATTTTAGATTTTTTGCTGCTATTGTAAATGGAATTGAGTTCTTGATTTGATTCTTGGCTTGGTTGCTGTTGGTGTATAACAGTGCTACTGATTTGTGTGTGTTGATTTTGTATCCTGAAACTTGATTGAATTCATTTATCAAGTCCAGAAAAATCTTTTTGAGGAGTCTTATGGGTTCTCTAGGTATAAGATCATATCAGCAGCTTACAGAGATAGTTTGATTTCTTCTTTTCCAATTTGGATACCTTTTATTTCTTTTTCTAGCCTGATATATCTGGATAGGACTTCTGTTTCTGGGTTGTATAGTAGTGGTAAAAATGGGCATCCTTGCCTTGTTCCAATTCTGAGGGAGCATGTGTTCAACTTTTCTTTGTTCAGGAGGACACTGGCTATGGGTTTGTTGTGTTAGTTTTTATCATTTTGGGGAATTTTTCCTATATGCCTATTTTACTGAGAATTTTTTTTTATAATAAAGGGATACTGGATTTTATGAAATGCTTTTTCTGCATCTATTGAAATGATATGATTTTTGTTTTTAATTTTGTTTATGTAGTGGATCATATTTATTGACTTGTGTATATTGAATTACCTTTGCATCCCAAAATGAAATGAAACCCACTTAGTTATGGTGTATTATTTTTTATGTGTTGAATTTGGTTTGCTAATATGTCATTGAGGATTTTAGTGTCTGTGTTCATGAGGGATATTAATCTGCATTTTTTCTTTTTTGTTGTGTCTTTTCCTGGTGTTGGTATCAGAGTGATAATGGCCTTATCGAATGAATTAAAGTGGACTCCCTCCTCTTCAATCTTGTGGAATAGCTTCAGTAAAATTGGTGCTAGTTCTTCTTTGAAGGTCTGGTAGAATTTTTCTGTGAGTTCATCGGGTCTGGAGTTTTTTCTGTTGGGAGACTTCTAATTGCTGCTTTAATCTCAAGGTTTCTATTTCTTCCTAATTTAAAGTTGAGAACTTGTTTGTTTCCAATAATTTGTCCATTTCCTCTAGATTGTCTAATTTGTTTGCATAAGGGTATTCATAACAGTCTTAGATGATCTTCTGAATTTCTATCATATTAGTTGTAATTTCTCCTTTTTCATTTCTAATTGGGCGAATTTAAATCTCGCTCTGTTTCTTAATTAATCTAACTAGTGGTCTATCAATTTTGTTTATCATTCAAAGAACCAATTTTTTGTTTCATTGATCCTTTTTTTAAAAATTTCAATTTTACTTAACTCTGCTCTGGTCTCCCCAGTGGTTGTTGTTGGAGGCTTTGTCAAAGATGAGTTGGTTGAGAAATTGAGGCTTTGCTTCCAGAATCTCTATCCTGTTCCAATTTAAAGTCTTTTTTATCTGATATGAGAAGGGCTGCTCCTACTCATTAAAAAAAATGTTATTTTATATTAAAATTGTGGGGTGCAATTCAGGATTGTGTACATAAGTGGTCAGGTACAGGTGAAGTTTTGAGCCTCTCATGGGACCTCACTTCACCTGGATTAGGGTCAATCACCTTTATTGATGTTATGTGCCTCCTCTTCCCTGGCAGTGTCCCGCTACTGCCATCCTGCTCATTTTTGGTTTCCATTTGTTTGGTAAATGTTTTCCCACCCCTTGAGTCTATAAGAGTCTTTGTGAGTTAAGCAGGTCTCTTGAAGGTAGCAGACATTTGCCTTGTGTCTTTTTAATCCTTTCTACTGGTCTATATCTTTTTAGTGAAAGCATTGAGATCATTTTTGTTCAGAGTTAATAATAATATGTAAGGCACTAATTTATTCATCATACTGGCTGTTATCTGGTTACTTTATTTATTTATTTTCTCTATTGTGTTTGTTTTCTATAAGGCCTTTGAACTTCATGATTTCCAGTGTTTTTCTTCTGGTGTATTTTGACCTTTTGTTTCAGTATTTAGAACTCCTTCGAGTATTTCTCTTTTTTTCTTTTAAAGATGTGGGGTACAAGTCAGGATTGGGCACAAAAGTGGTTTACATACAGGTGAAATTTGGACTTCTCATTGAACTTCACTTTGCTTGGATTAGGATCAGCTGCCCTTATTGATATTATATGCCCTCTCCCTCTCTACCCCTTCAGCAGTGTCCCGCTTTTGCCAATCCCTTTCTTTTAGTATTATGACAGATGTTCAGGGTCCACTTAAGAGTGAGAACTTGTACTCAGTTCTTTGTTTCTGTGCTAGATCACCAAGTATGATAAACTCTAAATTCATCCAAGTTGCTGCAAAGTCCATAGTTTTGTCTGTCTTTATAGCTGCATAATATTCTATCGTGTATATGTACCACATTAAAAAAAAATTCAGTCTACTTTTGATGGGCAGCACGGTTGGTTCCATGTTTTTGCTATTGTGAAAAGTGCTGCAATAAACATGCATTTGCAGGTATCTTTTTTATAGAATGATTTGTGTACCTCTGGGTATATTCCCAGAAGGAAGGTTGCTGGGTTGTATGGAAGGTTGATTTTTAGATTTTTTAGAAATCACCACATTCTTTTCCAAAGAGGCTGAACTAGTTTATACTCCCACTGTCAGTGTAGAAGCATTCCCTTTTCTCCACATCCTCTCTAACATCTGCTGTTTTTTGTTTTATTAATGGTGATCATACTTACTGGACTTAGGTGGTATCTCAGTGTGGTTTTGATGTGCATTTCTCTAATGATTAATGAGGGTGAGAATTTTTTCATGTGTTTGGTGGCTGTTTATATGTCTTCTTTTGAGAGGTGTCTATTCATGTCTTTTGCCCATTTTTAAATGGGACTAATTGCTTTTTTTCCTTTTGGCACGTTTGAGTTCCTTGTAGATCCTGTATGTTAGACCTTTGTCAGATATACAGCTGGCAAGTATTTTTTCTCATTCTGTGGGCTGTCTCCCCACTCTCTTGATGATTTCTTTTGCTTTGCAGAAGGTTTTCAGTTTGATGAAGTCTCACTTGTCAATCTTATCTCATGGCATGGGCTTTTAATCAGAATATTACTTATAAAGCCAGTCTGAATAAAAGATCCTTGGCTGACTGTTACTCTGTTTGAAATTGAAAATAGGAACCTAATCCCTTTTGTAGTGTTTCTTCTGAGAAGTCTGCTATTAGTCTCATAGGCTTACCTTTATAAATTATTCTATGCCTTTGTCTCACTGCTCTTAAAATTATTTCCTTCACACTCACTTTGCATAGCTGGATGATTATATGTCTTGGGGATGACCTTTTTTGCAATGAGTCTTCTGGCAGTTCTTTGGATTTCTTGTATCTGGATATTTAGATCTCCTGCAAGGCCAGGGAAGTTTTTTTCCCATTATTTCCTCAAATATGTTTTCCAAACCTGTTGTGTTCTCTTTTTTCTCAGAAACGACTATGATTCTTAGGTTTAGATGTTTTCATAATCCCACATTTGGTGGAGAGTTTGTTCCATTCTCTTGATTCTTTTCTCTTTATTATTGTCAGATTGTTTTAATTCAAAAGCTTTGTTTTCAAGTTCTGAAATCCTTTTTTCTGCTTGTTCTAGTATACTGTTAAAACTTTTCACTGCATTTTGTATTTCCTTAAATTCTTCCTCTTTCATTTCTAGAATTTCAACTTGATTTTTTCTCAATGTCTATCTTTTTGGAGAAATTTTCATCCATGTTCTGAATATTTAAAAAAAAAATTTAATGTTGTTTTTCAATTTTCTACTAAAGTTCCTTGATCTGTTTTATAATCAACCTTTTGAATTCTGTGTCTGAAATTTCAAAAATTTCACTTTGGTTAGGATTTGCTGCTGAAGAGTTGGTGTGGTCTTTTGGTAGTGTTGGAAAACTCTGTGTTTTTACACTGTCAGAATTATTATTCTGGTTCTTTCTCATTTGGGCAGATGATTTCTTTTTATCTGAGATTGGCAGGAGACTGACAAAGACACAGTAGGGTTCCCTTGGTTATATATAGCCTTAATGTGGTGAGTTTCTTAACCTGCAGCAGTGGCAGCCCTATACTGTGTACCTGCACTGACTCACAGTGTCCTGAGTGGCTGGAGTGGCTTAGGAAATATTGTTAGTTGGCATTTGGAATGAGGTCTACCCCCAAACAGAGGTATTGTAGCCAATTTGGTAGGCTGTACTGTTGATTTCTGACAAGGAGGTGGCACTTGTAGACAAAAGCCAGCTATGATGGTAGCTGTAGTGTTTCTTCTTGAGGAGTGTTTCTCCAAGGAAGTGACCAGCCAGCCTAGGCTGAGGTCCTGGGTATAAGGATTTCCCAAGTTCTGCTTTGAGTCTCAGGGAGGTTAGAGAAAAGGAGCTGAAGCACCCTGCAAGTACACACTTTCTTGGTAGGAAGAAGTCCCAGACCAATGGGGTAATGCTGTTGCATAGAACAGGCACAGAGGAGTTCACAAGAGGAGTGAGAGGTTGCTACCGCAAGGTGTCCCACCCAGCTCCTGCCTTAACCTCTGCCAATCTGTGATCTGAATGTCAAGGTGAAGCCAGCCTCAGGGCCTCTGGTATTCTCAGGCAACCCACCCAGCCAGAAACTGTTTTCAGCCTCAGAATTTTCCCTTGGGGCCCACATCATCCTAAACTGACTGGAAGCAACTAATCTACCCTGCAAGGATTGAGTTCCTGGGAAATGGTACCTGACACTGCTCAAGGCTTATTTTCCTGCATCACTCCATGGCAGAGTATGGCTATGGAGAAGGCAGTTTCCCATGAGAGCCTGGGGTCCCACGAGGTTCAGGGAGCCCTGCAAATTCATAGTAGGAACACAGAACTCCTGAATTCCTCTCACTCACCTTCCCCACTGTGTCCACATGCTGTGGTAGACTCTGGATGTCCAAGCAACAGTTTGGCCAATTCAAGCCCAGGGTGGCAGACTTTATTCTTCTTTGCTCTAAGTTGTTGTTTTCACTTCTATGGAGACTTTTGGGACATGCTGCTGGATCTAATTCTCTTTGGGTGCTGAGGAAACTCAATCTTAGTTTACTCTGTAGGAGAAACTCACTCTAGCTACCTCATGTCAATCACCTGACTCCTTTCTTTGGTAGCACACATTTCTGATGGCCTAGAAGTTTTCCTAAGTCAAAAAATAACTTCTTACATCCCAGGTAAGCACAATTCTGACCCCTAATTTAGATATGTTTTGTCTGTTCTCATATCTATATTTTCAGAAGATTGTACAATGTTTCTTGTAATGTTTTTCAATATGTATTTGTGGAACAAATGAATGAGAGAAAAGGATGAGGCAAAGAGTACAATATTTCTATTCAGGATACTGAATACATTAATCAATGTTTTCTATTTTTTTAATTGATTATGAATTTGTCTAATTGAATTTCATCTAGATCACATTTTAAAAATCTTACATTAAGATAGCAAAACATTTAGTGAAATGTTGTACCAAAATTGGGATAAAGTATAACTATAAAATTTTTCTAAACTGCTATTTTAGGAATTTAGTCAACAAGGTATATAATTTTATTTTATTTTATTTATTTATTTATTTTTGAGTTGGAGTCTCACTCTGTCGCCCAGACTGGAGTGTAGTGGCCGCTCCCGGCCACCGCAACCTCGACCTGCTGGGCTCCGGAGATCCTTCCACCTCAGCCTTCCAAGTAGCTGGAACTACATGCGCACGCTACCATGCCCGGCTAGTTTTTAAGTTTATTGTAGAGATGAGGTCTCGCCAAGTTTCCCAGGCAGGTCTCGAACCCACGGTCTCAGGCAGTCCACTCACCTCAGCCTCCCAAAGCATGGGATTACAGGCTAAGCCACCGAGCCTGGCTTACAATTTTATTTTTATAATTTATTTATAATGAAACATTTTGAGTCTTGTTTACTCCCTCAATTGCTTTTACACTTTCTATATAATAATGAATGGTGGAAAATTTTCAGGTTTGTGTTATTTATATAATAATCTCATTTAGCATAGTGTCTGGAACTTATTAAAAATAAGCATGAAATATGTTTGTATATGACTAATTAAAATTTAAGACAGAATGGATGTATCAAAAGACTACATGAAGTACAAAGGAGGAAGACATTCATCCCAGTGTGGTGGGAGGTAAAGGAATTCCATGAAAGCCTTAAAGGAGACCAGCATCTGAGATAAGTCTAAAGAGTCAGTAAAATCTTGATAGGCAGAGGCCAGAGAAAGAGCACTCCAAGATTAATTACAATAAGCAGAGACATAACAGGAAGTCTTCGTAAATGGTACAATCATGATATGTGTGTAAATGGTAATTGATCATGTTTTACGTATAAGATGCTTCATGTGTAGGATGGTTTTACATTTAAAGTGCTATATGTGCCCGCCTGCCATCACAAAGATTCTTATCTTATCTAAGAAACGAGGGATACAAATAAATAACAATGCAAGGTATCCTATCCTAACATACTTTAGTTATATCTCACTTGTGGTAAATAATCTGTTTTATCAGTTTTATAGATAAAGTGTATGGTAGCTTTAGGGCTATATGAAGGAGAGTCATAAATTTCAAGCTAAAAATTTGAGACTTTATATTTTAGGCAAATGCAAGTTACTGATTTTAGGGGAGTATGGTAGTGCCCTTATGTTATGTTGTATTTCTAAAATATTAACTTGTTAGTAGTATACAGAATACATCCATAACTGGAAACACTGAATACTAGAAAACTTGTTAGAAATTTCTTTAAATGGATAAAGTTTGAAGGATTATGGATGTGAATCATTGCTTCAATAAACATTATTTTAGTGGCCAAAAAGAGAAAAGAAATATGTTTGATGAAGTAAACTGAATGTTAGCATCTTAGTCTTCTTTTTTCTTTTTAGTTGAGATATAGCAATTATATATATTTATATTTATTGTGTATAACATTATGTTTTGAAATATCCATACACTGTGAAATGGATAAATTGAGCTAATTAACATATGTATTTTCTCATATATTTGTAATGTTTTTGTGGTGAGAATACTTACAATCTACTCTAATAGCACTTTTCAAGAATACAATATATTAATATTAACTATAGTTATCATGCTGTACAATAGATCTCTTGAACTTATTTCTCCTATCTAACTGAAGTTTTTTATCCTTTTAACAATCCCACCCCTACCCTTATCCTAGCTCCAGTAACCACCATTATACTCTACTTCTATGAATTCAACTTTTTAAATATTTTTTTGAGTCGGAGTCCTACTCTGTCACCCAGACTGGAGGGCAGTGACACGCTTCCGGCCACCGCAGCCTCAATCCACTGGGCTCCAGTGATCCTTCCACCTCAGCCTCCCAAGTAGTGGTAACTACAGGTGCGTGCCACCACACTTGGCTAATTTTTGATTTATTGTAGAGACGAGGTCTTGTCAGGTTGCCTGGGAGGGTCTTGAACCCATGGGCTCAGGCAATCCACTTGCTTCAGTCTCCCAAAGTGCTGGGATTACAGATTGAGCCACTGAGCCTGGCAGAGTTCAACTTTTATAGATTTCAAATATGAATGAAATCACATGGTAATTGTCTTTCTGTGCATGGTTTATTTCACTTAATACAATATCCTCCAGGTTCACCCATGTTGCTGCAAATTACATAATTTTCTCATTTTGTAAGACTGAATGGTATTCTGTTGTGGATAAATAACTTGTTTTCTTTATTCATCCATCCATTGCTGGACACTTGGGTTGATGTCATATCTTGGCTATTGTGAATAGTGCTGCAATGAACATGGGAGTGCAGGTATCTCTTTGACATACTCATTTAATTTCCTTTGGACATATACCTAGTTTTTGGATTGCTGGACCATATAGTAGTTTTATTTTTAATTTTTTAGGAAACTCCATACTGTTTTTCATAATGGCTGCATAAATTTACTTTCTCACCAATAGTATGTTTATTCTTGTAACTCAAGGGTACACATGTAACCCACAAGTATACAAATACATAAACATGTATACATACACATGCATGCACACATATATGTATATACACGTATAATGTGTGTTTATGTCTTAGCTTAAGCTGCTATACCAAATTACCATAGACTGGCCAGCTTAAACAACACACATTTATTTCTTGCTGTTTTGGAGGCTAGAAAGTTTGAGATCAGGATACAGCATGACCATGTTCTAGTGAGGGCTCTTTTCCAGGTTGCAGATTGCCGACTTTTGCTTACATGACAGACAGAGAGCTAACTAACTCTTTGGCTTCTTCTTATAAGAACACTAATCCCATTCATGAGGAATTTGTCCTCATGACCTAATTACCTCTCAAACATCCTACCTCCAGATATTATGACATTGGGATGAGAGTTTCAACAAATAAATGTTGTAGGAACACACATGTTTTATTAGTAACTCTGTGTGTATCTAACATATATATTCATCCTTACATACATTCATAAACAAATCACTTCTATCAGAGATCATCAAACCATAGCCTGTAGACCAAATCTGGCTATGGACTGATTTTGTAGATAAATTTTATTGGAATATACCCATCCCAATTTATTTTTATATGTGTATGTCTGTTTTGATGGGAAAAAGGCTTAGTTGAATGATTACAACAGGCCATTCAGCTGGTAAAAGCTAAAATATTTATTTAACCCTTTACAAAAATAAATTTACGAACTCTTGACTTAATTTATAGAATTCAATTTCCATCCTTTTGAAGACGATGCGTACGTGGGTGCTGCAGAGCAGGGTCCTCTCGTTCCTGCTCCTGATTCACTGTTGTTCGCTCTTGCCGAGGAACAAGTTGGTCAGGAAGCCTTGCTGCGGGGATGGCTTTTAAAGACACTGGCAAGACACCCATGGAGCCAGAGGTGGCGATCCTCCAAATTAGGATCACCCTTGCCAGCCGCAACGTGAAATCTCTGGAGAAAGTGTGAGCTGACCTAATCAAAGGTGCAAAGGAAAAGAATTTCAAAGTTAAAGGACCGGTTTGCATGTCTGCCAAGACTTTGAGAATCACTACAAGAAGTACTCCTTGTGGTGAAGGTTCCAAGACATGGCATCGCTTCCAGATGAGAATCCACAAGCCACTCATCGACTTGCACAGTCCTTCCAAGATTGTCTAACAGATTACTTCCATCAGTATAGAGCTGGGAGTTGAGGTTGAAGTCACCATTGCAGATGCTTAAGTCAAGTATTTTATAGATTGATTACACTTGTTAAAAAAAATAATTCAATTCCCTTTGTGATCTTTGAATTAAAAATTGCTCCGGTGATTTCTTTATAGCTTATACTCTAAAATCCATCAAAACAATTTTCCTAAGATATAAACATTGTCAAGTCACATTCCTCCTCAAAATCCAGCAAGACTAAAATGTTCAGCATGGAATACATGCTCTCTAGTTTCTTCATTCTAATTTTTAAATTCTATACTTCTAAAATTACTACAGTTCTTAAATTGTGATTTTCATTTTATACATCTCATCCTTGAGAATATGGTCTTAATGAGGGCCACATCCACATGTTCTTATATTTATAGGACCATGGCATAGCATAGAATATACTCAAAATAATTGATAGCTACATTATATGAAGGCTATTCTTCATCTTTACAATCTAAATAAAAATGAATGATTTTGGACATTTATCAGAATGTATACCCTTTTATTAAGAGATGCATGACTTGAAGAAGGCTAAGCATGAGGAGATATCAGATTTACTCACTTGCAATTGTTAAGAAGTGAGGTCAGATGCTGAAATTTAGGGGATTGATCAATCAGAGAAAAGTGCTTTTTTAGATACTTGGTTATGAAAGGAAAGGCACGTAGAGCCATGAAAGGGATTTTTTAATGCAATGGTAGTGAATCTTTGCAGGCTGAAGGGAAGAACCCTCAAAAATGAGAAAGTGCCCAGGAATGATGGAATAATATATGGATCACAGTTCTAGAGCAGATAGATTTCAGGGCTCAGAGCAAGAATAGTCTGCATACTGTTTCCTTTGTGGCAGGATAAACAAGAAAAGTACCGGTGCAGCTATTGGTGGGAATTCAGAAGTGAGTTCATAACAATCTCCAACTTTTTATGTGCTATTGAATGCAGTCTGCTATGGAGATGAGAGCACCTTGAGACAAAAGACATGAGGGTAAGGACAAGAGTTTGGAATGACCACTGATGGTACTGGGAGAGGGAGTTTATTCATAATATATAATTGAATGGCAAAACAGTTTTGAAAGCTCATATGAAAATGCATAATATAAAGTCTTGTTGGAGTAATCTAGTCATCTACATAGTTGTGTGGGAAATTTTTTTCCTTTTTTAAAAAAATAATTCTGTGCCTGGTGTTTTTGGAGCATTTGTTTCACTAGGACACTTTGTATTAATAGAAGGGTAGATGGTTTTGAACCATAAGATGTAGCGAAGGAGATGATATCAGGAGATTTATTTGGCAAAGGGGGTTAAAACATTTTAAATGACAACAGAAAATTGTCATTGTCTGAAAAAAATCATTGAGGTTTTGTCTGCTAAGGTGCAACAGCAGTTGTAGGCTGACAGTGGGAATGGTTGTAGAAGTTGAGTGAAAGTCATGTCATTCCTGTTGACACAGTCAACAAACTGAAAGGCGTAGACGTCTTAGAAGAGTCATCTACATGACTTTGGGCTCTCTCCAAATTATGGCTGCTATAGTTTGGACATTTGCCTCCCCACACCTCATGTTGAAATTTGATCACTAATGTTGGAGCTGTGGCCCAATGGGAGGTGTTAGGGTCACGGGGGTGGATCCCTCATGAATAGATCAATTCCTTCCTTGGAGGTGGCACGTAAGTTCTTGCTCTATTAGTTCCCATGAGAACTGGTTGTTAAAAAGAGCCTGACAACTGCCCCATCTTGCTCTCTCTCCTCTCTCTCTCTCTCTCTCTCTCTCTTGTTTCATCTCTCACCAGGCAATCTCTGCACACTACGCTTCCCCTTCTGCCATGAAGCAGCCTGTGGCCCTTGACAGATGCGAATGCCCAATTAAACTTTTCCAGACATCAGAATCATGAGCCAAATCAACCTTTTTTCTTTATAAATTGCCTAGCCTCAGGTATTAATTTATAGCAACACAAGCAGTCTAAGACAGTGGCGTTGAGGAAAATAGTAAGGTAGGTGTGAAACCTGTAAGGTGGCATCAACTGCAAAAGAAAATTTTCTTTTGATATTTATTTATATTTATTTTTAACTCTTACATTTTTTATTTTAAAATTGTGGGGTTCAATTCAGGGCTAGGTATACAAATATTCATTATTCAGGTACCCTTGTTGATGAGGTGTGCCTCCTCTTCCCCAGGCAGATGCCCACTACTTCCTATCCCACCTCCCTGCTTCCCAACCCCCCGCAGTTTTCCACTACTGTCAAACCTTTTCTTATAGTATTATGATAGTTGTTCAAGCTCCACTTATGAGTGAGAACATGTGATACTCAGTTCTTTGTTTCTGTGAAAGATCACTCAGTATTATAGACTAAGTTCATCCAGGTTGCTGCGAAGTTCAGATTTTGTTCTTTATGGCTGCGTAGTATTCCATTGTGTATATGTATCACATTTTTTTAATCCAGCTTTTTTTTGATGGGCAGCACAGTTGGCTCCATGTTCTTGCTATTATGAACAATGCTGTGATAAACATACATGTACAGGTATCTTTTTTATAGAGTGATTTGAGTTCTTCCAGGTATATTGCCGGTAGGGAGATTGCGGGTCATATGGAAGGTCAATTTTTAGAACTTTTAGGAATTGCCACATTGTTTCCACAGAGGCTTTACTAGTTTACACTCCCACTAACAGTGTGGAAATGTTTCTTTTTGCCACATCCTCTCCAGCATCTGTTATTTTTTGAGTTACTGATGATGGCCATCCTGACTAGAGATACGTGCTATCTAAGTGTAGTTTTAATTTGCATTTCTTTGATGACTAGTGAGGCTGAATATTTTTTCATGTCTCTGTTGGCTGCTTGTACGTCTTCTTTTGAGAACTGTCTATACATATCTTTTGTCCACTTTGTAATGGGGCTGCTTGTTTTTTTTTCTTTTCAGCACGTTTGAGTTCCTTGTAGATCCTAGATGTTAGGCCTTTGTCAGACATGGAGTTGGCAAATATTTTTTCCCAGTCTGTAGGCTGTTTCTCTGCTCTCTTGATGGTTTCCTTGGCTTTGCAGAAGCTTGTCAGTTTGATGAGATCCCACTTGTCCATCTTATCTCTTATGGCATGGGCAATTGCAATGTTGATCATTCAGTATCATGATCAGACTATTATATTTGGCAATCAATAGCATGGGTGCAAAAATATATACATTAAAACTTATTGTTGGAATGCTTTACATTTTCCATGGAACAGAAATAAAATAATCTGTTATGTAATTTCTGAAGACACTATTGTCTACAGAGTCCTGTTTATAAAAGGTTACAAAAGCAGAGTTCCTCTTCTTGCCGTTGCTTCAGTCAGTCAGTCATGACTTCAATCACTTCCATTTTCCCATACTGTTCAAAATAATCTCTTAGGTGATGTTCTCCAGTATCTTCTTTAATGCCACCAGCAAAGATCTTTTGAACAGTTAAGTGGGCACCTGAGCTTTGAGAATCATCTCTTCAGACAGCCTTCTTCATTTTCCACAACTCTTCCATCCACCTTGTGTGACCTGCATTCAAGCCTGCATTTATCTCCTCCACAGTAGCGTATGAGACAAACCCAAAGCCTTCAGAGTGTTTGGGGTTTGGATTAATCATTATTGCACAATTAAGTGAGCACTCCTCTTTACTCAGAATGGCTCTTCAGACTCTTTGATTGTCTAAGTCTCAACCTTCCAATGAAGAGTTTCCTCAGCTGTTAAAGCTCTTTAGGAAACACTGGCTTATAACATGATGGCAGTGGGAGAAGAGACCCTAAAGATACTTTCTCTGTGGCATCCACCAACAAAAAGCATGAAATCTTTTATTTACTAAAAAAATATAATATAACATTCAATACAACAGCATTGTAAATCCAGTATTGTTAGTCTCCCTGTACCTGAGGTTCTCTCAGCGGGGTAGGCCCATACCCATAAGCTCAGCATTTGGGAGGCAGAGGTGAGAGGATTGCTTGAGCCCACGAGTTCAAGACCAACCTGGGCAACTTGGCAAGACCTCATCTCTACTAAAAATCAAGAAAAATTAGCTGGACATGGTTGCCGGAGACCAGCTCCAGCAGGGTTCAGGGTACCCCAAAGGTGGAGACGGCATTGGCGATTGGGGGGAAGGGGGGAGAAGAAAGAGAGAGAGAGAGAAAGAAAGAGACTGGATTCCGGTCTATGAAGAAGTGATGTGTGTTATTGGGAATTACAAGGGTCTTTTATACACAAAGTCAGATGTGGGAGGGGCGTCCCCCACCCACCAGAAACCTTAATCCATGAAAACTTTATCAATGATTGCCTTTAAACCCTTTTCATATGATAATCTTAAAATCCCATGACAAAGGATAACCTAATCTATGACTGACTGACATATTCTATAAACCTTTTTCATCCTAAGCTGATTGATTTATGCCAAGTTAAACAATTCTATAGAAGCTTAAGTATTTACTTTACAAATGAAAGTGGCCCATCCCAGAATGTTTGGAATGTGGCCCAGTCCAAAGTTCACAGTGGGCTACCTGCAAGTAACCCAGCCACATTCTTTCAATAAAATGGCTGTCTTCTAAATCTGTATTCTACAACTTACACCTTCAATAAATCCTAAGATCATGACCCAGAAGCCTGTGACCAATACTAAGGTTCTTAGAGGTGACACGAGTTTGAATTATAAGTTGTGTGAAAGCCAAAACTGCAGTTTGTGGAAGAATGGGAGCAATGAGCTTCTAAAGTTAGCTTGTGTTTGTCCCGGTCTCGGAGTTTTTATGTTTTGAGCTCACAGGAGCTTAATCTGGTTAGTGCTGAGTAGAAAGGGGGAGAAAATGGGGTCAATAGCTCCCGAACGCATCCTAGTGGTCTCGGGGTCAACGGTCCTTCCTGATCCCTAACACTCAGTGGACTTCCATGGCCGGCTCCCAACACATGGTGGTGTGTGCCTGTAGTTCCAACTACTTGTAAGGTTGAGGTGAAAGGATTGCCTGAGCCTGGCAGGTCGAGGTTGCAGTGGTTGTGACCATGCCACTGTACTCCAGCCTGGGTGATAGAGACTCTGACTAAAAAACAAAAGAAGGAAAAAAAGAAACAGTAGGGAGAAAGTAGAGTCCAAGAAAGGATGAAAACAAAAATGGATGAATGGTGAGTCTATGAGTAGAGTAGAAAAAGAAAGAAAAGATTTGAAGGGTGACTCCATGGTATGTTATACTTGAGTTTCCACTTCTGTTCTGCCAGTCCCTAACTAATGAAACTTGCCCAAGCTCATTGATCAGATTTCTCAGCTATAAAGTAGATATAATACTGCAACTACTGTATATGGTAGTAGTGAGAATTAAATATCACACATTGTGTACTTAAAATAGTGTATGGTACCAAGTGCTTAAGACATGTTAGTATTTATTATTATCACTGCATTATTATTATTTATTATTTAACTCATCATCATTAAGAAGACAACTTATTGGAAAAAGGAAAATAGTTAATAATAAAGCCAAATATATGTGTGTGTGTGTGTGTGTGTGTGTGTGTGTGTGTGTACTTATACAAAAGTTCCCTTTAATCATGCAAATAACAAAGTCTTGACAGAGTGTCCCTTTCTGTTTATCACAAACTAAAAGCAACGTTTGAATAGGCTCAATTCTGACTGCAGGGCCACTTTTGTGTTACATACAAAAATCACCAGAACCAGAATCATCACCACAAGTTAGCTTGTCAGAGTTAGAATCCCTCTGCTCTGGGGAAGAAAGGGACAGATGATGTTTATAATATTGATTTTAAGAACAACTCATTCATCTCAAAGAGATCAAGCTCTCTGCTCCAGAAAATTTTAGGATTAGGATTTTTTTTTTTGTCCTCTTTCATTATTGTCTCTTTTATAAAATGAATAAATGTGTCTAGGAGGAAAATATGTCCAATTTTAATTTAAGTGTAAAGCATTTATTGTGATTTCAAATAGAATATATTTTCTAGAAAAAGTTTTGCAAATGTTCATGAAAGTTGGGTTTCTGATTTAGCTAAATAAAAAGAACCGGCTATTCTTATTTAACACTTTCAACAAAATTATAAATACGCATATTGCTGAAAAGCTAAGGTTATTATTTTTAATTCAACAGTAAGAAACCGATGAAATATTTGTATTCTCTGTATATCTGAGCTTGTACTGTTCTCGATGCCATGACACATAGTGTATCTAGAATGGGCCTGAATTGGCATGTTATACACCTAGGGCTGCATTCTTTGATTAGGAACATTGTGGGGGATTCTGCTTAATGTGGCAAGAAAAATTTTCTTTAATGATGAATGTATCTGCCAGATTTCAAAACATGCATATATATTTTTGGAATCTGTTGAGTAGGCTGTGTTCTTCTTATTCTTGGTACATTGGATGTATCTCCCACATTTAGCCTACAACTTACCTCCCTAATCAATTGTATGGTGTACCCAGACTGTCTT
Organism: Cephalopachus bancanus; assembly: GCA_027257055.1. Lineage (NCBI taxonomy): Eukaryota > Metazoa > Chordata > Mammalia > Primates > Tarsiidae > Cephalopachus > Cephalopachus bancanus. The sequence continues at coordinate 3,334,276 of JAPVLO010000068.1, forward strand.
TTTCCTAGTCATTGTTAGTGTGAAAAGGTTTTCTGAAAAGTGACAATAAGGAGTCTTTAAAACTTTAAGTTTTTACTAAGAAAACAGTTGTACCTTGGGTGATTTTTTGTTTGTTTGTAGAGATTAGTATTTTATTTTTCGGGTAAGGATATTATTTTCAAATATTTTTCTATATTTTGCACTTAAAATTTTGTGTACGGGCTTTTAAGTACTATTAAATTATTATTATTTTAAAATTATTATTACATTATTACATTTATATTTAAGTACGCCTTGTTTTTTTATTATAAAGATGTGAGGTACAATTCAGGGCTAGGTATACAAACGTTGATTATGCAGGTACCCTTGATGAGGTATGCCCTTCCCTCCCCTAGAAGTTTCCCTCAATTGCCAATCCAACACCTTCTCCCTTGACAATTTCCCACTACTACCAGTTCCTTTCTTATAGTATTATAATTATTCAAGGTCTGCTTATGAGTGAAAACATATGGTACTCTATTCTTTGTTTCTGCGAAAGATCACTGACTATGATCGACTACAAATCCATATGGCTGTGAAGTCCATATGTTTTTCCTTCTTTATGGCTACATAATACTCCATCGTGTATATGTACCACATTTTTTTAAATCCAGTCCAGCTTCAATGGGCAACATAGTTGGTTCCATGTTTTTGCTATTGTGACTAGAGATAGCAGAAGGCCTTATGGTATGAGCTCATAATCCCCACAATGTAATTCTCCTTCATTTACTTAACTAATGTAGTAGCACTTACTAAGCACCACCAGATATCAGCATTGTGGTAAAACCTGGGAATACAAATATGAAAAATTTTGTTGCTTTCAAGGAATTTACTATCTGGTTGACTTCCAGAATGAGGGAAGCAGAAATGCACATAGCAAATACTATATAAACTGATGAACATTCTTTGAGAATTCATGGCAGGTCTCCACCTACCTCCCACTCCTAAGGTTGTAAAAAAAAATGAAATTATTTGTAACATTAGAGCTAAATAATTTGTACCATTGCTTTTATAAATTACAAAAGGTATGCATGAATATACAACTACAAATAATTAAAAATAATATAAAAATTATGGGCTAATGGATGGAAGATCACATTTTGCCTTCTTTTTCTCTCCAAATTTCTTAGCCAAAGGCAAAACCTACTGACAGTTTACATATTATTTACAAGATTTATTTAAAAAGAATTAACATCCCAATGTGTGTCTTCTCATTCAGGAACATGGGAGTTTGTTGCATTTGGATCTTTTTCTGTCATGTTTTCTAATTTCTAGTTGCTAATGAATGGAAAAGTTATTTTTGATTTTTATATTTTCACCTTTCGCGACATCACCATCTGTTCTTATTTTTCCAATATTTCTAAATTGAGTGTGTATGTGTCCTAGAAAAATATAAATGTCATCTACACATAATTACATTATCTTTATTTTCAGTGTTTATTCCTTCTTTTTATGTTCTTGCCCTTATCGCACTTCTTGGATCCTGAGAACAGTATTGGGAGTAGCATTGATATTTTAGTTGAGATTTTTTTGGTTTCAGATAACATATATTTAACTTGATTAAGCTTAGGGTATAAGTAGAAATTATTACAAGATTTGCACAGCTGCAAAAGGAAAAGTCATTGCCGCTTAACCTGAAGGAAAATCTAAAATTGTCCAGTAACTGAATTGCAGCCAGGACTCATCTCAATAGCTAAATTTTTGATTTTTTCTCCATTTTGGCTTCATTTCCGAAAGCTATTGATATGCCCCCTATTGACAGAGATCACAGATACAAAGATTTTTATGCTTCATATCTCAAAACTTCTGCTACCAGTTGGAATTGAATCCCTTTCTTCAGCTTAAGTTTGGGGAAAAAATCTGGAAAAGAAAGAATGATGGTTGTTTGGCTTACCTCATATTTTTAGCCCTTAACAATGACCTAGGAGTTGGTAGCACCCTCTAATCATACCATATTGTTTTCTTGTTACAGGGAGAAGTTCCCCACAAAAGGGAGTTATCTTTCCAAGAAAAAATGAAGACTGCTAAGAAGACAAGCAAGAGATGTTCACTACAGTGGATGTTCTAATCTTACTGGTGCCTTTAATGGAATTGCATTAAATATAGGTTTATCTATAAAGTGTGATGTGTGATAATTGCTATGATTTTCTGGTGGATATACTTTACCAAGATAATGAATCGGTGTTAAATTTTATGTATGTACTGTGTTTTCAGCATTTGTCTAGATGGCCTGGTAGATTATATTTTAAGATCTAGTCATTTTATTTTCTTTTGTTTTATCTTATTTTATGAGGTCTTCTTTCACTTTTTAAAATTGTGTTAACTAACGCTGGTTTTATTTTATTTTATTACTATTTTTTATTGTTGTAAGAACACTTAACTTTAGATCTACCTTTTAACAAAATTTTAAGCGCACAATACAGTATTGTAGGCACTTGCATAACTGAAGCTTTATACCCACTGAGCAAACTCCATTTCTCCTCATATCAGTTCTTGGCAACCATCATTTTACTCCCTGTTTCTAGGAATTTGACTATTTTATTTTATTTTTACTTTTAATTTTTATTATAAAGATGTGGGGTACATTTCAGAGTTAGGTAAATAAACATTGATCATGCAGATACCCTTGTTGATGAGGTATGCCCCTCCCTTCCCTAGCAGTTTCCCTCAACTGCCAGCCCCCCCCCGACAGCTTCCCACTACTGCCAATTGCTTTCTTATAGCATTATAATTGTTCAAGGTTCATTTATGAGTGAGAACATATGGAACTCTGTTCTTTGTTTCTGTGATAAATCACTGAGTACGATCGACTCCAAATCCATCCAAGTTGCTGCAAAGTTCATATATTTTTCCTTCCTTATGGCTGCATAATATTCCATTATGTATATGTACCACATTTTTAAAATCCAGTCCAGCTTCTATGGGCAACATGGTTGGTTCCATGTTTTTGCTATTGTGAATAGAGCTGCAACAAATATACGTGTGCAAGTATATTTTTGGTAGAATGATTTGAGTTCCTCCGGGTATATTCCCAATAGGGGAATTGCTGGTCATATGAAAGGTCAATTTCTAGTTCTTTCAGGAATCGCCACACTGTCTTCCAAAGAGGTTGTACTAGTTTGCATTCCCACCAGCAGTGTAGAAGCGTTTCTTTTTCTCCACATCCTTGCCAGCGTCTGTTGCTGCTTGTTTTATTAATGATAGCCATTCTTACAGGGATTAGGTGGCATCTCAATGTGGTTTTTATTTTCATTTCTCTGATGATGAGTGAGGTTGAGCACTTTTTCATGTGTCTGTTGGCTGCCCGTATATCTTCTTTTGAGAAGTATCTATTCATGGGAATTTGACTGTTTTAGAAACCTCATGTAGGTTGAATCGTATCTTGACTATTGTGAATAGTGAATAAACATAAGCATGGATGGAAATATCTTTTTGAGATCCTGATCTCAGTTTTTTGGGATATATATCCAGATATCTATTTTTAGTTTTGGGGCAACTCCCATACTGTTTTCCATAGTGGCTGCATCATTTGACATTCTCATCAGTAGAATTCAGAATTCCCATTTCTTCAAGTCCAACATGTCTCATTTTTCTTCTTTTAAATAATAGTCATCCTAACAGGTATGAGATGTCTCGTATCATTTTAGTATTTAAAAAATTAAGAACAGACTCACTTTCCTTGTTTCAATTCTTGCTTCCTTTGTTTTTTTCTTTGCTTCTTTTTTCTTCCTCTTTCCTCCTTTATTTATTTATTTACTTTTTGATTATTTCCTCCATCACTCAAATCTTGACAAACTACAAGGTTTGAAAAAAATATCTCTCACAGGAAGTATTTGACAATTGTTGGGGTAAAATTTTGCCAATGATCCCAAGCAAAAGGTATGAATAAATGGAGCAATCTCTAACTGTCCTAAGTGTAAGTTTAGTAGCAGAAATGAGGAAAACTGCAACCTAACCAGACCACACAGACACACAGACCTCTGTTCTTCTCATTCTATGCAGCTCCAATCCTAGTGATTAGTGGGTAGCTGAGCATTTTTTCATATGTTTGTTAGCTGCTTGTATATCTCCCTTGGGAAATGTCTGTTCATGTCCTTGGGCTACTTTTTAATGTAGCTTTTAAAAGTAATTTTAAAATTACTTTTAATTTTTTTTTAAAAAATAAAGTAATTATTTTTTTCCTGTCAATTTGAATTACTTGTAGATGCTGAATATTAGGCCTTCATCCAATGCATTGCTTGCAAATATTGTTTTTTTCCCCATTTTGTGGGTTATCTCTTTGCATTTTTGCTGGTTTCTTTTGCAATGCAAAAATATTTTAGCTCGATAAAGTCCCACTTGTCAATTTTACTTTTTGATACATTGTTCTCTTGAGAACTTGCCCATGAATCATTGCCTACTCCTATGTCCAGGAGGATGCTCCCCAAGTTTCTCCTAAGATTCTTATAGTTTGAAATTTTACATTTAAGTCCTGGATGCATTTTCAGTTAATTTTTGTATATAGTGATAAGTTGGGGTCCAGTTTGATTCTTCTGCATGTGGTTAGCAAGTTTTCCCAGCCCTATTTATTAAATACGGTTTCCTTTCCCCAGTGTTTATTGTTGTTAGCTTTTTCAAAGATTGTTGGTTTAAAGTCTGTGGTTTCATTTTTGGATTCTCTGTTCTGCTTCATTGGTCTATGTGCAAATCAAAACTACAATGAGATATCACCTAACACTAATCAGGATGGCTATCATTAAAAAGTCAAAAAGCAACAGGAACTGGCAAGGTTGCAGAGAAAAAGGAACACTTCTGCATTGTTGGTGGGAATGTAAGCTAATTCAACCTTTGTGGAAAGCAGTGTGGTGATTTCTCAAAGAACTAAAAATTGAGCTACCATATAATCCAGCAATCTCACTTCTTGGAATATACCCAGAGGAACATAAATCACTTTACCAAAAAGGCACTTACACATGCATGCTTATTACAACAATATTCACAATAACAAAAACATGGAACCAATCCAGATGCCCATCAAAAGTAGACTGAATAAAGAAAATGTGATACATATACACAATGGAATACCATGCACCCATAAAGAAGAACAAAACCATATCCTTTGCAGCAAGATGGATGCAGCTAGAGATCATCATACTGAATGAAATATCCCAGAAGTAAAAAACTGAATACTACATGTGCTCACTCAAATGCGAGCCCTAAACTATGAAAGCAACAAATACTGGGTACTACTAAAAGAAGAAGGGAGGAAGAGAGGTTAGGGGCACACAACTACCCATTGGGTACTGTGTTCACTACCATGAAGAAAGAGGGCTCCTAAAAACCCACACCTCACCTGCATGCAGTTTACTTATGCAGCAAATCCTCACATGTACCACATACATCTAAAATATAAATAAATAGTTACTGTGCTGAAAGTGAAAAACAGAAGGTTGTATGGATACTCAAAACTATAATTTCTATTTTTTTGTTTTATAAAAAAACTTTATCAAACATTCAAACAACAGATGACTGTATTATTTACATCTTTCTAGAGCATTGTAAAAGTAGAAGCCTATCAAATTGCATAATGCAAAACTAATATAACCTTGATATCACAACAGAAAAAAATAGAGTGTAAACAATATCTATGCACACAAAAAATTAAATAATATAAAGATTGCTAGAATTAGTCAACTATCAAATAGAATAATGCATCATGATCAAGTAATGTTCATTAATGTCAGGATAGTTCAACACTGGGAGCTCTAATTCATATTAACAGATTTTTAAAAAAATATAATTTCTATTAAAAGTATATTGCTTTTGCACCCCATGATTAAGTCAAAAATTATAAGCCGGGGACTGTCTGTCCATTAATATTCATAGCAGTATTATTTATCATAGCCCAGATGTATAAAAAACCCAAATGTGTATCATCTGATTAATGAATAAAAAATGTGGTATATCATTTCAATGCATCATACAATCATTCCTTTCTATACAGTAAAAATATACAATGGAATATTATTTAATCTTTAAAAGGAAGGAAGGACTGACACACGAGTGGACCTTGAAAATATTATGCTAAGTGAAAGACGTTTGTTACAAAAGACCACATTTTCTATGATTTAATAGATATAAAAATGTTCAGAATAGACAAATTCATGCAGCCAAAAAGAAAATTAGTAGTTATCAGAGGCTGAGATAAAGGGTATAGAAAGTGACTATATAACTGGTAGAATTTGCTTTTGTTTTTGATACTCAGTTATACTTTATTGCCATTAGTGTCCCATAATTGTGTCAGATGTCATATTCCCCATTCACCTGTCTATATCTGCAAAAAAAGGAGTCTCATGTGTAGTTTTATATATAATTATCTATCTATTTATCTATCTATATCTGAATTCACTATTCTGTGAAATAGAGTTTGAGGCCGGGTTCGGTGCCTCAGCCTATAATCCCAGCACCTTGGGAGACTGAGGCAGTGGATTGCCTTAGCTCACGGATTTGAGACGAGTCTGGGCAACTTGAAGAGACCTTGTCTCTACAATAAATCAAATATTAGCTGGGCGTGGTAGCATGTGTCTGTAGCTTCGGCTACTTGGAAGACTGAAGTGGAACAATCGCTGGAGCCCAGCAGGTCGATGCTAGGGTTGCCATGAGTGTGCCACTGCACTCCATCCTGGGCGACACACTGAGACTCCAACTAAAAAAAAAAAAAAAAAAAAAGAAAGAAATAGAATTTGAATGTATGTTCATCCTTTACTGACATGTAATTTACGGTCACAGGGGATGATGACAGGAAGATGTGACAATAAGGAGAGGTTCGAAAGTTGAATGCATGTGACTTCCAAGAACATCACTATCCAAGTGGCGTGGCTTTCAAGAAACTATGACTTGCAAGCAAATAAGGTGAAAGGCTGAATCCAAAGTGTCTGTGTGTCTACTTAAGGGGATGGCCATGACAGAATTGCCTACAAGGGATGACACAGCTGGTCTCTTGCTGGCTTTCCAGATTTGACTGGTGACTTGTTCTGCCCCAACATCATCTGACTGCCTGCATTTCAGCCTCAGTGCCTAGGGCTGACTAGGAAGTTAGCTGCCACCAGTTAAGCATAAGGTTCATTCTTGAGGGCTATCTCTGGACTCCAAGGTTTATTTCCCAGGGGTCTTTGTAGGTGACAGTGCCCATTTTTTGTTTGTATTGCTTTGCAGCTGTTTGTTCTTGAGTCATGTCTATATTTTCTGGTGTGTGTCATTTATGGATTAAATTTTTTGTTTGCTTCCTCTAGAAAGGTGAATCTAAAACTTGTATGTATCAAAGCACCTGGGAGTTTGGTACAGATTCAGTTTCCCAGGGTTGAAAAGGTCTGGGAGGGACCTGGTGCATTATTGTGTCTCATTTTGTGAAACCACTCTACTGACCCCATAATCTAGGCAAATAATGAATAAAAAATATAGAATATTTTCAAATAAATTTGGAAAAAATAGCATCAATTATCTAAAGAATAATGGAGAGAAATCCTGCAACTGAAGTATTTAATAATAATTAAGTACCCATTATAGACTGAAATATTTATAGAAGTCACATTAAATTAATTTTGTATTATAAAATGATAAAGTTGTAGAGAGTTTCTCTTTATTATGAAGGGAACACTGATTTGGTAAGGGCAATCCATCTATTAGATAAACTTTCTAGGGAAACAATTTCTGTCACCAGATTATGGCTATTCCATCAAGCACTCAGTGATACTATTATTAGTGTTTTCTTCTTATTTGTTTATCTGCTGGGCTACTACAGGGTTTTATGATTGCTTTAGTTTTCACATCTGTTTTTTCTTGATAAATATTTCTTATGCTAATTGATCATTCATATTTCTGCTGTTTTTAGATTCTTTTTTTGAAAATCAAAATAATCCTTTTTAAAAAATTAAATGAGATACCAAAAATACAAATAGACAATTCAATGAAATCAAGAAAACAATTTACATTATAAAAGCAATTCAAGAAAGATAGAAATTATAAACGAGAGTAAAACAGAAATCTTGCAACTGAAGAATCCAATAAATGGAGTAAAAAATATAATAGAGAGCTTCAACAGCAGACTTGCTTGAGTAGAAGTTTTGTTCACATTTTTCTAGTTCCTTGAGGTATGACATTAGGTTGTCAAAATGTAATGTTTCAATCTTATTAATGTAGGACCTAAATGTTATAAATTATCTTCTGAGCACAGCTTTGGCTACCTCCCAGAGGTTTTGATAACTTATTTCATTGTTGTTATTCATTTTGAGGAATTTTTAAATTTCCATCTTAATTTCATTATTGACCCAAGGATCATTCAAGAGCAGATTGATTAACTTCCATGTTTTTCTTTGGTTTTGTGAGTTCTTGTAGTTAATTTCTAGTTTTATTTCATTGTGTTCTGAGAAGGTGCTTGATATGATTTTGATTTTTAAAAAATTTATTGAGACTCGATTTGTGGCCTATCATATGGTCTATATTGGAGAATGTTCCATGTGCTGATGAAATAAATGCATATTCTGTACTTTGGGGGTGGAATGTTCTGTAGATGTTAGTTCCATTATCTCTAATGTCTGGTTTAACTCCAATGCTTCTTTGACTTTCCGCCTTGATGATCTGTCTATTGTTGTCAGTGGAGTGTTGAAGTCTTCCACTAATATTGTATTGCTGTCTCTCTCTCCCTCTTTTTTTTTTTTTAAGTCTAGTAGAATTCATTTTATAAAGCTGAGAATCTGGTGTTAGGTGTATATATATTTAAAATTGTTACATCTTGTTGGATTGATTGTTTTATTATATAATAACTCTCTTTGTCATCTCTGTCCTTTTTTTTTTGCTGTTGTTAATTTAAATCTTTTCTTAGTCTGATATGAGAATGGCTATTCCTCCTCATTCTTGATTTCCATTTGTCTGGAATATTTTCCCCCATCCTTTTGTTTCTGTTTTTATCATCACTAATTCCTCTCTGAGTCATGTCTTATTTTTTCTTGATCCTTTATTTTTCCTTGATCCTTGAATTGAATGTCTAATTAATATTTAAATCTTTTTTGTTTTCTAAAGTATGTGTTTGGGATTATGCAAATTACTCTTAGTACCACTTTAGTCCTATTCAGCAGGATTTGATATGTAGTGTTTTACTATAAAATCTCTCATTTAAAAATGGATATTCTTTGTAATGCTGCTGTTATTTTGAAGTGTGCTTTACATGCTTAAGAAGATGAATTTATTTTAGATACTCTTTGCTTTTAATTTCCAACAAATCGTATGCTGGCAAGATGCTTGAAGCAAGGATGAATTTAGTTTAAATAATCTTTCTTCAGTCTTTTGCCACTATATTTGACATGATACTTTGTTTTGTCTCCTCCATTCTCTTTGTGTTTCTCTTCTGAAACTACTATTTTATAGCTAGCTGTCCAAAAAAGAGTAAAAAAACACAAGATAAACAAAAAGTAGACTCAATTTGGACAGCTAGCTATAAAATTTCTTATTTTGTTTCAGATGTTGCATATAACTCAGGATTAGGTACATAGGTGGTTATTGTACATGTGAAGTTTGGGTCTCCCATTGGTCCTCACTTCACCTGGTTTAGGATCAGGTACCCTTATTGATGTCGTGTGTTCCCTCCCCTTGGCAGTCTCCTGCTACTGCCAATCCCTTTCTTGTAGTAGTATGATAATTGTTCAGGGTCCACTTATGAGTGAGAACATGTGGTACCCAGTTCTTTGTTTCTGTGGTAGAACATTGAATATGATAGACTTTAAATCCATTCAAGTTGCTGAAAAGTCTAGAATTTTGTCTTTCTTTATGGCTGCATAATATTCTATCATGTATATGTACCACATTTTAAAAAATCCAGCCAACTTTCGATAGGCAGCACTGTTGGTTCAATGTTTTTGCTGAGGTGAGTAGTATTGCAATAAACATGCATGTACAGGTATCTTTTTTGCAGAATGATTTGAGTTCCTCTGGGTATATTCCCAGAATGGGGATTGGGGTCATATGGAAAGTTGATTTTGAGAACTTTTAAAAATCACCACACAGTTTTCCACAGAGGTTGTACTAATTTACACTCCCACCAATAGTGCAGAAGTGTTTCCTTTTCTCTGCATCCTCTCCGGCATCTGTTATTTTTGATGGCCATCCTGACTGGAGTTATGTGAGATCACAGTGTGGTTTTGATTTATATATCTTTGACGATTAGTGAGGTTGAGTATTTTTTTCATGTATCTATTGGCTGCTTTTATGTCTTCTTTTGAGAAGTGTCTATTCATATCTTTTGCCAACTTTTTAATAGCGCTTTCTTTTTTTTTTCTTTCAGTACATGTGAGTTCCTTGTAGTTCCTGGATGTTAGGCCTTTGTCAGATGTATAGTTGGCAAATATTTTTTCCCATTCTGTGGGCTGTGTCCTCACTCTCTTGATGGTTTCTTTTGCTTTGCAGAAGTGTCGTAGATTGAGTTTAACCAGCCTTCTATTATAGTTGTATGATATACATCCAAAGGGCATCAGCCTAGATCTTAGTATGACTCTCAATATGTCATGGGAGTAAGCAGAAAGTGCACTATTATAATTTTACCCTACTTCTATTGTCAGAAGAAGGGGCTCAGATCTTTATAGCTCTTCTCCCCCTAGAGTTTATATTAAAGCAGGGACTTTATTGTCTTTTTACTTTTCACCTCTAAGGCCTGCCCATAAAACCAGTGTCTTACATCCTTTTGGCCTAGCATCCTCACCTTGCTAAGTGATAGATTTCCTTTACCTTGAGATACTTGATCATCAATTCCAAAGCATTAACTGTTTTCTGATCAAAGCACTTCTTATTTGTAAACTGACAGGGTGCTTGTTCTCCTTTTTTTCATCTCTTAATATCAGGGAACACCAAGTAGAATATTTAAGACATTTCCTATGCAACCTCATGGCACTAAAAATTATAATTTGGATTTTATATATACTTCTGTTTGGTTCATATTCTTAAAAAAATTTTAGACCTGTATTTTTTCAGACATAAATTGCAAGTTATTTTTTGTAGGGAGTATGCCTTTGCTTCTTTGGTACTACTTATATCTTCAGTATAATGTTTTGTATACAGTAGCACTCGTTTTGTATTTTTGACTGAACGAGTTTTAAATTCCAGTTTAGTAAATATTTTTCAGTTGCACTTAATTGCCTCTAAGTTACACAAAGAATGACTAAGAATTGCCTGTCAAGTCGGACATAGTGATGATTAAATGATATTGATAATTTTTTCCTAGCCCTAAATATTACAGAAAAAGCTAGATCATATTGCATGATGATTAATTGCTTCTGCTAAGGGTGGGTATGTTGTGGATGTGTGTGTGTAAAAGAGAAAGGTTTCAAAAGCAGACAAAGGCTAGTGAGGTACAAGTAGGGAGAACTTTTGAAATAACTATTTTTAAATAATATATGCTGCTTAAAATAATTAAATAATATTTAAAACGAGGCATCCAGGTTTTGAGGGCACTTATAGCAAGATAATAAAAGCTGAAATAAGGTCTTCAACGTCATGAGCAGTTAAAGGAGAGAATAGTAGATAGCACATTTGAAACTTATTTCAAGTAATAATATGAAATAAAAGGGAACATAAGACCCTGTTAAACAAAGCAAAATCCTTGAATCATATCAAATTCAATTTTTTCAAAACTTACATAGAATATTCCTAGATCTCACATCCTATGAGCACTCTGTTGAGAACACAAAGAAGTGGTTGTTGAAAAAAATGCCTTTCACTTGGATAATCCTATTTTCCCCAAGTTCTCCTCTAAATTTCATGGCCCAAAATAATCATTAGTAGCATCTCATTTACTACTAAAATGTCACTAGAATGGACCAATATAAATTATATTGGACAATATGCCTTTCAGCAAAAGAGGAAGGTAAGCAGAAATAATAGAAAAAAATTTTCCCACCATGAACACCAGTATATGTTTTTTGCTGATTTGGAGCAAGACTGAATATTCTACTGAGCAAGAACAGTCTGTACCAAACTAAAGAGCAAGCCAAAGAGGAAAGCAGTGGGAGGAAAAACTATGTTTGCTGGAATATGTCCTTCAGTGAGAGTCCTTGGTGAAGGTCTCAGTTCCTGACTCATCAGCTTATTCCCTTAAAAGCTTGAAGTCAATGATTCTTTCTGTGGCAGGCAAAATCTGTCTACGGTGGAGGTCAGTGCAAATGGAAGCATATGAGGACATGTACTCCCACGCCTTATTTTTTTATGCTGGCTGAACATCTGTTTTTGTCCTAGAATCGGGAGAGCTAATATCACAGGAAGTAAAGGCTATTTCCTAGACTGGTGTGTTGCCCAATACCACATCCTGAAGTGTTGAGCAGAAAAAGAACAGCTGGGAAGGTATCAGGGCCAGCTGCTAGAAACCTATTTCTATAGTTTTTATGATCCAGAGTAGGAAATTGGGGATGTAAGTGCTGCATAGAGACTTACTCAATATGAGGACCACATTTAAAAAATATTTCTGTAATTTAATACTTGGTCCATTGCTCTGCACATGGGAGGTGCTCAATAACTGTTACTGAATATGAATTGATGGCTTTATTTCCATCAACTTGACAGTTCACTACCTAGAACAGCTATGTGATCCTGAAATCATGGGAGATTGTGTTGCATACTCTTTTCTTATTAGTTGCACAAGCTCTAGGGACTCTATTTAGCTATTTTCATCTTAAGAAATATCGGTATGTTCTGTCACCTCGTAACCTTCAAATTAAATTTTAAATCTATAAAAATATTTTTCTTTAACATTTTTCTCATTTTAAAATAATCTTTCCTGTAGACTTATGTTACAGGTCTATTGAAAGCCTAAGCAAATCATCTTCACTGATTACTTTCTATTTATATGCCTAGTTATTTCAGAAGAATCCACATAACTCAAGCATGATTTTTTTTCTCCTTGCAGATAAACTTTGCCTTATTTCACTTACTATGCTTGTTTCATTGGCCCATCCATTAATATAACCTTCAGACATTTGGCAAGTAAAAATTTGATACTCATTAATCTTTATTTATCAGTTTAACCTTTATGATCTTTTATTTGGACTTGATTAATATTTAGCAATCTCATAATTTTATTGCATGTTGGAAGTGGAATAATAAGTTTTACCTCTTAGCCAAGGGTTCCAGATGTTTTTCTCAATAAATACCAATCTCCAACATTCTAACCCTTTCATATTCCACTTTATTTTTTTCCTAATGGTACACACCAGTGTCTAAATACTAAATAGGTATTTTTGTTTGTTGTCTGTCTTTCCTCATGGGCATGTAATGACCATGTAGGCAAGAACATAAAACTACTTTATCCACTGATTGTTATATATTATATTTTAGAATCTAGAACAGTGATTGATGCAGACATTTTTTTGGAGTAAATAAATCCATTTAGTCTTTTTGTTACTTTTATTAATTCCTAAACATATCTTCTATATGATGATTATTGAATGTCTCCTGTTAGCCTGTTAATGTGTTGATTTTTAAAAATTAGTTTATATATATATTTGTGCTTCTTCTAACTAGTTTATTTCTCTTCAATATTTCATAACTTTTTAAAATACATTTTGTCATTAAAAGAAATTTAAAAGGGACTTGAAACAGGGAAAATAAATCAATATTTTCTCTGTGCCTATGCAGATAAAGCTTTTAATAAGATTCAGTAAAGCTATGTGCCAAAAAGTGCTGCCTGTTTCAGAAAGGAGCTGGTATGACTCCTTGAGTTGAGTGACATAGAAGAGTAAAATGGAGAATGAACTACCTGGAAGATCATCTACAACTCAAGCTGTAGAATCACCACTGGACTTATCAATACAACTGAGAGGCTTTCTCTTGAAGAACTACCATTCTTTTTTTACAGTTATAATTTGTCTGGTTCATAACATGTTTTTCTGTCACTGTTAATAGTTTAATACTGGTTGTTTTCATCTTAAATATGTCACATAAAATGAATTCACAGTTTTTACATTAATGTTTATAAAATAGGGTGGACATCGCAAAAATAATTTTTATAACTGCTCACGAATGTTACAGAATTCTGACTTTTAAAAACTAGGTCACTTTAAATGGCAGCATTCAAAGTTGTGAAGATTGCTCCTTGACTTAATCCATTCAGAATCCTTTACATTTAAGTCACTAGGATCTAATCAAATTGGCTTCCTTGTAAATAACTTAAGAATTAGCCACTTAAGATTCAGCAGGATTACACTAAACCCTTGATAAGGATTTATACTCCCAAAGCACAGCAAAGACAAATAGTTAGAGTCAGGCAAATTTACATGCATACCCAGAGGTAACTGATCTTCAGGGATGCAAGCATGGGAAATAGAGTATTCCTATTTGTTTCTTTGCCAATTTCTCACTATGTCTCTGCATTCAAGCCAGAATTGCATTGCTAAAGATTCCACTGTGGCAAGTGAAAAGATGAATGGAATTTAGTTCTCTTTTGTGAACTCTAAGAGGAAAGAGAAAGGACACAGTAAAGCTTTTATTGATCCAACTTCAAATCCAGTGTGTCTAACTAGGAAATTGTTCATTCAGATGAAAGCCAAAAAGCATCTCAGCCTTAATGTGACTGAGACACCAAAATCAATTCTGAACACAACAGCTCTGTTTAGTAAATGTTCAAAGGAGAAAAAAAAAGACCTACACAAATTAATAAATGATATTAAGAATAACAAATACATAGCCTATGCCTCATATCACTTTTATGATATGCTAAAAATCAAATACATGTGATTTTGCTGGTAAAATAAAAATGGCTATTTTCTTCGCCCAATGAAAATAAAATACTATCTTACTAAATTAACATTGGTTCTCCTACAATAATTATTTTTAATAATGCAATTAACTTATGCCTGTGACTTAACCTTTCTTTTCAAGGACAGGCTGAATTTACTTTTTGTATTAATCATATTTAATCTTACTTCTATGAATTAAACTATTCTTTTGCATATTTAAGAATAACTATTCATCATTGTTTGGGTTTTTATTAACCAATAATTTGCTTACTGCTAACTTAAAAAAGATAATACAATATCTAAATGGTTTTCTGTGACTCATTCTAAGAAAAAGGGATTTTTAAATGATTGATTGCATAATGTTATGAATAAAACATGCCAATAAATATATATTTCTTAATAGATTCCTTGACAATATATCAGACTTTGTTAATAATTGTCTAAGTTCAATTATTAAAAATGTGCTGGCTCAATATCTTAAAGTGTTAACACCAGAGACGTCACTTTAAAGCGAGGAACAAGAAAAGGGGTGCTCATGATCGCCACTACTACTTTTTTTTTTGAATCGGAGTCTCAGTCTATCACCCAGACTGGAGTGCAGTGGCATTATCATGGCTTATTGCAGCCTTAACCTTCTGGGCTCAGGCGATCCTTCCACTTCAACTTCCCGAGTACCTGGGACTACAGGTGCTCGCCACTATACACATCTAATTTTTTGATTTATTGAGAGATTGAGGTCTCTCCATGTTGCCTAGGCTGGTCTCGAACCCCTACCCTCAAATAATCTTCCTACCCTGGCCTGGGATTGCAGGTGTAAGTCACTGTGACCCATCCCTACTACTATTAACACTGGGTCCGATGTACTAGTCAATACAATCAGATAAGCAAAAGCAATAAGAAGGATAAATATTGGAAAGAAATAAGTAAAATTAACCCTGTCAAATTAATAGCATTGTGTAGACCTTATTTGAATTCTGATTCAAACACAAAAACTGTAAAAAATTATTTTCATAGTTAGGTGTTTGGAAATGTGAACACTGACTGGATTTGGGCTAATAGCACTAAATTACCATTATATGCAAGCATGATAATGGCTTTGTAGTTACTTTTTTAAAAAGTTCCTGTCTTTAAGAGATATGCAATAAAATATGCATAGATAAATAATATGATGGAATACATGAATGGGGGTATAGAATCTATATTATCCATAACTATACCATAGTTAAAAAAGATTGGCCAAGAGTGGATAACAGTTGAATCTGGCTGGTGTGTACCTGGAACTCATTATACTATTCTTCTCATTTTTGTATGTGTCTGAAACTTTCCATAATAAAAACATAGAACAAGATTTAAACAAAAGACAAAAAAGAAAAGAAAATGTTATCATATATTATATTGTATATATATTTCTTTGTTATTCATGTTTTGGTAGATAAGATCTTGATTTGGTAATTGTCAATCAATATAAGCCTTTGGAAATATTTCTATTTAATAATCATTTCCTCATACTGAGAATTTCATCTTACCTGATTTTCTTTTTTTTTTTCTGATTTCTGTTTTTGTAGTAACACACTATGTATTCTCTAATACTCTTTATTCAGTCTCTTCTAGGTAATAGGGTAATCATAGAGAATCATAATCTTTTTCTGTGTTAGCAATCTAATATGTACAGTATTGAAGGTTTCAGAATAAGGTAACCAATATAGCTTAAATATTTGTCAAATGGTGAGTTTAGTTATATTGGAGGAAATCTGTTTGCAGATGCAGTTTTATTGTTGGTTTCAATGAATAAAGACTTATAGACAAGTTTCTTGAACACTATAAAAAATAATAATAATGGATCAAAATGGAATACAGGCTTATATTTATGCCATGTTCATTTGCTTATTTGGCACAAGGTATAAAAGAAAAAAAATTATCTTACCAGTTACTTAATCTAATTCTGTCTCTAAAATCAATATAATTAAACTGCATCTGGACTACTCTGAAATGTACATCCCGTGATCAATATCAGAGTTGAAATGATTGATTTGATTGTTATTACTTTGTTGAAGATTCTATGGCCAGATACAACTGTATTTTGAATCATTACAGAATGAGATTTTGTATTAATCTGTTAGGAAGTACTGTATTGGAGTACACATATAAATTCATTTTTAAAGTCATACTGTCATTTTTATTTCAAAATAAGTAAGTGCTATTTTGTTTTTCCGTTTTCTATTCTATGCTCTATTTATGAGTTCCTATATGACTTCCATGAACCATATTATTTATAAAATTTTCTAGTTTTGCTCTTGCTTCTACTTGTTTTGACATTTAATCAAAGTGAACATTCACAAGACACTTCTTGATGTGTAATAAATGCTTCGTAATTAGCAATTTAAAAAAAAGAAAAAAAGGCACTCGGTCTCTCAACTTTGAATGCTGCACATGCCTCTAGCTGGCTCCTCAGCTCTCTACCACACCCCGTCTCCCTCTACACACTCTTTTTGGTTGTTACTTCTCAGTTCAGATGCCATCTTACCCAGGAAATGTCAAGGCTCTATACTAGAGCTTGGACCAGATACTCTGATAACAGAATATTTACATGTATCAGATCCACTCGTGTTTCTATATCATCCATCAACTCTTCAAAGACAGTGGACCAGTTTAGTACCTCAGTGTTTACAACAAGACCTAGCTGTAACACATTTTTTTCTTTTGAGTCAGAGTCTCACTCTCACTCTGTTGCCCAGGCTGGAGTACAGTGGCACGCTCACGACCACCACAGCCTTGACCTGATGGGCTCAGGCAGTCCTTCTACCTCAGCCTTCCAAGTAGCTGGAACCACAGGTGTGAGCCATCACAGCCAGCTAATTGTTTTATGTATTGTAGAGAAGAGATCTTTCCAAGTTGCCCAGGTTGGTCTTGAACCCCTGGGGTCAGGCAATCTTCTCTCCTCAGTCTCCCAAAGTGCTGGAATTACAGGTGTGAGCCACTGTGCTCGACTGCTGTAACAGATTCTAAGGAACTGTTTTATTTATTTATTTTTGCGCTTGGTTTTAACATTTTTATTATAAAATGAAATACAAATACATAGAACCATACAAAATAAATATATAAGTTTAATGAATTGAGTTGGACACACTTGTAATTTTCACCTAGGTTACAAAATTAGAATGATGCCAGCCTCCAGAAGTTTTCTTTTGTTCCATCACAAGCCCCCCTCTCTCTCCCAAACTAACAATTACAGTGATCACTTGTTTGCTTTTATTCATAAATGAAAGTACATACCTGTTTATCTTTAGAATCTATAGTTTACCTGTTGCCACATATCTGTTTAGCTTTCGACTCTATAGTTTACTCTTGCTCATTTTAATTTGATATGTCTCTTTTAATCTACAGGTTCCCTTTTCATTTATTTATTTGTCTTCAGATTATTTATTCAAGAACTTCGGCTGTTTGGCCTACAGTGTTTCCCATATTCCAGATTGTGCTGATTTTAAATTTATAATAGAGTGCAACAAATCATATTGTCTATGTCCCTTAGATTAGTGTCTGGACCTAGAAGCTTGATTAGACTCGGGTTTGGTGTTTTGGGCAAGTTTACAGTTTATGGTGTGTTTGTTCATCAGGAGACACACAATTTCTGGCTTTTATATATTTTCATGTTCATGATCATTGATGCTCAATGGATAGATTTGTTGATTTATTATAGGCTGGAAAATGTTGATATTATACTTCTTATTTAATTATCAGTTGAAACACTTAAACACACATCTGCTTATCTGTGTGTTACTCACTGATACAATTCACATAAAAAGGCAAGATAAATGCTCTATTTTTTCTTTAACAGTTTTCTAGATAGTGAATTTACTTTTTATCCTCTAAAATTGACAAATGAGATTTTAAAATGGCTTTAGCAGTTCTACAACCAACTGTATATTTATTGTTTACCACCAGTCTTTATGTCATGACTCAGCTGGTTTTTAGTTGTCTGAAGTTCACTCTCTAATAAGTAGATATCTCGAAGGATCACATGTGCACAATATTTCCTGAAGTCTTACATATTGATAACAAATTTTCTATGCCCTAATTAGTGAAACTTAGTTTTTCAAGATGTAAATTCTAGGCTTACATTTTCTTTCCTTTGCTATACTGATAGTTTATTGTGCTTTCTCCCATTCAAAAGTTTTTTTGTTAAAAATTCTAATGGCTAGTTTATTTTTATAAATTGCTTGATATTTTCCTTTGGTAGTCAAATAATTTTTTCCTGTTTTCTTTAAAAGTCAGTGATTTATTAATATATATATGAATCTTTGAGATCAGCAAAGGCATATAGAATGGTATAATGGACATAGGAGACTCAGAAGGGGGAAAGTGAGAAGGGTGGAGGGGTGAAATATCACCCAATGGGCATAGTGTGCACAGGTGGGGGTGGTGGGTACACTTAAAGCCCAGGCTTCTTTTCCTGGTGAGAATTGACATATTAACACTTTTGAGTCTTATAGTCCATAAACATGGTATATCACTCCATTTATCTAGGTCATCTTGATTGCTTTCATCAGTGTCTTATAGTTGTACCATATAGAATTTACACATATTTTGTTAACTTTATATCTAAATATTTCATAATATATGGTGCTATTGTACTTACTACTAGTTAAATAATTTAATTTTTATGTTTTTGCTATTGTGAGTAGAGCTGCAACAAACATATGTGTGCAGGTATCTTTTTTGTAGAATAATTTGAGTTCCTCCAGGTATATTCCCAATAGGGGAATTGCTGGGTCATATGGAAGGTCAGTATCTAGTTCTTTCAGAAATCGCCACACTGCCTTCCAAAGAGGTTGTACTAGCTTGCATTCCTACCAGCAGTGTAGAAGCGTTGCCTTTTCTCCACATCCTTGCCAGCATCTGTTGTTGCTTGTTTTATTAATGATGGCCTTTCTTACAGGGGTTAGGTGGTATCTCAGTGTGTGTGTGTTTTTTTTTTGAGATGGAGTCTCACTCTGTCGCCCAGACTGGAGTGCAGTGGCCGCTCCCGGCCACCACAGCCTCGGCCTGCTGGGCTCCAGGGATCCTTCTAAGTAGCTGGAACTACAGGCGCGCAATACCACACCCAGCTAATTTTTGATTTATTGTTGAGATGAGGTCTCGCCAAGTTGTCCAGGCGGGTCTCAAACCTGCGGGCTCAGGCAATCCACTCACCTCAGCCTCCCAAAGCGCGGGATTACATCAGTGTGGTTTTGATTTGTACTTCTCTGATGATGAGTGAGATTGAACACTTTTTTCATGTGTCTATTGGCTGCTCATATATCTTCTTTTGAGAAGTGTCTATTTCCATCAAAGCTGGACTGCTTAAAAAAAATGGTACATATACATGATGGAATATTATGCAGCCATAAAAAAGGAAAAACATATGGACTCTGCAGCAACCTGGATGGATTTGGAGTCGATCATACTCAGTGATTTATCACAGAAACAAATAACAGAATTCCACATGCTCTCACTCATAAGAGAACCTTGAACAATTATAATGCTATAAGAAAGCGATTGGTAGTAGTGGGAAACTGTCAGAGGAGAAGGGATGGGATTGGTTGTTGAGGGAAACTGCTAGGGGAGGGAGGGGAATACCTCATCAACAAGGGTACCTGCATGATCAATGTTTATATACCTAACCCTGAAGTGTACCCCACATTCTTATAATAAAAATTAAAAAAAATTAATTTCTAATTGTTCACTGGTAGTAGATCGTAACACAATTAATCACTGTATATTAACCTTTCATTAAGCAAACTTTGCTAAGCTCACTTACCAGTTTCTAAGCTTTTTGTAGATTTTTGGGGAACTTTTAAATGCAAACCATCACATATGCAAAAAGAGGTTTTTTTTAAAATTTGGATGCTTTTGGTTTTTCTTTCTTGCATCACAGCATTAACTAGAATGTCCAGCATAATATAAAATAGAAATCACAGAAGCAAACATTCTTGCCTTGACCCCAATCTTAGAGGAAACCAACCATTCAGTTTTTCAACCATTAAGAATGTTGTTATTGGTTTGTTTATTTATTTATTTATTAGCTCTTTTCTTCCTATATTTCTGAGAGTCTTTATCATGGATGGATAGTTAAATTTTTTTGAGATGATCATTTATTGAGGTGATCATATACTCTTCTTTAGCTCTTTGAAATGGAGAATTACTGTGATTGATTTTTGAATGTTTAACCAGACTTGAATATTTTAAAAAAAGCTCTACTTTGTAATGTTATAATGTCATTTTTATATATTGCTAAATTTAATTTGTTACTATTTCATTGAGGAGTCATTCATGATTTTGAGAGATGTTGGTATCTAATTTTCTTTCTTTTAATATGTTTGTGTGGTTTTGGTATCAGGGTAATTTTGACTTCATAAAGAGTTGGAAAGTGTTCATTCCTCTTTCATTTTGTGAAAAAGTTTTAGTAGAACTAGCATTATTCCTTAAGTATTTGGTAAAAATCCCCAATAAAGCAACTGTTTTGGGAGTTATTTGTTGTTGTTCTTGATAGGTTTTAACCATGAATTCAATTTGTTTAATAGATAAAGAATTACTGAGGTTATCAGTTTCTTCTTAAAGGGGTTGTGTCAATGTGTAGCTCCCAAAGGCCTTTTTAAATTTTATTTAAAATATTTTATTCATGATCATAAAGATATCTACAGTATTTCCTTATTAGTCTCCTGCTGTCTGTGCGATGTGTATTGAATGAGGATGTCCTTTTTTCTGACACGGGTGTTTCTGTTCTCTATTTTTCTTGATCTGTCTGGCATGAAGTTCATTAATTTTAACTGATATTTTCAAAGGACCAGTTTTTTATTTCATTGATTTTTTTTTCATTTTTCAAATTTTGGTTTAAAATTTTACTTTCGATTATTATTTCCTTATTTTTGTTTTCTTAAATGTAATTTACTTATTTTCTCTATTTACTTGAAGAAAATTTTATATAACTGAGTTAAGATTTATCTTCCTTTCTAATATAGACCTTTATACTATACATTTTTCTGTAAGCAATTCTTTAACTGCATCTGACAAAAGCTTGATTAGTTATATTTTCATTTTAAGTCATTTTAAAGCATTTTCTAATTTTATCTAGGATCTCTTCTTAGACATATTAGCTATTTAGAAGTATTTTTAAATTGCCAGATACTTTGGGTTTTCTTGTCCTTGATTTATAAATTAATTCTATTGTGGTCAGAGAATATATTTTAAAATTAGTTGCTTATATTTTTTTTGTCCCAGATTATTGTCTATCTTGGTAAATATTCTATAAGTACTTGAAAACAATGTGTGTTTTGCTTTGGGGTAGAGTAACCTGACATCAATGAGTTCATTTGTTGTCTATTTATTGGTCAATTACTGAGAGAGGAGTGTTGAAGTTTCCAACTGTAAATACTCTTTCTGTCCTGTAAGTATTTGTTTCATCTAATTTAAATCTCTCTTGTTTGATATGTACATACTATTCTTGCTGAATTGAATGCTTTATTATTACAGCTTTGGGTTTTGCCATTTAGTTTCTCTATTGATTTTTATGTGGAGATTAGAAACTCTGTACTACCTTTCCAGAATTCTCAGGAAAATTTTTCATGAATATGATTACCAAAGATATTATAAACCAATAGGCTACCTTTATGTAAACTAGAGAAAAGATAGTCCTTCTCACTGGGTACATATTTATGGTTAAATACTCATGAGAAGATAATTTCTTTGTGTGAATTAGAAAAAAGAACCCTCTTTTTTCTGCAGAACACTTTGCCATTCATACAACTTGAAATGAAGCATCAGGCTGAATTTTTGTTCCTGCTCATCCTTAATCTAAGTGCTCTTGTGTTTTAAAGAAACTGCATAACTGTGCATAATTATATGCAGTGATTCAGGTAATTACTTCCAGTCAAGATATTGCAAATAGTTTATGATTCAGTGTTATGTTCTCTGTGACAGACCCATAATAATGATACATAAAATATGAAAAGGAAGACTAAAACATCTTAGATGGGATCAAGCATAACATAAACAATAATACGATGGCCGCAAATGAAATCGTAATCCATGAAAGCAAAATGAATTCATGGGTGCACTGTTCTACCAGCATCCTGTGGTAGTCAGGAAGTTACTCCTGCAGAGTTGTATGAAATAAGCATTCCAAATGAGATGGTAGATGTGAGCCAGGCTCACTGCTTGAATACAGTGGTTTGGTTGGCAGTGTTCCCATCTCCCACCTGTGAAAGAAACCTGAAAAAAATTCTTCCAGTTGCTTTCTGACTCTATGGGTTACAGGAAATGGTGAGTCTGGGGACAGGAGAGGAAATAAAGCAGGATCACCAACAGGATCTGAAACTTATTTGTACTTGGCTCATGACTTGATATCTGCAATACTCATAATGTTTTTGCATGGCAGAAAAGACTACACTTTTATTTTAAGATCTAGTACTGGTCTGGGGATCTAAGAATGAACTTCTGTTGCCTAGCAGGAATGTACTCCTAGCCTCTTCTGCTTGCATTCAGATGTAGAGTACAGCAGGCTCCTAGCTTCAGCCCATTTAGTATTTTAAAGTTTTATTTGATGGACTCTGGGAAATTCTATGTGAATGGTATATTAGAGATTATAATGGCATTATGTTTTTGTTTATGTGGAACAATGTTCTAATTCTTAGGAGATACATGCTGAAGTATTTGGTGTTAAAGAGGCAAAAATGATTGCAACTTTCAGATGATTTAACAGAAAAACATATCATCTGTCTCTGTCTCTGTCTCTCTCCTATCATCTAGCATCTCTATCATCTATCTATGTATCTGTGTATCTGTCTATCTATCAATCATCTATCTATCATGTTCATCACCATCATCACATAGCTACCATCTTTAGAGAGACAAAGATAAATCTATAGAAAGGGTATAGATGTATTGATATCTATTACAGTATTATTGTGTAGATTTAAACCTTTACAAAATAAAATAAATAAAATAACACAAAATAGGACCTGTGAGATCTCTGGGCACATTCACACTTTTTTTTTTCTCATTTTCTCTATTTTCTGGGGAAGTCAGTATAAAGAACTCAGTCAATACAGTAACTTCCTTTTTTCTCCTGTTTTCTTACTTTTTTTTTTTTTTTTGAGTCGGAGTCTCACTCTGTTGCCCAGACTGGAGTGCAGTGGCCACTCCCGGCCACCGCAGCCTCGGCCTGCTGGGCTCTGGCGATCCTTCCGCCTCAGCCTTCCAAGTAGCCAGAATTATAGGCATGCGCTACCACGCCCGGCTGATTTTTTGATTTATTGTAGAGATGAGGTCTTGCTGCCCAGGCGGGTCTCGAACCCGCGGGCTCAGGCAATCCACTCACCTCAGCCTCCCAAAGGCGCAGGATTACAGGCTGAGCCACCGAGCCTGGCTCTCCTGTTTTCTTAATGATATGAGAAGTCCAAAATGAGCAGGTGGCAGTCTCAATGAGCAGTTCATGGTATGGTCATAATGTCCCCTGGTGAAAGTATTCTCATTGGCATCTTCTCCACCAACAGAATACAAAGTTTAATGTGAAGAATAAATGCTCTATGAGTGGGCCATTTGGACATACAGCTAGAGAAACTCTTGGAGCAGTGCAATTTCACCATGGGGGAACAACAAGGTGTAAATCAAGCAGTGATTTAAACTCTATACCACATCTTAAAGGACCAAGTCCTCAGAGTGATACCATTCAGACTGCATTTAACAAAATATTTAATGAACCTTCTAAGACCAGCTAATGGGTAAATAAACTCCATATCAGGGTTTTATTGCCACATTGCTTTTGATGAAAAATAAATTTTGATGTCAAAACCTCATTGCATAGAGCACTTGAAATGGCAATTAAAAATTAGTGGATAGTAGTGTTGGCAGAAGCATTGCAAGCAAGAGTCAAATACATAACCTGAGTGTCTGTTTAGTGACAATAAAGCACTGACATTTCTGTGAAAGAAGATGTCCAACAAAATAAAACTGCCACTGGTTGATGGTCTCCAGGAAGTTGGGACTTAACATTGATATCTGTTATTTGGCAGATTGACTAACTGACAATGCTTGTAACCAAATCTTTTTGAAAGAAAATAATTGTGTTATTCTCATGCATAATCTTTATTTGTGCCTCCATGGCCACTTCATACATGAGCCCATTAAGCAAGTGGTTGGGCTAGCTGGGGAACAAGGCAGATTGTTATTCACAGAAGACATTCCAATCTCATTGATAAGAGCCTTTACTGCAGTGAATGTCCTGGATGAGCATTTCATGAGACAAAAATGTCCTTACGCTCTGTGCCCATTCCAAGACTCTCTCCACACACTATTCTCCAGACTTGTATGTCATCAGTTCTCAAATCTTGTTCTTTCCATGCCCTTTGATATCTGAAACAACTGTTAGTCACTCCCCAAGAATTGATGTAATTGATGTAAATCTGTCTATAGACAGCATTTATTTCAGATGAAGTGATCAATCAGTTATATATTGTCATTTCTGCTCATAAGAAATGTTTTCCTTTATTACTGTCTTTCAAGGTTACCACTAAAAATTGTAATGCTGCAGCTGTCTACCCCTGGCTAGCAATAATAGCAAATGGTCATGAAAACATGTTGAGAGGCAATAGGTAATGACTGTGGCCAAGGTGTCAATGCAGGTAAGCGCGTTGTGAACCTATGGTACTTGCTCAAGCAACATACCAGTGCTTCAAGACCTGCTTAAATATCACTTTCTCTTGATAATGGAATACAGTTGTACACATACCAACTTATAAGTTGGTATTTCAGATAACAGTTCATAATAGGCATTTAGTTTCCATGATTATTTAATATGCCATTGTTCCCCATTTATCTTCTGTCAGGCACCAGGAGGTGATGAGAAGTCTTTGAAAAAGATTGCTTTTGTTGGATCATAAAGGCTTGAGTGAAGGAATAACTTACTGAAAACTGGATCTGCTGCAGAGTGTTTTTTATTTATACAAATTTATGGGGTGAAATTTTGTTACACATGTATAATAGTAATCAAGTCAGGGTATTTAGGATGTCCATCTCCTGAGTACAATACATTTTTAAGTATAGTCACTCTACTAAGTTATCAAACACTGAATTTATGTCTTCTATCTTACTGTATGTTTGTATCCTTTAACCCAATTCTTTTCATCTTTCTGACCCATGAGTATGAATATTTTATCATTTGTTTTGCCTTCAATACCTTTAATCAGTGTTTTGCAATTTTCCTTGTAGAGATTTTTCACCTCCTTGGTTAAAGATACTCCTAGGTTTTTCTTTTCTTTTCTTTTTTGTAGCTATTATAAATAGCATTGCCTTCTTGATTTCAGTCTTGGCTAGGTCATTATTGGTGTATAGAAATGCTTACACCAATTTATTTCTATACATTCTTACAATGTATAGACATAATTTTTGTATTTTGATTTTTTTATCCTGAAACTTTACAGAATTTATTTATCAAATCTAAAAGTTTTTTGGTGGAGTTTAGATTTTTTGGTTTTAGATCTTATCAGCAAACAAGGAGAATTTTATTTCATCTTTTCAGATTTGGATTCCTTTTATTTCCTTCTATTGCCTGATTATTTTGACTAGAACTTCCAGTACTATATTGAATAAGAGTGATAAAAGTGGGCATGCTTGTCTTTCCAAAGTGGTTTTATTGCTCAGGAAGTCAAGATTGGATTGATAATTAGGTCAAAAATCCACAGTCAAGTGTATTACATATTGCTTCTGGAATTCAAAGAGGTCCACCAAGACGCCTAAAAATTGAGAGTGAAAAATGCAGCAACTTACCTTGTTATTTTATTGTAATAAAGTTTATATGACTAGAAATCACCATTTTAACCATATTAAAGCATATTTTATTGACATTTAGTACATTTACATACCGTGTAACCATCACCATTATCTAGTTCCAGTACATTTTATCTACCTCGGATTATTTTTCAATTTTCTTTTTTTTGAGTTGGAGTCTCACTGTCACCCAGACTGGAGTGCAGTGGCCGCTCCCGGTCACCGCAGCCTCGACCTGCTGGGCTCCGGCGATCCTTCCGCCTCAGCCTTCCAGGTAGCTGGAACTACAGGCGCGCGCTACCACGCCCGGCTAATTTTTTTGATTTATTGTAGAGATGAGGTCTCGCCTGCCCAGGCGGATCTCGAACTCGCGGGCTCAGGCAATCCACTCATCTCAGCCTCCCAAAGGCGCGGGATTACAGGCTGAGCCACCTAGCCTGGCTTTTTCCAATTTTCTTTGTGATTTTTAGAATTTGATCAATATGTTGTTTCAGAGTGTGTTATTATATATATTTTTATATTTTCTGGTTTTTATTTTGATCTTTATTTCTGGTTTTATTCCACTGTACCTTATAACAGAGAATCCCAAAATAAAATCACATACCTTCAATCAGTTCAAATAAATAAAGCCCAGAAAAACAAACATTGGGGAAAGAAAACCATAGTTAGCAAATGGTGCTGGGAAGACTGGCTAACCACATGCAGAAGAATGAAACTAGACCCCTACCTATCACCATATATAAAAACTAACTAAAAATGGATCAAAATCTTAAAGGTAAAGCCTCAAACTATAAGAATATAAGAAGAAAACTTAAGGAGCACCCTGCTGGACATCAGCATATGCAATGAATTCAAGGTCAAGTTCTCAAAAACAAATGCAGCAAAAACTAAGACTGACAGGTGAAACCTTATCAAATTGAAAAGTTTTTGCATGACAGAAGAAACAATAAAGAGACAACCCATAGAAGGGGAAAAATATTTGCATGCAATGCATTTGACAAAGCTTAACATCTAGGATCTACAAGGAACTCAAATAAGTTGACAGGAGAAAAAAATGACCCATTAAAAAGTTTTTAAAGACACAAACAGATACTTCTCAAAGGAAGACATTCAAGCAGTCAACAGACAGATGAAAAAATTCTCAGGCTCACTAGTCATCAAATAAATGCAAATTAAAACTGCAATGAGATATCACCTAACACCGGTAAGGGTGGCTAAGGGTGGCTATCATTAAAAAGTAAAAAACCAACAGGTGTTGTTGTGGCTATGGGGAAAAGGGAATACTTCTTTGGTGGAAAAGTAAGCTAGTTCAACCTTTGTGGAAAATAGTATAGGAATTTCTCAAAGAACTAAAATCTGAACTGCTATACAATCCAGCAAATTCCACCTCTGGGAATATGCCCAGAGAAACACAAATCATTCTACCAAAAATACACCCGTATTCGTATGCTCATTGCCACGATTGCCACGAAAACATGGAACCAACCCAGATGCCCATTGAAAGTGGACTGAATAAAGAAAATGTGTTACATATACATGATGGAATATTACTCAGCCATAAAACATAATCAAGACCTTCACGGCAACATGGATGCACCTGGAGACCATCATTCTAAGTGAACTATCCACAGAAACAAATACCTGAATACCATATGTTCTCACTCATAAGCGGGCCCTGAGCATTGGTCACATGAGTATAAGGATAGGATCAGCAGATGCTGGTCACTGCTAGGGGAGGGAGGAAGAGAGGAGGAATGCGGAGCAAATGGCAATGCACTGGGTACCACCAGGTCCTCTATTGGGAGAAACAGCTCACAAGAAGTCTAAACTTCACCTGCATGCAACTTACTTATGTAATAAATCTTCACATGTATCCCATATATAAAACAAAACAAAACAAAACAAAACAAACCATTTTAAACTGTAAAGATACTTTGTAGCATATTAATCTTTTCAGATTTATTGAGACTTGTTTTTTGGCCTCACATATGTTCTGTCCTGGAGAATGTTCTACATGTACTGGAGAGGAATGAGTATTCTGCTGTTGCTGTGTGAAATGTTTAGTTTATATGCATACATCTCTTATGCATAATTTATTTATGTTGTTCAAATACTATTTTTTTATTAATCTTCTATTTAGTTGTTATTTATTAAAAATGGAGCATTGAACTCCTCAATTGTTATTTTTGAATTGTATATTTCTCCCTTCAGTTCTGTCATGGTTTTCATATATTTATACAAAAATTCATTTTTATATATTCACAGAGGGACCCCTTTTTCATATATAAATTTTATAATTGCTTTTAATTACTATATCATCTTAATGAATTGATTTTATTACAAATATATAGTGCTTGTCTTTGTCTCTTATAGTGATTTTGAACTTAAAGTCTACTTTATCTCATATTAGTTAGTATAGTTATTCCAATTCTCTTCTGGTTACTATTTCCTTGGAAAGTCTTTTTATATCTTTCATGCTTAACCTATTTGTGTTTCTGATTCTAAAGTGGGATTTTTGTAGACAGCATAAAATTGGATCATTTAAAAAGTATTCTTCCAATCTCTGCCTTTTAATTGCAATTTAATCTATATACATTTGAAGTAGTTATACATAAGAACAACTTACTTTTGTTATTTTGCTAATTGTTTTCTGCATGTGTTCTTTTTAATCCGTTATTTCTTCTGTTTTTGCCTCCTTTTGTGTTTACTTGATTTTTATTGTTGTTAATAATTTTGATCCCTTTCTCATTTCTATACACACACATACACACGTTAAAGTTTGTTTTTAGTAGCTATCCTGTATATTATAAATAATATCCTCAATTTATGACAATCAAATGGAATTGATGTGTGAACTTAAGTTCAGTACTATACAAGATCCTGCTCTTATATAGCACTATATACCTCTAGCTTGTTTTTTTTGCCACTTGTATTTGTATATATTGTGTGTCCAATAATGTAAATTCATATTTATTTTATGCATTTTTTTACATCAGTAGGAAATAAAGCATGGAGTTACAAACCAACACTACAATAATACTGCTTTTATATTTGTCCATGTAGTTATCTTTACTGGATATCTTTATTTCTTCATATAGCTTTCAAGATATTATCTATTATCCTTTGATTTCAACCTAAGGACTCTTCTTGTATTAGTTGTAGGGCAGGTCTCCTGGTAATAGACTTCTTTAGCTTTTGTTTATCTAAAAATATCTTAATTTCTTCCTCATTTTTAAGGAGAGTTTTGCCAAATATTGAATTCTTGGTTGACAGCTTGTATATTTATTCAATTAATTTTTAGTACTTTAAATGTGTCACCTCACTGGCTTCTGTCCTCCATGGTTTCCAATGAGAAATTGGCTGTTAATCTTATTGAGGGTCCCTTATACAGGATGAGTCACTTATCTCTTGCTGTTTTTAAAATTTTCTCTCTGCCTTAGCACAATTTTATTATAGTGTGTTTTGATGTGAATATCTTTAGGCTTAAATCATATTGGAGTTTGTTGAGTTTCATAAATGTGTAGATTTATGTCTTTCATCCACTTTTGGATGTTTTCATCCCTTATCTTTTTTTTTTGAGTTGGAGTCTCACTCTGTTGTCCAGGCTGGAGTGCAGTGGCACACTCCTGGCTACCACAGCCTTGACCTGCTGGGTTCCATCGATCCTTCCGCCTCAGTCTTCCAAGTAGCCAGAACTATAGGCACACACTACCACACCCAGCTAATTTTTTTGATTTATGGCAGAGAGAGGTCTTACTAAGTTTCCCAGGCGGGTCTTGAACCCATGGACTCAGGCAATCCAATCACCTTGGCCTCTCAAAGTGCTGGAATTACAGGCTGAGCCACCGAGCCTGGCCCCTTTATCTTTTCAAATATTTTTTTCTACCATTTTCTCTCCCTATTTTCTCTCTGAGACTCCCATCACGCGCACATTGGTCTGCTTGGTTGTATCTTCTTCATCCTTTAGATCAGTTCACTTTTTAAAATTCTTTATTATTCTGCTCCTCATATTGGATCATTTCTATTATCTTATATTCAACTGCTTTTTTCTTCTATGTGCTCAAATATTCCTTTAAAGTCCTCCCCTTCTAGTGATTCTTTTATTTCAGTTTTTGTAATTTTCCACTTGAGAGTTTCTATTTGGTTGCTGTTTGTAATTGTCATCTCTTTATAGATTTTTTAAATTTTGTGATAAATCATTCTTTGTTTTTCTTTAGTCTTTGTCCCTGTCTTCTTTTAGTTCCTTAAATTTAAGTGTGGTTATAAAACATGACTAGACAATGCAATGTAAGTAGACATTATGTGTGTCACATTCAGGTGAAAGTCTCTAAAATCTGATGTGCGGTGAAAAGAAACAAACCTCAGAGAGGAATGAGTCAAAGTATGTGAAGAATGATGAACAAAGGAGCTATGTCTAGGGAGTAGAATTGATCTACTTATGGAACATCTTCCTTCTTCAAACTAGTTGGACCCCAAAATATCTACACAGTGCATTTCAGAATTATATATACCCCAATCTGCTTTTCATACTGTATCTCTTCTTTTTAGAAATAAGATTTATTTTTGAGGTCATCTTGTTCCAATTTTTTCATTTTATTCTGAATGTGTGCAGGCCAAGAAAATGTATCTTTTCATTTATTTATTTATTTATTTTTAAATTTTCCTCACTCGAAGACAGAGATCATGATGCTTAGTGGTGGGAACAGGTGACATTTTGATAAGACAACAGTGCTTTGTGGACCATGGAACCCGGGACCAAATACCCTCTACATTTGAGAGCTTCTCCAAAGAAGTGGAGTGATTAGGTAGTTCACAGTTTTTCAACTCAATAGAACCATTTTTAAAATATAGCGTAGGAAGCTGTTAATGATCTCCTCATGGAGAGACTGCCATGCATCATTTAGAAGTCCTGTTCCTCAAACTTAATGCTATGACTGGCTGCCTCTTTTGAGTGTATTTTGAATGTCAAAAAAGAGTGTTCCAAATACTGGTGACTAGAAGATTAGATTGTAGTAATTACTGGGGCTAACTCACAATTATATTCCAGCTCTCCTCCTTTGGTGTACATGTTAAGATTGCTTTCCCTTTCTATGCAAGTAGAAATGATGTATATCTTTTAGGAGTCACTGCATCATTCACCATCATCCTTGTGTCAAAAAAAAAAAAAAAGATTATGAAAGCAAATGGTGAAGTGCATTTCCTTCAGACTGAATCTGTGAATGATATGAATAACCAGAAATAAATTTTTGTGGTGTTAAGACAATGAGAACTAACTTATTTTTTACCGCATCTTAAATAAGGTAAGATCAGCATTTGTGAACTCCATTATCCAATAACTATATCCAAATAAAGCTCTCACAAACAGAGAAGGTATGGTAACAAAATCAAGAGTAAATACCCAATGAAATTATGGATAAAAAATGTTTAAAAATTGATGATATAAAAATAAGAACACAACTAACATAAGATAGAGAAATAGCAATAGTAAGAGTGTTAATATTTTACTATTTTGTAACAGGAAGTAAAATAATTATGTATATATTAAAACATGTTTCTGAAAATGACTGTCTAGAATATGTAAGATAATATTTCTTGTGCCAGTATAAAATGTGTTTGGAAATTTATTTGTCTTTAGCTCAGTTACTTTCTTTTCTATTAATTTTCAATACAATTGAAATAAAATTAAATTTAATTTTATACCATAATGACATATATATTATATTCCAGTTTTATAAAACCATGTTCACCTATTTCTTAATCCATCCATTCATCCACATATCATCTACTTGTCCATGTGTCTTCCCATTTGTATATCCTTCTATTGATACATAATGATGTGGAGATATATCCAAAGTGTTATTCCTGGTAAGATAACTCTAGTTATTTATAGGTGGTAGGATTTGTAGTAATATTTTCTTATATGTTTTGTACTTTTTTGTGTTGAATGCTTCCTTTCTGGCATTTTCCCCCAATCATAAAATCTTAAATTTGAAACAAA
Source organism: Cephalopachus bancanus (assembly GCA_027257055.1). NCBI lineage: Eukaryota > Metazoa > Chordata > Mammalia > Primates > Tarsiidae > Cephalopachus > Cephalopachus bancanus. The sequence continues at coordinate 3,366,847 of JAPVLO010000068.1, forward strand.
TATAAAATTGTTTACCTAAAGTCTTACATAAATAACATAAAATCAATAATTTGTCATGTTTAAGTTTCTCTTCTATAATTTTAACACACTGGACAAAAAGACTTTGAGGGGAAGTAATAAGATCTGTCAGATAGGGATCAGATCCAATGTTTTAATGGCTTGATAGAATGAATGGAAATAGTATGAAAAGAAGAGGAGATTGGGGGAAGAGGAGGGAGTACATACTTGTCTGAAGCCACATAATAACTCAGCCTTTGAAAATAACCATTCTCTAAGGCTTTAAGTTCCCTTCACTTCACACCTAATTTCTCAATGAATACATCCATATTTTGAATCATTGGATTCAGGAAATCGAATTATTACTAGTCTGGTGATTAAATTGCTCTATCCATCTGCTAGTATATTGTCATTACTCTTTGAACTTAGCTTGATGGTAACAGAAATTATAACTCACTTTTATTAAATTCAGGCGATGAGTATATAACATCTTTTAGAAAAAAATTAATGCTTGAACTTGATTTTTTTCGGTCTTTAAACTAAACTTGATATGCAATACAGTCAAGTTGAAATTGAAATGCATTTTCAGAAATGGTGGTGTCCAACGATGTCTCTGAGTAGCTGCACATTTTCTTGGATACTCTTTTGGTTGAGATTGAATCCAGAGAGATTTCTGGCCTAATGGATGGCCAAGCACTGGAAAGGTTGTGATGTTCATTTAATTAGTGTGACTCAGTGTACTCCCAGGATAATTTTAATGCTTTAAGTTCATGCATCAGTCTTTTTTCTTTTCTTTTTTTAATAAAACAATTGTGGTTATCATCTAAAATCAAATTTGGATTTCTAAGTCATTTGTAGGCTGTAGTAAAAAATTGATATGACTGAAATACAAAAGATATGGTACAGTTCTGTGAGAAACTTACTCTCATTTGCTTGCTATATCATTATTAAAATAAAATGAAAAGCACTCAGTGTACAATCAGACTTTCCATTTTATTCTTATAAACTGAACTAAGCTTTAAGTGATTTTAAAAATTATTCATCTACTTAGTAAATATTATTTGAATGCCTACTTATATTGAGGCAACATATGAGTGTCAGATTTGTGGTCCTCAAAGCACTTGTCATTGAATACTATACCTCTACAGAAATAATACAAGCCTGCTTACTGCTTCCACAGTATTCTGTATTTTATTCATAGAGCTTATTTACTCTTTATTATTTTCTCATTTTTTGAATAATCGACTAAATATCCGCCTTTACCATTAGACTCTAAACTTCCTGTGGAAGGGAACATTGTCCCTTTTGTTAGTTATTATTTGTTAGGCTATATTCCTATTCCTAACAGAGTGATTAGCACATCACCAACACTCTATGCATTGTTGACAGACTCATGCAGATTTTGGGAATTGTTACAAGAGAGGTATAATATAAAGAAAGGTTATTAAGGAGGTATAAATTACTGCATGAAATCTATGCTAGTTTGGAAAAGTGGTTCAGATTTAGACGAAATGAAATTGGGAAACGAAAGAATGCACAGGCCAAAACACACACACACACACACACACACACACACACACACACACACCATGTTCAGTGTTTTGAGGCAATAGAAGAGCAATGAATATTTATGAAACAGTGAGTTACTCAGGTTCATTGGAACCCAAGTTAGATGTCAGGAAGTGGGGTAAGGGGGCACAGTGGGACCTTGGTAAGAACATCTGAGTCAAATTATTAGAATCTGATGAGCAGGATTAACAAATTTTAAGTTTTTATTTAATAAATGTGGAAAAATTGAAGTAAGATCGTATAATTTTGGTTAAATGGCTAAAATAAATTGCATTTACTTGTATGTCTATCAACTCAATTTTAAAAAAGAAAACTGTTTAAAAACAGAAAACTTTTTACAGGGCAGAAACTGCACATTTTAATCTTGATAATCACAGTAACTTGTATAGTCCCTAGCATGTTTTAGCTATTGTGCATACAGTTTCTGATTAAGTGATCATTTAATTTGCTAAGTGCAATACTATTCTGAAAGTTATGAAGTGATTCTTGCTTTGGACTATAGGTAGATAAGATTCAGGTAGATAAGAAGACAATAATCAAACTGTCATTAAATGTACAAATAAAAACAAACATACTCATGAACACAAACACAAACAAGGCCAATATATACCCCTAACCAAATACATACATATATATACAGACATACCCACACAGTATTTGCATATACAAATAAACACAAACACAGACATCCACACACTCATATTTGTGTGAGAGACAACAGAGAAAAATATCAGGATCATATTACAGAAAACACAAAGCTCACAAAATATTAAGGAAGATAGTATCAGAAGGGCAGACAAATAACAGATGGAAGAGGGTTTGAGACAACAAATTAAAGAATAAAAAGGTTAGTCTCCGTGAAGAGGGGGTCCACTCTAAGCAGATTATCACATTGTAGGCAGATTTCCCAAGCTCTTACTGTGCATGGCCAGATACTTACTTACACATCACGTATTATCAGCCACACCACAATCCGAGCCTGAGGACGCGTGGCATATACTGTTTCCCAAATTTTACAATGTTTATTATTGTTTTTCTGTGCAGAATTCAAACGTTTGTTCTAAATAAAATGGAAGAAAGTATATCGACAAATAGAAGGCAGCAAGTCCACGACCACAACCCCAAGTGAAATGTACCGACAGTCTGGGTCTTTCTTTTTCATTGTTTACTTTCTAAGGGCTGCGGCACAGGAGTCGCAGCCCAACGGGTGGGGGCAGCACGCCCAGAGGCGGGAGGCTGAACAGGTCGCGTCCGCTCCGGGGCTCGGAACGTGCCACTTGTCAGCGCCGCCGCCGCCGGAGGTGGAGGAGGGGATGCCGGGAAAGATGGCGGCGGCGGCGTCCCCGGGGAGGGCGGCGCCCGCGCCCGGCACCGGACCCCTCCCGGTGACGGCCACCGCAGCGTCTGTCCCGACAGCGAAGCCGCCGGCAGCAGTCCTCGCCCCAGGCCCACGAGCCCCCGCCGGGGGAGCTCGTCCGCGGCCCGGAGGCGGCGGGGCCGGAGCTGGAGGCTGACGGGACCTGCCCGTTTATCCGGCGGCGGCGGCGGGGGCGGCGGCGGCGGGGGCGGCGGCGGCGGGGGCGGCGGCGGCGGGGGCGGCGGCGGCGGGGGCGGCGGCGGCGGCGGCGGGGGCGGCGGCAGGCACGCCTCGGGGCGGGCCCGACCCTCCACCCCCAGCACCGCCGCCGAGCCGCTCCCCGCCTCGCCTAGCTCCGAGGAGCGCGGCCTCTGCCCTCGGCGGGCGGGGATTCGCGGCGTCGCCGTCGATCCCGGGCTCGAGGTGCGGGTCACGCTCGCGCTGTCGTTCTGTCCCGGGGGGTGAGAGGGGGGTGGGGGGGTGGGTAGGGGGTGGGAAGGAAGGATGGTTTTCTCGGGGTCCTCGTGGATCGGCCCAACTTTTGATGGGAAAAATATGCAGCCATTCTGGAGAGGCAGTGTGGGCCCAAGAGGGAATGTAAGGAATAGCTTCAAAGTAATACATTCCAAGAAGGGACAGAAGTCAAGCTGAAAGGAGTGAATGGTGCCGTTCCCACCATCCTTCTCTTGTCCCGCCACCCCAGCTGGACTTGGCTGAAGGCCTGTGGACTTCCAAACCACCACTTCTCTCTGAGCACCTTATCCTTCCTTTTTGTTTATCAGGACTACATTGACCCAATCAATACTTAAGACCCCTTCTTGAAATATGAAGCGACCCAAACGAAAAATATCCAGGGAAGAACCCATTTCAATAATCAATGCTATTAAATTATGAGCTAGGCAAGTCTTGTGTGATAAGCGTAAAAACAGAGCCGTTGCTGAAAAAAGGAAATTAGAAAGCAGTAGTGCAAGTGACTCTTCTAAATATGAGGATAAACGAAAAATAAAAGTGTAACTTACTGTGAACAAAAAACTGAAAATTGGACATAAGTGGGTGAGAAAAACCAGAACAAACGCCAGAAAAGAAACGGTGTAATTACAGTTTCAAATATTGTTCACAACAGAAGCAATGAGTTTCTGCTTAGGTAAATATATCAAAAGCTCAGTTAAGCACTAAAAAGTGTTCCAGAGTAAGAACATGGATCATGCGAAAGCTCCCAGAAGTGTAAAACAATTGCCAAAGAAAAAGCACAAAAGCTGCAAAGTGAAGCCTATACTTCCAAAAATGTACATTTCAAAAGTTCATCTCACCCATGTGTATCAGAATCCTAGCTCAGATTACCTTCTGCCCTGGATTCATTTAAGACCAGAGGCACAGGGCATGAAGAAAATGACCCTTTTCTTAAGAAGGACTTGAGAAAATGCAGGGTGGCAAGATGACATGTCACCCCAGTCTTGTTGCACCTGTACTTGCTCAGTTGGTGAGGTTCCTTCTGAAAATCAGAGTCCCTTAAAAGGCCTTGAAGGGGCCATCAGTGAGTGTCAGGACAAGAAGTGCAGATACTTCCTGGTGAGCAGGATGAACCACAGACAGCTGGGAACAGCATTACCTCTGTTCATATGACCTTAAATCAAAACAAATCTGACTCTTCCAGTACTTCAGTGTGTAACATTGATAGCACAAATGATTTGAAATCTTCCAATTGTGAGTTTAGCTCTTCTGAAAGCTTAGATTTTGCTGTAAGTTGTAAGCTTGTACCTCCCAATTTTTCTACTTCCTCCTCTACAAAGGCAGAGAAAAAGCTCAGTAATTCTTTGAGAATGAGTTTTCCAAAATTGTCTCTAAATGTGTCACGCCAGATGGCAGGACCATATGTGTAGAGGACATTGTTTGAGTGAAGATATATGGCTTCCCTTGGTGCCAGCCCATATTCTTACTATAACTGTGAACCAGAAAGATAACGGCCTTTTAGTTCTACAGGAGGCACGTTTTTCATGGTGTGGATCTTCATCTTTCCTTGCTCTTTCACAATTCTCCCTCTTTTTAGAAAGCCTCCAGTCACACTTGAATAAGAAGAGAAAGGATATTGCAAGGCTATTCAGAGGTAGCTAAGGCTGCTAAGCAGCTGACCCCTGAAGTAGAGGCTCTGTTGATGCAGTTTGAAATGTGAACATGGATGATAAGGTAACCAAGTTCATTGAGAGTCACCACAGATTTTCTAGTCTAATTAGGAATAATTTTAGCTAAATAGCTTGGCCAAATGAAAAACAAAAAATGCACTCAAGTTGGCTAATTTTTTTAATGCTTACTTATAACCATTTTTGACTGAGAAGCTTAACCTGAACATGCAATCACATTTTGTCTTATGGAAGAGAAATTTTAGCATTATTTTTTCAGTTTTGAAGTCTAAAGCCATCCCAAGGCATAGGCTCCAAGCCCTCAAATGAAATCAATTTTTTGTAGGAACTATTAATTGCCATTTATATCTGATACTACATATGTGTATACACACATACGCGCGCGCGCGCGCGCACACACACACACACACACACACACACACACACACACACACTCCTAAAACTATATACATATGGTTTTATATGTATGGGGGGTGTGTATGTATATGATGACCTGTCACTATGTTATAAAGGTTGCATATTTGGGTTTGCAGTAAGGGTTGGTGAACTGCGGAATGAGCATGGATATTTAACGATGACTTGTTTTTAAATTAATGACTACTTAGGTTTTCAATGTGCATAATTGTGTAAAACCTTGATACTTAATGTGATTAACAAACTGAGATGACTACTATTCAATTACAGTCTGAGGAAATAGCCCAGTGTTCAGGATTAAAATTGTCAAGACTGGATAGATTTATGTCATTGCTCTCTTTTGTCCAGTGGGGATTTAACAAAAACTTTCCAACATCTGGTTGGTAGTTTGGATAGGTTTGTTTCTGGATATATAAATAGTTGATTGCTAAATTTGGTCAGATTTTTCCTGACTACCTATTCCTAAGTTCTTAGAATGCATTCCATTAAATTATACTTTGTGAATTCGTTGTCATATGTATAACTGTTGCATTTTGGATGTACTTGATAATTTTTTTCTTTTGAGTTGGGGTCTCACTCTGTCACCCGCGCTGGAATACAGTGGCATGATCATGATTCACTTCAGCCTTGACTTCCCGGGCTCAGGTAATCCTTCCACCTCAGCCTCCCAAAGTAGCTGGAACTACAGGCTTACACTACCATGCTTGGCTCATTTTTTGATTTTTTGTAGAAGCAAGGTCTTGCTATGTTACCTAGGCTGATCTCTAAATCCTGGACTCAAGCAATCCTCTTGCCTCACTCTTCCAAGGTGTTGGAATTACAGGCATGAACCACTGCGCCTAGCCTTAATTTGATAATTAAAAAAAATTATGTTTCAAGTATCTGTTTGCAAGTAAGAACATGACAAAATGCAATTGTTTAATGTTTTTTGAGATGTAAAAACAAAAAAGCTATAAATGAAATCAATTACATTAAAAAAATGCAACTTGTTACAGTTTAAGAATTCATCTGATCTGGTTTATCATCTGTAACAATATCAGGAAAGGTTATTTAACACTATATTTCATGAATATGCTGAAAAGATGAACAGAGTGACAAATCCTACATTTAAAATATGTTATTAGTTAATTTAAACATAAATATATACAACTAATTCTATAGTGGTACATAAAGTATTTAAAGTTCGTGTGCTTTCTCACTAAGAAGGACGAAAACTTTTTCCTCAGTTTAGGTAGACTGCCTGAGTGGGGTGGGGAGGACAGTAGCATGCTGGCGAGAACACGTGAGTTGGTTTATTAGGATCTGATATGCAGAGCAGGTCTGATGATAACAATTTCACTTAGCTTCTCTTCATCTGAGAACATCTTGATTTTCCCTCTAGGTTCTGAAAAATATTTTGATGGTTGTAGAATTCTGGGTTGACAGTTGATTTCTTTCAGTTCTTGGCAACTGTTTCATTTTCCTTTGGCCTCTGTGGTCTCTGATAAGAAATCCACTGTTACTCAAATTATTTCCTCCCTAGAGATAACATATAGTTTCTCTTTCACTGCTTTTAAGACTTTCTTTGTCTTTATTTTCAAAAGTTTAAATATGATCTGTTTTGCTGTGGTCTTCTTGGGTTTATTCTATTGTAGTTCACTCAGCTTCTTGTATATATATGGATTTATTTCTTTTGCTAAATTTGAAAATATTTCTGACATATTGAGTACCTTTTTATCCCCTCTCTCCTTTTCCTCTTCTTCTGGAATACTGATGACATAGGTCTTAGATCTTTTGTTATTGTCCCACAACTTTCTCCAACTCTGTTCATTTTATAATTTGAATCTGTTTTCTTGCTGTTGTTCCAATTTGCTGATTTCTATTTTCTGTCTTCAAGTTCACTAATTCTTTCATTTTCCCTCTCCATTTTGTTGTTGAGCCCATCCATTTTTAAAATTTCTTTTTTAATGATATCAGCTGTTTTATTTTTCTGTTTTTAAATTTTCATCTGGTCTTGTTTGTATCTTCTATTTCTTTCTGAGACTTTATATTTTTAAAGTTGGTCCAAGCATGTTCACAATTGCTCATTAAAGTAATGTTATAATGCCTGCTATCAAGTGTTTGTCAATAAATGTTAATATATCTCTATTTTCTCAATGTTGTCCTCTGTGATTTTAGAAAAATCTGTTTGAGAACTTCTGTTCTTGAAGTGTCTTTTGATTGAAACAAACATTTCTAGTATTATGTATGAAACTCTGAATCTTATTTAAATTTTTGTTTAAGCTGACTTCATTGACAGCAGGAGAGGGTGAATCAGTGCTGTCTCTTCACTGTTGCGTAAAAGCAGAAATTTAGATTCCCTACTTAGCCTAATAACACATAGGGAAGAGGATTTCTTACTAATGCTGGGCACACATGAGAATTCTGGCTCCTCGTGAGGCCTCCATTCATATCTTGCTGGTGGGGATGAGAAGGAGTGCCTTTCTGCCATTCTCACATTCTTCTACTGACATAATGGAAGAGGTGGCCTCAGTTGCTCTAGGAGATGGTAAGGGTCCTGATTCTCCATGAGGCCTCTTCAGCCTCCATCTTAGTAGATAGAGGGGCAAAACCTCATTACTTTCAGATGGAGTAGATGTCTAGGTTCCTTTCTCTGACTTTGCTGATGTGGCTGGGAATTAGGCCACCATTCTTCCTGTGATGTTTTGCTTGAGTAGAGGAGTTATTGTTCAAAGGTGTCTTCTAGGATGCTCCTTCCAGATTTTTGTTTTTGTTCTTTTTTTTTTTTTCCTCCTTTTTGACCTGTGTCTGTTAGATTGCCAGCTTCTTCAGCTCCAAGTCTGGGATACATATGGTGAAAAAATAAAATTCAAGGAGTGCACCATCTTATCATTCCTAGCTGTTCTGCCTTCTTTTTCAATTTTTCAGTCTTCCTATATTGATTTTACATAACAATGCTAGGGTTTTTAGTTGATCATTTTGGGAGGAATAAGGAAAATATGTTTACTCCATTTTCCCAGATGATGAATTTCAAGAAAAGAGATTTTTTTTTTTTTTTTTTGAGTTGGAGTCTCACTCTGTCACAAAACTGGAGTGCAGTGGCCGCTCCCGGCCACCACAGCCTCAATCTGCTGGGCTCTGGTGATCCTTCCACTCAGCCTTCCAAGTAGCTGGAACTACAGGTGCGTGCTATGATGCCCGACTAATTTTTTGATTTATTGTAGAGATGAGGTCTTGCCAAGTTGACCAGGCAGGTCTCGAACTCGCAGCTCAGGCAATCCACTCACCTCAGCCTCCCAAAGAGCGTGATTACAGCTGAGCCACCGAGCCCGGCTTAAAAAAAGAGATTTCAAGTAAAAGATTTAAGATGCTTCATGGAAAACAGAAGGCTGAAAAGTTACTCACATTTAAATAAGATCCAGATAAATAAATAGTCTTCTAATCAGTTCAAACTCTGTGCAGAGATTGGTAATCATTCACATTCATTTTTCATTCAGAATTATTATTTTTTTAAAGACTGAGATCCATAGATTATATCTCAATAACAATAATTTGGCCAGTTTCATGAAAAGGAATTTCTTGAATAGTCTTACTCAGGGCTATTTTTATAAACAGGACAGGTTTTCATTCAATTCTGCTTAAAGAAGACAAATCAAGTTATAACTTCAGGAAGTTTCAATCTTTTATTGATAAGAATAATAATATGCCTATTAACATGTTACAGGTGTTAAATAGGCATTTAGTTGTTTTACTGAAGGTTTTCTATGTAGGTAACATTTACTTTCTTTTTTTTATTATAAAGATGTGGGGTACAATTCAGAGTTAGGTATACAAACATTGATTGGTAACATTTACTTTCAATGTAATAGTTTTAAAGGCAACTTGAGTTTATTTTATTTCTTTATATTTATTTTCAAAGAGTAAATAGTTGCAGCCCTAGAATAGAAAGGCTTAATCTCCCGAGACTCTTCAGATTAGTAGCCAAGGGAGAATTGCTTGACTACATCAATTTCAACATTTTTTAAAAACAAAATTATGCATATTCAAATGTGAATTCCAGCAATTTGGAATGTCATGTCACTATGAGGAATTCCCAAGGGGACTCTGAAATTCTTCTGGAATTACTAGGTTTCAGCAGAAAACATAGTAGGCATGGTTTTTCTATAGTCATAACGAAGTATGATCTCTGTAAACATATTTTGTATAATAAGTAATACAAATGTAATATAAAACGGGGCTAGTTTTGCATAACTATTTAAGTGTACCATATGTAATAAAATTTGGCCAAATTGTAATTATTTCTATGAAAATATATATAAATTTCAACATTTAAAAAGCAGGGGATCTGTGTTGTGAATTTTGAACCTATATATGTGATGTGTATTGTGATGAAGTTTCTAACTTATTATATATAATTGATTATGAAGAATAAATAATCAAATAGAAAAAAATATGCTTTTTAATGTGAGGAAATCAGTCATTCAAAAAATATTTACCAGAAATATGTCCTGCTATTGTATTCATCCATTTTGCATTGCTATAAAGGGATACCTGAGGCTGAGTCATCTATAAAGAAAAGAGGATTATTTGGCTCACTGTTCTGCATGGTTTTGGCATCTGGTTTCAGCTTCTGGTGAGGCGTTAGGAAGCTTTTAATCATGGTGTAAGGCAAGGGGAGATGGCATGTCACATGGCAAAAATAGAAGCAAGGGGGGGGGTGCCAGGTTCTTTTAAATAACCGGCTCTCGTGTGAACTAATAGAGCAAGTACTCATTACCACAAGAATGATTCCAAGCCATTCACGAGGGATCCACTCCCATGACCCTAGCACCTCTTGTTAGGCATACCTCCAATATGAGGGTCACATTTCAACATGAGATTTGGAGGGGACAAACACTGAAACTATATCAGCCATGTTAAGCTAAGTATTGTCTTGTTTAACCCAGTTGTTGAGAATTTGAGGCTCACAGGTCTAGATACAATTTTTGATGCACCTTGGCCTACTGCTGTATTCCACAGTTATGGACATGTCCTCATCACAGACTATCTTTTGAAAAAATGCAACTTGTGAACAACAGATAAGAAAACACACTTGAATAACTGGAAAATCTAAAAGTATTAATTCTAATGTTGGATTTGAACATTAAAAATGAAATCCTTTTCCTCCCCAGGCAATGGAATAGATCACCTCTTGATCAAGGGATCCCAAAGAAACCTTAAAAACAGAGTGCCCAGCCATGAAAGGATGAAAGGTTGAACAAGCCTCAGTAAGCCTCTTCCTTACTAACCTTTAACCAGAAATATTTCCTTAGTAGTAAGCAGAAACCAACTTTAGAAAATAATATATGACAACTAATTTATATATCACATTTAGCCAATCATCTGAGGCCTTGACCAGACTTTTTTACAGTTTTGACATTACAGCTCAGCGGTGTCACAATGCATCCTTCCATGATAAGAGACTACCAACCATAGAGTAGTCTGGCCAGCCTATGGCAGATGCACAGTGAGGGCGATTGTGTCCTCTGCTTCACCTTTGATGTCATAGGGCTGAAAATTCCACTCTCAGATTATGCTAAAGCCACCATTTTTGAACAGGTAACTTATGAAAAAGCATGGACTCAACTGATCATGCATGTATTTCTTTCTAAAAAATTGTTTATAGTTATGATTCTTCTTATAACTTATTAAATATGTATATTGGCCACACTGCTCAGCATAAATACCTGTTCCTTTTACTCTTCCTTCAAAGAGCCTGATTCTGTCTACACTTTCCAGCACATCAGAATGTCTACCTAGCAGGCTGCAATACTTTATAAGAAATAAAGCTCTCCTTTCCAATATGATGGAACTTTTCATTCTTCACTTGACATGACTGGTGATGATGGTGGGATATGCAGAGGACCCTGGGCTCCCCCAGTGTCATTGGAAGTCAATGCACTGAGTTCTATAGCACAGTTATTTCTCTGACTGCACTGGGAAGAAGCTGTGTAAGTTCCTATATGTTGATCTAAGAGCTCCTACTTTTAGGGTGAAGATTCCAGAAACTTTATTTTTCTTCACCCCTTAGCTTCATTTCTTCCTAATCCTTTCTCAGTTTATCTCCTTGTTTCCTAAATCAGGACCCCAAAAGGAACATCTTTGTCAGCCCTGGGTTTAAAAGGGATCTCTTTAGCCTCCCAGGTTTCCTCCATTTGGATATTCCCCATTGGAATTGGGTTTGGCAATGGAGGTAGAAGGAGTTTTCCAGTCCAGTCAGACTTGGCTGGTCCATAATATTTTGTGAGAACACATGGTAAGGGCACACAAAAGGATTTCTTAATAAAGGGAGCTTGGTTAGGAACATTAGTTCTGAGGGAACAGTCTCTAATTAGTCAAGCTCAAACTGCCTGTTTTAGATCCCCTCCTAGAAAAGCAATGAAGCCTGTCCCACACTGTAGTTCAGTAGTTAAAAAGTTCTGTGCTTTCATTGCTGTGACCAGGGGTTCAATTCCCAGTCAGGGAACTAGTTCTTTTTGGTTTGATGTTTGTGCGACTTGATTCTTTGAAGTACCCATTCATCTCTTTGGAGATGCCTCTTGCCATTCTTTGTTAAGTCATAACCTTGGTTAAGACTTATTAGTTTCACTTGGGAGGGCACCTTAAGTTCAAAAGTTCAAAAGTCAGAAATATCAGCTGTTTGTCCTGACTAAATCTGGTAAGATAATTAAAATAGTTTCTTAAAAATAAGCCCTATAAGCCGGGCTCGGTGGCTCAGCCTGTAATCCCGTGCCTTTGGGAGGCTGAGGTGAGTGGATTGCCTGAGCCTGCGGGTTCGAGACCCGCCCGGGCAGTGAGACCTCATCTTTACAATAAATCAAAAAATCAGCTGGGCATGGTAGTGCGTGCCTGTAATTCCGGCTACTTGGAAGGCTGAGGCGGAAGGATCGCCGGAGCCCAGCAGGTCGAGGCTGCGGTGGCCGGGAGCGGCCACTGCACTCCAGTCTGGGCGACAGAGTGAGACTCCAACTCAAAAAAAAAAAAAAATAAGCCCTATAGTCAAAAGTCAACTAAATTAAAACATATATATGTGTATATGTGTATATATATACTATATATACATGTACATATATATGCATGTAGATATATAGTTTTAAAGTCTGTTTTGTTTCTGTCAAAATTACTCAGTCTACTGAATTCCCCCCTTTTTAAGCTCCTGTTAACCACATGCACTTCCTTTTTCTGTTTCTCTATTTTCTTCTGTTAGTCCCTCCTTCCTCTTACCTCCATCAATGCCACATGAGGGGACCAAAAAATTTCTAACAGCCTGGAATTCTTTAAGAAAAACAGAAAAAAGTGCCATATAATCCTCTTTTGGGGAGGAAGTTCTGTTTTTTCTTAGGGAATCCCAAGAGTTCTAAGTAAATAGATTTTTCTGATCTGCTCTCCTTTTGTATTGTTACCTGATAATTTTAGGTTTTTTTTGGGGGGGGGCTTCAAAGATTACTTTGTATTGTAAGATAACTTGAGCATGGAGGTCCAAGATGGTCAACTGAAGACATCAGACAACTGCTACTTTCAGCAAGAGAGTCTAAAACGGGATCAAAGCTGCCTCTTTGGAGACCTACCTGGACACCGAAGCTGAGGTTTGGCCAACAGACACCTGGGGACACACAGAATGGTCAGCTCCAGGACCCAACCACCTCTAAGATCTGCCCTGGCATGGGATCAATAAAGTACCCTTGGTGAAGGAAGAGGTGACTGAATGGTAGAAATTTTGCTCACCTCCCACAAACTGCTGTGGTCCTAGCCTGGGAAAGTCAACTCAGTCCCTCCTCGTACAGTCTCCTACATTGGTTCGATGCAGAAAACTGCCTATAATCAGGACAAGTACACTGTTTGGATCCACATGGGGCCCAGAATCTCCAGATCCTGATGAGTCCTGGCTCTGGTAACCACTAGCACCCTCCCCACTCCCATGAAGAGGCGGTCTTCACCTCACAGGTGCTCTTGCCTCCCTCTCCAGCTCCAAATCAAGGCAATATACCCACTTAGAGGAAATTTGTCCAGTGGCACTGTCACTTGTCCTGGCCCCAGTTTCAGAGCTGTGGGCATGGCTTGTCCTCAGAAAGATACCATAATTTTCTTGCCCCTCTCACGGAACAGAGCAGGAACTAAAAGGTGGAGTACCTTGATGACTCCTAGCAAATCAGGATCCTTAATACCTGGGAGAAATAAGGCTGCCTCCCCCCATTACCAGTGTGTGTTTCAGTCACTGAACAACAGGGCTTCTTCCAGCTGTAGGCAGAGCAGTGGAGAAGCACCTGAACACATGGGCCAGAATTGAGCTACAGGGTTTCTTCTGGCCACCCACCAACCCTGCAGATGTGATGTTGATACAGATTATTATTAGGTCAGCCTGGGCCCCGAGAGTGTCAGCTCAATTGATTGACAAGCTGATCCCCAAAGAGTGTCATCTCAATGGGTTGGTAAGCCTAGCCCCAGGAGTGTTGGCTTTAAGGGGCTGGGAAGCCAAGCCCTGAGAGTGTTGCTGATTCAGTGGACTGGCAAGTCAGCACTGAGAGGTGCCTCAGCTTGGCAGTCTCACCTTCTGCTGGCAAGCCAGCCTTTGGGGTGCATGGCTCTTCGGCTCCCATAATCTTCTGCAGCTCTTCATGTCTTGAGTTCTTATTTTGTACCAAGGAGGAATGAGGGACACAGACAGCAGGAAGGTGAGGAAGCAGGATTTATTGATAGGACAGAAAAGCTCCCACAGCAGGAGGAGACCTGAGGGGATTGCTGATCTGGACCGAAATCTGGTAGTTATGTAGTCCTAAGACCAACCTGATTAACTGTGAGCTGATTGGTTGGCCACTAGCTGTGCTGATTGGTCAGTACTAAGAAAGAACCAGTTGGCTGGAGATAGGGGCCTAATATTGAACTGATTGGTTGGCATTTAGCAGTAAGCTGACTGTTTTGTTTTCCAGTCTCGGCAGTGAGCTTTTTCTTGCCTTAGCCTGCAGGGTTTGTAGGGAGCTTCTGATGTTAGTGTATCAGACCAAGAGGTCTGCGAAAGTTTGCTACTTTGTTACCAGGGACCTGCCCTGTCAGTCAACCTAGGTATTCTCTAGCTAGCTTCTCTTTCAATGTGAGTGCCTGAGAGGGAGATGCTAGAGCTACAGGCCAGTCAGAGCTCCTGGTGCTTCTGCCAGTGGGAAGTGCTTGACTTGGAGGAAAGGACTTGCCCTACCTTGCCAGACTGTGCTGGTGAGGCAGTGCCATTCAGTTTCTCCCCAGGTCACTATCCTCCCTGCTGCCTCTGCCCCTTCAGGTGGGCCTGAGGAGAGATGTCAAGTAAGAGAACAACACAAAATGTCGCCCCAGTGAAAGCAACTTTAACTAACAAAACAAAGAAAAAAATAAAGATAAGAGACTGCTTTCACAGATGAGGAAGAATCAGCAACCACCCCAAAACAAAACACAACAAAACAAAATAAAACAAAACAAAAAAAACCTGCCATCTCCAAAGTCAACATGATTCGAGATTTACAAAGAGTCTTCTCGGATCACAAGTAATTAAAACTATTTAGAATGGCCTGTCCCTGTTGATAGACATACAATTCAGATTATGGATGGCAAAGAAACTTAATGAAACCTAGGAGAAATAAGATACCCTAAACAATCAGGCCATGAAAACAGCACAGGAAGTGAAAACTGACCTGGCCATTCTAAGAAAGAACCAACTTGAACTTCTGGAAGTGAAGAATTATCTCCTGTAATTCAAAATGCAATAGAAATCCTTAAAAGTAGAGGAAAGAATCTCAGAGCATGAAGTTTAATTATTGAATTAACTTAGTGTGACAAAAATAAGGAGAAAAGAATGAGGAAAAATGAGTAAAGTCAAAGTGATGTTTGGGATTATGTAAAAAGATTAAATCTATGGTTGATTGAGAGAGAAGGGGAAACTGAGAACACCCAGGAACAAGCCTTCCAAGATATCATCTAAGAAAACTTCCTTTATCTCACTAGAGAGGCCGCCAAGCAGACAACAAGAAATTGATAATCTCCTTTGAGGTATTAAATAAGAAGCCCATTTCCATAGCACACAATAGTCTAACTTGCCAAGATGAGCATGAAAGAAAAATTCCTAAAGGCAGCTAAAAAAAAGGGACAGACCACTTCACAAGGGAGATAATATCAGGTTTGCAGCAGACCTCTCAGCAGAAACCTTACAAACCATAGGGGACTGGGGACCCATTTTTAATGTTCTTAAAGAAAAAAAGAATCCCAACCAAGAATTTCTTACCCAACAAATTAAGCTTCATTGATGCCAAGCAACACTTCCCAGACATGCAATTCCTAAGAGAATATACTATCTTCAGACCAGCCCTTTAGGGGATACTCAAGGAAGTTCTAAACAAAGAAATGAAAGAATGGCTTTACCCATTACATAAACATAGGTAAACACAGAGTTACAGACAATACAAATCAACCACAAAGCATAGAACACAAAGCAACTTTTTAGCAATTAGACAGGAATAAACCCCCACATATCAATAATTAGCTTAAAAATTAATGGACTGGGCACACCACTGAAAAGACACAGAGTGGCAAATTGGATACATAAACATAAATCATCTTTCTGCTGCTTTTAGCAAACCCATATCTCTGCAAATTACACTCATATACTCAAGGTAAAGGGTTGCAGAAAGATCTTTCATGCAAATGGAAAACAAAAAACACAGCAGGAGTAACTATTCTCATATCAGATAACACAAACTTTAAACCACTAAAAGTTAAAAAGGATAGTGAGAGGCACTATATAATAATAAAAGACTTAATTCATTAGCAAGAAATATTCATCTTGAATGTATACACATCCAGCATAGATGCACTCAGATCTACAAAACAGTTGATAATTAGTCGAAGAGAGGACACAGACAGTCATATAATAAAAGCTGGAGACTTCAATATCCTGCTAACAGCTTTAAACAGATCACTGAGGCAAAAACTAACAAAAAAATTTGGTACATAAACTCAACACTTGACCAAATAGTCTAATAGACATCTACAGAACCTTTCACCAAACTATCACAGATTATACATTCTTCATATTAGCACATGGATCATACTCCAAGAGCAACCACATACCTGGCCATATTTCAAGCATGAAAAAAATTTCAAAATGATAAAATCATACCAAGCATTCTCTCAGACCACAGCAGAATAAAAATAAATATCATCTTCATCAACAAGGGTACCTGCATAATGAACATTTGTATACCTAATCCAGAATTGTATCCAACATCTTCAAAATAAAAAACAAATAAATAAATGAATAAATATAATCACCAACAGGAACCCCTCCCACATACAATTAAATGGAAATTAAACAACTTGCTCCTGAATGACTTTTGGGTTAACACAGAAATCAACACAGAAATAGAATGATTCTTAGAAACAAAAATAAATACACAATATACCAAAACATCTGGGATACTAGGAAAGTGGTGCTATGAGAAAAAATTATAGCATTTCATACATACATCAAGAAAATAGAGAGATCTCAAGAAAGCAGTCTAATGTCCCTAAGAGAACTGGAAAAAAATTGAATTCTAAAACTAGTAAAAGAATTGAAATTATCAAAGTAAAATCAAAGTTAAAAGAGAAACCAAAGAAATACAAAGGATCAATGAATCAAAAAGCTAGTCCATAAAGAAGAACGAAATCATATCTTTTGCAGCAACTTAGAGGTAGCTGGAGACTATCATTATAAGATTATAAGTGAATTAACACAGAATAACTGGATAACTGGATAAAAAAGACTAACAGACCCCTGGTCAGATTAATGAAAGAGAGAGAGAGAGAGAGAGAGAGAGAGAGAGAGAGAGAGAGAGAGAGAGAGAGAGAGAATGAATGAGAATGAGAGAGAATGAGAGTAAACACATTCAGAAATGAAAAAGGTGACATCACAACCGACTCTGAAGAAATACAAATGATTATCATATTATTATGAACATCTGTATGCATGTAACCCAGAAAATCTCGAGGAAATTGATAAATTCAGGGACACATACAACCTCCCAAGATTAAAACTGGAAAAAATTAAAACCCTAAATAGACAATAACAAGCCAAGAAATTGACTCAGTAACAAGAAACTTCCCTGCCACAAAAAGCTTAGGTCAGATGGTTTTTCAGCTGAATTCTATCAGGTGTACAAAGAACAGCGAATACCAACCCTACTGTAAGTATTTGAAGAATCATGAAAGGAGGACTCCTTTCTTGTTATTCTGTGAAGCCAGTATCATCCTGATACATCAAAATGGCAAAGACCCAACAAAGAAGAAAAACTACAGGCCACTTACTCTGATGAACTTAGATGCAAAAATTCTTTACAAACATCCAACAGCACATTACAAAGATCATTCATCATGACCAGGTGAGCTTCATTCCTGGGATGAAAGGCTAGTTTCACATACTCAGATCAATCAATGTAATCTACCACATAAACATATGTAAAACCAAGAACTACATGATTAGACTGAGAAAAAGCATCTGATAAAATCCAACATCCCTTCTTGATAAAAATGCTCAAACATTTAGGCATTGAAGACACATTCCTCTAAAGAGCTATTAATAACACACCTGCAGCCAACATCATAATTAATGGGCAAAAGCTGGAAGTTTTTCACCCAATAACTGGAAAAAGACAAGGTTGTCCACTCTTGCCACTTCTATTTAACATCGTACTGGAAGTCCTAGCCAGAGCAATCCGGCAGGAGAAATTAGAAGTATCCAAACAGGAAAAGAGGAAGCTAAATTATCCCTTCTAGCAGATAATATGATTCTATACCAAGAAACTCTTGAGATTCTGCCAGAAACCTCCTAGAATATATAAAAACTCAAGTAAAATCTCAGGATACAAAATTAATACACAAAAATTAGTTGTATTTCTATACACCAACAAGCTGGCTGAGAAACAAATAACAAAACAATCCCATTCACAATAGCCATGAATAAATAAATAAATAAAATGTCTTGGTTTTAATCTGACCAAAGAAATAAAGATTTTTTACAATGAGAATTACAAAACAGTGCTCAAAGAACTTAAAGATAACATAAACAAATTAAAGAACACCACATACTCATTGATTGGAAGAATGAATATCATTACTATGTTCATACCATGCAAAGCTAGCTGCAATTTTCATGCAATCCTTATCAAACAACCAGCAATATTTTTCACAAAACTAGAAAAAAAAGCAATACTTATGTTTTGATGGAAGCAAAAAATTAGCCTGAATATCTAAAGCAATTCCCACAAAAAGAACTAAATTGGTAGCATCACATTCCCAGAACTCAAACTTTCTTACAAGGCTATGGTTACCAAAGCAGCATGGCATTGTTACAAAAATAGACACGTATGCCAATGAAACAGGATAGAGAACCCAGAATTAAAATCACAGACCTTCAACCAACTCATTTTTGAAAGTGCTGACAAAAACAAACATTGGGGAAGGACACACTACTTACCATGGTGCTGAGAAAACTGGCTAATCATGTGTAGAAGAGTGGAATGGGACTCCTACCTATCACCGTATATAAAAATTCACTCAAAATAGATGAAAGACTTCAATGCAAAACCTCAGACCTTTGAAGAAATCCTAGGGAATAATCTCCTGGACATCATCCTAGACAGTGAATTCATGGTCAAGTCCTCAAAAGCAAATGCAGCAAAAAGGAAAATTAACAGTTGGGACCTTATCAAGCCAAAAAGCTTCTGCACAACGAAAGAAACCATCAAGAGAGTAAAGAGACAATCCAAATAATGGGAACAAAATTGCAAACTATGCATGAAACAAAGGTCGAACATCCAGAATCTATAAGGAAATCAAATGAATTGATAGGAAAATCCAAATAACCATATTAAAAAGTGGGCAAATGATATGAACAGATACTTGTCAAAGGACCTACAAACAACCAAAAGACATATGAAAAGATGCGCAACATCACTAGCAATCAGAGAAATGCAAATCAAAACTACAATAGGATACCATCTCACACCAGTCAGGATGCTACTAATAAAAAGCCAAAAAACAACAGACGTTAGTGAGTCTGCTGAGAAAGGGAAATGCTTATACACTATTGGTGGGAATATAAGCTAGTTCAACCTTTGTGGAAAACTTTTTGGAGATTTTTCAAAGAACTCAAAATGGAGCTACCATACTCCCACGTCTAGGAATATATCCAAAGAATCACAAATCTCTCTACCAAAAAGACCCCTGCACTCATACATTTATTGCAGCATGATTTCCAACAGCAAAAACATGGAACAAATCCAGATGCCCAATGACAGTGGACCAGATTAAGAAATGTGGTATATATACATGGTGGAATATTATGCATCCATAAAGAAGAACGAAATCCTATCCTTCGCAGCAACATGGAGGTAGCTGGAGACTATCATTAGTAAGTAAATTAACACAGAGCAACTGAATACTTCATGTTCTTACGCATAAGTGAGCACTAAACAGTGGGCACACATGGGCACATGGACTGGAACAACATACACTGCTCACTGCTAAACGATGGACGGAGGGAAGATAAAGGATACAAAAGCATGAATTGGGTTCTATGCTTCTCCTGGAGCAGGTGGGACCTCTCTTTATGCAGTATACTTATGGAACAAATATTCACATGTATGCCATGGTTAAACAAATAATTAAATAATAAAAATGGGCTTAGATTTTAAAAACAAAAGTTAGAAAGATAGAGAAAGAACTTCACTTTGGTATGTCATTACTGGGCAAAAGCGACTATAATTTTAGAGGTGACTGACAGCAGTTGTTTACAATAAATGGTTATTACTACCAAGTGCTACTCAATTTTTTCATGTTTGAATAAGAAAGGATGTGATTTAAACATTTAAACAAATGTGTTTGTAGCAAAGTGTGTTCTATTTTCCAACTGTGCCTGTTTTTCACATATTTGGATTGTACGTCCCTAAAAGGTACGAGTACTGTGTTGTCCCTGTTCCTTGATAGGCTCTGCCTTAGCTCATTACTCCGGTTAGAGAAACAGAATCAATTAAAAGCTAACTCCTTCAATAAACTTGGTTTCCTTACAAGATCTTATGATGAATTTCTGTGATTTTGTGTTGTTTGCCATTCATTTTTGGTCTTCCTCTAGCACACGCAGATTTCTTCTTAAAGGGGATTGGATTCTCTCTTTCTATGCTTTTAGATATGGATTGCTACCTTGTTTCCTCTTGAGCTTGGTGAGGGCATAAGCCATATGGGACAAGTAGATTTTGACCTGTTTTCTTTATAGGATTTACAGTGGCATAATTGAATACAGTTGATTTATTTTATTTTACTTTTTGACTGATGAATTTTGCCAGTCTCATGCCTAGAGTTTCAAAATCAAGACTGTAGACTTCTTGTGTGTGGCTGTTTGTATTTTTGTTTATGCATGTATCTTTGTATACTGTCTGCAGTACCAAATTAGCTCACAAATAATAGAGCATTCATAAATTAAGTAAATAATGCTTTTCAAGTTTATTTGACTTTAATAATCTTTGTTAAATAAAAATAATTTTTAAATTGTTGATAAAGTAAAATAGAAACAACTTCAAACTTTAATTTAAAACTTGTTTTATTGCCTAGGTCTGTTAGTTAGACAGATTTAGATTGTTTTTGCTAGATGTTATTTTAAGCTCATAAAACTATTGCTTTTGTATTACTTTTGTTACTGCTTAATTTGTGTGTAAAGTAAAGCCATAAGAGTGACTGTTGGGCTTCTCCAAAGCATTATGTAAATCTTACTGTGAGCTTATATTTAGTTTTAAACATTTAGATTTTGAGATCTAGATAAATGACCATGGTGAGGCCTCAGAACAATATCCAGGTTGCCTGTCCTCCACAACCTAGCTGTATCAAATTATTTCCTAGTTTTATTTTTCTCACTAAAATAAGAGTTACTAGGTGTTAATATTGTAACTAATATATGTAATTAAAGCTATTGGATACAAGAGAAACAAAACTTGTGTGTTAATAGTTCTAATGGCCACAGGAGATTTTTACCTTAGATTTATAATACCTCTAGATTTCTAATATCTTTAGATTTCTAAAACTTTCATATTCCCAAACCCCTGGAGAAATGATTTCCTAGACTTAGATCATTTGATCTTTATTGGATAAGGCTTGAGAAACTATTTGCCACCATAGGTCCAAAACAAGTGAATAAATGTGCAAGGGAGAATTACTTCCATAGCTTGGAAGTAAAAAAAAGAAGGAAAAAATAAAGAGAAAGGACACAAACTGTGTTCTTACTCTCATCTAGTAGAACTTCAGAGGAAAAGTCTTGGTGTGGCAAAATCTGAGTAGAAGTATTAAGTTCTCTCCAAGGCTTCTTTTTCAACCTACCTAACAAATATTAAACTTCCCTAGTTTCTTTTGCCACCTGTAACCATGATAAATTTTTTCATCAATTTTAGGTATAAAATGCAGTCATATATTAGTTATACTCCACAAATCTCTTAAATACTTACTTGCATTGTTGACTGATATTTTCTAAAAAATTTTCAAAAATCTTGGATTATTTTCTCTATTCACACTAGTATATGCCTGTTTTCACATGCAAGCAGAGTGAGAACTCTGTATGATGAACCCATTATAACCACCATCATCATCATCATCATTATTGTCAGTAGAAAATGTCAGTGTAAAAGACTGATACTACACAGCTCAACAACCAACACCTATCCCCTGGTACTGTAACCCTTGGATGACCCAGGTTGTCATGTATGCATCAAAAGGCCTGGAAGTGCTACTGGGTATACTCTAAGCTCTACCTTCTGGGATGAGACTCACAGCTGTTTCTGTGCACACATATGCCACTTTTCAGATGAATGCAGGACTGATGCACAGTCTGCTGCCTCTCAGGGCCAGGGCTGCTATCTCGTTCGTTATATAGCCATGTGTATGTGTCAGTTAGCTTAAACAAAAAACAAAAACAATGATTGCAAATAATGGCCTAATGGCCAAGTGTCGCTGTTCTTGTTCTCTTTAGATAATTTGAATCCCTTACTCCACTGATCACCACAGTTTTTACACCTGATTATGACCTTGATTCTTGCTCTGACTTTAATCATTTATGTTAACTGTCTGGCCTCTTAGGCATTTGGGTTTATGTGATTCCTACTTTTAATCAACACAAAGCAAAGATATCACTGTATATCTTATTTTCTTAAAAAAAAATGTGGTTGCAAACTCAGCCTCCCAAAGTGGGGTTTTCTCAGTGATTTACTCTTCCATGAAATAATTGATACACATGAACTCATTTCTATGATTCCAGTATCAGTAGCAAAATTCCAGTGTTCTCTACTGATACCTTATAAAGCAATGAGTCCAAGAGATTCCCTGTCATATCTCTTACAGAGAAAGACAGTGAAGCAAATTTAATCACCATCATGTCATAATATGTACATTGTAAATTTAGAGGGAAAAAAATCACATTGTAATCTATATTGATATTATTTTTTCTTTGATTTCTAAATTCTTTGTAGTAAAATTATACATGTTTTTTGATATAACATGCTGGATATATGGTGTCTTATTGAGGGTTGTTTGATAATCAGGACAATGAAATCATTATTTATCATTGCCACTGTCCTAAATCTTATCCTCTAAATTTTAGAATACAGGTAAAAGTGTTGCTATATTTGAGAAATTAAAGCAATTGTAAACTACCGTGAATTAAGGAGAGCTCTCTTGTCTCTATGATAGGAGTATCCAACAGAGGCTGATTTTAGGGGAGACAATTACTCATTCTACGTAAGTAGACAGGAGATTTTTGACTATTATCAGTATCAGGACATCCCTCTAGATAAAAATTCACTTGAAGGCTGTGTCCATATAGCTTACAGTTTTTAAAAAAAGCAGTTAGCAAAATTAAATCTTAAATATGTTGCTCTTTTATTCTCCACTTTCTTTTTTGAAAGTATTATCAATCACCTAATCTGTTTTTTCACAAATTATGTTCTTCAGAAAATTTAATCTTCAACACTTTTTAGCCAAAAAGGAGGAGCTTCATGATCAACTAGTTTTAGAAAATGAAACACTGAAATCATCTCTAGAATATTCATTAGTGCTCATTGCAATGTTTCTCAGACATATTTAGGTTAAAGCTTATATGAATGTGTGTGTGTGTGTGTGTGTGTGTGTGTGTGTGTGTGTGTGTTTGTGTATGCACATGTGCACATTAATGTAACACCTATCAATATCCTTCAGGTCTTATTTTCTATAGAAAATATTTTGGAAAATACTGACAAAGTATATTTCTTATCTGAACTAGATCTAGATTTCTATTTTTCAAGCCTCTATTTGTACAGATTTATTAGACATTTGCTTATTACTTAATATTGGATTTTAAATGGAAAAAAAATCTTATTTCTCTACACTCACAAGACTTCTGATAGAAAATATGTGGATTTTCCACATCAAGCAATTGCTCAAGCCTAACTATTCAGAGTTAGCACAGACTCCACGGGTTAAGGTTTTAGTCCTACAAGACTGTCCCCACCATGTCAGATGCCAATTCCAAATAGCAGGTCCCCAGGTTACTCATACTTTTGTGTGACTTGTCTATAAATTGGGAGTTCCCACAGTTCCCTCCTCAGGTTTGATGCTGTAATGGCTCACATAACTCATGGAAACATTTTACTTACTATTACTGGTTTATTATAAAAAATATCAGAAAGGGTACAAGTAAACGGCAAGATGAGGTGAAGATGTGCACAGGGCAAAGTCTAAAAACGTCCCTAGCTCAAGTGCTCCTGCCCCCATGAAGTCAGGGTCTGTCACCTCCCAGCACATGGATGTGGTCACAAACCCGGAAGCTCTCTCATCTCTGTTGTTTTGGGTTTTCAAGTAGGTTTACTGCAGAGGCATTATTGGCCAAATCAGTGACTATTGGAGACTGACTCAATTCACAGCCTTTTCCCCTTCCCAGAGTTTGGTGTATGCTATTGTAGGTTCCAGTCCTGTAATCACATGGCCGTTTCCTCTGGCAATCAACCCCCATCCTTCAAGAGTCATTTCATTAGCATAAGCTCATCTATAGTTTATTTTTTATTATATTTTATTTTTTTTTTTTGAATTGGAGTCTCACTTGGTCGCCCAGACTGGAGTGCAGTGGCCGCTCCCGGCCACCGCAGCCTCGCCTGCTGGGCTCCGGCGATCCTTCCGCCTCAGCCTTCCCAGTAGCAGGAATTACAGGCATGCGCTACCACGCCCGGCTGATTTTTTGATTTATTGTAGAGATTTATTGTCTCGCTGCCCAGGGGGGTCTCGAACCCACGGGTTCAGGCAATCCACTCACCTCAGCCTCCAAAGGCACGGGATTACAGGCTGAGCCACCGAGCCCGGCTTCATTTATAGTTTAAATACACTTAGTATATAACAAAAGATGCTCCTCTCACTACTATTACTCATGAAACTCTAAGGTTTTAGGAGCTCTGTGCCGGAAACCATGAGTAAAAACCAAACATATATTTCATATAAATCTCTTGGTTGTTTTTCTGATTAGACATTTTTTCCTTTGCAGCAACTTGGATGGATTTAGAATCTATAATACTCAGTGATCTATCACAGAAACAAAGAACTGAGTACCACATGTTCTCACTCATAAGCAGACTTTGAACATTTACCATAATACTATAATAAAGGGATTGGCAGTAGTGGATACTACTGGGGCGGGGAGGGGCAAGCACAATATCAATAAAGTTACCTGATCTCAAACCAGGCAAAGAAGTACCACTTTACTGTTGGGTAAAACGTGCTCACACTTACTAATTTTGCTATGTGCTACATGATGATTAAAAAACTGTAATGACAAAGTGAAAGAAGGAAGAAAATGTGCAATACTTTTATATTTTATATGAAAGAAGGTTGTGTTTCTGAATCAAACCTTATTTATTTATTCATTTTGCAATAGCTAAAATCTCTAAGGCATATACAGTTACATAGCAGTATGTTGACACCTTCTGAATACAGCATTAGAGACAGCATTATGGTTGTTGAACACTGCATCCCACATCACATGCCATAGACCTTGAAGTTGTTATATATTCTTTTAACTCATGTAAACATATGCAAATCACACATGTATATAGTTTAAAAATCAAATTGTGTCCATAGTCTTATAATGAGGACTAGCAGTCATTTACTTTGCTTCTCACAACCCACCCATGTCCTTCTCTTTCTCTACAGAAGAAACCACATGTTACAGGTTTTTCTGGTATTTACTTACACATTTTTACATTATAAATCTATGCTGATATTTGATGATTAATTTTATATATTTTCAGTTGATTTATTGCGATGAAAAATAAGAACTTAGTTGCTTCTTCCCGTTTTGGTTTCCTGTTCTCCTGTCCATCAACATAATTATGTGATGGTTTGGGGCCAAAATAAGTATCAGTGTTTAAATTTACATTTTCAAAAAATTCTATTATTATGTAATATCACTAGACTGTCATCCCCTTGAGGGTAGACTATTTGATTTCTTTTGTTCACTAATTATATCCTAAGCCATTGAAGAGTACCTAGAACAGAATACATGTTTCATAAATAATGAATAAGTAGTTTACTCTTGACTTAAGTAGTGTGCAATCATGAATTTTTAAAATAAATACTTCATTTCTCAGATATATTCTTTGCCTTATATTTTATTGGCATGGCTTTCCATGAATTAATTTTTTCATTTATTTTAGCGTTTGCATTTTTTAATTAACAGATTTTAGAATGGTTTTAGGCATACAGAAAAATTGAGCAGATAGTACAGAGAGCTCTCATGTATCTCTTCTCTCCTACACATTGTTTGCCCTATTAATAATATTTTGCACCAGCATGTTACATTATTTTACAAGACCATAGTTTAATTTTCTTTTGATAACAGTCTATATTTTTTGACAAATGCACAATTAAAATATCCTGCAGAATTATTTTTACTACTCTAAAAATCTCTCATACTTCACCTACTTATTCACCTCTCCTTCTACTTCACTGGAACATATGCCAACACATTGATTTATGTACTGTTTCTGTAGTATTACCTTATCCAGAATGTCATATAGTTGGAATCACATGGTAGGTAGTCTTTTAGATCGGCTTTGTTTACTTAGAAATATGCATTTAAGTTTCCTCCATATTTCTTTGTGGCTTGATAGTGCATTTATTTATATCACTAAATAATATTCCATTGTATGGATATACCACAGTTTGTTTATCCTTTCACTCATTGGAGGAAATCTTGCTTGTTTTCAGTTTGAGTGATTGTGAACAAAGATTCTATAAACATATATTCAGCATGATCTAAGATATCATCGCTGTTTTTGTTGTTTTACTGCAAATCTTCTTACCACCACCCTCAATATATCTCTCTAGTTAGAATACTTTTCTTGAAAGACCTGCTTCTCCTCAATTACCAGGGATGTTCTTTCTTCCTTTCCTGGGCTGGGTTTTGTTTCTTGAATTTTGTGTTTGTGATGATTAATTTTAGTCTCAACTTGTCTGGATCAAGAGTTGCCCAGATAATTAGCTAAACATTATGTGTCTATGGGAATGTTTCTGGAAGATGAGTATTTGAATTGAAAGACTGCCCAACAATGTCTTTTGTTTTGTCTGAGTTCCTATTTTTCTGTCCTTTTCTTTAATCTTTGGGCTTTTCTTCAAATATATGATAATTTTTGACTATGTGTAATGAAGTATGCAACAAGTTAATGTGAATCAGAAGCTGTGTGCATCTGAGAAGCATTTGTTAACTTGTGGGATTTCCCTAGGGGTGATTTGGTGGCAAGCTATTTTTTTTTTCCATTGAAGTGATTTGCAAGTATATATGTATTATTGTTTTCATTTCTTCAGAGAAAAATTATTTTACTTTATACCTTGGAGTTTGAATCCTTTTTAGTGAGAGTTCTGGCAGCAGAATGAGGAAGAACATTGCAGAGTATACTTTTTAATATGCAAGCTTTTAATTAATTTTTTTTAACCTTAACACTTAGGCTATTCCTTCCTCTTCGATTTGTCTGTCTGCTGCCTAAATCTCAGGGATAAATTTTCTCCCCACCCTCCCTCCAATAGGTAAACAGGGACTAAAGTCTCTGACTTTTATCGAAAAATTTTTTTAAACCAATTTCTTTATTTTATGTCTTGGCATCTGTTTTTTTGTGGCCATTACACCTGAGTCTATCTGTAATTCTGTCTAGATTTGCTCATTGTTTTTAAGTATCTTTTCCAAATGTCTTAATAGATACTTCCTCTATTCTGTTAATTTACTTGCTATCCAATTTATGTTTTTGTATTCAAAAATTTGTTATAATCTCTTGTCTACTGTTGCCTTTTCTTGCACCCTTGTTGTTTTTGTAAGTTTAAATATTTAAAAATTGTTTTCATTTTAGTGAAGATTCGAAGGTGAAGGAATAAGCACATATAGTATAACAATGTTTAACTAAAAAGAAAGAAAGCTTTCTGGTCTTTCTCTATTGTCCTTTTGTGGTTCCCATATTTTCTCCCTCTTCATACAACCACTCCTATTAAATAGAGTTAAACATCATCTTTGTCAATAAACTGCATAATAATATGAACTACTTTAAATTGAATAATGACTGTTTTGACAATGAATGAGCTCAACTGAATGTTATCATGAGACAACATTTGGTGTAATTATTTAATTAATGGAAGTGGAGTATTGCAATATTGAGGGACTTGAATACATGTTGATGGATACTGTGGATAAGAACTATGGCTCAAAGCCAGTTCAGGGCAATTCACATTTTCACATAATGAAATGATGAATTTTCACTGCTTTTTCCTTTTTCCTTCTGTGAGCTTTGCATCTTGATTGAAGCAAAGACATCTGTCTTTTCCTGGAAAGCAAAAACTTTGGTTGCTGTGGCAACATATTGACTGGAGAACTTAAAATAAAGGTGGCTTATTTCCAAATCCTTTTTTTTTCTCTTCACAAAAAAGGCACATACTGGCAGGAAAGCTCTACTGGGGTCTTTATAATCAATAAACCTGTTGTTTGCTGAAGGATTACATCCCAAAACTTGCATGCTAAGCAGGTGAGAAAGGGTATGTTGGATTTCATATACATTTAAACCATAATACACTGCACTGCCTGATTTTTAAAAATTTATTCCTTCCTTCCTTCCTTCCTTCCTTCCTTCCTTCCTTCCTTCCTTCCTTCCTTCCTTCCTTCCTTCTTCCTTTCTCCTTATTTTAAAAAACATTGTGATGGTTGGGACCTGCGTGGAAGGAGGAGGGGCAAAGGCAGTGAAAGAAACTCTTTAAAAGCCTTTGCTAAAGCTGTGCTTGGTTGCTAGGGTTTGAAAAGATTGTTATTTGTAACTAACACAGAGTTATTCAAAAATGCACTCAGCCTTAGAAGCAAACAAGTTCTAAATTTTTAAGAGAAGCATGGATTAAGTCTTCAAACATATAAAAATAATTTTTGATACTTTGGGGTGCACATATATTTGTGCATTAAATTTCATGAAATGCCAGAGGAAAGAGAGGATCACTTTCTTTAAATTGAGGACATACATCTCAAATAACACATATTTTAAAACATCTGGATTTTTACAGTATTTATTTCAAAAAATTCAATTTCCTATGAATCTTTTGTATCATTTGCATTTATCAAAAACAAACGAGCATGAGAGGAAAATAGATGTGATTCTATTTTAGTTTTATTTAGTAACTTTCTTCCAAATCTAGAGCCTTGTAATTTGCTTATTTTTAGTGTGTTTCATAAATTTATATAAAGTAAGTGATATTTGGGAGATGAGTCAGACATTTGAACTTTTTAAAATATAAATTATTTAAAGTAGTTGTATAATTACTCCAAATTTTGTTACAGGATTAGGCAAAGGTAATTTACATAAAATTAGTTATTTTGACATAATAAATTCAGTAAACACAGGAAACAAAAACAATGTTGTTTCTATGAACTGTTGGCTATGTGATTTGAGAAAAATATTGAATTTTCAAAGTTGTTTATTGTCCTAGAACAATATAATTACATAACTTTTAAAAAATCATCTAAGTTTAAGATCTGGCATTTTGACACAGAAAAAAAAGTAATTTAAATCTTTCTCCTTTTCACCTTTCTGGTAAGGATATAAGCTGTTGTAATGGAAAAAACAAACGTATGATTCTTGGTTAGGGATTTTTAAGGTAGAGAAGAATGAAAATACATTGTCTCCTTATGGAACACTGAACTCACAAACTTGATCTCAAAAATTTATACATCTTTTTTTCTTCTTCAAGAAGCCCCGTATAACAAAAGAAAACTTACTCCAGGCAAAGCTTGTGGATATAGCAAGAAGATGCTTGCACAAAAACACTGATTCCTTCAGATGTTTCTATCATGAAGGAATTAAGTACACATTCTTCAGAAACAAGAATTCCTGGTGACTGATGATAAAGAGACCATTTGTAATAATTTTAAAGGGATATAAGAATAACTGACTGGTTATCTCTGGTTTTGCTTTCTTTTCTGTAATTGCCTATTATTACCTTTTTTCAACCCCACAGGCCACCTTCTTGGTTCCCCTCTATAGGTCAATGACACTCAAGGGATCTAGCTTTATTTCTTTTATACTTATCTATGAATTTCCTCTTAGTTTTATGATTTTGCTTTTTATTGATTCTTTATAGAGTTAGGTCAGGGACCAGGTTGGTGAAGTGAGTTTCCTGAAAAATACCAGGATGATAATTCAGAAAAATTCATCTACTTACATGTATAAGTAGAAGTGTTTTTATAATGATTAGGAACCCAGAAATTCAGAAGCATTTAACAAGTGCTCAACTCAAATGTTAGGAAAAATTTGAATGCTAAATACTATGTGCTAAGCATTATGTCCTTTGCTGAACAGAGGACCAGCTGGTATTTAAATGATAGGCATTTTGCCAAGGTTCTGTACCTAGTAACTGAAGAAGTAAAACAGTGCAAAAAACCCCTCTACTCTGCCCTCCCACGTAGACAGGCGGACAGAGAGCATGTTCATTGACTTATGTTTGTTTCACAAAGTTAATATCACCTCAGCATGGAATTGTGAGTCAGTCAGCCAGATCAACAGATTTTTTTTTTTTTTTGAGTTGGAGTCTCGCTCTGTCGCCCAGACTGGAGTGCAGTGGCCGCTCCCGGCCACCGCAGCCTCGACCTGCAGGGCTCCGGCGATCCTTCCGCCTCAGCCTTCCTAGTAGCCGCAATTACAGGCGCGTGCTACCACGCCCGGTTGATTTTTTGATTTGTTGTAGAGATGAGGTCTCGCTGCCCAGGCGGGTCTCGAACCCGCGGGCTCAGGCAATCCACTTACCTCAGCCTCCCAAAGGCGCGGGATTATAGGCTGAGCCACCGAGCCCGGCTCGATCAACAGATTTTAAATGAATTGTTCAATGGAAAACCAAGGAAACGCAAAATATGAGATTTACCTGCTCATTTATTTTGATAGGTGAGTGTCAAATATATATAAGGCACTGGATTGGTGATGTAAAGAAGTGAAAATGAACAAAGCAGTCCCTTAAAGGACCTAAACTCCAGTAGCATTGACACTGGTCATTTTATCAGCCAATCAGTCTCAGAGAATGGTGGAAACATTGGCTGGAAGAATACATTGCTGCTCTTGAGACTTCAGGTGGCACCAGACATGCTGTCATCTTTATCTCTCTACATCCTCCTGGGACCAATGGAAATGGTAATTGATCAGGAATGCATCTGAGTAATGTCAATTCCAAATAGTTCTGTGATTTGAAATTCCTCTAGATGTTTTTAATGTTCCAAGAAGCTTTCTGTAGAAAGAAATTCATGTACAACCATTTTAAACTGAAATAGATACATGCAGCAGAAAAAAGGAAGACATCCACCTGACAAGACAATTGACAAAATCAATTCAGTTAATCTGAGAGTAAATTATGCCACAGTAAGATTACTTTTAAATCAAGTCACATCCTCCTTTTTTAGTGCTCTATTATAGTTACCTTTATTTGTATATATTTTTAAATGGTACTTTTCCAAGAGAGTTATTTTTTAAAATATTGGTACCTGGAAGATCTTTGCCCTCTAGAATGCACATTTCTTAAAAGCAGTTACTGTATTGTAATCTCCTACTGCTTCTCCTCTTCCTCCTTCTCCTCCCAATTTCTCTTTCTCCTCCTTCTCCTTCTTCTTCTTTTCTCTCTCTTTTTGAGTTATTTCCAGCATTTAGTATGGAATCTAATATAACTCAGGCGTGATTACTAAATAAGAGAATGCCTCAAGAACATGTGAGAATAGTTCAAAACTCCTGTACTTGGGGAGATTGTTTGATTACTCTTGATCTTATTTAATTTTTTCAGTAGGTTATAAATATGTGTATATGACTCCTAATGTAAATGTGTATGCACACACACACACACATGCGCGTGCACACAGACACACTTTGAGGGGCATGTAGAAATCAGAAACTGTGCCACTCATCAGGAACCTGACAATTTACACTAACTCAATGAAAATGGAATTGGAGTAGAAATAGCAAGGTAGAGGACAACCAAGGCACTAAACATAACTGACAAAATGTACAAAATTTTCTATATTTATTTTAAATCAATATGTAGAAGGAATATAAGAATAAAAAGTGAAGTTGACTACTCTAGTATACCATCCATGAGTTAGCACTAGCCAAAAGTAGGAAGGAAACATTTTTTTATTAGTTTCTTACATTCCTTCCAAAAATTGATGTAACTTCAATCAAGTATAAATAAAATTTATAGCTATCTCATTTTACATACTATACTCAGTTTGCTTTTTTTCTTTTACTATGTCTTGGAGACCTCTCCAAATTAGCATATCCTTTTTATGTAGCATGAAATATTCCAGTTTATGGATGCACCATAATTATCTTACTATAATATGGACGTACAAGTCCTGCATTGGTGGATGTTTAGCTATTTTCAGACATTCACTTTTATAAGACATTTCACAAGTAATACAGTTTTACATATATCATTTTGCAATTGTATATGTGGATCTGTAGATATACAGATTCCTCCAAAACAGAATACTGAATAAAAGATAAAATCATCTTTGCTTTGGATAAATATTACTAAATTTACACAGCAATATATGAGAAAGGTAAGCAAACCTCGGGGAAAAGAAGCAGTTTATGATCTAGGAGGCCAGTGAAGAGTAATAAGAAATTCATCCTCTCACCGTTCAAGCTTAGAGAGGAGCTGCTGCACTCAAATCTGTTTAGGTAAAAGTGAAGGAGACTTTTGTCATCCATTTCTATGGACATTGTGTTCAGCAAAATTGTGTGTGATAACCCCAACATCAAATAAGCAAGTATGATTCCTTTCTGCCAGACTTTGGTAAGTTCCTTAAGAGACAATGTAATCCGAAGTCATTGTTTCAGGTTTTGAGGAGGAGCAATCTTCCCTATACTGCTAATTTTTCATTTACCCCTTCTCTGACCTCAGGTTTCAAAGAAAATGAAGACTTCTACATGCTTCCTTTTTCAGAAAACTCAAAACAGCCATCAGCAGTCTTAAGTGCAGCATCTGTTTTCATAAAAATGCTTCTTTAACTGGTTTACTGCTTTAACAATTGAGTTGCCTGAATGAGGGGTCAAAAATAAATATTTAATTGGTAAACTTTTTTCTAATTTTTCATTTGGATTTAATTTTGTACATATATGAATATGCACACTTATGTACAAACATACATGCAAATACACACATTGAGGAACATGGATAAATAAAAAATATGGCACTCATTAAGAAATATATCTGTTAAATAACACTAACAAAATGAAAATAAAATCAAAATAGAAATATAAGATAGAGGACTGCTAAGAGACTAAGCATCATGACTGGTGATGCATAAAATCCCTCACCTTATCTCTCTCTCTCTCTCTCTCTCTCTCTCTCTTTCTCTCTTGGTCTCTCTCTCTTTCTGTCTATTATCTATTTATCTATATCCTGTACTTAAAAATTCTAAGTGATCTCAGTCGTGTCCGTGAATTCATAATATGAAATAAGGGAAAAATATAAATATTTAAAAGATCTCAAAATGGGTTATAAAAGCAGAAAATAACCAATTAAAACACCTTGTTGAGTGTTATTATAGTTTTCAGATAGGGTTTTGGTATCAGGACACGCTATTCTCATAAAATAAGTTGTAAAGAGTCCTTACTCCCTTACTTTTTGGAAGAGTAAAGTGGTACCATCTCTTAAGTATTTGATAAAACTTAGCAATTAAACCATATAGATCTGGAGTTTTCTTTGTGAGATAGTTTTTAATTATAAATTTAAATCTTTAAATAAATATGTAAAAAATTAGAAATTCTCTATTGTTTTGCCTTAATTTAGTTGCTCAAGAAATTTTCTACTTAAAAATTTTTTGACATTAATGGTTTCATAATTTTTTTGATACTTTATTGTCTCTGTGATATATAAAGCATTTCCTCTTTTTTAAAAAATGAATATTGGTAATTTGTTTTTCCTCTTGCTCTCTTTTAAAAATAAGTCTAGCTAGTGGTTTATCAATTTTATTAATCTTAAAAAATAAGCAACTTTGGCTTTGTCTATTTTTATATTGCTTATCTGCTTTTTTATTCTGTAAACTTCTGATCTTATTTTTATTTTAATTTCTTCCACTTTCTTGGAAGTTTACTTGCTTTTCTGTTTCCGAATTCTTCAGTTAACAGCTTGTATCAAAGAAGTTATATTATTAGTTCAAAATTAAAATAAAATAAAATAAGGTTTAGATAATTCTATGGTTAAATTCTTAAGAAAACTTCAAGGAATTGATGAAGAGATTAGAAAACGAATAAGCATCAATATGCAGTTTTTGATGATATGCCTTTGATCCCCAAATCAGAAAAGCATAGTGTGAGGAAAAAAAGTACTAGTTGTTACTATAATTAGTTATGCACAGAGAATCAAAAGTCATAATTAAAAGTTTATTGCTAGAATTCAACAATGTATGAACACATAGTAAGTTCAGATTGTTTCAACAGCAAACAAATATGACTTTGCATTTAAAAAAATGTATTGTGTAATTCATAACATTAATAGAAAGAAATAAAAAATAAAATATTCTCCAAATGTTCAGATAAATATATTACACATTTAACATCCATTCATATTATTATTACTGCTAATTTTAACAAAAAAATCAGTTTAAATTCAGAATGAAGACTGCATTCTCATACTGAGTAAACATAAAAATAAATATCTATGATAAAAATTATACTTCCTGAGGAAATATTAGAAACTTCTATCTTATGTAAGCAGTGCAATAAGGATGCTTATTATCACTGTTTTCCCTTATAAAAATAATGAATTTACAAATGAAGACAATCAGAGAGTACTAAAAACAGTAATAATGTATATGAGATTTCTCAAGAGGGCAAAATTATCTATTTTTAAAAAACTTTGGTCATCTACCAGTTTTATTATAGTATTGCTAATAGTATGTAGCATCTATCTTAGTTTTTATCTCTAAACAGCAGAGCCTGAGGCAAGAATTAAAGTAGGAATTCAATTTCTTCAGTAGATAGAATCCAAAAGTAGTGAAGTAAGGCCCGGAAAGATGAGGAGGAGGAGCGAATTGCATTGCTGTGTTCACAGTAACTTCCCTAACTGTTGTAGAGACATGGAAGTTCTCTCCACAGACATGTGGTATATAGGAATTCTCTGAATGCGTTACAAAAAGTAGTTAATAGAAGGAGAAAACAGGGAGGGATTTATCTTCTTTACTCTTTCTCACACGAAGTTTCCTATTGGTCCATGTTTACCCCTGGGGACCTGTCCTCTTTCACTTCTGAGGCTGCACAGACTCTCATAGAGTCTCCTTGTGGAGTCATGCAACAGACACAGTATTGCTGTATTTCCTGGAGTCTAGAACCAGATAAGTAGTTTCTCAGTACTGAGGTGCCAACCAACAGGGCGAAAGGAGACAGTCAAGGGAATCTGAGAAGTCCACAGAATTTTACTCTCTGTTTGTTATGGTACATTCAAAAAATTAAGCTTATAAGCTTTTTAATGATTATTGAATATTAGCAAATCTCTCTGAATGAGTCACTTCAGAAACAAATTAAAATAAATGTTTTCATATCTCTTGAAACTGAAAAAGGATTTGGAGAAATTCAGCAGCCTTTCTTAATTAACAAAAAGTCCATGCTAAAAAAAATAGAAATAAATTACACTAATATTACACTATGACTGCTGCAAACCAATAGAAATCAGCATAATAAATATTAATGTTATAAAATAAGCTGTATAAATTGAATTGCTTCTGAAGTTACAGATAATCTAACAATACAATACGATGAAGTAATATAATTTTTAGAAATAAAGATTATCTTTAATTTTACATATTGTTATATACCTAGAAACACTTCTTAGAAATATTTTAAAACTTATAGGAAGAAAAACTAATAATTATATTTAAAATATATAAGATTTACATGTTATGACTGAATATATAATAAATATATCCAAACTAATAACCTTCCTCTATGACAGTAATAATCAGAAATAAAGAAAACATAAAATTCAGACTAACACAATAAGAGCAAACAGTTTTATAGAGTAATATGCTGTTCAATATGTTCGGGGCATGGGGGTTGAAATAACTAATTATTCTTAACAAGAACAACTTATTCACTAACTATCCCCTAAAAGGAAAATGGTTGTATTTATTTCAGTTGTTACAACTAAACAACCTCTTCATTATATTGACTGCACATATTTAACCTCTTGGGGTTCTTTTTTTTTTATAGCTTTAAGTGTAACATCATTTAAAACAGATATGGGTCCTATAACAGAGGTATAGTGCTTTCTGTTGACCTGTGTTCACTCACAGAGACTGCAATGCAGTCCTGGGGAAGCGTAAGAGGAGTGTAAGTAGAGAAATGCCTTTGCTGATTTCTGTGAAAAATGAATGTGCTCAATATGACATGTTTTGGTACATTTTAACTTGAATTTTATGGCCTAGAAAAAGCCATTTCCATATTTGTTGTTGATTAAACAGAAATTGAAGAAGTTGAGATAGTAGCCATAGTGCCAATTACTTAATAAAGCTAATAAATTAACACTGCTAAAAATAGATTTTTACTTCATTTAGGACTTGTTTATATGTTCCTAATTCCCACTTCTGTCCCTCTTATATACCTAAATGTTCTCATGTGCTTAAATAAGGAAGCAAAATGGTACAGAATTCTGGACCATTGAGCGAAGAAAAAAGTGTATTATGAAATAAAAAAATCTAAGGGCACACATTCAAAGGCTCACATCATAATCCTTGGAAGTGTTTAATTTTGAGCAGACTGCACCCTGAAGACTCTAGGAAATATATATATTTTTTTCCCACCAGCAACACAGTCATTTGAATGTTTCTCTCATCACCTCCATTAGAAAAAAAAAAGGCCTGCAACGTAATACTGTTGTTACCTAAAACATATAGTGTAGTTTATGCTTGATACGGAAGGCTCAAATAAGTCAATTCATTTTTCCAACAGTAATTTATCTGTAATAATAATAAAAATAATTATTGATCATATACTCTGCACCAGTCACCATGATAAGCATTAAAAAAAAATCTATCTCATTTTAATTATCTCAGTGACCCAAGATGTTATTGTTCTATTTTACAAATGAGAATATTGGGGCTTACAGAAATTTCCTAGGTGTATACAGTTAAGAAGTGGTAAAAACAAGATTCGAATCTGGATTTAGTGCCATGGTTTAAGTTCTCACCTACCAGGCAATACTGTCTTTTGCACTGAAAACATTTGACTGTGGAGAATTTAACTCATTTGTTTATGTAGTCAAAAATTAAAAATTTAGATCAGCTGAAATGTTTAGTATTGACGAAAATTCACGGTATAATAGATTGATTGCTTGCTAATAGTTCAGGAAGCTGAACCATTTCTATGAGCGTCTAAAACTGAAGAAAGATCTATTCTTTAAAAGATCTATTTTTTTAAAATCACAAATATATTACACTAATTTTGTTAGTTAGGGTTAATTAAGAACAAAACTAAAATCAAAACTACATAGAAATATGCTACCAAGTTAATGAACAACTTCCTGATTCTTTTCTCTACTAGAAGAGTGTATATAAAAAAAAAATCTAGTCCATTTTTTCAGTATTATTTAGACTGCATTTATATAATAACTTTGGAGTGAAAGTGAAATTCATGTTATTGATGCTATGTAAATTAGACTATAAATTTAGTAAATAAATTATTCACATTTCACTATAGTTATATTTATCAAGAAAAGGAAATGAGAATGAATAAATTTTTTAAAAGTCAGTTTTCTTGATTTTTTTATCCTTTGCACATAACCATGCTCAGGAGAGTATTTATCATCCTGCACAATAGAAAACTCAAAGCCAACAGGAGGAGCGAAAAAGTAATTCATAATCCTCAAGCTGCAGCAGCTGCAATGGCATCATGAAGGTACTTCAGAATATCTGATTTTTAAAGCAGTTCTAACATGTTCTGTAAACAGCGAATATGTTTTAGAAGTTGATTTGGACAGCATTAAACTCAAACTTCATAATAAGGCATATATATCAGGCATAATAGTTATTACTTCTTTGAAATACTATTGCAATAAAAGACTGACAATGTTTTGATGCAAATTTAGCTGCTTTAACATCATAATTAATTTTTATCAACTGATATGTATGTTTTTGGTCTCTTTGTATATGACATTGTACCATATTCAACTGGAGTTAAAATCTTGATTTTGTGATTGCTATTTTTTATGAAATAAGTAGGTTATACTAAAGTTTTTAAAAATGTAAATGACATAGTAAAATATAATTATGTAATTGCATAGCTATGACATTTTAAAGCTACTTTTTAGGTTGAATATCTTCTATTCCTCTTTGAGTTTATTACATTTGAAATCATTTAAGTAGTTTTATTTTTTCTTATTTATTTCTTCATTGCAGTATCTGAAAAATGATGATAACCAAATAAGAACCATTTGTATTTCCAAGCATAAATTAAATGAACGTATAATATTATGAAATGAATTTATTTCTTAATTTCAGATTCATTGAACTGAATAGAGCCTTCTAAATTTTTTAACATAGCTGTAGTCTTAGGAATCTTATTGTGAACAAATTTTTAGGCTTATGTGTTTTAATTTTATTAGTTAATATTTTGTTTCCTTTCCTTTCTGCAGCTGCACTCTGAATTAATGTGCTAGTTAAGGTTTATAAATCCCATGATGGGATTTTTTTCTTCTTTTTTTGTTATTTGCTTTATTCCAGTAGTTTTCAACCAGGGGCAATTTTTCCACCAAGGGAATATTTGGTAATATCGGGCGACATCATTAACTGTCACTGAAATGGCGATGGGGGGCAATGCTACTGACTTGATAGAAGACTGGGAAGCTGCTTAACCACCCACAGTGCACAGAACAGTTCCTGCAGCAAAGAAAAATCTGTTCAAATGGTAACAGCATCACTGTGGAGAAACCTGCTCATATCATAGCCTTATAAACAGTATGGTTTTTAGTTCTACAATTTAGTAAAAGACAAAGTAAATTTAATCTTTTTCTCATGAGTGGCATGATGACAAATGACATAAAACTTAAAAGTCAAAAAGGGCTCTTGTATCAGGTAGAAAATTAATAGATGATAATCACAAATGTGAAGTAGTTTGACTCCAATAAATTGATCAAAACTTTCAGATGTTCTTTAGAACAAAATCTTTGGCTGTCTAACACAACTGAAAGCTAAGCACACTTAATTCCAATAGTTTGAGTCCTTGTGGCACATGGAGTATATGAGAATGAGCTGTGTTCACTTGACAGAGACATATGTTGAACAAGGTCATAACATTTTCTAAAGAACATGAGGTTTTGATTGAGGCAATGAGGACATGTGAACACTATGAAAAGGTTGAGCAAATTAAGGCTATTTAAAATAAAAGTAGATTTCGGAAAGTAGAGTGGACATCATTGAGAGAGTGGTCTTCATGGAGGCTAATCAGAAGAAGGACAGCATATTTGGGGATGGCTTCCTGTGCTGCTCAGAGTGGGGCCCCAAAGGCTAAAGAGATTTCAACATTTCATAATTCAGTAATGGCATCAAGATACAGAAAATAAATTACCTAGATTGTGATATTAGCTTTTATAAATTAGTTGACTTTTCTACTTGTTAAATCCAGCTCAGAGTGGTTGATAATAGGGCATTTTGCCAAGTGGCTCAGTATGAAAGAGGTAACAGCTGTAATTACATTGTGATTGAAAATGGGAAAGATTCCGTGGAAAAACATCATGTTTCTTTTTTTTTTTTTTTTTTTTTTGAGTTGGAGTCTCACTCTGTCGCCCAGACTGGAATGCAGTGGCCACTCCCGGCCACCGCAGCCTCGACCTGCTGGGCTCCAGCGATCCTTCTGCCTCAGCCTTCCACGTAGCTGGAACTACAGGCGAGCGCTACCACGCCCGGCTAATTTTTTGATTTATTGTAGAGATGAGGTCTTGCCTGCTCAGGTGGGTCTCAAACCCACGGGCTTAGGCAATCCACTCACCTCAGCCTCCCAAAGGCGTGGGATTACAGGCTGAGCCACTGAGCCTGGCATCATGTTTCTTAGTACATTTCTTCATGAATTTTATACCACCAAGGGACATAGAGCAGCTTGGAGACACTGGAAGGCCTAAACTCTTTGGATATTATTTAAAACTGATGACACCTTTGTGGGCTGGAGGAATGGTTGTTGGGTAGAATTCTTTGTAAATAGTAAAAGAGAACATCAAACATCTATCTCTTGCTGGTGTCCTGCAAGCGTTTGATGAGTGGGAATGGGGCAAGGGGAAGAAGTCCAATTTTAGGAATTAAATCAGAGATAAGAAAGTCAAAGGAACAAGGAGGATTTCACTTGGAAAACTCAGATTTGATAACCCACTCTCAGAAAGGAAGATAAAAACTGCTTAAATTTAGGAAAAGCGTAGGTTTCTGTATCACACACTTCATACTATATTCTGAATCAGTTTACCAAGTGAGGAGGGATTGCAATGAAGCACTTCCTCATACAGGAACAAGTCTACAAGAGGTGCTCAAGGGGTGACCTCAACTTTATGGAAACAGGGATTGATGTATTTTGAATACCAGCTATGTGTTGGACACTATTTTAGGCACTTTTTGCAAGCTAGTCTGTTACTGCAATACGTTTTTATAGGGGCATTTACTTGATGACAAAACTGAGATGCAGTAAATGCCATTGTTTATGTGACTAGCTTGTGGAAAAACTGGGAAAGAAATCCATGACTCTAAGAAAACAAGGCAAAGACTAGTAATGTCTAAAGCGTTTGAGAAAGGGCTCCATAAACTGTTATGAAATTATTTCCAGAATATATTTTTAAGTAAAGAATATGAAGTACACACATCATGCTAAAAAAATAAATAAAGCATTTGAAGGTTTATTCAGGTTCAAAATGCTTCTGACGAACCTGTTTATCTTTTTTTTAAATTAGAATTTCCTGGAACCTGAGTTACTTCTTAGACTACTTATTACCTGAGTCGTAGTTGACTCCTTCTTTTTCCTTTATATGAATTATTCCTGTTTCTCTAAAGCTGGTTTGGTTTATGTTCTTTAGTATTTCTCATAGGCATCACATTAACGTCTCCAGATAGTCAGGTGATGTGTGGCTTGTACCATCACCTTTACAAAATATATCTCACATTAGCATTCTCCAAGCTTTCAGATGTTCTAAGGATCAAAACCTTAAATGTTTCAGCACAATTGAAAGTGTAGCACACTATTTGTTTTTTAAAACTTTATTCCAAAGTGACTTAATCTTACCACAAAAGTTGTAAGTTTCTGCAGTCATTAAGTAGTCATTTGGTAAAGAAAAAAAATTTTAAAAAGACAAAAATTACTTGTTGCAGAGTAAGACATATTAGAACCATCAAGTATTAAAAGGAGTTACATAAAATTTTGTGGTTTCAAAGTAAACAAAATATTTGTAGCTACTATTTAATACCACTCAAACTAAGGAATATATGGACAATCTGATTCCATTTAAGTATATTCTTCCGATAAAACACTAAGTGTATGATTATGGCTTATGTAAAATATATGGCTTATGTAAAACACATAACTATTTATTCATACCAGGAAGAAAAATGCAATTATTTTAATAATATAAATGCAAAAATATGCAAGATGAACTAACAATCTGGAGGAGTTTTAAAGAACACAATATACCATATATTGAAAACTGTTAACGTCATAATTGTTGCATTAATATAATTGTTTTTGCAATGTTTACTAATTTATTTACTTTGGAAAAAATCTGTCCTATGTACAAAGTACTATAAAGAACAGATATCTGTTCCCAGTGATGCTAAAGAGAAAACACAAACATCCATGTTGGAGGGCTCTTTGTGTAATTAAAAAATTGGAATGTAGTGTGGAAAAAAAAAAAGAGAACAGATGGCTTCATGCCTTCTGCTCAGATTAATATAACAAAAATATCATAGATTGGGTAATTTATAAATTTGCTTCTCAAAGTTTGGAGGCTGGAAGTTTGAAATCAAGGTGCAGGAAGATTTGGTGTCTGGTGATAGACAGCTTCACAGCTAGCCATTTTTTGTCATAACCTCACATGGCAGAAGTAGGGAGGGATCTCTTTGGAGCTTCTTTGATAAGGACACAGGTCTCATTCATGAGGACTCTGCCACCATAACCTAATCACCTCTCAGAGACCACCACCTCTTGATATCATCACCTTGAGGGTTAGAATTTGAATCAGTTTTGTGGAGACACAAATATTCAGTCAATTACTCTTTAGGTTGTTATTTTCCCCCTGTAAGAACCAGGATAATGTAACGTCTGAAATGGCCTGGGTTTCAGGGACTCTTTAGGGAGAAATAGAGACTGTGGTAAAGTGAAAGCACATGTCTGGCTAAAGGTGGCACTGTTTACTCAAGTCCTATTAAATTTTGTCATGGGTGAATAGGAAACCAGTGTGACTGATATTTGATTTTTTAAGCATGATCATAGCTTTTTTTTTTTTTTTTTAAAGAGACAGGTTTCACTCTGTCATCCAGGCTGGGGTACAGTGGCATGATCATAGCTCACTGAACCTTGAACTCCTGAGCTCAAGTGATCCTCCTATATCAGTCTCCCAAATAGCTGGGACCGCAAGTGTGCACCATTACATCCAGAGTTTTTTTTTGTTTGTCTGTTTTTGTACAGACAGGGTCCTGCTATGTTGCCCAGGCTGGTCTTGAACTCCTGACCTTAGGTGATTCTCTCACCTCAGCCTCCCAAAGTGTTAAGATTCTAGGCATGAGCCACCGTGGATGGCCATAACTTGATTTTTTAAAATGTAGTGTTTTCTTATTTTTAAGGTTGGTTCTAATTAAAATTATTTATTTATTTCCCATTTTCCTTTTTTTAAATGTACGAAGTATTTGTCTAAGATGTAAAATTTATATCATGTTTCCTCTTGATTGTTTTGCAGTCCAAAATGTTTTCTCTCTTAAATTAAATTTATATTTCCCTGAAATTATAAACAGTATATATTTGTGAATAAAAACTACACTTAAATATTCCTGGGCCAAAAGATATATTGTGTAAATACTTAAATAGTAAGACATTCATAAGAAAAAACTTGGAATTCACTTGAATTTTTGTCAGTTATGATGCACTAGAATGTTATTAATTTTTCAAAGAACTTTGATTTATTGAGTCAACTATATTGCCGATTAAAAGTATGCTAAAAGTAGAGTTTTTAAAATGCAAACTGTCTCTCCCTGCTTCTTTTATAAAATCACCCTTGCAAAGAGGAGAACAAAAAACACAATCACAAATGACATTTTTGTTAAAATTTGCCAAAAATCTATATTTCTCCTCAGTCTCCCAGTTTGTGAAAATGGAAATCAGACATGGAAACAATAAATAATTTCAGCAAAGTAAAGAAAGATCTAAACTAAATACTTATACTAGGGGCATCAAACCAGTGGCTGATTTATTTCAAATCCATAGGAAATGAAATAGCAAGCATAGTAGACCTGGGAATATAAAGTTGGGGGAGAAGACTGGAAACAGGTGGATTATTTGAGTGTCTTTATTAGAAGTTAGACCTTCAGGTCACTCCTTCACTGTGTGTGCTCAGATTTTTTACCAGCATCTTGTAGGAGAGCTGTTATATGATATATTTTCCCGGGAGAAATTCCAATCAAAACACCACAAACTCAGTTTTAGTATTTTGTATTTTAGTGTATGACAGAGAGAAAGATAGTCATAAAAGTGTATATAAAAATATGGGGCCATATCAATGTCTATATCCTAAACATTAAGACTTCTGGCTTCCTTTCCATACCTAAACCATGTCTGCTAGTAAACAAGCAATACTACAGACAGGCAATTAAAGGGTCCTCTGAAGAAGCTAAATGTTCCAGAAAAAAATACCTCCATGTTCTGATGTTTGGAAATTTCCAAAACAGTGTTTGGACGACAGCTCATCACTCTACAGTCTGTTGACAAAAGTTTCTATATACTTAGAATCTGTACTCAGTTTTTATGCCTAATTTTTGCTTATAAGTTTTTTTTTTTTTTTTTTTGAGTTGGAGTCTCACTCTGTTGCCCAGACTGGAGTGCAGTGGCCGCTTCCGGCCACCGCAGCCTCGACCTGCTGGGCTCCGGCGATCCTTCTGCCTCAGCCTTCCGAGTAGCCGGAATTCCAAGCATGCGCTACCACGCCCTACTGATTTTTTTATTTATTGTAGAGATGAGGTCTCGCTGCCCAGGCGGGTCTCGAACCCGGGGGCTCAGGCAATCCACTCACCTCAGCCTCCCAAAGGCGCGGGATTACAGGCTGAGCCACCAAGCCCAGCTTGCTTATAAATTGACAACGAGAGATGGACAGACAAACAAAACGGCTCCACATGAAAGAAGGCGTCTGCCCCATTCCTGCCCCCCTTACCTCAATCATATTAGAATAAAATGCAGAGAGTTCTGCCTCCAGGTGAGGCCAGGTAAGTTTCTATTGGACCAGCCTCCCACTGATATGATCATAAATTCTAGACAAAATGTTTCAAAAACTATTCAAAGACATTAAAATGGACAAAAGCAACCAAATACTGTACAAGAGTTCATACTTGGAAGAAGAAAATGGCATGAAGTGAGTTTCCCATTTTTAAAATTTCATTTGGCTGATGTTAGTCTGAAGTTTCTGCAGTATATGGTGATTATTTAAAATTTTATGTTTTGGAAAGCATTTTTGTTGAAGAATTTTTGTTTTTAAGGAAAAGTAGAGTAAAATGCTCTTCAGTGGAGCCAAGAGGTCCCCTTGCACAATAATTTGAAAAAAGAAA
Source organism: Cephalopachus bancanus (assembly GCA_027257055.1). NCBI lineage: Eukaryota > Metazoa > Chordata > Mammalia > Primates > Tarsiidae > Cephalopachus > Cephalopachus bancanus. The sequence continues at coordinate 3,411,674 of JAPVLO010000068.1, forward strand.
AAGATATATAATACTCTAATAAGATTATTTTGCTTGTACAGTTATATAAATGATAGAAGAAATGAAGCTAATTCTATGAAAAACTAATTTCATTATTTAATGGAATCAAGTAAACATTTGTATATTATTGTGTGCTATACTCTACTATAAATGGTTTACAATTATTAACTTATCCAGTCATCTTAATAAAGCTATGAACTAGGTACTCTTGTATACACATTTTATACACAAAGATATGAAACACTGAGAGGTTAAGTAACTTCTCCAAGGTCTCAAAACTACAAGTGGCAGATTCCAATTTGGCGCCATTATGAATAGTTGATATAGTAAAACTACTTCCACAATTTCTTCAATAACATATTGTGTTTTATGAAACCGTGGCTATGTTTCAATTGAGTCAAATCTCCTTTACTCAAAGCTTTAAGTAGAAAAGGCTCTTTTACTTCTTGATTTCAAGGCCATTCAACTTAGGAAGCACAAGACATTCAGTGATAGTTGTTAGAGCATAAGAAGGGAGATTTTATTCAGGACCGTGGTAATAGGTATAGGGACCACTGCAACAGGGCCCTGCAATCTGGAAGAGGGATTGGGCTCAACTCCCATTGCAGTGTGGGCAAGTGGGAATTTATAGCCAAGGAGAACAGTATGGGGGTGAGTAGACAGAAAATTACTAGGAGAATAACCAGAATCCCCCTTGCCCCTGATGTTTTCTCTTAGTAATTTTCTGTCTACCCATCAGGGTAACATCAGGGGCAAGGGGGATTCCGGCTAAATTGACCTAACAAGATTCTTGCTGAAGATAAGCTAGAGTAATCAGACATCACTTGAGGGGTGGTGGAACATGAAAAATCTGATCCGGTGTTGAGGGTGATCAGATATGAGGGATGGAGGCTTCTTCTAAACGTACCTAGCAAGGTTCTTGGCTAAAACTGAGTTCTATAAGGAAGTACACAGACGGGCCCAGGAGAATGTTCAGAAGCCTGACTAAAGTATGGCTGAACAAAGAATCTTTGTTGACATTTAATTAAAATGTCAGATTGTTTTCTATGATATGCCTCATCACAAATGCACTGTGTATTATTTTCCTATATTCTTATATTACTTTACACCCACCTCTAACCAGTGGTGGGCCTGAGCAGGGAGCCAAAGGATGAGCTCATTGCAAAGGGCTACATGACCTCTGTTCCCCTCTGTGGACCCCCACCCCCAGCAGAAGCTTTGCTAATGCATTTGCAAACAGAACCCTTCTCCTTCCTCTTTCATCTCAGAGCTCACCAATTTTTTAGGAGATTTCCTTTTGTCTGGTCTTAAGAGTCTCCTAGATTTTTTGTTTGCTAGTTCCTGAGAGTCTTTTCTTGGCTTTTGTCTTTCCTTTTCTTTTTTTTTTTTTCTTTTCATCTCTTTCCTCACCCTATAGTCAGGAACTCAAAGGTTGCCCCACCACTTGGTCCATTGCCAACTTAGCTGTTCACAATATACTTTAGGCCGCAGGACAGCTTGGTTTAACTGTTTTACTTACTCATCTTATCTCCTACTTCCCCTTGGGAGAGCACCTAGCCGTGAGAAAAGTCAAGTTTATTTTTGTAAAGGGTTAATGTTTCACAACCTACTTGGTAATGTAAAATTCGTGTTAAAGACTTACATGCATTCAAAGACTATGCTTTCTTGGCAAGAAGAAAATGAGTAAAATAACAAAGGTACCCTATCCCTTATAATAAATACAACATAAAAATCTCATAGTTAATCATAACAAAATTATATGGAGGGAGTAAAGAAGGGAGGAGAGAGAGAGAGAGAGAGAGAGAGAGAGAGAGAGAGAGAGAGAGAGAAACTTCAGAACAATTCTGTATTTAAATTATATAGAATAACCTTAAGGAAAATTAACCTGAATTTTCAAATGCCTATAGTTTAATGAGAAAAAGGTTTGACGCCTTTTAAAATTTTCCACATAGTCTCAACTTTTATATATTTTTTAAGAGTGAAATACCTCTAGATAAAAATACACATACATTCTATTTATATAAAGCATTTTTCTCTTTAGTCATCTACAATGATAGGCAAGTCAAGTATAATTTTTCTCTTGGTTATTTTGCTCAGATATTCATGCATAATGGTAAAATGTTTTATTTTTCTTTCTTTACTTTACTGAAATTGGTGGCTTACATCATACTGAGGGGCCCACATGAATATTTGTTTTTAAATTAGGACCATGTTCTCAATTCGCTACACAATAAAGGGATTATACATTTAAAAGAACTGTATGCAATCAAGAAGAAATTTTAATTAATCACAAATAGAACTGACCCAATGGAAGTAATTTGACCCGACAGTTTGAGGTTTGATCAGCATAACACAGAGATTAAGAAGACTTTTGACCTGAACAGAGTCAGAGCTGGTTCAGTGGGGAACTTTAGAAGGGGAAAGCTAATGGGTTCAAATCACACAATATCATTGTTTCCTATAATGCTACCATCCCATTAGCAACCAGTGAGAAACTTGCTTAGTTTCTGTAGAAACCATCCAGTAGCATATATAGCTCTGGTCCACAATGAAGCAACAGAGATTACGCCCAACAAACTATAATCTTTCTCTCATGTTCTCTATGTGTAAAACACGGAGCCAGCTCCTTTGAAGCACTAATTGACTGTCGGTATCAATTAGTGGCCTGATTGCTTTCTAGCTTACATTTATGTCTCCACAGTAACCAAATTGGTATTTGGGGGAGAACAGGGGTACTTACTAGAAAGTTCTTAAATATGTACAATGTAAAAGTATAGCTGAGATTTTTGGAAAAATCAGTTAGAAGAACAGGGTGTCCAGTAATTCATATTTTTCAATATCAATTTTGTGTTGAAAGATGACAGTTTACTAAAATAGAATCTTTTATTAAAGTAGTAATATTAACATATAAATATATGGATTGTACAGCAAAAAATATTAGCAGCAAAAATAAGAAAAATTTCCACAAACAGAAGCATTGAGAATGAAAGATTCCAATGATGAATTTAAGAATTCTGTCGTAAGCAGACCCTGAATGTTTATCATAATATCATAAGAAAGGGATTGGCAATAGTGGGAAACTGCCAGGGAGAGAAGGGGGAGCACACAACATCAATAAGGGTACTGATCTCAAACCAGGTGAAGTGGGAACCAAAGGGAGTCCTAAACTTTGCTTGTACAATGATCGCTTGTATACCTAATGCTGAATTGTATTTTAAAATAAAATTTTAAAAATATTTTAAAATTAAAATAAAATAATCCTGTCATAAAAACAATGGCGAAGGAAACGACATACAGAGTATGTAGTGGGAAAATTTGGCTTTAATGTCAGAGAAACCTGAGTTTGCTTCTTGCTTGCCCCTTCTAGTTGGTATGACTTTTAGAAAGTTGTGTGAACTCTGAGTCCCAGTCGTCTCATATATTAATTAGGGATACTAGGGTCACTTTTGTAGACCTACTGAGGAATCAAACTAATGCATGTGAAAGATTGTGAATCATTTTTGGTCAATAGTAGGTGCTCAGTAAATATCAGGTATTATTACTATCATCATCATCATCATCATCATGATTTCAGTGCCTGGGAAGAAGAAGATGAAAGTACAATATGACAACTATTGCCTAGCCTTAAAAACAAACAAAGCATTTTGAAAAAAAAAAAAGTGATTGATTTATTGTATGCTACCTTGAATAACTGACTAAATTCAATGCATTGAAGTTATGATGCGAAAATTTAATTCCACATAAGCAAGTACTTTTCCAACAAGTGGAACGAATGATGCCTGCATTGAGATAAAATGGGACTGGAGTTTCCTAATCAAAATATTTTATAATTATACTATTTCCTACTAAGAAGAAATTACAGATAGGCAGTTTTCCTGAAATTGTTATGGGATAAATGCCAAGAAGTAGAAAGGTAAAAGCCATATAACAATGACACAAAACTTCACACATAGAAATATATAATAAATGAAATCAATATAGAATTATAATAAATAGAGATTAATATATCCTTGGGTATATAAGGAATAGAAATAATTGAAAGTCATTCAGCTATCAAAAAGATGAACAAATAACCACTCAGCCTAGAGATTATATAGCTTCTAGATTACCAAAATGGAAGGATCAATTTTTACTGGAAGGAAATTATAACCCTTGAACATTGGCAATAACAATTCCCATAATTTTGTTTCAGAGTTTTGGAAAGTATAACTTTTTGAAAAACCTGTAAATGACTCAATACTATTTTCATAGTGTATAAGATAAAAACACATAATTATTGCATTCATGCTATGACCAATCAAAAACTTTTGTGACAAGTATCCTTAATAAAAATTCACACAAATCAGAAACCAGATGTTTCTTATCCTGTTGGTAGAAAGCAACCATAGGACACTGGTGTGCTTTATTTATTCACTTCAGAGTTCTGAACACTTCACTTCAGGGTTCTGAATTTAAGCATGTTGTTTTTATATAACAAATACACAAATGAAAATATCCCATGAGAAACTATGGGGAGGAGAGGAAGGGAGATGGTATTAATGGTAGTAAATATCTGTCTGGGGATGGGGAGATACCTCTTATCAACAAGGGTGCCTAAACAAAGCATATTTGTATACCTAACCCATAACTCTACCCCACAGTATCTCATAATAAAAAATATTGATTAAAAAAAAGAGAGAAAATATCCCATGAGCTGAAAACTGATTCATTGGAGATATTAATGATTATGAATTATGAAAGCAAGAGGCAATGTGCTGTAATACGTGAAACATAAAATTAAGTGGTAAGAAGCATGGGTTCTAGTTGTGATTCTGGCACTAATTAGGAGTGACTTTGTGAAAATTATCCAAACACTTTGATTTCAATTTCTTCATAATATAATAGCACTGAACAGGATAATCTCTAAAATCCTCTCAGATTAGAATACTTCTAAATTATAAAAGGATAAATCTTCTATTTTAATCCATTATTCACCTATGGTCAACCGTTACTAATTGTAACATATTGGTAGAGAGATAAATAATTTTTTGAAAGTCCTACTGAAAATTAATTCCCAACTTCAAAAATGTTATGTTGTTTTGTCCTGCTGTATTCATGGGTTCTAATTTGATATTTAGGTATCAGAGTTTGAAAAAACTATTTCTCCTTTGGATTGAAAGTCTTGGGTTTCTAGAACTCAGATATTTCAACTAGAGTATTGCTGAAGTCAAACCTGCACTCTGACTTTTTTTTTGGTATGTCAACAGGCGAAAAGAGATTCATGGAGCAAGCTGGCAGTGTCTTCCCCAGGACTGCTAAAACAACATGGTCTTCGCCATGTGACTTCTCCTGAAGTCTCTTTTCAAAAACTGATCCTTTTGATTTCCTTAAAATTTAAGGTTAACTTACTCACTTAAACATTTAAAAATCTCACGAGAATTTTTGAAATGCAAAAGTTTGTTTGGGAAAAGATACACTTTTTCAACATAATTTAAATATTACCTCTACGTTTAAGATTGTGCTAAATTGATTTCCCCATTGCACATTTTTGTCTATGGGTAATAAAGTCATTGAGAGAGAGTACTAAATTAAAAGAAAATAAATAACAATACATATTAATAGTGTAGAAACTTATCAGTATTTTATAATTAAAAGATATCTTTTCTTTTTCCAAAGTTCTGGCTTAAATTTTCCTTGGTATTTGCTGATTTCTTCTGGTTTAGAATTACTTTGAACTATACTTGACTATTCCTCTCGCAAGAGGAATAAAAAAATTAATAAAAATTTTTATTAATAAAAATTAATAAAAATCTGTTTAGCGCATTGTCACATATCTAAGCCCAAACTGATTGCAGATAAAAAGAAGGAAATAATGGTAGTGGTTTAAAATAGTATCTATTTTTAATTAGGCAATATTTGTCAATTTTCTTCTGCTATGCTAGGAATAATGTGGATATCAAGATATATAAAATTCTTAATATATTAAATAAAACCTATTATATTGTATTGTCAAATTATTTTCAATTTATATATTTCTTGACTTATCTAAAAGACAAAACTACAGCATTGAAATTTATAAATAGATACAAGAAAATCAGAATAATAAGATTAAGATGAATATTGTTAGAAGAAACAATAAGTTACATAGACTCAAAACGTATGCAATATAACACCAAAAGACATTTTTTGAACAAAAGGTGGAAAATATTTATGGTTTGTTCCATGCTATAATACAGACTTGATGTAGAAAACTTAGATATATGATTTGTAAAACATTGATCATACTCTTTATTTTGGCCTTTTATAAGTGGAAATTTGATAAATTGAAATGGTATTTGAATATGACTTTGATAATGGATTGATATTTTACATCAAAGCTTGATTGACTCTAGCTGATACTTAAACATTACATTCAAATTAGACATTAAGCACTTCAGAAGGTTTAAAAAAGCAAATCTAAGATATTTTTAAAAACTGAATTCAGTAAAAATCAAGGTTGAAGAGAAGTTCCCAGGTTTAAAGAAATGTGGACAATTGTAGTTATGTATATGTATTTAGTATAATTTTTACTTTCAACATTCTGATTTTCTTTTATGTTCCTAGAGGTAAAACCTATTAAGGCCAATACATAAATTCATTCAAATAGGGAAATTTATCAGGTTCTAGTTTGCAGGAGCAGGAAATCACATATTTCAGATAAAAAGATCACTTTTTCAGAAAAGCCATTGACAATGATACTACTTTGGAAGGTATAATAATTATTGTTACAGAGAATTCCCAATAGATGTTGCATCAACATTTCCATGAAATATGGCAACTGTTTACACCAGTGCACAGCAACAAAACACAACAAACAGCAAAGAGCTTGATTCAAGGTTGACATCTTTCAAACTTCTATTTTAAGCAAGTTGGATTCATGACAGTTATTTGCTTGGAACAGTTCTGTTGGTGACAGACACAACACTCAGTGCACACTTGAGCTGCTTAATCTCAGTGGTTGGATTCTGAACTATGAAATTTTAAAAAGCATCTTGGTATTCCCTGGTTCTACCCAAATTTGTTGTGTCTGTACAGCCAGATATAAATTAATTTTCCTTTTTATTATTCTTTCATGTTTGAAGTCATCATTCATTTGAACTGGTCTCTAAATACATATTTAAAAAGAAAATAAACATGAGAACTGAAGTAAGAAAGACATAACTAACTCTATTTCATTTTGCCAGTTCCTATATAGCAAGGTTTGATGGAGTTGATGGCATTTCATGCCATACTCCAACTACAGCTACAGCTTGCAGAAGATCCTAAGGCTGAAGATGACCTGAGATGTGTTTGACAAGGAAAAAACAAGGTATTCAGACTAAGGCAGAAAGCTTTATGACCTTCGTTTGTTAATTCTTGGGCCATCTTTCTTCTTTTCTGCCTGTTCTATATTTTGCACATACCCAAAATTAGGTGTCCAAATTGGCCTTGTAATGACACCGTTGCCACCACAAGTGGACACAAATTTCACAACTTTCACGATGAGTCCACCGTCATTAGATGCACTTTGAGCATTACTTCTGGAATGACTTTGCGGTTATGTCAAGTCCAGGGCATGATCATGACTACTGCCACCGCCTTCACCAGACTGAGTTCTATACACTCTTGGCTCTTTGTCTCACTTGTTTCTATTTTAATGTCTGTGATCAGAGAATATCAATGATTGATAATTTCATACATTCATGCCTTAGTTTCTTGGGAAGTTACAAAAATATCTGACATTTTCAATTTTAATTATTGTTGATCTCTTTAGGTAGGGGATTTCCTAGGCACATAAAAATGCAACCTGCGGCATCTCTTTTATAATACACTGGAAAAATACTGGACTGGAAGTCCAAAGACTTAGATTTTACACCTAACACAGTACTTTAATATTTAACTATGACTAATTTTATTATTAGGGTCCTTGTTTTTGTTATTATGAAATGGGATTGATAACATGATCTTTTAGTTTCATATCTATTATTTATCCCACCTTAATATATATAATGTGACTGTGTACCCTTCCTGACAGTTTCTAAGATCTTTGAGAACAACCTGTACATTGAGTTTCATCATTAAAGACCTGATAATCAAGAGAATGAAATTAATACCACAATGTCCTCTCAAATAAATTCTTGAATTTTTTCTTTGTGACTTTGAAAATTGGTGAGGAGATGATAAGAAAGGAGATAAATGTAAAAGAATAAAAATTCTAAACTGGTTGGCTTTTCTCTAGAACATTCAGAGATGTCTCTGTGATTGTTTATCCTGATTAGGGTCTCCTCAAAATATTAGGTAAGTACAAGTTCAAATTTAACCAACAGGAAGTACATGGAATTAATTAACAAACCAACAGACAAGCAAGCAAAGATAAATGGAAACTCATACCCATATCACATAGAGGATTCACTATCTTGATAATATCAGGTAGAGGAAAAACTTAACCAAAAACTCATCCTCAACGGAACCATCCAAGTGTAGGAGTCTGGTTTAAAATGAGGAAAAGTAAAAACTAGAGGAAATAAGTGTCACTGCTTTATGAGTGAACCAAAAACAATGGTGAGATTTTTGGAAAGTGGAAAAAAAAAACCTCAGTGAGGCATAGTATCAGCTTTACACACAGTCAAATATTTAATGTTGCACTCAAATGATAATCCATGTGGAAGAAAAAAGAGATCAATGACAAAATATGTTTGTCTTTTAAATAAAGGAGAAACAGGACCAAGAAGTTAAAGTTTACGAATACTATCAGAGCATCCATTTAAAGAGGTTAGGATATCTTAAATTGAGAGCATCTAAGATTTCTTAATACTAGGATACAATTTGCACAAAATAATAGCTGCCATTAAATTTACAACAATTATTCAGGAGACTAATTATTCTGATTTGAGAAAATGAAAGATTTGGGGGAGAAACACAGTTAAAGTTCATATTGATCCACAGAACAACAATACAAGTCACACTCAAAGTTGGACAGGGAAAATTTTCACTGCAAATGTTTGTTGTAGAAGCTTCACCAGCTGAGCAGATATTCACAAAGTTGGTTCATTCAAAGAGAAAAGTAAAAAAAAAAATCATCATAAAGATTCCAAGTATATAATATTTTTGCTTATCACACCAAAATCACTTTCACTGAGCACTGGAGTTTGCTGAGTTGCTCTGAAATTCACCTTAGAAGCTCAAGTACTGGTTTTAATGATTCAAAATTAAAACCCTTACATAACCCATTTATCCTATCATGCTGGTTACCTTCCGTCATGAGCCAAAGAAAAGTAACCGAAGATGAATGAAGCACCAGAGGAAATTGAGAGAAAGGGATTGAAAAGCTCAAAGAAGAGCTGACGTCATCTCCTTTTTTTCTCAACTGTCACAATGCCAAGTTCAGGTTAAGGGTGAAAAGAAGGGCAGAATAACACAAAAAACTTGGTTTTAATTTACCTTGTCAGAAATACAAATAACTTATTAATAAGGTAATAGTGGAACAGAGTTGAGGAGAGAGCTATGCCATGTAGGTGCTGGTAAGAAGAACTAAGAAAATATAGTATTTCCTAACAATTCATTATACAGGAGTAAAATTTTAATTAAGCAGAATTATTAGAAACTTTTACTGGATTTACATTTTTATTAAATATGGTTTGAATAACCTGTATGAATATTTTGCATATATTGGCACAGTTTTTTTTTTTTTTGGTAAAATTTCAAAATTACTGTATGCGAATTTTCATTAGTTAAAGGCTCTTTGAGTTTCAATTCATATTTGAAAACACAGGTAATATTTTAAAGGAATTATTGACTTTAAAATAACATTTTGATGAAAAGGAATTTTATATTGTAGAAAATGTGTGAAATAAAGACAAAGTGAACTTATCTAAGGGTAATGGCTTAAGCAAGTGCAGTGGAACCCAATGACTTTTGAGATAACATTGAGCAAACCTGTAATATTACTTTCAAAAGCTTCACCTCACTTTATTCTACACTTATTTCCTAATCCTTCTTATTATTACCAAAAATTAACATTCTACTGAATAAAGTCCAGAGTTTGTTAAAGTAGATTCTTTACTTTATCTTCTCACTGTACCCTAAACTCCTTTCAATCTTGCTCCTGGCATATCCTCAATACCAATGTCATGTTTTTTTTCCAACACACCACAGACCGGATAATTTGCTGAGGAAACTTATGAAGCATAGAGGTAGATTTTAATAAAATAAATACTTGCTTATTAAAACTAGCAAGTTATTTCAGCAGCAAAATAAAACTGATATCTTACTGTGAGATGGATGGTAGAAATAAACTCTATTTTAAAAAATAAACTAGATGCAGACAAGTTTGGGAGTAATAAATATATGAGTGAATGTGCCCTATTTGAAGAATTTACCGGTTCATTTTCATTTCTCCTCTTTGTCCATGATTCCGCATTTTGTTTATTTGCCAAATTCTTCTATGACATGTTCTTTTTCCTTGGTTTCCATGAAGAAATATTCTTCAAGCTTTTTCTTCGACATTTTGCATCATTTTTTCAACCTTTATCTCTCATTTCCTAATTCCATAAATATATGCATTGTCCCAGATCTTCTACTCTCTTATATCTTATTCAATATTAAGAATTGAACAAACTCTTGCAATTACCAACAATTCTATTTTACTACCTTCTCAAATTAAATTCTTTATTTTCCCAGATAAACTAATTCTTTCTATTTCCATCCTCATGTTTATCTAAGATCAACTTGAAAGCCTTATATTGTTTTTTGATCTGTTTGGCTCTCCATCATAATTTAATGGCTTTTATAGCACCAGAATTAGCCAAGTCTTCAAAAAGTTTCTCATCTTTAAAACTCAATACGGCACAGAATCTTGTTTGGCTTATATTATTTCAGTGATCTTTTAGGCTATATCTCCCAATATCAGTTCCTCCCAATTACCACCCCAATCCTATGCAATTCATTTTACTTGGAATTTTAAAACACTTTTCCTAAAGTCTGTCTCAGATATTGTCACTTCACTGTCCTCAAACTAACATAGGCCTGACTGTGGCCATAAGACACAGTCCAATCTCTGGGTTTTTTTAAATCTCAGCATTTAAGGACTTCCATTGTTCTACCAAAACTCATGGCATAATATGTTCTATTATAGTATTTGTGCATATGTCTTTCATGCCCTCCAACTAGATTCGTCTACAGGAAGGCATGTCCCATATTTAATACATCATTGTTTTCCCTGAGTAACATAGTTACTAACCTAGGGTTGCGTACCTAGTAGGTATTCAATATGCTTGTTGAATAAACAATTGCATTGGAAAGTCTAAGCCAGAAAGATCCCTCCACCTTCTCTTTCTTCTACTCCTCTTTAATTCAGCAGAAGAGTAAATATCTTAATGTATTCTGTTTTGAGGACAAATTTAGTAAAGTCTTTAATTAAAGGTATTTCTTTTAAGGGAGTAAATGGTAAAGTTTTGAGAGATGGAAAGGTCTTACTAACCTTATAAATTAGAATTTGGAATGAATTTTCAGTATATACAAGGGGGACACAAAAGAATCCGGAATTTACTTGTTTATAAAAATTTGCATGTATTCTTACATGTTTACATTTCCATACTTCAAAATACTTTCCATTTGAAGCGATATACCTATAGAAAGGTTTTTCCACTGATTAAAATCATTTTTGAATTCATCAATTGTGATGCCTTTTAGTTTTTCTCCTTTTTTTTTTTTCCATCTCTTTCACATAGGCAAGCAAAATGTTTTCCTTTTTTTCAGCCGGGAAACCAAAAAAAAAAAAATAATAATAATAATTTAAAATAAATAAATAAAATAGCTTGGGGGAGGATACGGTGAATAGGGAGGGTGGAGCACAGGGGTCACGCTGTTTTCAGTCAAAAACTGGTGAACACAGCGCAGTGAGGACAGGTGTGCTCATAAATCACTCATCATGAAATGGGCAAACGTGTTGAACGAATCTCCCCCCATCCAAAAAAAAAAAAAAAAGTTACTGAAGCTGAATGCAGCCTCACACAACAACACTAGCTGGAACACTGATGCTGATGGGTTCCTAGAACCCTTGCTTCGTGGGGGAAGCCTGTACTACTAGGGTCCCGCCCTTTAAAAACGTTCTGTTTTTTGGGAGTTCCCCCCCATATACTGAATGGGTGTTGTTGAAATATAGCAATTGACACTATATTTCAGGTCATGTAGATTAAAACAAATTGAAAGACTATTCTGGGGACAAAATTACCATTTATGTGATTTCTTCAAAAAAGTTATCAATGATAAACTTTTAAATACAACATATAAATAACTTGGATTGCTAATATGAGGCTGAAATAAATCTAAGAGAAATCATTTTATTACAGTAGAGAGTTTACAAACAAAACTCATCAAAAGCTTCCTATAAACACAAATTTGCAGATATTAAAGATTTTATGACTTCAAAACCAGTTTCTGTTAAGTTTTCAAATATGTGTTATATTAAGTACAATATCCTTACCTCACTTTCAATTTTCTAAGGTTTTTATATCTAGCTTAACTATAATATTTTGAATTTGTATTTCTTAGCCCATACTTAGAAATAGCTCTATGCCTACAAAAATAGACTAAAAAGGTAATTGTACCCTTTAAACTTTTAAATAAGTTTAATCTGGCTTTTGTTTAAAATTGTGGCACAAGTCAGAATTAGTTCTCTCTTGGTACATAGCTCACACCTTCTACCCATTTGCTATTTTTATTTATTTAGTTTTTTTTTTCCTTGAGAATATCAGAAATATCTGGCATCACTTTTGTGAATAACTTTCCAGATGTTGTAGCACTAGTTATTGGTAGAAATGTGCTTGCAGGAAAGTTTAATTGGTGCTGTTAATTTGACTCAGGATCCTGTTTATTTTCCTAATTGCTGCCAGACATTGAATGGGTGGTTAATATATTAGAAACCTCCTGTTTTCCTGAACCTTTGCCTTACCCACTGGCAATTTTGTTAGGGAGAAAGATCTGCTTTTCATTTACTTTTTCTACCTTGAAAGATTTACATAGGCTCTGGCAAAATTATTTCTGAAGACAGTTCTTGAAAAATGTTTTCCTCTTGCAACTTTCTGTATGATAATATCACCTCATCCCATATATCACAAATGTGTGGCAACTATTACTATCACATGTGTATTATATAATAGTGTTGCTCCCATGACAATAAAAGGTGCTTTTTAGGGTTAACAATTTAATGTTGTAAGATACTGACTATATGCTGTGGACTATGAGAGCAAAGATTTGTAAAATAATGGTCTTGATAGGGGAAGGGGTTCAAATATGTAAAGTGATTGATTATGACACAATGGGATGGGCACTGTAGTAGAGATGACCACAGGATGCCATGGATCACAGAAGAGACTGTAGAATCAGAGTAGATATCTAGAGCATTTCATCTTAAAAAAAAAATCAGCAATAACATTTTTGTTTCATGTTTCACCATATAAATAACTGAGAAATTATATAAGAAAGGATAATTTTGATTTTTTTGAACACATTATTTCTCTTTATTTCACTATATTCTAATCTTGAAGAGGTATCTCCAAAGCAAGAAAAAATTTCCTTTCTCCCCTTTTTCTTAGTTTTCCCCTTTCTCTTCTGACCTGTGCTAGATATTTTCCTCAGGTATTCAAAACTAATATACCAACAATGTTTTATTTCATACACTCTACTTAATATATTTTATTTTTGTCCTTTTTCATGCAAAAGGAAAGCAAAACTGGAATTACCGGCTTGGATACCTGCTTTGTGTATATCCAAGTTGTGCCAGTGAGTTCAGTGTTTCCTCAGATTTTAGAGAAGCTTGTTTTTTACTAGAAGAATTTTAATGAAATATTAACCAACTAATTGTATTTCTTAATAATTTATTATTGCTTTCCTAATAATTTATTGTAATTTTGTTTTCTGGTTCTTTCTGATTTTTCTGTGACCTAATATATTCTCCATTCTTTTATTATGAGTAAAACCTTTTTTTTTTTTTTTTTTGCCTTCTCCTGTCCTCATGCCTAAATCTTCATCCAGTTCCCCTTCTTTCTGGGAACATGATTGCACTCCTTCCCTTTTACTTCTTAATACTTGTTAACACAATTTCAAATAAAGTTCTCCATTTACTATTGCTAGAAATCTCTTAAACTGATCTTTCTTCCTGATCATTTTGGTTCTATGACCTTGGTAAAGTCCCTTCATCTTTCTAGAATTTGAAATTTTTACTTGTAAACACAAGTTGGTTGATACCTGGAATTCGCCCCAGTTCTAAATTAATCTTCAGGATGCAAAGGTCAGCAAGATGGTGGCAAAAGATTTTCCAGCACACATTCACCCACAGAAACGTCAATTTGAACAACTATCTTTGCAAGAAAATACTTTTAAAAGAGTAAAAGAAGTCAGGTGAGAGATTATAGCACCTAGGTATAGAACAGAAATAAGAAAAGACACACTGAAGAGGGAAGGAAGAATAATTTCATATTACCCACGTCATTTCTTTTCCATACTCAGGCAACACATCTTGAAGAGACACATCCTTCTGCTGAGGAAAAGAGAGTGAAGTGAAAACTAGATTTTATCCTAACCTCAATACTAGACCATCCCAATCAAACTCAGCACTGAGTACCTCAAACTTTAGGTAGGTATCAGTGAACTGAGCATCCAGGCCCTCCCTGGCACTAACTTTGTCCTCCAGTCACAGCCTTTAGGCCTGCCCAGCCGACTCGAAAACTTGAAAGCTTTTCCTATAAGATCTCAAACAAGATAAGGATGACAGTTTTCACCACTTCTGTTTAACATAGGACTAGAAGTGCTAGCCAGAGCTATTGTGCAAGATAAAGACAGTACATATATCTAAACTGGAAAAAAAAAAGGCAAATAGTTCGTTTTCAGATAACTTGATCTTGTATACACAAAAGTCTAAAAACTCCATGAAAAAAACTGTTAGAACAAATAAATGAGGTCAGTAAAGCTGCAGGCTAGAAAATTAAGTAGCATTTCTAATTAACCAACCATGAATTATCCAAAAAAAGAAATCAGGAAAAGAATCCCATTTCCAAAAGCTTCAAAACATGAAATAAAATATTTAGAAATAAGTTTAACCAAGAAGGTGAAAAACTTGTACACTGAAAACCATAAAACATAAAAGACATTGTAGAAGATAAAAGTAAATGAAAAGATATCTATGCTCATGGATTAGAAGAATTAATATGAAAATGTCCACACTGGTCAAGGCAATTTACAGATGCAATGTAATCCCTATCAAAATGCCAATGACATTTTTAACAAAAACAGAAAAAAAATCTAAAATATGTGTGAAATCACAAAAGACCCAAAATAATTCAAGCCAAGGTGGAGGCATCACACTACTACACTGAAAAACATACTACAAAGTTATGGCAATCAAAACAACATGGTCCTGGCATAAACACATACACTTAAACCAGTGTCTAAATAGAATAGAAAGCTCAGAAAAAAATCTACAATTTACAATTGCATTTACAATTAGTTGATTTTTTTTTTTACAAAGATGACAAGAACACTCAAAGGAGAGGGGATGTTTCCAATAATTGATGTTGAAACAACTAGATATTCACATGCAGAAAAAAGAAATTTGATATCATATACAAAAATCAAACTCAAAATGGATTAAAGATTTAAATGTAAAACATTATAAAACTAAAAGAAAATTTAGGTGGAAAACATGTTATTGGCCTAGACAATTATTTTTTTGGATATGACCCCAAAAAGGATAAGCAACAAGAGCAAAATGAAATACATCAAACTAAAAAGTATCTGCACAGTAAAGGAAATGGCCAATAGAGTGAAGAGACAACCTAAGGAAGGGGAAAAAAATATTTTCAAAGCATATATCTGATAGGAGGTTAATATCTAAAATACACAAGAAACCTAAACAACTCAACAGCAAGAAAACAAATAATCTGATTTTTTTTTTTTAAAGGGAGAAAGATATTGCTCTAAAGAGGACATACAAATGGCCAACAGACACATGAAAAAGATGCTCAGCATCAGTAATCATTGGAGAAATGCAAATCGAAACCACAATTAGATATCATCTCACGTGTTAGAATATGTCTTCTCAAAATGATGGATGATAAGTATTGGTGATGATGGGGAGAAAAGGAAACCTTGACTCACTGTTGGTGGGAATGTAAATTAGTACAGCCATTGTAAAACACAGTATAGAAGCTCCTAAAAAAACTTAAAAATAGAACTATTATATGATCCAGTAATTCTACTTCTGGATAGGTGCCCAAGGAAATGGAAATCAATATGTTGAAAATATATCTTCAGGTGCTCCCGCCTCCTGCCCGGCACTCCCGCCTCCCGCCCGGCGCTCTGGGACGGGTAGCTCATCACAACCTGGCCCGAGGAGATCCACACCAAACCACTTCAAGGAAGATCTGCTGGGATTGCTGCCACCTCTCCTGTGTCTGAGATTGTCCTGCCCACCTGCGTGGGGCTTCTGTTGCCTGCTCGGAGGCAGGCAGCCATCTTGTTCCTGTCCGGCCCCACACCCTCTGGGGCGAGCAGATGAGATAGCACCACCTGCTGGCGACACAAGGTAACAACACCGAAACGGGAGAAATAAGCTTGATAAAGACATAGACCTAACTGCTGAAGGAAGGTTGATCTGAACTGTCCTTCACAGCAGATCAGGGGCAATTGTCTCTAACTGCAAACTAATTTACCAGCTTGAAAAGAAAACTAGAAATCAGACCTGAAAGGACATTGGACTTAAACGAAAGGTCTCAGAGTGTGCTTCATTGATTCTATTAGTTTAATGACTTAATTCTATTCCTGCTGTATTGTTCCCCTTTTTTTCTCTTTTCCTTTTCCCTTTCTTCTCTTTTCTTCTGTCTGTAAACCATGTCTTTGTATAGAGGAACAGCACACCAATAAGGTGGTTGGTTAGCTTCTTTGTTAGCACCACTATATGTTTTATTTTTGTTTGTATGAGAGTTGGTTCGACTGTAGCTGTGGTCCATCGTTTTTATCTGTTTCAGTATAGGCCTCTCTCTCTATTTGTTGGCACACTCGTTAGTTTCCCCCCTTACTCCTCTATCTCTCCACTCCCCTCTTCAACCCACTATCTGCTCCATTCTCTCCCCTCTGCTAACCACATTTTATTTCAGGGAGTAAACCTACAGCCCCACTGCACGGACAGATTCCAGGGCAGTGGGAAGTGGGTTCCACATTATCCACACGCCTGTCAGCGAATACCAGGACCTGCAGACAGATTTTGAATCACAGCTCTCCCCTTAAATACATCTCAAAACTGCAAAAAGGACTACCTCCAACCTACAGTGCAACTTCAGAATTGAACAAAGTAAGAGGACATACATAAAGAATGGGAGATTGAACAAACAGAAGTAAAACCAATCCCTTTACCCCTGAATAACAAAATTAAAGAAGACGGTGACGTGGAGGGAAGGAAGAAGTAGGGAGGTGGAAAAACCGCACAAATGAAGAAAAACCAAAAGAAGAATATAGGTCTTACACAGACCCCTGGGGGATCAGACAATGAGAAAACAGATTCTGGAACACAGACAATGAAGAGTCCCCAGAATGACTAGCTACATGCAACAAACCCAGACATCAAGACATTAAGGGAGAGAATTTAAAAAATTGAGGAGAGACAAGAGGAAAATAGAAGGAGCTGTTGTCAGAAATGACAGCAGTAAAGAATACTGTGATGGAAATGAACAACAGACTAACAAGAAGCATGGAAAGCAGAATCAGCCAAGCAGAAGAAAGAATCTCAGAGCTCGAAGACCAAAACACAGAACTAACCCAAACTGTCAAAAGCATAGAAAAGAAGCTCAAAAACACAGAACAAAACCTGCAAGAGATGAACGATCACTTCAAGAGACCAAACCTAAGAATAATTGGGCTTCCTGAGGCAGAAAGAGAAACAGAAGCCACACTGGAACAAACATTTCATGAAATAATTCAAGAAAACTTCCCTCATCTCAGTAAAGATGAAAAAATTCAAACACAAGAGATTCAGAGAACCCCTGCAAGACAACAAACGAGAAGACCAACTCCCAGACACATAATAATTCGCCTAAACAAAGTAGCTATGAAAGGAAAAATCCTAAAGGCAGCAAGAGAAAAAGGCCAGACTACCTACCAGGAAAAACCAATTCGAATAGCAGCAGATTTATCCACAGAAACCCTTCAGGCCAGGAAAGCCTGGAGCCCTATCTTCAAAGTACTAAAAGAGAAACAATTTCAACCAAGAATAACCTACCCAGCCAAACTAAGCTTCATTAGTGAGGAAGAATTAAAATCTTTTCCAGACATCCAATCCCTAAGAACCTATGCTGCCACCAGACCACTGCTACAAGAAACACTTAAGAAAGTACTGAACACAGAAGAAAAAGAAAAAAGAACAATAGCATTCTTCACAAGAGTACAGGCAAAAGATTAAAAACACACCTGAACCAACTCCAAAACCCAAAGAAAGACAACAAATAAACAGGAACAACTCTGTAAGAACCTTATGACAGGGATCAACTCTTGCATTTCAATTATTAGCCTAAATGTGAATGGACTGAATGCACCACTGAAAAGACATAGATTGGCAAAATGGATAAAATATCATCAGGCAACAATCTATTGCCTTCAAGAAACTGACCTCACTAGAAAGGACACCCACAGACTCAAAGTAAGAGGATGGGAAACAAACTTCCAGGCGAACGGAATACAAAAGAAAGGAGGAGTAGCCATCTTAATTTCAGACAAAATATCCTTCAAACTATTAAAAATCAAAAAAGATACAGAAGGCCACTACATAATGATAAAAGGTTCAATCCATCAACAAGAAATATCTATCCTAAACATATATGCACCCAACATAGGTGCGCCAACTTTCATAAAGCAACTTCTTGGAAAACTAAAGAAAGATATTGACTCTAACACTATCATAACTGGGGACTTTAATACCCCACTCACAACCCTAGACAGATCATCAGGACAAAAAATCAGCAAGGAGATCCGGAACCTCAATGTGACTTTGGACCAAATGGACTTAATTGATACCTACAGAACACTCCATCCAAAGACCACAGAATACACATTCTACTCATCACCACATGGAACATATTCTAAGATCGACCACATACTCAGCCATAAATCAAGTATAAGCAAATTTAAAAGGACCGAAATTCTACCAAACACCTTCTCGGACCACAGTGGAATAAAAATAAACATTGACACCAACAAAGTCCACCCAAAACCCACAAAGACATGGACACGTAACAGCATGATGCTAAACAACTCCTGGGTCAACGACGAAATCAAAACAGGGATCAAAAGATACCTGGAAACAAATGAAAATGAAGAAACATCTTACCAAAATCTCTGGGATGCCCTGAAAGCTGTAGTAAGAGGGGAATTTATATCCCTACAAACACACATGAAGAAAATGGAAGGAACAGAAATTCACAACCTAACAAGCCACCTAAAGAAGCTGGAAAAGCAAGACCACAAAAACCCTAATTTCAGCAGAAGAATCCAGATCACCAAAATAAAAGCCCAAATCCAGGACACAGAAGACAAAAAGATAATTGAAAAAAATCAATGAAACAAAAAGCTGGTTCTTCGAAAGAATAAACAAGATCGATGGTCCCCTAACTAGACTGACCAAGAAAAAACGAGAGAAAAAAAAAAAAGCATAATCAGAAACACAAAAGATGAAGTCACATCTGACTCTGAAGAAATACAAAAGATCATTAGAGACTACTACGTACACTTGTATGGAAACAAACTTGAAAACCACAAGGAAATGGAGGACTTTCTGACATCACACAACCTACCTAGGTTGGAACAAGAAGAAATTGAGACCCTAAATAGACCAATTATAATCAAGGAAATCGACTACGTAATAAGAAAACTTCCTACAAAATAAAGCCCTGGTCCACATGGCTTTCCAGCAGAATTCTACAAGACATTCAAGGAGGAGCTGATACCAATCCTACTGAAGGTATTCCAGGCGATTGAAAAAGATGGAACTCTCCCCAAATCATTTTATGAAGCCAACATCACATTGATACCCAAGCCAGGTAAAGATCCAACAAAGAAAGAGAACTACAGGCCAATATCTTTGATGAACATAGATGCTAAAATTCTCAACAAAATCCTAGCAAACAGGATTCAGCAATACATCTCAAAAATCATTCACCATGACCAAGTAGGCTTCATTCCTGGCATGCAAGGCTGGTTCAACATGCGTAAAACCATAAATATAATTAAATACATCAACAGATGTCAAAACAAAAACCACATGATCATATCATTAGATGCAGAAAAAGCTTTTGATAAAATCCAGCATCCCTTCTTGATAAAAACCCTTGAACATCTAGGCATACGGGGAACATACCTCAAAATAGTAAAAGCCATCTACGAGAAACCGACAGCCAGCATACTCCTAAATGGACAAAAATTGGAACCAATTCCCCTGAAAACTGGAACTAGACAAGGATGCCCACTCTCTCCCCTCCTGTTCAACATAGTATTGGAAGTCCTGGCTAGAGCAATCAGAGAAGAGGAGGCAATCAGAGGTATTCAAATAGGAAAAGAGGAAGTCAAGTTATCTCTCTATGCAGATGATATGATGGTGTACCTTGAAAACCCAAGAGAATCTGTCAAAGGCCTCCTTACATTGATAAAGGCCTTTGGCAAAGTCTCAGGATACAAAATAAATGTACAAAAGACAATCGCATTTCTCTACACCAATAATAAACAAACAGAAACCCAAATAAAAAACACAATTCCATTCACAATAGCCACAAAAAAAATGAAATACCTTGGCATCTTCCTAACCAGAGACGTGAAAGACCTTTACAATGAAAATTACAAAACACTGCTCAAAGAAATCAAAGCTGACACAAACAAGTGGAAAAATATCCCATGCTCATGGATCGGAAGAATCAACATTGTGAAGATGTCCATCTTACCTAAGGCAATCTACAAATTCAATGCAATACCCATTAAATTACCAATAACATTCTTCTCAGACCTAGAAAAAACAACACAGGAATTCATATGGAAACACAAACGTCCAAGAATAGCCAGAACAATCCTCAGCAAAAAAAACAAAGCAGGTGGTATCACAATACCAGACTTCAAACTTTACTATAAAACTACAATCATCAAAACAGCTTGGTATTGGTACAAGAACAGGCATATAGATCAATGGAACAGAATTGAGATTCCAGAAGCAAAACCTCAATTCCTCAACCAACTCATCTTCGACAAAGCCCCCCCCCCACCTACCAATGGGGAAAGGAGAACCTATTCAGTAAATGGTGCTGGGAAAACTGGCTGACCACATGCAGAAGATTGAAACAGGACCCCTATCTATCCCCATGCACAAAGGTTAACTCCAAATGGATCAGAGACCTAAATGTAAAACCTCAAACCATAAGAACCTTAGAAAAGGAAGGAAATACTCTCATGGAAATCGGAACTGGCATCCAATTCCTGTACAAAACCCGAAACCCACAGGACTTAAGAGAGAAGATAGACAAATGGGACCTTATTAAAGTGACAAGCTTCTGCAAATCCAAAGAAACCATCAAGAGAGCAGGGAGACAGCCTACAGACTGGGAAAAAGTATTTGCCAACTCTAGGTCTGACAAAGGCTTAACATCCTGGATCTACAAGGAACTGAAATGTACTGAAAAGAAGAAAACAAACAACCCCATTATAAAATGGGCAAAAGATATGAACAGACACTTCACAAAAGAAGACATTCAAGCAGCCAACAAACACATGAAGAAATGCTCAACCTCAACTAATCATCAGGGAGATGCAAATCAAAGACACACTGAGATACCACCTAACTCCAGTCAGAATGGCAATTATCAACAACTCAAAAAATAACAGCTGCTGGAGAAGCTGTGGTGAAAAGGGAACACTTCTACACTGTTGGTGGGAGTGTAAGCTAGTGCAACCTCTGTGGAAAGCAGTGTGGCGATTCCTGAAAGCTCTAAAAATTGACCTTCCATATGACCCTGCAATCCCCCTACTGGGAATATACCCTGAAGAACACAAATCACTCTATAAAAAAGATACCTGCACACGTATGTTTATCGCAACGTTGTTCACAATAGCAAGAACCTGGAAACAACCATGCTGCCCAACAAAAGAGGACTGGATTAAAAAAATGTGGTACATATACACGATGGAATACTACGCAGCCATGAAAAAGAACAAAATCATGAATTTCGCAGCAACCTGGATGGAACTAGAGTCTATAATACTGAGTGATCTCTCACAGAAACAAAGATCAGAATATCACATGTTCTCACTCATATAATGGACCTTGAACATCCAATGTAATACTATAAGAAAATGACTGATGGTACTGGGAAATTATGGGGGGGGGATGGGATTAACAGTAGCTAATATCTATTTGGGACTGGGAAAACACCTCTTATCAACAGGGTGCTTGAATGAAACGTAATTGTACACCTAACCCTTAACTGTACCCCACAAAACGATAATAAAAAATACTGATTAATTATAAAAAAAAGAAAATATATCTTCATTCCCATGTTCATTGCAACATTATTCACAATAGCCAATGTGGAATCAACATTGTCCATCAACAGATAAAAAAAATAAAGCATGGCATGTATATGATAGATCTTATTCAGCACACAAATGAAAATCTTGTCATTTGTGCCAACATGAATAAACCTGGAGGACGTTATGTTAAGTAAAATAAGCCTGGCACAGACAAATACCACACAATGTCTCATATGTGGAATCTAAAAATGTTTAATGTGTAGAAGCAGAAAGTAGAGTGGTGGTTACCAGGGTGTAGGGGTGGATGTTGAGGTTAGAAAGGGTCAGTCAACAGATACAAAATTTCAGTTAGGAGAAATAAGTTTAAGAGATCAATTGAACAATATGATGATTATATTAATAATAATTTACTGTGTTCTCAAAAATAATTGTATTTTTGCTGAGAGTGGATTTTAAATATGTGATCTAATGTATAAGTAGCTCATTTAGCAATTCCACAATGTATACATATTCCAAAACCTCATGTCAAATATATTATTATTATTATTTTTGAGTTGGAGTCTCACTCTGTCGCCCAGTCTGGAGTGCAGTATATTATTTAATTATTAAAAATATTAAAGATTATTCTTTATCCTATATTACCTCATTTCCTATTTTTCAAAAACTCATTCTATGAAGCTAATATAATAGATATTGACTTCTATTTGACATACTATCATTTTCAATAATTCCAATAGCTAAATATTTTATTGTTTAATTTAATCAGTTGTTACTTTATATAGTGATAATTTATAATCAGCATTCTTTTCCAATTATTTTTATTATCTCTTGTAAATATGAATCCATTCTTTTGTAATCACTATTTCTAATTGGTGAAAATGAATAATTTTATTTATTTTTTTCTTGAGTCCTCCATTCTCCCTTCATATTTCTAAACTCTTGATAGAATCCTACCCTTATTTCAGAAAATAAATTTTTATAAGCCTCCTGTTTTTATTCATTGTGCTAATTAGATTTTCAGAGCCCTGTATTTTTGTGTTATGATTTAATAAAAAATACAATCTTTCTCTTAAACACACATACATATTATACAAGTCTTACAGAGGCATATTCAGATTGTGCTTTTATTTTTGCAACAGTAACAATCTTTAATATAAAATAAATCACTTCCTTTACCCTGCATATGTCAGTGCTTACCACTTGTGTCATTTTCTTCACACCCTTTCACTGTAGAAACAGATGTTATGTGCCAACTGGAAGAAATAGTGCTGGCAGGCATATGCAGACCACCTGGTTACCTGGACAGAGTTTTGTGCTCCCATGGCTGGATTTTTCCCCTTTGTGATTCACTTAGTCTTGCTTCGTGTTCAGCCCTATAATAATCTCCAACAGCCAAAACCAATTGACTTCATGCAGAGGAATTAGAGAGGGAATGGGATGGGTGATGTCACAGGACAATGAGCCAGGCTGATCCTTTCCCATTGAACATTTAGCCTGAAGAGTATCCAATATCTTTTATGTCAGCAAGAGCTCCTTAAGATTAAATATATATATTTATAGATGCGATGGCAAAATTTTCCAAAGAATTAAGATATCTCTGAAAATGCCGTGTGTAACTTGTTTCTAATACATATGTGCCCAACCGCCTCTAAAATAGAATATAGGAAGATAGTAGATTTACATAGCATGGTTATTTGTGCTTTATATAGAAAATATAAGCCTCCTACAAAGCTTCACCCTAGTGAAAGTTTAAGTGGGATTTTCTCTTTCTTCTACATTTTTCTACTTTTAAACTTTTCTCTTTCTGTTGCGACATCTCAATTTCCAAGGCTTAAAATCCTAGTTGTATTTCAATTTTTTTCCATAGCCAATTAGTTACCAAGTTATTTGAAGTTGCTTTCATGTTCTTCCTTACATGAATTTTTTGTTCTTTCCTGCTATATACCTGTAGTTCTCTAATTAGTAGTCCTCTGTCCAGTATTGTGCCTGTTCGGATACATAATACACATTGACACCACAATATTTTCTCAAGGTTCAGTTTTGACAATATTTTATCATTTGAAATGTACAGTAGTGCAAATCAA
The DNA here is from genome assembly GCA_027257055.1 of Cephalopachus bancanus. Taxonomy (NCBI): domain Eukaryota; kingdom Metazoa; phylum Chordata; class Mammalia; order Primates; family Tarsiidae; genus Cephalopachus; species Cephalopachus bancanus. The sequence continues at coordinate 3,436,309 of JAPVLO010000068.1, forward strand.
AGACTCCAGGGTGTTTGAGTTCTGACTCCTTTATGTGTGACTTTAGGCAAGTTACTTAAGCTCTCTGTGCCTCAGCTTTCCCAACCACAGAACGGGAATAATAATAGTATCTCTCATAGAGCTTGTTAGGGTTAAGTGGGTTGATGTGTTTAGAGTTTTTAGAGGAGTGCTTAGCGCATACTAAGCACTGGATAAGTGAATCTAGTATTATTTACAAACCATACATATATTCATATTGGCTTCAGCACATTTTAATGGAATAGTCAAGATTATTTAAGTTTGTTCAGATATTGTACTCCAACACACACAATTGTTGGGATGAAAGGCGATACTGACTAAAAGTTAATTGACTTTTCAGATACCAAATACGTCTTTAAAATATAGGTAATAAAAGCCCTGCTTATCAGGATATGGAAACTGGTCATTGATTTATAGCCAAATTTTCACTATTGATTTCTATCAATAAGACAACACTTGTCACAGTTTTATTGAAACATGTTTCAAGCATTTATATCATAGTGTATTTCAAATATTTTGTTATTTGTCTTTCCTACTACACGGTGGAACCTTAAAGATTCTGGCCATATAATAAAATAGGTTAGCCATATAATAAAAGAAAGCATTGTTAAAAATTATAACACCAAGAGTATGCTTACATAAATAAGCTATTCAATAATTTTGAAAATGTTACCCAAGTTTTTCTTTCTTTTTTTACTAGAAGAAAACTTAAAACATAATGAAAATGTACAAAACAGTGTCTGCACATTGATAATGCCACTATTAAACATTTGAGGAAACAGGCATTTAAGTCTTACTTTGCTAATCAGCTTTTACTAACCTTCTTTATAAAGCCTCTTGATATATACTTATTTTCAAGATGCAATGGAATTGAAAGTGAAGAGTAGTGAGCAGGGGCCTTCTTTTGGGGTCTTTGCTTCAGTGGGTATTCAAGTATGATTGGGAGTAGGGATAGCGTAATGACTATAATTTAAGCTACTGCACTGGTCCTTATGAAGTGTCTGTACATTTAACACCCCATACGGTAATTACAACTTCCCTAGAATGAGTCAGGGTTGTTTATGCTTTCATAAATCAAGCAGCTGCAGCAGAGCAGACAGATTCCACATTAGCACTTCCTCCTAAGACCATGAATATGCTTAAAAGATTTTTGCAAATTTCTCTTGAATTCAAGTTGTTTGTTAAAAGTGATAGTTTTATGAGACTGCCACATGGAAAATGTCTTCCACTCTCAGATTTTCCATTTGTGATATAAATCTACCTTTAGTACCATTTTTAGAGGCATTAAAGCTGATATAATAACCCCCAGCTGAGTTTGATAAAAGGAGAGCTTAATTTACAGGTAAGAAATGGTTATATAAAATGACAGCTACGGAAGTTATGAGTAAGATCTGAAAAAAAAATACACATTAACTGGCTGATAATTTATTTCCTGCATTCAATCTTCTGACTTTACCATGCAGGGAAAAATCTTACTATAACAAATTCTAGCTGTTCAAATACTTTAACATAATGTTTTGAAATTACATGAGAATACATGAAATTTCGTCTGTGTTTAAATTATCTTTCATTAAAAAATATAAGATATTTTGAGTATTTGTAATAATTAAAGCAAAAAGTATACAAATACTTGCATATGTGTATTATTATCATATGGGATTTTATCATGTTACCTGTGGTAAATTATCTTATATCTCTGGACTCAGGGACATCAGGTATAAAATGAGAGTTTTCAGCTACATAATAATTTTTGATAAGAAAAGGCAACAGCATATATTAGAAAACAACCATCCCCTTTAGGAGAAAAACAATGTATGGTTAAGAAATTATAACACCAAGAGTATACTTAAGTGACTAAGCAATGAAGTGATTTTGAAAATATTAAGCAAGCTTTTTTCTTTCCTTTTTTGTTAGAACAAAATTTAAAAAGTTAAGATTTGTTTTTCCTTTATTTCATATGTGAAAAACTGAAAAGCGCAGAGGTTAAGTGAATTTTCTGAGGTCATCTATTGACAAATGGTAAAGCTAGACCTTGAAAGCAGCTCTCCTGACTTCAAGGTGATTGCTTTTTCCATTACTTCATTTCAAGACTTGGGGTCTACACTATAGCATACTAGAGATAGCATAAATGACTTTTCTGAGAAATTAGTGAAATAGTGATCAGAAAAAAAAATAAGGTAATGTCTGCAACATGTCAGACTGAATAATATACATTATTACCTTCTTCCCAGAAAAATAATATTCTATTTCTAAGATATATTGACCAGCTTTTCACTTGATTCTATTCTTCTATACTTTATTTTCAAATTAAAATTAGTCAAATGTTGCTACTTAGGGCTTTGATGCATCTGAATTGAATCAGGCATGCCATTTGCAGTATTTAAGATGGATGTTTTCCTCTGTATTGTCACACACAACTCTGAAATTCAAATGTACATCCTGTTCATTGATATTCTGAATTGATTTTATTGTAAGAAGGTAAGTGAAAAGAAATGCCGTTAGAAGTAAAGAGTTTTGGGGGAGTACTTTAAGGAAAAAGAAACTTCTAGAATGTTCACTATTTATTAAAATAATAGTTTGCTGCCCTCACATCGTGAGTCAGGATCTCCTGTGCTGGTGTGGTTTGTCATAGCTTATCTTCTCTCTTTCTTCTCAAGTCGTGTCCACTTACTGTAGATTCTAGATGCCCACATCAGATCATCCAAGGGGATGAATACCTCCTTACCAGGAAGCATATAAAAAGTCTCTGGTTGAAACTGGAACCATTTCCCCTGAAAACTGATACAAGGCAAGGATGACCACTCTCACTCCTCCTGTTCTACATAGCTTTGGAAGTCCTAGCTAGAGCAATCAGAGAAGAGAAGGCAATCAGGGGCATCCAAATAGGAAACGAGGAAGTCAAATTATCTCTCTTTGCAGATGACATAGCTCTATACCCTGAAAACCCAGGAGAAACTGTCAAAAAACTCTTAACACTGATAAAGGACTTTGGCAAAGTCTCAGGGTATAAAATAAATATGCGAAAGACAATCACATTTCTATACACCAATAATAAACAAACAGAAACCCAAATAAAAAGCACAGTTCCATTCACAATAGCCACACACACACACACACACACACACACACACACACACACACACACACACACAAAATGAAATACCTTGGCATCTTCCTAACCACAAACGTGAAAGATCTTTACAATGAAAACTGCTCAAAACACTGCTCAAAGAAATCAAAGATGACACAAACAAGTGGAAATATATTCCATGCTCATGGATTGAAAGAATCAACATTGTTAAGATGTCCTTTCTACCTAAGGCAATCTACAGATTTAACACAATACCCATCAAATTACTAGCAACAGTCTTCTCAGACTTAGAAACACAATACAGGAATTCATATGAAAACATAAATGACCAAGAATAACCAAAACAATCCACAGCAAAAAAAAAGAAAGCAGGAGGTATCACACTCTCAGACTTTAAACTTTATTATAAAGCTACAATAATCAAAACAGCCTGGTATTGGTACAAGAACAGGCATATAGACCAATGGAAGAGAATTGAGATTCCAGAGGCTAAACCTCAATTTCTCAACCAACACATCTTCAACAAAGCCTCCACCACCAACCACTGGGGAGATGAGAACCTATTCAGTAAATGGTGCTGGGAAAACTGACTGACAACATGCAGTAGGTTGAAACAAGACCCCTACATATCCCCATACAAAAAAAAAATCAACTCTAAATGGATCAGAGACCTAAAAGTAAAACCCCAAATTGTAAGAACCTTAGAAAATGCAGGAGACACTCTTATAGAAATTGGAACTGGCAACCAATTCCTGATCAAAACCCGAAGTACCCATGCCGTAAGAGATAAGATAGACAAGTAGGACCTCGTCAAACTGAGAAACTTCTGCAAAGCCAAAGAAACCATCAAGAGAGTAGGGAGATAGCCCACAGACTGGGAAAACATATTTGCCAACTCCATGTCTGACAAAGGCCTAACATCTAGGACATACAAGGAACTCAAATGTGCTGAAAAGAAAAAACAAACAGCCCCGTTACAAAGTGGGCAAAAGATATGAATAGACAATTCTCAAAAGAAGACATATGAGCAGCAAACAGATACATGAAAAAATGTTCAGCCTTACTAGTCATCAAGGAGATGCAAATTAAAACTATAATGAGATATCACCTAACTCCAGTTAGAATGACCATCATCAATAACTCAAAAAATAACAGATGCTAGAGAGGATGTGGCAAAAAGGGAACACTTATACACTGTTGGTGGGCATGCAAGTTAGTACAGCCTATGTGGTGATTCCTAAAAGTTCTAAAAATCGACCTTCCATATGACCCCGCAATCTCCCTACTGGGAATATACCTGGAAGAACTCAAATCACTCTATAAAAAAGATACCTGCACATGTCTGTTTATCGCAGCCTTGTTCACAGTAGTAAGCACATAGAACCAACTGTGCTGCCCATCAAAAGAGGACTAGATAAAAAAATGCGATACATATACACAGCCATAAAGAAGAACAAAATCATGAACTTTGCAGCAACCTGGATGGAATTAGAGTCTATAATACTGAGTGATCTTTCACAGAAACAAAGAACTGAGTATCACGTGTTCTCACTCATAAGTAGATCTTGAACAACCACCGAAAAGGATTGACTGTAGCGGGAAGCTGCAGAGGGGAAGGGGGTGGGGAGGTGGGATTGATAGTAGTGGAAATCTGCCTGGGGAAGGTGGGGCACACCTCATCAACAAGGGTAACTGCACAGTGAATATTTGTATATAAAACATACCCCACAATTTTAAAATAAAAAAAATTTTAAAAGTTAAAAAAAAAGTCTCTGGTTAAAGCAAGAGTTGTTTACTAATCAAGATTTTTTTTTATTATTTCTACTTTAACTCTATTTTCCTGTTACATTGCCTTGTCCTTTCAATGTGTTCAAAACTCTTTCTCAATGGACACTGAAACTACCCTCTTGCCCGACCTTCTGGTATCTTCGTACATTTGTTTCTTCACAGCCTCCTTGGCTCTGATTTTCAGCTTTTCCTGACTTTCATACTGTATGTGTTTACCATACCTAATTTTGACTTACAGATTTAGTCTGAATGACTTTTCTTGCCTCTTTTGACTAAATGTCTCCAATCCTTGCCATAAATCCACAATTAGCTGCATTCCATAATTCAGCAGAACATTACTAAGAATTTTTCTTCAAAGGACTTGAGAAAAAATTATAATTGCAATGGCATGTATTACATAATAAATGTATTTTGTAATCATAATAATACATTGCAATAGTTTTATACATACCTAAGATTTTAGCAGCTTATTTTTAAAAATGGCAGTCATTTATTATTTTTTATGGGTCCGGCATAGTACAGTTTTTTTATGTGTGCCACTTCTGTTTTACATGTGTCTTAACAATATTACTTGTAGATATTATGAGCCCAGTATTTCAAGTTAGAATAGCCAAGCTGAGAGAAGTTAGTTAAAAGTTTAGTTCAGGTCTTACAGTTAACAAGAGGCAGAGCTAAGATTTGAAACCAGATACAGGTACACTAGAATATAATGTTATATTGTGTTGTGCTGTTGTATAATGTTTGTGATACCAGTCATGGAAGTTTTAGTTATAGTACAGATTTAATCTAGATATTGGGTCTAATTTTAGAACAGTGATTTTTTTTGTGTGTGAACTTTGGTAGCGACAGTGATTTCCTGTATCTTTTTGCTTAATTATTAGGTGGCTATTATGACACTCTGTTGATAGTATTTATTACTGACTGGAAGTGTGCAATATTCTGCATTTTAGATTTTGCTAGGGTGAAGTGATAGTCAAATATGTAAGAACTGAGTTCAGTCTGTTTCTGACATAGCATCTGCTGTGATCCTGACAGCAAGAGCAAACCATTCTCATTTGTTGATTTGTCTTTGATTAAGGATTCAAGTTGGAGTTTATGAGCCCTCATGAGTTTCAGATGTTATTTAAATCACTCCTCATCAAAATATTTGTGTGTGTGTGTGTGTATCTTGTGTAAAAAATTTTAATGGCAATATTACACTAGAAATATATTTTTCTATATGAATACATACACATATTACTATATTCTTTTTATTGATATATTCATCAGAATTTCAAAGTGGTCTGAGTTCTCAAATAAACTTGGAGCCAATAGCTCAATCTCCTAAAATCTACAATTATGTAAAAAGAAATCAGTTCCCTCATTATGCTTTTTAGGTATAATCAACAAACAATGAATTCACCAAAACATAATTTAGCTCTATTTTTCTTATTTATGTGGAATCATAGAATAAGCAACTTCAATCACTGACCTTTGAAATCCTTATGTGAGCATCTCTGGTCCATAAATTCAGAACTCTTGCTTAGAAAAAAATGAGATTATGTAAATGGAAGAAAGAAACCCTTTTCTACATGCTTTGCTGCTAGACCAGGATTGTGTTTTGTCTGCATACTTATTCAGGTTCTTATAAGTATTTATATTCATTTAAGCGTTGGTTAAATCTTAGAATAAGCAATGGAAATTTCAGAATTTGATATATAAGTGGACGTTGAAAAAAATGAAATTGCTCTATGGAAGAATTTTTGTATTTTTTATTTTTGCTCCTTTTAGCACAGAATAATGAAAGAGGATAGTAGATTTACAGTAGGTTGGGAAAGAAAAGAGACAAGGTGGTTTAATGTTGCAGACAGACAAGAACTTCTATAAATAAGGATTAAATTTTGTTGGTTTTCTCAACTACAATGCTTTAATTTTGATAACTAATATAACTAATTTTGATAACTAATATATATTGGAATCTTATTTTGTGTCCAGTAACTGTGGTAATTCAACATACCTTATCTCATTTACTTTATACAGCTATTTGAGGTGGTGCTATCGTTTTAAAAGTAATGTGACCACGATCATACAAGCAATAATTGACTCAACCAAAATATAATTTGTATTCTTATCCTATTCTTTTGTTCATATTCTTCCACAAATTCCTTGACCTCCCTGTTTTCAGTGTCTGCGCTATACACATATCTAGTGTGTGTGCATGTGCGTGTGTGTATTTTGCATGTTTGTTTTGTGTGTGTGTGTGTGTGTGTGTGTGTGTGTGTGTTTGCTAGCTTATTTTGGTTAAAATTAAGGAAAAGCTTGAGTTTGCTATTTAAATGGATGTTTGTAAAGAGATAAAGACTTACTTTGAAAAGTAAAGAAGGAAAAACATGGTAAGCAGGCAGAATTTGGAGTCAAAAGTTGAGAACTAGAGGTGACCATGGTAGTGAAACCTCTCTGGAATTCCCAGAAACCTTGTGACGTGCTTGAGATTTTCCAAGACATTTATTGAAGAAGAGTTATTTTATATTAAAAAGCACAGTAACCATAGCCAATATATGAGTTACAGTTGGAATTGCAAATCTTGACTTCTGTAACTACGTGTTTATCTTTACTAATAATCTGGTTAATAATATTTTCCATATTTATTCATATTTATTATCTGACTACTTTATGTTAAACTTGTATGGTTTAGAGCTTTAGCCCAATATCATTACTCTTTTAAACATGAGATACATTATTTAACTCTGGTTTTGGGAAAGGTGATCATATGCTCCAGTTTGCTCAGGATAATTTTGGTTTATGTCTGTTGTCCTGAAAAAATGTTAATAGAATCCGAGTTTTAACAATATATTTCAAGTCACTCTATCTTTTAGCACCATATCTTTTAAAAAATCATCTCTGAAGTATTCCTAATAGCAGCTTATCTGTTTTACCTTCAAGTTTTCTTCACAATGATGCAATCCAATTAGAAAAAATATATATATACATCTGTCACTCTTACTGTAATTTTTCAGAAACATAACTGTTAAGAGAATTTATCTCCTATGGTTTTCTGCTAAAGAAAACAGTTTAGCCCAATTGATAAAATATGAGTATTGAATATGAAGGTGCCTGGGTTCCAATCTCAGGTGTAATTAATTGCAAATCTCTATTCTTTGACCCTCTATTTCTTTGTCCTTAATATGGAGATACTACAATCAAATAAACTTAGTAGAATTGTTGTAAAGGTAAAATTTGATGCTGTATAAGTGGCTAGCAATATCCAGAACACAAAGTAGAATAGACTTTAATAAATTTTATTGCTGTTATTATGTTGTTTCAAGAAATGTCTTTCAATGTAAATTAGGTAATGAGTGAGTTATATTTGGTTCCAGTAGAAAATGAACTTCTAGATTTAAATTAAGAGCACACTTTTATTTATAAATTTTAAAATATAAAATACTTATTTTTTACATTAAAAAATATAAGTTCTATCATTTAAGTAAATAATAAGAAAAGATACATTTCAATATTTTAGAAACAAAGGTATTTTATATTTATGCACAAATAAATATTTAACTTTCCACAGAGTTTATGCTTCTCTAAAATAATTTTCTTAAAAAAACTAACCTAATTTGATCTAATTATAATATTTTGGAAACTTACTTCACTGCTTTCAAAGACATTTTTGGAATTTTGAAAAACTGCTCCAGTTTTAAAATAAAATTTCTTATTTGAGTCTCAAATTTTTAGAGAAATTGATCTTTATTTCTCTTATTTAAAATGAACATAAACTTTTTCTTTATTTTAAGGCCATTCCATATCAGGAGCAACATTAGAAAAAGAGGATATAATTCTCTTTCACCATATACATACAAAAACAAAAACAAACAAGCAAATTAAAAAATTCTAAAAACATCGATGGGAGTGAGGGCAAATTCACATCTACGTTGGATGGCAGAAGAGAGTGTGGAAGTGCTTTTGAATGGGTCAGTCAGCATGATACCTCTCAACTGGAACTCAAAAAAGATCTAGATCCACTCAGTAGCATATATCTGAGGACATTCCGTGAAAGTACATAACTCAATGACTATGGAAGCCCAGACTTTGTCTCATACTGCTTTTCATATAATATACAAGTAGAGAGCCCCCAAAACCTGAATTATCTTTTGGAGAGAGGGCCTCTTGCAAAACAGGGGTCCCCTGCTAGGTAAGTGTTCTGGGAACCCATCTACATCAGTGTACCAGCTAGCATTGTTGTGAGAGGCTATACTTGGCTTCAGATAAGTTTTAGGGGGAGAATCTTTCAGTATGCTTGCCCATTTCATGATGGGTAATTTAGCAGCACATCTGCCCACACTGTACTGATTGGTCAGCAGTTTTTGACCAAAACCAGCATGACCTCCATGCTTCACCCTCCCTATTCATCAGATCTCTCCCCAAATGACTGTTTTGTTTTTTACTGATGAAGAAGTCCACAAAGGGAAATGTTTTGCCCATGTGGGAGAGGTGAAACAAACAAACAAAAAAAGTGGCAGAAGCACTAAAAGGCATCAAAATTGACAAGTTCAAAACTGTTTTCAGCAGTGAAAAAGCACCTTGATAGGTGTTTGCATCAAACAAAGTGTTCTGAAGGTGGCTGAAGTTCAGACATGTAAGAATAAATACACAAATTTTATACATAAATTTCATTTTTTGGGTCTCCCCTCCCCCTCAAACTTTGATTTGCAAAATATTTCAAATTCATTAAGCCTATAAAACATCTTTCAGTCCATACCTTGATTTCACCACATGCAAATATACTCATTCTTGGGGATAAAATAAATTTTTTTTGTGGATAAAATGGAAAAAAACAAACCCTTCTAACTTTGGAAGCAAAAAATTTTGAATCCTGACTTAATTTTAATCTTTCAGCATCTCTATTTGTCCTTCTGTCAAAGGGGTTGATAACATATCCAAAATTTACTTCATTCTTTTTATGGTGCAGTCTAGAATGTTTCTAATAATCATAGTCTCGCACTTGGATGACTTCTAATAGCCTCCGGACAGGCCTTTCTGCCGCTGTTCTTTCTTAATCAAAACCACACTCTGTACACAGCAACGAAGGTGACTTTCTTTTTAAAAACATAGTCATAGAACTCTGTAATGTCTTTCCATTGAGAATAAAATTCAGAACTTTTTTCAAAGTATTAGCACCACATATAATCTTAGGTGTATCTGCATTTTTAATATCACCATATTAAACTTTGCTTATATGCTTGTTACATTGCCTTTTTTTGTCCTCACCGAAAAGGATCACCGTTTATCTTCATGTTCGTAATTACTTATCATCTGTATCCTTCACTAAAATATAAGATTCCTGAGAACAGAAAATGTGTCTGTCTTATCCCCTGTTATATTTCAAGCACCTATGACTGTCTGGCACTGTCATAAGGATGAATTAAATGAGCTTGGTTTCTGTACATATATTAGATTCTCACAGAAATGAAATAAAAACAAATGAAGAACAAGTGCAAGTATTTTTAAAATTACTCTTAATTTATCAATTCTGTAAAGCCTTAAGTATGTTTAGTGGGTATAATTCTGGTGTGGTGCTATGGTTAATGGTCCTCATTGTATTGAATGGTATCAAACAATACAATATATTGATTTGGTGTGATACTCTTACCTTAGTCATATATAAATTGTAACTCTAAAGTATCAACAGAATACACAAAAGTTATAGAAGAGATCTAGCCCCCAAATTTAAAGCCAAAAATACTAAACCTCAAGAATTCTTTACGAAAATTTTGAAGCTTTGGATGAGTAGTTACCATGAGCAGAACTTGAAAGAACTTTTTATTTGGGTGTGGCTTGGGTTCATTCAACTGTATATGATTATTATTTTCTTTCTTTCTTTTTTTTTTTTAGAGACAGTAAATGCTTGTCACCCTGACTGGAGTGCAGTGGTGTGATGGCAGCTCACTGCAACCTTCAACTTCTGGGCCCAAGTGATTCTCCCACCTCTGCCTTCCAAGTAGCTGAGACTACAGGTGCACCATCATGTGTGATTAATAAACAAACAAACAAACAAACAAACAATTTTTGAGACAGGATCTCTCTATGTTGCTCGGTCTTAAACTCCAGGCCTCAAGCAATTCCCCAACCTTGGCCTCCCAAAGTGTTAGGGTTACAGGTGTGAGTCACTGCACTTGGGCTATTATTTTCTACTAACAATTATTTTCTTTTAAGCTTTCATAGCTTTAAGCTTCCTAAAAACTTGGAGGTAAATTGAGACCCTAAATAGACCAATAACAATCCAGGGAAAAAGAAAACAACTTGGAGCTTTAATTATATTATAAACTTGGATAACCCTGTTTCCTTTATCCTAAGAAAAATCATGATGTATCTGCAGGGGCAAACTGTTACTCAGATTTTATATTCATTATTTAACAAGCTGAGGTAGAGTTGATGGAGGGAAAAAGAACAGTTGCAATGAGGAAATAGGTATGCTTTACCCCCCTATGTTTATCTTTGATTGTCTCTAATGACAAGATATTAAATGGGCTTTGTTTCATGCTCTAACAATCGGTAAGCTCACTCAAAACAGCAAAAAACAAAACAAAACAAAACAAAACCTCACATAAGTGAACAATATATTTTAAAGTATCAAAATCATAGACCAAACAGAAAATGATAAGTAATATAACAAAATAATGTTATCAAACATTTAATACCATTTTCAGACATCCTACAAAGTTCTTTAATTCTTTTATTTAATTACTTTAAAATTCACAACAACCCTCTAAGATGTACTATGCTTATTCCCATGAGACATTAACAATAACAACAAAAAAGAGACTCAGAGAGGTTAAATGAAGTTCTCAAGCTAGTGGATGAAAGATTGGATTGCAAATCAGTGAAGTCTTTGTTTCTAAGCCTATAAGAAGGGATTTCCTTATGCCCTTGTTCTTTTCTGCCTCCTCTCTGTATTTGTATGTTAAGACTGATCAGCATGTGGTTTTCACCTACCATGGTAGATTGTTATGGTTACCTAATGTTGATATTTTAGGGTTACAACTTATATGTGGATAAGATAAGAGCAGTCTACCAAGTTAACAGTACTGTAAACTTAAAAAGAACATCCTATAGCCATTTATTTTTAGGTAGTTTTCATCAAACATTTAAAAATACAAGTCACAAAAGAATAATTATTGCTGAAACATTACCTGTACAAAATGAATCTTTCAAACTTGATATGCACTTATATAATTAATTGTAGGTGCGTTTTAAAGGCAATTAATAAATATTAAGTCACTTAGTCCTCATTACAACACTATGAATAGGTACTAGTCATTATCCCCAATTTACTAATGATTCCAGTTAATGTTATAGATGTGTATAAGAAAGCTCACATTTTGGCTTGACTTAGTTTTTTGGAGTAGTTTGAATGTTCATCAGTCAAGTAGAATTATTCTTCATGAGTATTATTTTGAGATGTTATCTATGCTACAGTTGATTGATACACTTTTCTGACTTGTACAATGTAAGTCTGAGTATTGTCTTTATGCATCTTTAAGTAGAAGTCACCCACTGGAAAATAATTCTGGAACAGTTCTATAGTTGAAGTCTTTTGGATGTTAGTAAGAGACCTCAGAAAAAGCAATTGCAGTAGTTAACAATTGTCAAGAGTAAAAGTGTATTCTTAAGAAACAAATATAGCTGATCATACTTGGCTTAGATCCACATTCCAAGTTACCTAATTTTGCATCTTTCTTATCTTATCTCTTTTATTCTCCACACAATCACCAAAATTATATCTGTTTATCTCTGTGTGTATGCATGTGTGTGCATGTTTATATAAATGTATGTATGTATAAAACATGTTCAAACATACATACACACAAGTATACAAGAAGAGCACATTTCCAATCATCTTTTGTGATCATATTTGGTCACGTGAGTGGCCCTGGCTGATGGGTTGAAGTGGAATTGACCTGTGTCATTTCTGGATCAATGGAAACAGAATACCTCTTAATTCTCCATTCATTATCTTCCCTTACTACAGTTATACAAAAGTCAAATGCTCCAAAGGCGCAGTAAAATAGTGAAAAGTCTCTGGATCCCTGAATCACTGCTTGGATAGAAGCCACACTGCATCAGCACTGTGTGAGTGAGGAATAAGAATTTATGTGTTAAGCTACTGAGATCTGGGGACTTCTTGTTGATTATTGCAGCATAATTTTATCAGTCAAGGACTCAGCAGGAAGCAATTTAGATTGCTCAAACTGAATGAATTTAAGGCAGGAAATTGGTTATACAGTTAACAAAGCAAACAAGATAGTAAGGCAATCCAGAGATTAGGTACAAGAAGCTGCTACCTTGGAAAAGAAGAACAGTGGGAGAAGATGGTATTAACCCAGAAGTTAAGATCATATGGTGAGAACTAGAACCACAGCAAAGCCTGCATAATGAAAACTGGCCCAGAAGCCAAGACCTAATGATGGGAGTTAGAACCATAGCAAGGCCTGATGGAAACTAGAACAATAGAGGAAGGGGTTATCTGGTAAGAGGTGTAAATAGATGCAACAGAAGGCAAAAGTGATGGGACATCCACAGTTCCCCCTTCTTTTTTTGAGTTCGAGTCTCACACTGTCACCCAGACTGCAGTGCAGTGGCCGCTCCCGCTCACCGCACCCTCGACCTGCTGGGCTCCGGCGATCCTTCTGCCTCAGTCTTCCAAGTAGCTGGAACTACAGGCACGCGCTAGCACGCCCGGCTAATTTTTTGATTTATTGTAGAGATGAGGTCTTGCCAAGTTGTCGAGGCGGGTCTCGAACCCGCAGGCTCAGGCAATCCATTCACCTCAGCCTCCCAGGGCACGGGATTACAGGCTGAGCCACCGAGCCCGGCTAGTTCCCCCTTCTTCTCTTTCCCTAATCTGTCAGAGCTTCCCATTGGATGCTCTCACCAAGAACCAAGAGAAAATGGAGCTAGGGAATGTGGTTCCTACAAAATAGACCAAAGTGGGGATGAGATAGTTTGAATCTTAAAACAAATTAGCTGTTGGTTGGCACAACAGCCTAGACTACTTTGGTCTGTAGACTGACTATATGAGAAAGAACCCAGAGAAAGTATATACTTCTTAAGTCTAGAGGATTAATCCTTCTATTTGTTACAATTAGGGTGCCAGTGATTGTACTGTGACTCAATAAATCACTTTTCCTTTTATTTTGAGAAATTCCTAGAGGAAAAGGGAAAAAGAATGTTGAAATAAGAAGGAAGAAGTAGAGTACTATTTTAAACTCTTTCTATATGCCAGTAGCTTCCCCAGGTTTTGGTCTTTCATTTTAACCCAATATGCTTAATAGGTATGGTTATTTGTGAGCTGGGAATGCTGATATTGTTCTTGAGACAGATTATTAGAGAATCAGAAAACTAGGACTTGAAGAAATGTGGAACTTCTTCCTGTGGTGGAGATTGTTGGTTTGCACCCAATTTTATTCAGATTGACATTTCATCTAGTTTTGACTTTTAAGACACATTTTTTTCTGTCCAGTTAGCAGCCAGTTGAAACTATGTGACTATATACTTACTAGTAAATTTAGGAAAAATGCTCAAAGAGCATTGACTTATCTGAAGAGAGTCTCAAGTATAAGTGTCATGTGTTTGAATGATAGAAAGAGAGAAGAAATTTGAGTGATGAACAGAGAGCCACCAAGCCTGCCCTAGACTGTGCTCCTCTATAGGTCTGTTATGTGAGCAATACATATAAATGTTTCAACTACTATCACTATAAGGTTTTTTGTTATATGCAGCCTAAATTAGTCAAGCCGATTTTTCCTTTATCCTCCCCTGATAGCTTTTATTCATTTACCTCTGTCAATGAAGAAAAAGCATATCTCAAGTGATGAAAACTTTTACTCAGTTTGGTTGAATCCACACCTGTGGTATGTGACACCTGCCACCAAGTTAAGGGATTATCAAATGTAGTGTAGGGATCCCTAGAAGAAAATAATGCAACTGGGTTGGCTTTAGCTATTCTGTGGTCAAGTCCTGCATATTAACACTTTTTTTTTTCTTTCCACATGTCTCTTTCTGACTGACCTCTATGAGAGTTCAGAGATGAGGGTTTATCTAATGAACTGACTAGAGATGGAAAAGATAGCTCAAAGATATTTCAAGCAGGTTACAAGAATCCCCCAATTTATTCCATCACAAATTCATCGTTGATTCTGGATGCAGACTTCAGCTGGCAAAGGAAAGGAAATACAGAGTTCAAAGCAAGGTGAGGAGGCTCATGGTCAAAAAAATCCCATATGCAGAAAACTACTTACGGCCTACCCTGGCCCATATGGAAGTTCACTGCTTTTACCATTTAGAGTTCCCAAGAGACCCTGTCTGGAAGGAGAAATAAATCCCGATCCCCACGAACACCAGATCCTGCTTACTGCATGTGGGATATTACTCAGCAGGCACAGCTGCCTTTGCAGTTTTATATAAACATCTGAGGTCTTTCCTAAAGCATGAGTCTCGCTCTTTCTTTTGGAGCACTTTTCTCCTAATTTCAAATTCCCTGTACATATATCATCTGCAGAAACTGGGCCAAATGTAAATCATGTTAAAAGGTGAAAAGAGGTGGTATTTGGGCCAGGACCCAGGATGTCAACCATTTGAATCCTTCTCTCAACCCACACGGCCTCCAATGCAATGTGCCTGAGAGATATGTGCACAGAGGGCAAGTCGGATGAAGGCATATTCTTCATCATTATGTGGCTTTTGCTCTGAATCCCGGTGTAATATCGCTTCCTCAGGCAGTTATCAAATGGAACTGGCCCCAGACTCATGTCCCTTGTCAAACTTGTGAGAGCAGATCCCACCAATACGGACTTGGGGTTTACCTTTGCACCAAAAACTTTCCACCCATTGGAATGGAAGCCAAATAACATTTTCTGCCCATGACAATGATCCCTTCTTGGTAGAAGAAGGATGAGTGAGGAGGAGGCAGGGGCTAGTGCCACTTGGTCGAAGATGTGCAAAGAATAGGCTAGGAGCATTAGCTTTCCAATAGGAGGCCCTGGTTAAGGTGCTGTATTCATGTTATTTATATCCTTTTCTTGATATTTATATTCTTTTGCCTGCTCAATAACCATTGATAATAATAACCCTCTCTTTTATTATTAATAGTTTCTTGATTTTCTTTACTTGTTCTAACTTTACTTGGTTAAGTGAAGTTAATCCCACCTTTTTACATTCAGACAGGCAAATATGTTTCATACCCAGGAAATCAGAGTATTCCATCTCTCCGGCTATAGTGATTTAGAGATGACAATGAGACTCCATGGAAGTCAATGAGTCTCAATTTCGAAACTTCCGTTAAAGCCCTGAGAAAGAAGGTACACTTTCAAGAAGAGTTTCTGGAACTGCTAGAAGCCATTTTATCATTGTTAAAATATTTTTGAGAATGGAGCCAACACAGAGGAAAAATATTCTAACCTTAAAATTAATGTAATGAAGAAAGTTTATCTTTATTTTCTCCTTCCCTCCCTCCCTCCCTCCCTCCCTCCCTCCTCCTTCCTCCTTCTTCCTTCCTTCCTTCCTTCCTTCCTTCCTTCCTTCCTTTCTTCTTCCTTCCTTCCTCCTCCCTTACTCCCTTCCCTTCACCCTCCCGTTCTCCCTTCCTTCCCACCAACCCCCCACCCCTCCTTTTTTTGCTAAAGCATACTTAAGCTACATTTTTGTTTAATAGACACTTTTCAGAATTTTGTTTCATATCATGTTTCCAGATGAACTACCTATTCGGCTTATATGTTAATTGCACATATCTGGAAACTATCCTGCATCTTTTAATCATATATACTATTTTAGGGGTTGATAGGTTATACTGGGCAAATGATCCAGAATCCAGTCTCAGTAATTATAGTCACTGTGATGAAATATCATAAATCTGGAACTGCAACTCTGGAGTACCATTAGTTGATTTCAGGAAATTTGCCTTGGATCCATTATCCATTTGTCATTTATAAAAATAACATTTACTTTTGTTAGGTGTTCTCTACTTTTGAGATCTTTTCTACTTGGCTGGAATGATCCATGTATCAGTGTTATTTATTAACTGATATTGTTCAACATAATCTAGAAGATTTGTTTGTTTATACCAGTGGTACAGCCTTTGGAAGATGTTTCAGATATTTTGGGGCTCCCTATTGGTGATTCAATTCAATTCTCCCATTGATTGCAGACTTTCTTCTTCCCACTATGCAACAAGATTGGGCTATGTGGTCAGAGCATCAGCATCCATATTGCTTCTCTCAGGCCATTGAACTTAAGAGTTGGCAGGGCATCTATCTAATCATCAGTTAACAGAACATATGCTACTGAGACGTTTCATGTCTTCGTTTAACATGAAAGAGTGAGCCTTAAATATGTGCTTGAAGTTATTCAGTGAATTGAAATCAAGAGCTCCAACTTGTAGACGTATCAAGTCTCATTATTTCCTAGTTTCAAGTGGGCAAACTGAAGGGTTCCTGGCATGCACTGTTTTTTGTATAAAATGCTCTGTCCAGGCTGAGCATGAAGTCATATGTAACAGTTTAAACTGTTTCCTTAGTCAGAAGGACAAAGTAATGGTGTGAGTGAAAAAGATACTATAAGACCTGAAGATTTGCTTTGACCTCTAGAGTATCCTACTTGCTGGGGTGTGGGGTTTGCTCCGCTCTGCTCTCCTTGTCTGAGTATTGTTCTCTATCTTTGTTTTTGGCAATTACTGTCCCTACAGTACTCTGACTAGAGATCGGAACCTTCTTTACATTTTATAGAAAAGCTTTCCCTACAGACTATTCAAAGTTTGTAGCAGAAACCTAGTCCAGGCCTTATTATTTGCTCAATGCAAACAATCTGGAAATGCACTAAGTTTTAGGGTTAGGTCTTACACTCTAAAACCCTGGTAGATAGGCCATGGTCATCTCTTAACTCTCAATGAAGCCTGGATTTATATTAGTAGGCTAAATGACCAGTTTCCAACCTTTTTATCCCCAGTTACTTCTCAAGGGATTTTAGACTTCATCAGCTTAGAAAAATCACTTGGTACAGCATATGACCTTTCCATCCTCTCACATATTTGCTCATATTTTATACACAAGCTGTCAGCACACCCTGATTTAGACCCTCATCCCTATATGAAGGGACCCTAAGGATTACTGTGCTTGTGGACAATTGCATTCTCCCTGTGCAGCAGTCCTCTGACAATTTAGATTATATTTCAATGTATTACGTACTATTATCCCCCATTTGGAGGTACAATAAAGCTGAAACCACACATTATTTTAGAACTAGTAAGATATGCTTGTCCAATATTATCTCTTGGAAAACAACAAAACTGTAAAGAAATTCCAGGACAAATTTCCTCACTCCTGTGTAAGTTAGCAATATGATTTTTCCACTTATTTATCCAGATACTTTCTACCAAAAACACTATAGGGCTTGCATATTTCTTTTTTTAATCTAGCAAAATCTGACCTTTGGAACCCATTCTCAGAGCTTTATTGTTAAGATTACATAGCATCCTTCAGTTTTTAAATTTGACTCTGGGAAACTCTGTTCCCAGTCTACCAAATGTCTGAGCCTAAGCCTGTTTGCCCAGTAGCTTATCATGACTAACTGTGGATGATGTCCCTGAGGAGGAGGTGGACAAATTATTCAGACAGACTTTCTCCAGTTGGCACCTGCCTAAGGCATCTGCTGTGATATCACTTCCTGATATTGTCAGCTGTTTCAAACATTTGTGGACTCCCATTGCTTACTCATTATGGGGCTTAACTCACAAATTTTTCTTGGATGCAAGGTGGCTAATATCACTAGGGTGTATGTCTAATTTCTTTTCCAAGTCTAATTCACTTGCCTGCCTTTTCTCGCCAACAAATTTGGAGACTCTTTCTTCTATGCTATCAGAATCAGGGTAGGTTTACATATTTCTACTCACAGTTTCATTTAGGATATTATCTTGTTATTTTATTTCTATAGCTAAGATAGTACCAAAGAGGTAATATTATAATGAGGAAAGTTAATGTTATTGAAAATAATTTGCTCAGGTTAGCACGAATCCAAATTTATTTTATGACTTTGATCTTCACACTTGAATGAAAAACATGTATGCATTGCACAACAGCTTCAAGCAATTGTGTTGAATATATGTCAAAGAAAATGAAAAATATGTCTTTCCAAGAGTAAGGGCCACCGTTAATTCAGTGCCTGTTAAGTAGGAAACTGACATAAATTAGCTAAAGAAATCCTTATAAGAACCGGGTGAGCAGTGCTATCATTTTGCTGATGAAGTCAAGATCCGGACAGGTTGAAATGCCTTTGCCACTGCACTACTGCTCTGCACTGCTTGTTATCCTTTGTTCACCAAGTCTGTGGACTTACAAAAAAAAAAAAGCTTTAGAAAGAATGCGTCTCAGGCTTTGGTTTCCCTTTTAGTGTGCTTTGATTCATTCATTTCATTCATCCATTCAGTCAAATATATCCACTGAGTTCTCTTCATGTGGTTGTTTATACTAGGAAAAATACATAGAAAAATGGTTCTTAAACTTTGAAGAACAGCAAAATTGCATGTTAAAAATGAAACACCCAGGTTCTAGACCTACTAAATTAGACATTTTGAGGGGAATAAATTCAGGATATCTATACGTGTCAACAGCTCCCCAGATAATTATAGATGACTGTAACAGTGATAACAAAATACTATAATTCTTTAAGTATCAAATAAAAATATTTTACAAACATTTTAAAATCTCATAAACCACTTAATTTTACTACAACTCTGTAAGAGTGTGTAATATTTCATTTCTTATGATCTATGAATTTTTACTAGTTTCTCTTCTTGTTGAACTCTTTAACTGAGGGCCTTGGTGTGTCAATCAAACCCTCTAAAAATGTCAAAGCAGAAAGAAGAAAACTTGTTAATCACAATTTAGTGAGTATCAGTTTAGCATTCAACTTAAATACTTTATAATTTTTGTCTTCAAAAATTGTTTAGGAAGAAAAATGTTCTTAGAAAAAACCATTTTGATCCAAAGTTTATATTTGACTAAACTAGATTTTAAGCATAATAACATAATTTAGACAAGTTCAGATAGACAAGAGAAGAAGAGAAGACATGATTTCTATATCCTTTCTGAAGAAAAGATACTGGTGTATACTGCATGAAACAAAAGAAACCCTAAAGTAAGAAAATATATTTCCAGCCGGGCTCAGTGGCTCAGCCTGTAATCCTGCGCCTTTGGGAGGCTGAGGTGAGTAGATTGCCTAAGCCCGCGGGTTCGAGACCCGCATGGGCAGCGAGACCTCATCTCTACAATAAATCAAAAATCAGCCGGGCGTGGTAGCGCATGCCTGTAATTCCAGCTACTTGGAAGGCTGAGGAGGAAGGATCGCCGGAGCCCAGCAGGTCGAGGTTGCGGTGGCCGGAAGCGGCCACTGCACTCCAGTCTGGGCGACAGAGTGAGACTCCAACTCAAAAAAAAAAAAAAAAAAAAAGAAAATATATTTCCAAAACAAGTGACTATACAAAGAAATCCTGAGGAACTACCTGAATAGTACTACAGAATTATATAACTTGTGGTTGCATCTGAAGTCTTTCCTTGGGAGAACCAGCCTTTCTCTCAATCAATGGGCACAAGTTCTTTAAACTGACATGTTCGGAAACTGGGTTAAAAGTTATGAACTTCCACTGTGATGACTTAAGTCACTTCTCTCCTCACCAGACTTATAGTTTTGTTTGTTTAATCATGCTAGTAATGTTTTACTTTATTCATATTCTCATATTTTAGAAACACAGTGATTAATTAGTCACACTCATAAGTCCTTGAAGATTAGAGACTTTTATTATTATTGTTATTATTATTATTATTGCAATACTTCCTCCTTATCCACAGTTTTGCTTACCATTACTCAAAAGTATTAAATAGAAAATTCTATTTAAAAGGTGTAAATTGTGTACCAGTCTGAGTAGCATAATGAAGTCTTGTGTTGCCCTCTCCTATCTTGGCCAGGATACAAATGATCCCTTTGTCCAATGTGTTCATTTTGCATATGGTTCATGCCCATTCAACAGTTAGTAGCCATCTTGGTTAATCAATGGACTGTTACAGTATCACAGTGCTTGTGCTCAAGTAACCTTTATTTTACTTACTAATGCTCCCCAAAGTGCCAAGAGTAGTGGTGCTGGCATATTGCTACAACTATTCTATTTTAGTATTTGTTATCGTTGTTAATCTCTTACTGTGCCTAATTATAAACTAAATCTTGTTATGGGTATATATATATAGGAAAATAGACGTAATATTAGATTTGTATAGAGTTCTATACTATGAAGTTTCAAGCATGGAGATGGGGGGGGGTCTTGGAATGTATCCCCAGGGGATAAAAAGAGTTACTTTATAGTAATTGTTCTCATTTTATATCTGAAGATTAGATCTTGTGCTAATCTCCCCAGGTTGCTATAACAAAATAGCATAGAACGGGCAGCTTAAACAACAGACGTTTACCAATAATTCTAGAGGTCAAGAAGTCCAAGTTCAAGTTTACAATAGATTCATGTTTTAGGGAATATCTTTGTTTGTAGATGGTCACAACATGATTGAATCCTCACATGGGAGAGACAGGAAGAGAGAGTGTGCTCTGACCTCTTTTCTTCTTATAAGAACATTGATTTCAACATGTGAGCTACATCCTTATTCTCTCATTTAAACATATTTACCTTCTAAAGTCCCCACCTTCAAATACCTAATACCAAGGACAGAGTCCCAACATATGAATTTGATGAGGGAAGGAGAGGCAGGCACAAACATTCAGCCTGTAACAACGCTGTTATTTGGACTCTGCCTCTGTAGGGTTCCCTTGTTTTTACTGCGACCAGTGAGACCAATTCTGCAGCAGCATCTCCCTCTGTCATCTTCAGCTTGCAAAGAACAGTCACTAATGAGCTTTGCAAGAAGGCTGAAGCTTTCCACATCAATATATTTCCTTTTTCAAGAAAATATATATTCCTTTCTTCATGAAGGAAGTCCCCTCTAAATTTTCCTTGGTGATTATAATTTATGGTTTCTGAATATGTACCACATATTTGATCCACTTCAATATTTCCATCTCCCTGAGTCTTTGAATTTCTATAGTATCCCAGGGAAATTCTTGTAGCCCAGTCACAATGATTGGAGGCTATCTTTGACTCTAGGCTTCAATTAGCTAGTCAAACTACTTGCTATTCAAAATGAACACATTAAATCCAGAATCACAATGAGAGCATCTGTGGTTTAATTCAAAGTAATCTAACCTTATGTTCCATTATATTCAATCTATCATCCTCAGAAATTACTCACAAATGTATTCCCCAGACTTTCTTTGATATATATTAGCAAGGTCTTATAAGTCCTTTGGTACCTACACTTAAAAAAATTCCCTGGATAGCATATATACCAAATCCTTTCCCCCTGTAGGACACCCTGGGATTGACTCTTTTTATGGATCTGGAGTCAGTGGAAGTAGTATAACTTGAATAAGAAGCAAAGATAAGAGGCTTTTCTCAGGGCATAACAATGAAATGTCATTATGAAAGGAGACTTATACATGTGAAGATAGCTGCTTCTGGCACGGGTTTTGGAAGAAAATGCTTCTTAGAGTTGTCTATATCTGTCCAAATACTCCTATTCTAAGGGTCACATTTCTTTCCAACTAATGCTTATCTTTGGTAAGGAAGACTTAGTGAGTCGAGTGCTTCACTAGCATTGTAATGTTGTAAACCACATAATTACATTTTGGGTTTTACCTGTAGATATTATAAGCAGAAAATAGCCCTCTAACATATTCATGTCCTGTTACTGAGAATCTGAATTTGACATCTTAAAACGCAAAAGGGTCTTTGCAGATGTGATAAAGTTAAGGATCTTGAGATGTAAAGATTATTCTGGATTATCCAGGTGGAACAACTGTAGTAACAAGAGTTCTTATAGTAATTGAAAGACAGAGCATGAGAGTCAAGGATGGAATCAAAAAGAGAGACTTGAGATGCTAGATGACTGGCTTTCAAGATGGAGGACGTAAGCATGAACCAAGGAATGCAGGCTGACTCTAGAAGATGGAAAAGCAAAGAAACAATTCTCCTGTAGATCCTCCAGAAAGAATACAGTCCTGCTAACACACCTTGGTTTTAGCGTATTAAGATCCATTTCAGACTTTGATCACCACATCTCTAAGAGAAAATTATGTGTGTTGTTTCAAGCCACGACATTTGCTGTAATTTCCTATAGCAGCAAATAAATAAATAAAATAAAAATAAAAAATAAAGAAAATAATATAGCTCACAGCAACTTGAGTTAACTTAGAGTCTATACTACTGAGTGATCTATCACAGAAACAAAGAACTGAGTATCACATGTTCTCACTCATAAGCAGATCTTGAACAAGTATTCTAATACTATAAGAAAGGGATTGGCAGTAGTAGGAAACTGCCGGGGTGGGGATAGGAGGCAGGATTGGCAGTAGTGGGAAACTGTCAAGGAAGGCAGGGGGCACACATCATCAACAAGAGTACTTGCATAAAGAACATTTGTATACCTGACCCAGAGTTGTAGCCCACATCTTTAAAATAAAAAAAATTTAAAAACATAAAAAATGTAAAAAAAAAGTAAAAAAATAATGACTTCCTTTCAGGAATTAATTGACAGTTACCACAGAAACTTGATGCTTTTCCTTAAGTGCCTTGAGTTGATAGGTAAAGTCTCTGAAGTCGTCATTTTCATTTTGCCATCTTTACAATGTAGTCAGAACAACTATCTTAGCTACTTCACAATTTTTGCCATTACTGTTGCCATAGTTAAACACATGCATCAGTCACTTGCTCTCTACTGGCACTTTACTACACACCACTATTGTGATATTTTAAGTAATCACACACTGCCTGTGTGCCAGGGATTTTCTGTAACCCACTTCTGCTGGACAAGAAGGTCACCTTTTTATTCACCAAGTAATATTCTTATGTCTTAATCCTATTTTGAAGATTTTTTTTCCCCCTAGGACCCCTCTTTTACCAAATTCTATGCCATTCCAGAGCTTGGCAGAAAATAAAATTTGTTCAAGATGTTTCAAATGGGCTGTATTTAGGGGAAAAAGAAGTATTATTTAAAACTTTAAAAAATTCATGAATGACATTTAAAATTAAGAAACTGCAAAATACAAAAGATAAAAATCTGAAAAACAGAAAGCATAGAAAAAGTAAACTAAAATCATATGAAATTTCATTATTTAGAGAAAATCTTTATTGACATTCTGATGGATTCCTTTATTTTCTTCTTTTTGTTCTGTATACGTGTATGCATACTTATGTATATGCATATATAAGGATAAGTGCTTATTTATAAATGTTTACATTTAATATGCTTCTTCAAATTTGAAATATTGTTAGAAAATGTATTTTTATGGCTGCATACTGTTCTGTGATAGATACATACACATATATCATATATACATATATAATATATACTTCATATATCATATATACCTATATCTATATATATACTACTTTATAGTTTTAAATATTATAAATAATACCGTAACTAGCCCCCCCTTGGATATAAATGTTTGTGTGTATTTCATTGTTTCTTTAGGCCATTTAGTTTTTTAATCTCCAAGTCTCAGTTTCTTTTGATCACTAATCACTGGCCTAAAGTAGCAGGTGTTTTCTTCTTCCACTGTTCCATTATCCTCACATTCCCAAGACACCTTTTCTGTTTGGGTCCCTATTCCATGTCCTCCAAGTGCCTACGGTTCAATGCCTTCTCTGGGCATCTCATCTCACTGTTCTTTTTTGCTTTTGTAGCACTGACATAGTTACATCATCTAGTCTCATCTGGTTTCATGACTAGTACTGGCTTTGCTTGACGTGACTGTATTGATGTTGGAGCTTTGTATGCAGCTTTTCTTTTTCAAATGGGAGTGAAGAAATGCCCAGGAAAAAATCTTCAATGGAAGGACTTCAAGATGGCTGACGAGGTAACTCACTGTCTTCAAAAAGAAGATCCCAAATCATGAGTAGATAATCATGCTCTGAATAGCTCATTCAAGAGAAAACTCTGAAATTCAAAGAGAAATGACAGGAAATATGTAAAGCAAGAGAGAAGTGAAAGAGCCAGTTCAACCTGGATCATCTGAAGAGACTCCCCAGTGCAGAGAGAGTAAGTGACAGATCTCTGGTGCTTCACATTCTCACCATGGACTACTGCAATCCTAGCCATGGTAGAGACCCTTGACTCACACAGGTTCTGAAATGAACACAGTGAGCTACCTGGAGACCGCATGATGGCATTGCTCCAGAGAATGTACTCACTTAAGGTCTCACATGACAACTGAGTCCTAAGAAGCTACTGTAAAGCATCATTTTGAGAGCCTGGCACACAACAGACTGCACCCTGTTCCAGGACTCAAAAGCATCTATATCTCCACACTGCTAGAGCACCATTGCTATCTTCTGCTCGTAGTTACTGCCTTGGCTGGAAGGCTGAAGCATGGGCCACTGGCTGTGATCCATCACAAGCTACCATGCATTTTCACATACTCAGACAGAGGCCTCCTCTAGCAGCTGCCAACACTGCATAGCTGTGGCTGAAGTATAAGCCAAGCATGAGCTACCACTTCCAGAGTCTAATCACAAGTATAGGGCATATCCTCCATCTGTCTGCATATGATCGATGCCACTAGGAGCAATCCTGTCCCCCCTAAAGAGCAGTACTGCAGCACAGCTGTTGCAGTTCTTCATAGGAACACTGTGCCAGAAACCTGGGATCACTCTGCCCTTGCCTACCACAACCAGCATGTGTACATACCATTAGGAGGCCTGAGGACAACCCCACTGAGCTTGGCTTAGGTCCTTCCATGCCAGATCATTGCAAAACAGGAGTCAGGAGATTACCTAGCTCAGTCCACCAACGTTGGCACTTGAGCATTCCTTCTGGGGACTTGAGGTTGTGCTTACCAACTCTGTCAGTACCATCAAAGCTGGAACCTACCTGCACACATCACCTCCAGGTCTGAAGACTGGTCTAAAAAGCCCATCACAGCCACTGTCAATTCCAATGCAATTCCAATGCAAGGGACCCAGTGGGTTGTCCTGCCACCACTACTGCCATCACTCATGCGACAACTGTTACACAAGGTCCCCAAGACCTTGTCCACTCACTTGGTCTGCCACTATGAGAACTGAGCAAACCACCCGAAGGCTTAAGAATTGGTCTGCCTTAATCCACTAACATTGGTAAGAGCAGGTGCTGTCCTAAAACCAAAAGACAGGTGTGCTTAACCCATCACAACCACAATTGGACACAAAGACTGGCCCATCTAGATTCCCAGTCTCTAGCAAAACATCCCCACAGCCTCTACTAATAACCACACCCTAAGCAATTGAGAAAATCACAGATACTACTGATGCTGTTTACAGCCAAAGAAATGAATCAAAGCCAAACTAATTAACCAACATCATAGATACATCTTCTGGAAAAAGTTCTGTCCTACAATGAAAATTCAAAAAATTGGAAGATGTGACTATTACACCAGATGCACAAATAGCTTGTAAGGACACAATAATGTAAAAGAGCAAGGAAATATAACAGCTTTAAATGAACACAGCAATTCCCCATCAATTTAAAAATTTTAGGAAAAATCAAAGTATTGTCTTTAAAGAAACTCAATGAGCATGAGTTATAAGATATTATTGAAAAATGATACAAAGAAATCAGAAAGAACAGTATTAATACAAATATAGATGAGAAACTTACCAAAGAGAGATATATTATGAAAAAGAACCAACAGAAATTCTGCAGCTGAAAAATTCATGGAATGAAATACAAAATATATTTGAAATCTTTGACAATAGACTAGATAAAGCAGAAGAAAGAATCTGAGAATTTGTAGACAGGTCTTTTGAAATAATCTAGCCAGACAAAAAATAAAGAAAAAAGAATTATCAAAACCTACATGATATATGGTATAATATAAAGTAACCAACATTCACATTTTTGGCATCCCAAAAGGCAAAGACAAAATAAAGTGTTGGAAAATCTATTTAATGAAGTACTAAGTTTCCCAAGTGCAGCAAGCAATTTATACATCCAGATAAAGAGAGCTCAGGATTTTTCAAGAGAATAAAATGCAAAATGGTTTTCTCTATAGCACGATAGTCAAACTGACAAAAGTCAAAGAAAAAGAGAGGATTCTAAAAACAATAAATGAAAAGCCTCTAGTCACTCATAAAAAATCCCATGACTAACAGTGGATTTTTCAGTAAAAACCCTTACAGATCAGGAGAGAATGGTATGATATATTCAAGTGGATGACATATTCAAAAGGGAATGATATATTCAAAACTTTAAAAAGTCCCTACTGTCAATCAAGAATACTGTACTCAGCAAAATTGTCCTTCATAAACAAAGGAGAAATAGAGTATTTCTCCAGCAAGCAAAAGTTGAAGGAACTCATTGTCACTAGACTGACCCTGTAAGAAATACTTAAGGGAGACTTACACCTATAAGCGAAAGAACAGCATCTATCATCATCAAAACACATGAAAATATAAAAGTCATTAGTAGAGCAAACACACAAACAAGAAAGAGAAAAGACTCAAACATTACCACAACCATCAATAAAAATAAAATAAAATGACAGAAATAAGTTCCCACTTAATAATAACCTTAAATGTAAGTAGACTAAACTTTCCACTCAAAAGATATAGACTGAATGGATAAAAAAATTAGCCCAAATGTTTGCTGCATACAAAAAAATCTGAGGCTGGATTTGTACCATTTTATATAATCTTTTTTTCAAATACATGTTTATTACTTCTCTGATCATCAAAAAGAATGATAAATAATACAGATTCTTTTTTAGCAAATATAGCATTTTCATATTTTATTCCATCCTCACTACAACTAAATGATCCAGATATTATAAGTTCTTTTCTTTTTAATAAATAAGTATAGGAGTACAGGTGACTTTAAAATGTATGTATTTGTGCAAATATTTTTGTTTCTATTATTAATATTTATGTATTATTTTATGACTTTGCCCAATATTTTGACAAATATGTGGTAACACTAATATTTGAACTCTGTTCTTTTGAATCTAAATACCATACTTTCAATTGTCTGTTGACTAACACTTGAGCCACTCCAAACTTGCCAACCATCTATATCATGGCCATATGAAGTAATCTCAACTTTTTATCAACTTTAGGCTCGATTGCTCATGACTATCCTGCACAGGTGAGAGTCTAACACTTTTTATGATCTTCTAACATGATATCATAGCTATCTAGGTTCTATATTTTTATTCAGCATTTCAAAGTTCCCTCTACAACAAAAATTGTAACTGGATTTAAATATGTCCCTTATGCCTTAGTCTAAGTAAGTATGTATTATGCTAGATATAGAGGCAAATTAAGCAGGTGAGATAGAAAAGGCTGGACTGAGGAAAGAACATTTCTATTTTAGTTTTGAAGAGACTGAAGGAAACGTTCATGCAAAAATCTGAGAAAGAGAACTCCAGGTAGATGAAACAGCACGTGCAAAAGCTCCCGAAATACGTGAAGGACTGTGAAAAGAGCAGTTTGTCAGAAGCATAATCAGTATAGGAGAATTTTAGCAAAGTTGAGAGTTAAGAAGGTTAAGCAGAGTTTGTCAGGTCTTGAGACCAATGGGAAGATTTTATCCTTCACTTGAAGATGTGAAGACTTGGCAACTTTTGGGCTGATGACTGGCATGATCTAACTTAAGTTTTAAAAGGTGAGGGCATTGCAGAAGCTTGTCAGTTTAATGAGGTCCCATTTGTCTATCTTATCTCTTATGGCCTGTGGGTTTCTGGTTTTGTTCAGGAATTGGATGCCAGTTCTAATTTCCATAAGGGTGTGTCCCGCATTTTCTAAGGTTCTTATGGTTTGAGGTTTTACATTTAGGTCTCTGATTCATTTAGAGTTAATTTTTGTGTGTGGGGATAGATAGGGGTCTTGTTTTAGTCTTCTGCATGTGGTCAGTTTTCCCAGCACCATTTACTGAATAGGTTCTCCTCTCCCCAGTGGTGGGTGGTGAAGGCTTTGTCGAGGGTGTGGTGAAAAGGGAGCACTTATACACTGTTGGTGGGAGTACAAACTAGTGCAACCTCTGTGGAAAATAGTGTGGGGATTCCTAAAAGCTCTAAATATCGAACTCCCATATGACCCTGCAATCCCCCTACTGGGAATATACCCTGAAGAACTCAAATCACTCTATGAAAAAGATACCTGCACACATATGTTTATCGCAGCATTGTTCACAACAGCAAGAACCTGGAATCAACCATGCTGCCCATCAAAAGAGGACTGGATTAAAAAAATGTGGTACATATACATGAAGGAATACTACGCAGCCATAAAAAATAACAAAATCATGAATTTCACAGCAACTTGGATGGAACTAGAGTCTATAATACTGAATGACCTCTCACAGAAACAAAGATCTGAGTATCACATGTTCTCACTCATATAGTGAACCTTGAACATCCATTGTAATACTGTAAGAAAAGGATTGACAGTGGCGGGAAACTATGCGGGGGTGGGGAGGGAGGAGAAGGGAGGTGGGATTAATGGTAGTAAATATCTGTCTGGGGATGGGGAGACACCCCTTATCGACAAGGGTGCCTGAATGAAACATATTTGTATACCTAAACCTTAACTGTACCCCACAATACCAAAATAAAAAATATTGATTAATAAAAAAATAAAAATTAAAAAATAAAAGGTGACGGCAAGTGTAAACAGAGCAGGTCATTGCTTTGCCAGTGGTGACTTTCCTCACACCTCAATCACTTTTGTAATGATCTCACCTTCTATAAGTTTTAGAAAACAATTGAAACAAAGTAGTTGGTAGACTACCCAAAGCTGGTCTTCTTGATCTTTCAGAAAAATTATTGGATCCACTATTTTATATCTTTACCAGTCTCCTAGATCTGTAAAACAAGACTCACACTACTCATCTAGTCAGTGATTCCCTGACTTTTTAAATACTTTTTTGCCTTATTGATGTTTACTTGTTCTATTGAGACCATTATTAACAAATATCCACACATACCTTTGTGTGCAATGTATATCTATGTATCTATTCATCCATCTGTATTTGCTATGCGTATATGTACTTATATATTCTTTTAAAGATAGTATACATCCATTTTGTTCCATGAATATATTATAATATCACAGCAGACAGTGAGGTTATTAGAGAAATCCTCAAGTACTTCTAACATCCAATTGCAAGTACTTAAAGAAAAGAGATCATATTTACCTTTTTTAATATTTCTCTACTTACAGGAAAGCTCCTTGCACAAAAGCTTTCAAAATAAATATGGAAATCCTTTCATTAATTTGCTAATAAAATTTGGTAATGATAATCATAATAACAATTCAGTTTTGTAATGGGTGCCTGCCTAGTTTACTGTGACTTTTCGTTTTTCAAAAAACTGCCTGTAATCAATAGGGATATTCTAGTCCATACTGCACTGCCAAATCGTGTTTGGCCAGAATATGACTTTGATCCCTTGTTATACTAATTGGACCGGGAGTGAGTATCTGAGGGTCAACAATAATTTCTCCCTCATATTTATAATTAAGATCAAGGCTGAACCTATAACATGGAAAATTGTGATCTGTCTGCGCTGTAGATGAGAGAAGAAACATAGTTGATTTTAGAGAGAAAATAAAACAGGTGCCATGTAGGAGATGTGAAAGAGTAGTGAGTAGCTTGGACACTTTATTATTTCCTGTTTTCTAGACACTTCAGAGGCATTGACTTATTCCAAGAGAATTTTTGTATCCTTATATGGAATTATTACTTTCGACCTAAACTAGTTCTGGTTGATTTCTGTTTCTTGTCTCAGTTAATATAAACTTCCATTCTTCTGATAACTCATTTAAACCTTATGAGGCCCAGCAATATTGGCTTAATGACAGATATGGTACACAGGATTAAATCAAACTTTACTAAAAGCCAAATAGATTTAATATATTACTCCTTAATAAGATTCTATTTCAAATGCTTGAGTGGTCAATTAATTATAATAATAGCACTGATTATTTACAAACATATTTCGCTATTGTCCACCAGTGTGTCCTGGTCTTTCTGTAGAGTGGTTTTTAGAATAAATATTATGATCTTAGAAAAATAAGTATTTTAAGCAGTCGTTATCCTATTGAAAGGTTAATACCCATCACAGTTAGGTTGAAAAGAAACAAAACAAAACAAAACAAAAAAATAAGAAAACACCAAAATGTGAATTTATGAAACAGTGTTACAAGTGAATTAAATTATAAAATTGGTGTAATACTACCAAGGCTTCTTTACTAGTTCATGAAATCTCCAGTTTAGTGAGATTTAAATCATGACCTAAAAATATTTGGAATTGTAACTAAGTTACAAACAAATAAATGGTCTACTCTTAGAAATCAGGAGTCTAACTGGAATTATTGACTCTCCGTAGAGTCCTGCTGCAAACATTTTGCTCTGTAGTTACAGGGTTGTAAGTAATTTCTGTATAGGTTTTTGTCTAGACTTATAAAAACTTTCAATAAAGCCATGGAGACATTCAATTGCTTTCTGTCTCATGGAAAAAGTTGTAGAACTGAAGTCATGCTACTTGCTATAAAGTGGTTACTGAGTTTGTGGCCTTTCTTTTAGTGCTCGATCTGAATCAAAGAAAGAAAACCAGGAACTATTGCTATTAATGATACAGTGAAAGAATTGTCTAGAAAATTTGCGTTGAGCAAGGTTTTTTATCAAGTGAGTGAAGTAATTGTTTTATGATAAGAAACATCATGATGGAGCAAAGAGAATTTATAACTCATTCATTTGGTGGTAGTACCTTTGTAACTATGAAAAGTAAAATTTAATTTCAATAATGTTGCAAACGTGCCAAAAATGTGTCAGTCAACTTAAGAGATCTAGTTTTTAAAGTTTTTTTATTATAACTTTTTCCACAATGTATTTTAAACTAACATATTCATGGAATTAAGATAAAACTTACGTGACCAAAATATTTAAAGTAAAAGTAAGTTACAGACACAAGAAAGGCATTTCTATTTCTTAGAAGAGCTTTCACTTTACCTGTTGCACTTAATGCTTTTATTTTGCTGAAATGGTTATGTTAGTTATAAAATGCTCACGTCTTAATAGTTACCAGAATAGATTAATATGCCATTTTAAAAATGTCCAGATGGATGAAAATCAGAGTTTAGAACCGTTGACTTTGTTTCCTCTTTGATCCTAAACCCCACAATGTGGGTAGTAAAGATATAAGAGTTTACAGAACTCCTTAAACTCCTGAGTGTAAAGGGTACAAACATAAAGACTGTTATCAAAGAAGGAAAGCTCTCAATCAAGAGGCTGTGAAGGTTAATGAAGAATTTTCAAGTTAAAAACACAGGCAGGCAGAGAATCAGAAAATACAATTTAAAAATTAAGAAAGTAAAAGTAACATAGCATGTAGTGTGAAATTAATAAAACTGAATTTGTATCCAAATTCTGGATCAGAGTAAGAATTTTTACATGGCTAGACATAGAGGCAAGAATTAAATATCTTAACCAGATCAGTTTTTCTAAGAATAAACAAGTAGAATAAATTGTAGTAATCTTAACACTAGGACAGCTCAGATAGATTATTGTTCAAACATCACATAGACATGTGGGTCAATCATAAATATCTAATAAGCTGTCCACAGTGGAATCCTACCTGCTTGTCTGGGCTAGTGAGCACAAATAAACTGTCAGGGCAACAACTGACACTAAGCTCTGTTCCTTTTATATTAATAAATGACTTTTTGCTTTTGCACTACTTTGTATATGCTATGTAAAATACTGTTATGCCCTATTTCTTTTGGTCATACTGCTTCCCCTCCTCAACCTCAGGTGTTAGTCCTTCTGTCCATCAGGCTTTGTTTTGGATGATATGAAGAGGATAGGAGTGGCCAAGGGGTCATTCTGGTTCTTGTGTTTGGGGTATGTGCAAGACAAGGAGATTTTTATTCTTCCAAGCTGTGCCTCCTCTTAGCATATTTGCTTTTACCATATCTGCTTTAATAAAAATGTCTGCATGTTTTACTTTTTTTTGAGTCACATTATCTAAGTATTTCTTTTTGTACTGCTGCTTTAGTTTGCCCAAGCCCTGTCTATTTGGTCATAATTATGGTCATTTGATGGATTCCATCAAATGCTCAAGATGGTTTTGTGTTTCTAGGATCTAGCATGAATTAGACTACTTGAAAGCAGAATCACCTTCTAAGACTGACTTGGTGGCTGTTCTTACACAGGTGGTTCTAGCAATAAATCTGCTTTTAAAGAATTGCAGTCTAACTTTTTTAAAAAAGATACCCCTTAACTGGAGGCAATGCCTTTTTTTAAGTAAGTCTTATATTAAGTAATTTAATGTCTGCAATCAATCTTCAGTCTTCTAAGAAGAGAATCAATCTACCAGCTAATTTCTTACT
Source organism: Cephalopachus bancanus (assembly GCA_027257055.1). Lineage (NCBI taxonomy): Eukaryota > Metazoa > Chordata > Mammalia > Primates > Tarsiidae > Cephalopachus > Cephalopachus bancanus. Next base: position 3,469,695 of record JAPVLO010000068.1, read on the forward strand.
TGAAAAATATTCTTATTAAAAACCAAATATCAAAATTAAAACTGAATTTGCTACAGTTTTAAAGCCAAAAGTTGCTAAGGCAATACTTATCACTGCTGCTAACATTTTTATAGTGGGAGCCTTGGAAATGATAATTGGTTCAACTGTATTTTGCTTCTACATATACTTCTTTGTCAAACATTTTTTATTAAAATGAAGAAAGTGGTGCTGTTGCTGTTGTTGTTTTATTTTAAAAAATTTTTTAATTTTAATTTTTTTTTTTTGAGTTGGAGTCTCACTCTGTTGTCCAGACTGGAGTGCAGTGGCCGCTCCCGGCCACCGCAGCCTCGACCCGCTGGGCCCCGGTGATCCTTCCACCTCAGCCTTCCAAGTAGCTGGAATTACAGGCATGTGCTACCACGCCCGGCTGATTTTTTGATTTGTTGTAGAGATGAGGTCTCGATGCCCAGGCGGGTCTTGAACCCGCGGGCTCAGGCAATCCACTCACCTCAGCCTCCCAAAGGCACAGGATTATAGGCTGAGCCACCGAGCCCAGCCTGTTGTTATTTTAAAGGGATGAGAAGGGAAAACTTTTTTTCCAGTCACATGCATGTACCTGTGTGTGTGCAAGTAACACACAAAAATGCACAAAGTATAAAATTTAAATAAGCTTTAAATTTTTTTTTTGAGTCAGAGTCTCACTATCACCCAGGCAGCAGTGCAGTGGCCGACTCACAGCAACTGCAGCCTCAACCTGCTGGGCTCTGTCTATCCTTCCACCTCAGACTTCCAAGCAGTATCATATTCTGTTATAGGCATATGCATATATATTTGCCACTGACCTTTCACATCGTTTAGTTAATGTATGAGTGTGAACTTTTGTCTGTACCAGCTTTAAACGGTGCTTCCCATTCAAAGGTCTGGTAGGTAATATGTACTTAATAAATGCTTGTCTTATTTTTCACATTTAAAAATATATTTATATAAATATCTACTGTAAAGGACTATGGTGAGGATAAAATGTATGTAAAAGTTTTTTTTAGGCCAGGCGTGTGCCACCACACCCAACTAATTTTTTGATTTATTGTAGAGACGAAGTCTTGTCAAGTTGCCCAGGCTGGTCTTGAACCCCTGGACTCAGGCAACCCTCTAGCCTCAGCCTCCCAAAATGCTGGGATTACAGGCTTGAGCCACAACACCTGACCTAAAAAAAACTTTTACATACATTTTATCCTCACCGTAGTCCTTTACAGTAGATATTTATATAAATATATTTTTAAATGTGAAAAATAAGACAAGCATTTATTAAGTACATATTACCTACCAGATCTTTGAATGGGAAGCACCATTTAAAGCTGATACAGACAAATTTCACACTCATACATTAACTAACGATGTGAAGGGTCAGTGGCAAATATATATGCATATGCTTATAACAGAATATGATAGCTATTGAAGATATGAAAGAACCTTTTATTCAAGTCCTTTACTGTTTTTATGTGTGTTGCTTTTGATGATAAAAAGCCATGTGAATAAAATAGCTTCAAGGAGAAGTTAATCATGTATGCAATTAAGTAATTTTTAAATTCATCTGATAGGTAATAGAGAGCCTACTTTATGGTAAGCATGATGTTATAATCGTCACTACTAACTTAAAACATCTACAGTCATGTATTGCTTGATGATGGGGATATGTTCTGAGAAGTGTGGTATCAGATGGTTTTGTCATTGTGCAAACATCATAGAGTGTTCTTACACAAACCTACATGGTACAGCCTACTACACACAAGGCTATGTGGAATAGCGTACTGCTCCCAGGCTACAAACCTGTACAACATTTTACTGTATTGGATATTGTAGGCAACTTGTAATGCAATGGTAATGATTTGTGTATCTAAACATATCTAAATATAGAAAGGGTACAGTAAACATATGATACAAAAGATTTTTAAAATGGTATACCTTTGTAGGGCACTTAACCATGAATAGAGCTTGCAGGACTGAAAATTGCCCTGGGTGAGTCAGCGAGTGGTGAGAGAATGTAGAAGACTAAGATATTACTATATACTACTGTAATCTTTATAAACACTGTACACAGGCTACATTCAATTTATGAAAAAATTTCTGCAACAATTAAGCTTACTGTAAATTTTTTACTTCATGAACTTTTTGTTACTTTTTGACTCTTTAAAAATAACACTTAGCTTAGAACACTACCCATTACATAGCTAAACAAATATGTACTCCCTTTATATACTTATTCTATAAACTTTATTCTACTTTTAAAATTTGGGGTTTTTTTTAAACTTTTTTTGCTATAAACTAATACACATTAGTCTGGGCTTACACAGGGTCAGGATTGTCAATATCACTGTCTCTTACCTCTACATCTTATCCCATTGCAAGGTTTTCAGGAGACATACCATGCATGGAGCTGTCATCTCCTATGATAACAATATCTCCTTCTGGAATACTTCCTGAAGAACTTGCCTAAGGGTATTTACAGTGAACTTTTTTTAATAAGTAGGAGTACACTCTAAAATAACAATAAATATATAGTATCATAAATATATAAACCAGTAAATAACAATTTATTGTTATAATTATATAATAATCAAACATTTGCACTAACCATAATTGCATGTGCTATACTTTTTTACAAGACTGATAGCACAGTAGATTTGCTATACTAGAATTACCACAGACATAGCACAATGATGTCATGACAACTATGATGTCACTAAATAATAGAAGTTTTTCAGTTCCATTATCTTCTGATGGGACCAAAGTCATATATACTTTCTGTCATTGACTGAAATGTTATGTAGCACATGGCTGACTATACATGTAAAATTATACTACCAAGTTATTTTCCAGCTCATTCAAAAATTAAATATACAACATGAAATTTGCATTGTGAACATTTATACTGTCTATCAGAATACAAGTATTATCTAATTAATACTTAGTTTTACAGATATATGAGAGGGTTTTTTTGTTGTTAGACATTGGCAGTAGTCCTTAATATTCACTTAATGGAAGATGTTAGTGCTTCTTCAAAGAGGTGAAACTGAACTATCTGTGAATATCTATTGAGTCTTGCAGCAAATGGAAACAAATAAATTCTAGTGTATAGTGTACTTCATAAAATGAAACTATGTAGGGTGATTAAACTAGGCAGAGTCAGAGATGCTGAAAACATAACTCAAATATACTAACGTATACAGATTAGTAGAACACTTTATCAGGTGTATAATATAAACGTGTCTAAGATCGTGACTCAAAAGAGAACTGCTATCTTTCAAAAATTGGTTTAAACATCATCTCCATCCAAAAACCTTTCAGGAGCTCACCTGGATTTAATCTCTTTCTTTCTAGTGATTTATCCTACCTCTGGTATGACAATGATTATTTTTATCATGCCCCATTTCCCCACACTGGACTGTGTCATTTTCTAAGTACTCTCCATATTAAGCAGAACTGTGCCTTATGTAATAAAAGTATTTAAGTAATTCTTTATAAATAAAAATGCATAGAAATTTTGTTTCATATATAGTTTTACTTTGAATATGATGGTAAAAATTCTTGCTAAAACTTTTTTTAGTTGAGAAGCACAAATTATAAAGGTATTTTGCAAATATTTTCTTTGCTTTTTTCCAGTGAGCAATAAAATGTTCTATCAATAAACAATTTCTTTTTTATCATCATGACTTAATATTTTAGCCGAATGTTTAATAAATGATATTAATATATAATATCATAGGTATACATTGATCATTTATAAATATGTCACAAGAAAAATGGATATAATTATAATATAATAAATATAGCATATTTATTATGACAAGCTATCCTTTGTGAACAATGTATACTGGGATTATATCTCCAGGAGATCTCATAGAGTAACATTTGCAAGCGTAATGCAATTATAATAGTCCAGGTCATGGTTATCAGCTGTAAAAGTTTTGACAGAGGTAAAGGATGTATTTTTCACTATACTATACCATAAACTAGGATCTTGAAAGTAATTCAAGAATTACTTCACAGAATCCCAGTGAATTTATATGTATAGATTTATTGCAGCCGTCTCAACTTTCTTAGATGGGCCTTCCCAACCTCAATTTTTTCTAACATCATTTCAAGTAGAAAACATACATATTTTCTTTCTAGGATCCCACTATTCCATTGGCTAACAGTAAGTATACTTTCACATAAAATCTTTCATGACTATGCAAATTTGGAGATAAATTCAGTGTAGGTTTAAAAATATAAAAAGTAAAAAATAAAGTGTGAATGAAGAATAGAGTAAATGGACATTACTTTTTGTCTTACAATTACCTTTTTAAATCTATTAAGAAACAAAAGTATTTCTGATGTTTAGTAATGAGTTATATTACTTGTTTTACAAAGTGTATTTTAATGTTTTACAAAATTAGCTTTATATGGACTAATTAATTGTTGGCATTCTTACATATACTTAAAAGTGAGAATAGGAAAGATTTACATTAAAAGTTAAGGTTGGTGCTTCTAACAATCTTGTAATTTGTAATCATTGATAACTGTAGTACCAATTTATTCATATCAATACACATTTTAAATAATGCAATTTTTATTGTTTCTTAGTGAGATGTATGATCATAAAGATGCAAGATAATCACACCAAAATTTCCAGATCTTATATGTTTTAAAATATTTACTTAGTAATTGCTTTATTTTTTTTCTCTTCCTTCCTATATTTGAGGAATACAATTTGGGCTCTGGAGCTTGATGGTCTGGGTTCATACCAGACCCTCCGCTGAATAGAATGGTGGTCTAGATTAAGATACTTAATTTATTAAGGTATTTAACCCCATTTCATTACATGTAGAATAAGGAAATATTAGCACTGATGTTTTTGGGTTATGATGACCCAATGAGGGGTCACAATGGGATGAAATATAACCATATAAACTAGAACAATACCCACTACAGTAACTAATACATGTTAAAAATGGCTATCATTACATTTTAAAATAATTTGCATTTCATTTTGTCATAAAAAAATCATGAGGCATGGGTATTATTATTCCTGTTTTACAGATGACAAAACCAAGAATCAGAGAAATCAAGTAAACTTCTGAAATCTGTCTGAACTTCGTTCTATCTGATTCCAGAATCTGTCTTCTCCTCAACTACAAACTGCCTTATATAGAATTTTATTCATCTCTCTCCATAAATCTACTTTATATCAGCTTCAATGATGTATTTAACTTCAAGGACACATAATTCAATTTCTTACATCAAATATTTTAGGAGAAAATGATTTCCCCTTGCTGACACTTCTTACCAATGGTTGTAGACATTAAACCAGGATTATGTCTCAAGCAATTTAAAAATGATATTATGAACCAAATTCTCTTGTTACTAAACAACTCTCTTTTTCTTATTTATAGGTTAAAAATAATGGAACCAGGCACAACTGTTTTACTAAAGTATTCTTTATGTAGAGAATAGTTTAGAACAGTTTATCTATTTTTCTCCCTAAACTTAGCAAAAACTTATTATGCATTCAAACAAAGACTTTTATAAATATTTCATTCTTCATTTCTTATTGGTTTGAATCATATGGAAACAACTATTAGCAAACTCATACTGTTTAATCCAGTATTTGAGAATTTAAAGACTTCAGTCATCTCAGCTATATTTTTAAATCTTTGCTTCTTATTTTAAGCTGTTCCCAATATCTCCTTTACTAGGGTATAGCAAGTAGAGATGCTCAGTTAGTCACACACTTTCCTATTGTGGTACCATATAAATATTTTTTATACCCTTTGTTTACTTTCCCAGAAGCCATTGATCTTCTCTAATGTGTTTTCTGCTTAAAATAAATTTTTAAAAAGTGTCATTAGGTAAAACTATTAGACAATGTCAATAATATTTAATAAAAATATTTATTTTAGCAAGTTAAAAATCTTTATGAGTACATTGAAGGTCAGTGTTATTTCCTTTTACAATTTTTCAAAGCTAGTTCTTATAGCCTATCAAAAATAATATCTTATTTTTTAGCTCTTTCTTATGTCATAACAATACTTTTAGCAAAGGCCATTAGTGGTTACAGTTAAATGGTATGGAGATATTAATAAGAGGAGTTACCATTTTTTAAGTTACAGTGTAAGTACTTTGCACTGACTCATAAAATTACCACAACCACTTCAATTTACAGTTGAAGAAACTGAGATTCAAAGAGTTTAACCTGAGATCACACAGCTGGAAAGTGACTGAGCAGGAGATAGGACACAGCTTCCACTGACTCAATATTTCTTTACCAATTAAATAAACCAGTGATTCTCAAATTTGGGAAACTTAATCCCTTAAGCAAGGAGTAAAGCCATGATTTCTGGTAAATGAAAACAAACCATCCCAGTGTTGCAGAGCTATTTAGGGAATTGGCCTTTGCATATGTGTCTCTGGAAATCATTGCCAGTGTCGAAATTAAGAGATCAGGACTGTATCATGAATTTAGACAAAATTTTGTCCCAACTTAGTATGGTTTTCTCTGATTTAAGTGTAGTGGCACTCATAGCAATTTGCACCCCTCAAGGGTTAGAATAGGAGAAGAAAAGGAAAAGGAGGAAAGGTGGAGAGGGAGATGAGAATATAAAGGAAGTAAATAAAACACTCAATATTTACTTAGACTTTGCATGGAGCTTCACTCTCTTCCATTGTTCATCTATTTTTAGTAAGATATGACAGTATAATTACATAATTATTTGGATTGTAATATTTCTAGAATATATTTAGATTCTACTGTATAATTTTTCCATAGTGAAAACTGATACATGATCTCTTTTTTTAGAGTAAATAATTGTGGCTAAAAATTTGTAAGGTCAGGTTGGCAGCTCAGAAATGAGTGAAACGTACCATTTTCTTAGGCAATTGCCTGTCCCAGACTTCACCAGATGTGAGTACAAGAAACACTTTTATAGGAATAATCCTCAAACAAAAATCCCTGAGTCTGGAAATAAGTGAATCTTTTTAAGGGTAAACAGATACCCACCAGGTATTCCTGAGAATCTGCAGCATATAGAAATGCACTGACATTGGCCTACATATTTGTGTCATTGAAAAATCATTGCCAGTGTCTAAGTTAAGCGATCAGGATGGTATCATGATTGTAAACAAAATTTTATATCAACTTAGTCTAGGTTCCTCTGATATAAGTTTAGTGGCACTTGTGGCAATGTCCATCCACAAACCATAACTAAAGGAGAAGCAAAGAAAAGGTATGAAGGATGGAGAGGGAGGTGAAGATGCAGCTGTGTAGTAACATGCTATTAACAATTGATTTAACTGGTTACGTTATTTAATACGCACATGCAAAGATTACGTACATAGGTCTCAAAAGTGAGAGCCATTCCTTTGAGGGCTCAGGGATGGTCATGTTTCTACAGATTGGAAGGGCATCAACTGAGTACAGAGATCCTGGATGCAAACCTACATCCCCGTCAGATGCTTAATGTCCTCGTCACCCTTTGCTCCATTGTCTTCCGTCACTGAAGCTGCTAATCTCAAGTCCTCATTGGTTTTATTTTTCAAACTGGGACATTCACTGTGGAGAGGGTTATGGGCAGGGAAAAGTTTGAGAAGGCAAACTTTGAGAGTCAGATTTGGCAATGTTTAGGACAAAGCTAAATATAAATACATGTTTTGAATTTTATTATTATTATTATTTTTATCAGCACCACTTGTCCCTACCATAACAACTTACTGATGACATTTTGTGACTGAAGGTTGAAAGTTTCTGTACACACCAGGGAATCAGTAGACTCAGGAGTGACATTATTCAGTAATGACTTAATCCTTAAAAAGGGAGTGCAATTCGCTAAAGATGATTTTTGTTGGAGGGTGCTATAAGTGGAAAGCTAAATCAAATATTTTGACAGGAGACTTCACAGTGACCCATTTTGACTTTTTAATGCATTCCTTGAATTGTGAATTAGAAAAAAAGTTATGCATATATTTCAAGTGATTCATATTTGAAATGAGAATTGTGTTTTAACACTCAGTTAACAATTGATTTAACTGGTAATATTACTTAGTATATACATGTAAAAATCATATAAACTCCTATTTTACATATATGTATATGTGTATGAGGAGGGATAGATTTTAGAAAATTAAAATACTATTTAGAATTCTGCTAAAGTAGAAGAGGCTGTTGTCTTATGTAAATTAACAGACTAAAAGCCAAATATTTACTGAATAGACTCATTTGATGTGTGTCACCAAATATTGGAGTAGACTATCTTTTATCATTAAAATTTAGGACTTGAAATAAAACTGCAACTTTCTATTTTTTAGCCATGATCCTGAAATGGGAGCAATTAGGCCAGGCAAATATTGTTCTACCACATCTTTATGCTATAAACATGTGTATCCATCTATGTTGAAGAGCTATTGTGTTTTATAGAAATTCTTAATAAAATATTAACATTTTGTTACCTCCCTGTTTCATATTTACATTTTATTTCCTACTTCCAGTTATCATTAAACACTTGGAGAAAAAGAGAGAAAGGCAACATTTTTGTTCAGCTATTTTAACTCAGGTAACTCTATTAGAATGCATGTATTATCTAAATAAATCCTCAAAGTGAGAAAAGCAACCTAATGTTTTCAGGTAAGAAAAATTTTCACCTGAAAGCACAAGAAGAAGAAAAATGCTTATTCATATCACTAGCACATTTAAGATTTAGAAATAGAAATCAGCTCTATATGACTCCAGCAAGAGTAATCTCTTCCACTGACAAAACGTAATTTTTATTTATTTATTTATTTTTAAAGATGTGGGGTACAATTCAGGATCAGGTATACAAATGGTCATCATACAGGTAAAGTTTGAACCTCCTTTTGGTACCCACTTCGTCTGGTTTGAGATCAAGTATCTTTATTGATGCTATGTGCCCCTGTGCCCCTGCCGCCAGTTTCTGGCTACTCCCAATCCCTTTCTTATAGTATTATGGTAAATGTTCAAGGTCCAATTACGAGTGAGAACTTGTGGTACTCAGTTCTTTGTTTCTGTGATAAATCACTGACTATTGTAGATTCTAAATCCATCCAAGTTGTTGCAAAGTCCATAATTTTGTTCTCCTTTACGGCTGCATAATATTCCATCTTTTATATGTACCGCTTTTTAAAAAATCCAGTCCAGTTTTGATGGGCAGAATGATTGGTTCCATATTTTTGCTATTAGAAATTGTGGTTCAATAAGCGTGTGTGCGGGTAACACTTTTGTAGAGTGAGTTGAATTCCTCTGGGTATATTCCCAGAAGAAGGATTGCTGAGTCATCTGGTAAGTCAATTTCTAGTTCTTTTAGGAATCGCCACACTGCATTACCATCAACAGTGTAGAAGCATTGCCTTTTCTTACCATTCTTGCCAGCATGAAACTTTTGTTTATTGTTTTATTAATGATGGCCATTCTTACTGGAGTTAGGTGGTATCTCAATGTGGCTTTGAGTTGCATTTCTCTGATGATTAGTGAAGCTGAGCACTTTTTCATGTGTCTGTTACTGCTTATATATCTTCTTTTGAGAAATGTCCATTCATGTCTTTTGCTCACTTTTTAATGGGGCTGTTTGTTTTTTTCCTGGATATTAGGTTTTTGCCAGGTATGCAGTTAGAAAATATTTTTTTTACATTTTATGGGCTGTCTCCCTGCTCTTTTGATGATTTCTTTTGGTTTGCAGAAGCTTTTCAGTTTGATGAGGTCCCACTTGTCTATCTTATGGCATGGGCTTTTGGGGTTTTGATCAGGAATTGGTTGCCTATTCCGATTTCCATAAGGGTATCTCCTGCATTTTCTAAGATTATTAAATTTTGAGATTCTACATTTAGGTCTTTGATTCATTTGGAGTCAATTTTTGTGTATGGTGACAAGTAGGGGACCTGTTTCATTCTTTTGCAAGCGGTCAGTCAATTTTCCCAGCATCATTTACTGAAAAGGTTCTCCTTTCCCCAGTGGTTGCTGTTGGAGGTTTTGTCAAAGATGAGTTGGTTGAGAAATTGAGATTTTGCTTTTGGAATCTTTATTCTGTTCCATTAGTCTATATGCCTATTCTTGTACCAATACCAGATTGTTTTGATTATTGTAGCCTTATAATAAAGTTTGAATTCTGGAAGTGTGATACTTCCTTCTTTGTTTCTTTCACTAAGAATTGTTTTGACTATTTTTGGTCATTTATGTTTCAGTATGAATTTCTGTATTGTTTCCAGATCTGAGAAGAATGATGTTGGTAATTTAATGGGTATAGCATTGAATCTGTAGATTGCATTTGGTAGGATAGACACCTAAACAATGTTGACTCTTTCAATCTGTGAACACAGAATATTTTTCCATTTGTTTATATCATCTTTGACTTCTTTGATCAGTGTTTTGTAGTTTTCCTGACACAATGTTATTTTTAAAATCTCTAGTAAAAATTCATTCCTTTGATTAAAAAAAAGTGGCTTTCAACTCCTTACTGCTTTAAAGGTAAAATTCCTTAACAAGACTTTTAATATTCGTATTAATCCAGCTCTCTTTGTGTTTTTCTAGTCAGGTCTCATTACTTTTCTTCTCTTTTTTTTTATCCATTCAATATAGACTATTTTTCTAAACAGGACCAGTTCTTTCTTTTTAAAATTTTTTTCTCTGTTTGATGATCATGCTTTTCACTCCCATTTCAATTATTTTCTCTCCCTGTGTATATATCTATTGATATCCTACGCCATTCAAATTCTAGCATCATCATCACCTATTCCATGAAGCCTCTTCCTATCTCTCTTATCGAGTCAACCATTGCTTGCACCTCTGGTTTGGGACTTACACAACTGACTCTATGCTATAGTTCTTTGTACATTCATCTCAATTCTTTTATCAGATTCTAGGAGATCATAATTGATTTTCATATTTTTCACAGTGCCTAACATAGTTCTTGGTACATAGCAGAGATTCAATAGTTAGCCCTTGAATACATGAATTGAAGTGATAGACAACTGAAGATAAGATTTTTTGCTGTATTAGTGAGGTTCTTTTGTTGTGGACTCTCATAGAAATTTTCAGAACTGTTAAAAGTTCCTCACAATAGAATCTCCAAATGTTATTTTCAGGGTAGGTCTGGAATAGTAATATATAAAACAACCCTCTTGTAAGCCTATGGAAAGCATTTCAGAGTGTCAAAGTTCATGGATTTAAAAACAATGATGATGACATTAATATGGAAAACACATGCCATAATTAAGGATGTGTATGCATGTGTGCATGCACTATGTTAGAATTTTTTTTATTGGATTGATATAGCTGCTTACCAAAGAATAGAACCCATTTGTGACATAGAATGTTAATTTGTCAGTAACACAAGCATTGCTACAAGTTATAATAGTAAAAAAAAAATTATAAATTAAGGCACCCATGGGTCATTCAACTCAGCTGGTAATACACCTGAGTAAAAATAGAACCCTGAACTTAATCTCCAAGCCTGTCATTTATTTCTTTCGCACAAAAAGTATGGGACACAGGTGGTCAGAAGTCAAAGATCACACTCTGCCTGAATGCTTCATAAGGCACAGTATAAATGTATGGGACCTGCTGGGTAAAATCAAAAAGTCACTAGAATGGAGTCCAATTTTAGTGACCTAGGTCAAAGGCCATACTGCTTTTGGTGTTTTACAAATGTTTGACAGATTAAATACCCACCTCCTAGGGATAGCAAATAGGCCATGAAGCTAAAAGTATCCATAAGCATTAAAGCTTCATTCAAAATTCTCTTTATGAAGGACATAGGTCATATGAGATTAGTAATATGGTTATAATAATTTTTTCCCATTTTTGAAAAATTATACTCTGGACAATATCCCTGAGTGTAATCACAGTCTAGGGAATAAAAGAGAAGAAAAAAAGCAAAAATAACTAGAAATATGATGAGTAGAAAAAGAAAAAAGAGCACCAGTATATCCAGATTCTTCCTATTTTGAAATATAGCAATATCTGCTAAAGAATTTTAAAATATTTTGAGTATAATTTTTTCTTGGATATAGGGTCGTTTTATCACTATACTATGTAAATTAGTTTTTGATATTCAGCATTTTTTTCCATTCAGTGCCTCTAGGAAATTGACATCTTGATATAGATGTGTTTTGGCAAATAACCTGGAGGTGTCATCAGGGCAATAAAGCATGTAATGTATCAAAAAGTATTTTATACAAATTATAAAATGCTCTGAAACTAAGGGCAGTTTTATTATTGAACATAGTTACTCTTTATCCTTATTTGAACTCTTTGGAAAAATATGCACCCAAATTATTTTGTGTTGTAATGTGCCTCTCCCTTTTTTAGTATCCTTTTACAATTTGAAAATAATAATTTAGCTTCTTTTCTGGTTTTATCTAAGCAATGGTGTAAATTATCGTGAGTCAGAATCACCTGGAGGCCTTGTTAAAACACAGATTGCTGGGCCCCACCCGAGTTTCTGATTCATTAGGTCTGGGTGGGTCTGAGTGCCTGCAATTGCCTGCAAGATACGAATGTTGCTGGGCTGTAGACTGTAATTTGGAAACCACTGGTTTAGAAATTGTGCCATGGTTTTAATATCTAATATGATATTAAAAAGCTTGAAGAAAATATATCAAAATATTTGCCTCTCATATTCACCTGTAAAAATTGGAAGTAAAATAATTCACTTAATAATCTGGATGTATTCAAATATGTTAATATTTTACGTATTTTATAGCTTGCGGATTTAATAGTAATTCTTTAGTTTCCACTTTCATCTGGGTATTGTATCAAAATGTGCATCCACAATTTGTCTCTTATCCTAAGCTAAGTATCATCTTCAGCATTGTTTTCTTTAATAGTCACACTTAGAAGATCTAAAAACAATTTTAAAAATTAATAAGTTAATTTATCTGAAATCTCCATGGTTGCTATCAGTATTATTGTTCTTTGACATCAGAGACAACAATGTTCCTATTTCTACCAGAAAGAATGTGACTGAAAAATCAAACCATTCATTGAGCAAATTAAGCCATGTGTGTCTGCCTGAACTCTTACAGATTAACAACTGTTTCCAGAATGTACTATGTGCAACTTCTTCTTTTTTTTTTTTTAAATCAATATTTTTTTTATGATGTTGTGGAGTACAGTTAAGGGTTAGGTATACAAATACGTTTCATTCAGGCAACCTGTTGATAAGAGGTGTTTCCCCGTCCCCAGACAGATATTTGCTACCGTTAATCCCATCTCCCTCCCCTCCCATAGTTTCCCACTACTGTCAGTCAGCAACTTCTTTTTTAAATCAGAAGTGGTAAGAGCCATCTCTGCCTCTAAGGCCTTTATTTTATATTTGTGATTATCCGCTTTTTTTAAAATCAAAGGGCAATGCCTTTGTTACATAGATTTCATATACTTTTGCAATAATCCAGGTTACTATGGTTTTAATATCTAATATGATATTAAAAAACTTAGAGAAAACATATCAAAATATTTACCTCTCATACTCACCTGTAAAAATAAGAATGCATTGAGTCTACTGTTAATAATAGACCTACTATACCATGTTGTTCATGCTTTTCATGTTGTTATATACAAAGAGGAAGACAGAAAGTGAACTTATAAAGATACAGGATGTGAATGGATCACAACATTCTTAGCATCATATCAAAATGCTACAGGGGGTATTTGTGTTCATTTTGCTAGCATAGAATTTTATCCTCATTTCCCCCTCTGATTATGTAGTTTTCTTGGAGGTTATTTCTCTGTTGAATTTCTTTTTAGGTCATTCAATAGAAGAAAGTATGTAATAGTCTTGATGACCTTATTTTTTTCAATTTATAGTAATTCTTACCATGCCCTATTGTAAAGGAAAGCTTCTAGTTATTATTTTAATAATTATCTCAATAATTATTCACGTATAATATACTGATTTATTAAGTTCTTACAGACATTTTGCTTACATTCACAAATACACACACATACTACAGTGTTTTCAGTCTTAAAAAAGAAACAGGAGAGGATTAGTAGAAAGCAAGACAAGAAATATGGTCAGTGTAAAAACACATGCTAAAAGCACACTGCGCTCAACTATGCTTTTCAATAATCTCTTAAAAATATAACATTTTTAAGATATAACATTTATTTTTAGATTTTCAAATTTATTTTTATTTGTAGCTTAATATATACATATATAAAATATAGAGACAATATGAATAGGTTTTATATTGAGAATAGAATCAAAATATTGAGAATACAGACAATACAGAGAAAACATTGTATAGGACAAACATGAGTGTAAAAAGTTGTTAAAACAAAACAAAAACACAAAGAAATAGCAGACATTTTTTTCCCCTTCTGAAAATATTATCAAGTATAGCTAAACTGGAGCTGGATATGCTAACAGGGTGCAGCTAGTTCCCTCAGGCACACTTTTCTCCCCTCTAAGCCCCCTTTCAGGTCCTTCTCCATCCTGTTAAAAGTCTAGGTACAGTCTTGACATGTTCTACATCAGAGCGTAAATCAATCAAAACACATTTATGTAGTGATTACAGCTATTTTCAATAAATTTTTTCATCTATACTACCACCATGACTGAGTTTGTTAAATTAATTTCCTTACTCAAATTTTAAACTTATTTCATATATTGGAAAAGTTTTTTTCCACCCAATTCAAAAACATGAGTGAACAGGAGGGAAAGGGTAGTTATGCACAGAGGTATGTATCTGCGTGCGTGTGTGTGTCTGTGTGTGTGAATGTTTGAATGTGCAAGGAGTGAACACTATTGAGAAGAAGTCAGAGAAGTGTTGACTGTCAAGATATTTAAACTCCCTGGGTCTCATGGTACACTCCACCATGAAAACATGTGGTCTTCATTAATCAATACTATGTATTGATGCAATGTGTTTATGTTTAATGCTAATATACTTTCATTGTTCATATTGTAGTTTATTTCCTTTATGCTTATTCAGTGCTTCCATTCATTGGTCTTTTTCCTTTTTTCGTCTGAAAAATAATCAAATTCAGTATTATACATGAAGTATCTAGGCAACAAATTTTGACTAATTGAATTATGATCCCATTTCAGTCTTGTAGTTGCATTCGCTAAAGGTATCGAGAGTTTGCTATTAGATCTAGATGTTCTCAGTCAAAAGCAAAGGTAGAAGGAAGTATAATAATGAAAAATAAATTCTATAATAAATGGAATATTTGGCAATATTTACATCATGAAATTTCCCTCTGGATTCACTCACTTTCCTGCTTCCAGATATTTAAGCAAATAGAAATCTTTTTTAAAAATTTAAAAGTTGTTGTTAAAACTAATTTTATAATACTGTAATGGTACCCATATTAAATATCTCAAAGACAAAACATGGCACTGTTTTATTCAACACATGACTCAGCATAATTGTTTCTACTGAGGAAGTTTCCTGTGAATAAGAAAAAGAGATTTTAAAATTGACACTATTTTACAAATTAGCTCTCCAAACATGGAGATTCTATTTCTTTTTTCAGAATTGTACAAAAAATAAAATCTTCCTAAGTAGGAAGCATATTTATTATTGTTGAGCCTACATAATATTCTGAAATATTGCTCACTGGATTTAACTATCCAACTCTTTAGTTACCTTTTTTCTGATATATGGGCTGTTACAAAAAAAAAAAAAAAAAAGCACACTTCAAACAGTTGAAGAAAACAGAATTATAGTAACACTAAATAAGAACCAAGACATGGTCAAAACTTTGAAGTAACATCCTGTAGT
The DNA here is from genome assembly GCA_027257055.1 of Cephalopachus bancanus. NCBI lineage: Eukaryota > Metazoa > Chordata > Mammalia > Primates > Tarsiidae > Cephalopachus > Cephalopachus bancanus. The sequence continues at coordinate 3,485,442 of JAPVLO010000068.1, forward strand.
TGTCTGCCTCCAAGTGAATTGTTATCTACCGGATGTGCTTTAAAAAAGCAGTTACTTGTCAGAAAACCAGGGTCCAGTTTATTTTTGAAAGATATGAATTTCTAACACCTACTTTTAAAATCTGTAACATAAAGCTGAGGACACCATACTTGCACAATATGAAAGTAACTTAGACATGTCGAAAGAAGAAAATAATTTGCATTGGAGCTATATAGTGACACATTCAGGCATAGAAGCAGAAACAGGATTAAAACAGAACCTGTCATTGGTAGAACACTCCACATGAGCAAATCCCTGTTCTTGGCAGCAAGAAAATTTCTCCAGGTAGATGATGACACTTTAAATCCTTGTGTAATCCTTCATGTGTTGTGATTCTGTAGCTTTGAGTTCCTGTGAGACCTGGTCCATGTTTTTAATTTCCTTCTACTATGCAGATTCTGATGTGAGATTATCCATCACCTAGAGTAATTTTAGGAAGATACTTCCTTGCAAGCAAAAGCCCATAACAACAGCAATGACCACATGCAGAAGATTGAAACAGGACTCCTACCTATCACCATACACAAAAATCAACTCTAAAAGGATCAAAGGGCTAAACGTAAAACCTCAAACTATGGGAATCTTAGAAAACGCAGGAGACACCCTTACAGAAATCGGAGTAGGCAACCAATTCCTGACTAAAACCCCAAAAGTCCATGTCATAAGAGATAAGATAGATGAGATGGAACCACATCAAACCGAAAAGCTTCTGTAAAGCAAAAGAAAAGAGAGCAGGTAGGCAGTCCACATATTGGGAAAAAATATTTGTCAACTGTATATCTGACAAAGGCCTAACATTCAGGATCTACAAAGAACTCAAACATGCCAAAAGGAAAAAAACAAACAGCTCATTAAAAAGTGGGCAAAATGGCGAGGATGTGGAGAAAAAGGAATGCTTCTACACTGCTGGTGGGAATGCAGACTAGTGCAACCTCTTTGGAAGACAGTGTGGTGATTTCTGAAAGAACTAGAAATTGACTTTCCGGATGACCCAGCAATTCCCCTCTTGGAAATATACCCGGAGGAACTCAAATTATTCTATGACAAAGATACCTGCACACGTATGTTTGTTGCAGCTCTATTCACATAGCAAAAACATGGAACCAATCTTGTTGCCCATTGAAGCTGGACTGGATAAAAAAATGTGGTACATATACACAATGGAATATTATGCAGCCATAAAAAAGGACAAATATACGAACTTTGCAGCAACTTGAATGGATTTGGAGTTAATCATACTCAGTGATTTATCGCAGAAACAAAGAACTGAGTTCCATATGTTCTCACTCATAAGGTGACCTTGAACAATTATAATGCTGTAAGAAAGCGATTGGCAGTAGTGGAAACTGTCAGGGGAGGTGGGGTGGGATTGGCAGTTGAGGGAAACTGCTAGGGGAGGGAGGGGCATACCTCATCAACAAGGGTACTTGCATGATTAATGTTTGTATACCTAACCCTGAATTGTACCCCACATCTTTTTAATAAATAAATTAATTAATTAAAAAAAAAATTAAAAGGTGGGCAAAAGACATGAATAGACACTTCTCAAAAAATATATATATGGGCAACCAACAGACACATGAAAAGGAACTCAGTCTTACTAATCATCAGAGAAATGCAAATCAAAACCACATTGAGATACCACTTAACTCCAGTAAGAATGGCCATCATTAATAAAACAAATGCTGGTAAGGATGCGGGGAAAAGAGAACGCTTCTATGTGGCTGGTGTGGAGGCAAACTAGTTCAACCTCTTTGGAAAACTGTGGTGATTTCTAAAAGAACTAGAAATTGACCTTCCATATGAGCCAGCAATCCCCCTACTGGGAATATACTCCAAGAAACTCAAATTATTATTTAAAAAAGATACCTGCACGTGCCTATTTATTGCAGAGCTATTCACAATAGCAAAAACATGAAACCAGTCAAGCTGTCTATCAAAACTGGACTGGATAAAAAACATGTGGTACATATACACAATGGAATATTATGCAGCCATAAAGAAGGACAAACATATGAATTTTGCAGTAATTTGGATGGATTGTTAGTGATAAGACCATCAACGCCCTGAACCTGAATTATTAGATCGAGATAGATAGATGACAGATAGATAGATAGATAACATGATGCAATGATATACAATATTTAGGTCAGAAGGGAAGAAAAGGTCATTATTGTCATCTTTTATGAGCTTTTAATGTACTTGGATTTAGATTCATATTTTGGGTCATTCCACTGAATAAAAACTGCCTAGCAGAGCAGTTAAGAGTATGGGTTTTTGTATCTGCTTGAGAGGGCTGACCAGCTCTGCCATATAGTGATTTTGTGACTTTCAAACTATGCCCTTATTTCCACATCCAAAAAAACATGCAGCCCAGAAGAAGCCTACTTTGTAGAGTTAAGCAGAGATCAAGACAAGTATAAATGAAAAGTATCTGACACACAGTAAGTTCTTACAAAATAATTAATATAATTATGAGAAAAAGATGTTATCTATCTATACTTGATCATCATAATCTATTGCCTATCTAATCTAATCTATCTAACCTCTATTGATTTATTCATCATTCTTTTATTTATTTATATACCTTGGTATAATACAAAAGGCATTCAATGTGGACAAAACCACTCTACCAAAAGAAAGTTATAAGGGTGCTCAGGTTTTTCTAGCAACGATCTAGATTTGATGTTTCTTTTCCTGGACTTTGCCCTGAAAATGGTCTATGCATGCCTTAATGTCAAGGCCATACAGAGATAGGAGCACATCCAGGAAAATTGGAATAAATTATAATTTCCTCTCCAAGTGTAAAATCTTAGTGGAGTGGAGCATTTTTATTGAACCACATCACCCAGAATTATAAGATATTAGACAAATTGTCTAATTAGGTTTACACTTCTCATGATAATTTTGGGAGGGCTGATATAATATGAGATACTCAGGGAAGAAAGTAAAAATAAAACAATAAAAAAGTAGTTATATTAATGTGTAGCTTGCAAAAGATGTGCAAACCCAATACACGGACATTAGTGAGAAGTGAGAAGATCATTTTGCTTGGTGGAAATCATCGTTAACTACAATTCTGCATAAGCATCATGTAATTGTACCTAGATGGATAGCTTTAGATATTAAATGAGGACATAAAATAGTGAAAGAAGAATCAAAATTTCAAAAGGAATTTTGTGGTTGTAATGTACTCTGTCATTTTTAGGGAGTTATATGCTTTGCATGTTATTAGCAACACAGATGAATGGATTCACCTCAGAACCACACCATAAATCATCATCAGAGTTAGTTGTGATAGGTACTATTTATTGATTCCTGCGATCCATACTGAAATATCCTTCTGTGCTTACATTCTCTTCTTTCTTTGCATTCCACTGGTTATCAGTCGTGAAAGCAGCTTGGTCATTTCTCTCTGTCTTGCCTCAGTGAACTCTTATTTCCCTTGATTGTTAACCCCTTGCTGGAATGCACATGGTCTATACGCCTCTCTGAGCCCCTATTCAATTATCCCTGTGGGCCTCTGTTCCTGGCACTGAACTGCAAGGCAATATTTTCCATCTGTTGAATGAAGAGCATGACACAGGCAGTTTGATATGGTTTCTGAAACCACAGCAAACCAGTGATGCACAACTCACTTTTATTCCACAAGCCTGTGGGAGCCCAAAGGGATAAGAGGCCTTTCTGCTAGGCTGAACACAGAGCTTGGCGTTTAGAAACAAATATTCCTCTCTGAAACACTCAATATGTTTCATATTCAAGCCAGAAACATTGTGGGTTAGAATAGTCTAAGGATGAATCTAATCGGAAGTTATCCTGAAATGTGTGAGCAAGCTTCTCTTTCGTTTAACAGCTGTGTCCTTTCCATCAAATGTTTACTGAGTGGGGGATCAGCCTGTGTTTATTATGCAGTAGCAAGGATGTTTTGTGTGTTCTGAAAAAGCTTAGGAGGCCTTTCAATGTAGAAGAGAGAGAGAATGGCTCATCATGAGGTCAGGCAAATTTTAGGGTCTCTGATAATATCTTTAAATTTGGGAATTTTTTTTTTAAAACATTTTGAAAAGATTTTTTTATGCCTGATAGTTCTCAATGTCAGAATTTTTGAGGCAAAATTGTTAAAATAGCATTGCTATGGATACAAAAATAATTTTCACAAAGATTTCATAATGTGTTACAGGACTTGTAGTAGATTTTAATATATGTGGTTTCTTAATTTATACAGTCGAGGGTATCTATTGAGTTCATAGACATGATTAGTAGAATCACTGGCTTTAAAAATCAAAATAAGGTAACTAGTAACTAATCTTGCTAATAGAAAAATATTGTTTAATGATATTCACTTGTTCAAAACATGTCAGTTGCTATCAGTGCATCAAGAATCAAATTGGACTTTCTGGTGTGGTTTTCAAGACTCTTCATGACTAGAACCCAACTTATGGCCGTCAAACATCACTAACCCGTGTTGAAATATCCGAATACTCTAGCATCTTTTCTACTGTTGTCTCTTTCTTAAATGCCCTTTTCCATCAATTTTACTTATTAAAATTCTAACCACAATAAAAGTTTATTAACCATTATCAAAGTTTCCTAAACCTTCCTTCTTTACTCTTTTTAATCCTCTTCTCCAGAAATAACCACACCTTAACTATTTTGTGGCCTGAAGCACATTTGCATTACTTTTTTGACAATTCAGTTTGCAATTATAATGAGGGCTACTGTTTATTAAACACGTACAGCTTTCAGACTCTGTTGGATGTATGACATGCATTACCTTATTCTAGCCCTGCAATGTTTTAAGGCTACTATTATTATATCCATTTACAAATAGGGAAAGAGAGCTTCAGAAACATTAGAAACTTGCTCAAGGTTACCTAAATTAGTGGTAAAACTTGGATTTGGATCCACATGTGCCTAACTACGAAGTCCAATTTTTTTCATTGTTTTAGTTTTGTGTACGTTCTTTGTGGACGCAAACTAACTGCAGGGCTTGATCTTAATCCTTCTGGACTTCAGATCATCTACTTCTGCGCTGGTGTCTACTGGACTAAAAATGAATCTGTACTATCTTGGCCTAGTTTGTTGAAAAACAGAATTAATAAAACTACCATTGGTTCTGTTCAGATACCTGTTTCAGATTCAACAATTGTTACACATGAGATAACAATTCTACTAAATACAGATGAAATACTCACGCATATGGCATTTATGGGTGCACGTGTAGGTGTGTGATATAACATCCACAGATTTTTCAGACAAAAGACAATTTACTTTAAATTCCTGTCACTCATGTTTTCTCTAATTTACTAAATCATTGATGCTAATTTTGGTGGTTAAAACAAATCTGAATTCTTTCCTGACAGATACCCTTTATTTTATTGTGTTACTATTTGGTCAGATGTTTTTGCTTAGGATTTTTCTTATCATTCTTAAAATTTTTCATGAATTATTTTATAAAATGTAGGTGAAATTAATTTGCAATAAACATTGAATCTTCTTTCTTGAAAACAAATATGACTAAGATCTTTAAGAACCTAAATGTGTATGGCAACTATTGGGGTGGGAAAAAGTGGCTTAAAAACAATGGCAACTATAGCCTTTGAACCAAAGAAGTATTACAGAATTTTCTCTGTACAAATTCTATGCCAGATGCATTGCCTTTTACAAAATAAACAATTATGGTTACATACACACTTAATACATTGATTTTTTCCTGTTAAAGTTTGATTTTTTAAAATGTGCCTTTGCCAATTTCAATATACCTTGGAGTATATATATGTGTATAAGAAACCAAGTTATTAACTTAGTTGAATAAAGTTCCACAATATTTTGATTCCTCTCTAGTTTAAAATATGATTAAAATTACATAGACCATTAAAGTTGAGTTTACTACAAGTACAAATTTATAACAGTGTCATTTAATAATTAAATTCTAATGTATAAGATGCAGTCTATGCCATCAAAAAACCTATAGTTTATTTTGTGTATTCATGCAATTATGAAAAGAAAGAAAATATTTCCCCTGGTCCCAGTCTTTCTTTTTTCCAATCCATTCTTTGTTATCAGTCAGAGGAATTTTTCTGAAGCACCAATAATAATATAATACATTCTTGCTTAAAATCCTTCATGAACTCCATGACCTTCATAATAAAGTTCAAATCTGTTGGTTTAGCAATACAGATTGTGTTTGACATGTTTCCTGCCCATTTCTCTAGACTTAAATACTTTACATACCAGATATCAAGGCACACTTCTTTTTGTTTTCTGAATTTATCATGTTTCTGGGGAAATCTGGAGATATTTAGTGAGGAGCATTATATTTAATAGGCTCTTGGATGGGCGCAGTGCCTCACGTCTGTAATCTCAGCACTTTGGGAGGCCGAGATGAGAGGAATTGCACTAGCCCATGGGTTTGAGACCAGCCAGGGCAACTTGGTGAGCCCTCATCTCTACAATAAATAAAAAAAGTTAACTGGGCATAGTGACACATGCTTGTAGTTCCAGCTACTTAGAAGGCTGAGGCAGAAGGATCACCTGAGCCCAGCAGGTAGAGGCTGTGTTGGCTGTGAGTGTGCCACTGAACTCCAGTCTGGGTGACAGAGTGAGACTCTGACAAAAAAAAAAAAGGAGCTTTTAAAGGAGGGCTGGATATTGACAAGTGGAGCAAGAAGGGATGCAGGTATGCTGCGTTTGAAGTGATGAACACTGGAAGTGAGGGCTGGCATAAGCAGAGCAGGAAATGTGGGGAGCAAAGTGAAGAGGAAGAGTCTATTACGAGAGTAAATGAACTGTGACCTAGAGACTGGTCGAAGGATGAAAGTTGCTGTTCTCTAACTCACAGATTCCTAGATCCTGTTTAGAGTTGAAAAGGACCTCAAATAAAAAAGAGGAGAAGAATAGGAGAAAGCAGGAGAAGAAGTAAAAGAAGAAAGAGAAAATAAAGTAAGCTCAACCCTTTAATTGAATTCACCTTTGCAACTTCATTTTATATTAGCAGTATTTCAGCAAAGACATTTTTGTTAATATTAACTTTAACGACCCAACTTTATTATTCTTTTGGTTATTAAGTGACATCCATAAAGGCATGCAAATAATTTCACATTTAGCATTGTAAAACAATAATCATATTGCATTTAAAACTCAACGATTAAATACAGTCCTGGCTATGTGTACCCTTAATTTTTATAGTTAAACATGTATCACAGCAACAGAAAATCATAAATCTATTTTCTTATTTTTAATTGTTTAACAGTGGTTCAGGTCCTAGCTTTCTTTTTTCTTTTTCTGATAATTGTTTCTACAGTTGATGGAACATAGTGGAAGTAGATGTTGCTTAAAATTTAGTAATGTATTTCTTTCCCAAAGGTCATCCTAACATTACATAGCTCCACAGCTCCTAAAATTTTCCCAACACATCTACAAAGAGCCTTGAGAGAGAACAGAAGGAAAAGCTGATTCTCATTACTCTTTTGAAGTTGAGACTAAAAACAAAAGATAAGAGTCGGAAATTACTTATATCCAGGCCAGCTTCCTATCATCATTAATGAAGTTATCTTTATCTCCTTGAGTTAATAGTTTATTATTCTGATTTAATAAAGAAATTTGATGTTTTTAAAAGACTGTTTTCTTTTGAGGCTAGTAAAAAGTAGATAATAAACTGTCCACAAATCACAAAAATGAATATATAAATCTACTGTGCAGTTTTTGTTATACTTCAGACTTCTTGTTTTTCTCATATATTGATTAGGAATTGCATATTTGCATTAAAATACATTTTCTAGGCTTTGAACTTAAATTAACATTGTAAAAGAAGCTGATCTTTGCTGCTTTTAATTGACATTAAATTTATTTTGCACATTATTATTAAGATTTTGTTAAATATATCCACTTGCAAAGAAAAGCTAGAAATCTACTTTAGTAAAGTTAATTGAAAATCATGATTTTTGTTAACTTTATTGTTTGGAATGTATTTATGTAACATTTCTTTAGAAAATGTAAACTAAGTGTCCCTGTATTGAGGCAACAGGGTAGTGATCACGCACTTTTTCTTATATCCTTCCAAGGGTTGGCGTCTGCAGAATCTCCCTAGCTGCTTGCTCACTTTCTTATTGTCTCTTGGAGTCACCATAAAGTCAAAATCACTGTATCCAAAGTTTAACTGACTTGGTGCTACATATTTTTATTCTAATATAATACGCTACTTTCCATTAGTTGGACTGGGCAGTAATGACTGAGTACACAGATGATGATATGTTATTCCTATGAATTTAAAAGATGGGTATCAATTATCCAGTAATCAAACAACGAAAAATAATCTCACCAGGAAGAGTTTTCAAACTGTCTTGTCATATATTGTATGCTTTTTAGTCTTAATTTTTAAAACTATTTAGTAGTATATTAAAATGTTTCTGAAAGTCAAGTGCAGAGAATCAGGTTCTTTGCCCTAAATTTTGTATTCTATCTGCCACTTTATTTTCCACGTAAGATGTAACTATTGCCTCCAGCGAAGTGGCATGGGGAAGACCACAGGCCTCTTGATCAATACTTGATTAAGAATCTTAAGCAGGAAACTTCTGCTATGGTAGACTGCATCAAAAAGATTATTTCATACTGAAACTAAGATTTTGATTTAGAGTGTTTCTCACAGGGCCCACAGGGTATAAATACACAGTTGTCTCTTTTGCTTTACAACCTCATTATAATTTCTTGCATGTTATAATCAGTTACATTCCTTTGTGAAAAATTTTCTTGGAATTATCAGAATTAAGCATACAAAACATTTGACTTTTTTATATCTACATTTTGTCACAATACATTCATTTAATACAGTTAATGATTCAAATAGTTATGTTTTAAAAATACCAGTTAGTATATAGCATTCAAGTCACAGGATACTCATGAAATTCAGAGGGTGAATCCTTCAACTTATGCAAAAAGATTGACTTCATTTTAGAAAATTCACCCTCATACATCTAACCAGAAGAATTATTATTGCATATTGAATTATCAACTAACACTACAATGATAAAATATAAAGGTAAGATAAAAGTAGGTTTCATTTTTTTTTTTTTTTTTTTGAGTCAGAGTCTCTGTTACCCAGCATGGAGTATAGTTGTGGTATAATCATGGCTCATTGCAGCCTAAAATTCCAGATTTAGGCAGTCCTTCCACCTCAGCCTCCCAAGTAGCTAGGACTAAAGGCATGTGCCACCATGCCAGGCTAACTCTTTGATATTTGTAGAGATGGAATCTCTCTATATTGTCCAGACTGTGCTTGAACTCCTGGGCTCAAGAAATCTTCTTACCTTGGCCTCTCAAAATTCTGGGATTACAGGTGCTAGCCATCACTCCTGGTCAAAAGTAGACTTTCTAAGTCAGTCGAACACGTGTCTAATACTATGCTGGCTACTCTGAGAAACATGAAAAGTTGCAGTCTCACTTAGGAATTAAATTGTATGTGGTACAAGTAAGAAGAGAATAATACCTGATAGCACATCATCAAGTGCTCAATTTTGTAACAGGTTGTCAGTTATAAAATAATTTAACTAAAAGGAGATGATTAAAACTGATGCTTAGGGAAACTAAGTAGTTATTTAAGATTTCTCAGTAAATAAGTATTAATGTTAGGGTCAAAATTTATTAAGTGTTTTCATTTTCAGTCTTGCTTTTATGTCAAACCGCCTTTATTTTTTAAAGAATATAAACTTATACGATAGCATGCATATTGTGTGGAGCACTTCTGTATGACTCCAAAAAAGAGGTAGCACTTATACAGGACTGCAAAGGATGAGCATGCTGAGTTTATTATCCTTTCTTTAGAAGTCATAGGTGTGTTAGGGTTAGGAAATTAACCATGCTGCCCATTAAAGCTGGACTGGATTTTTAAAAAATGGTACATATTCACAATGGAGTATTATACAACCATAAAGGACAAACATATGGACTTTGCAGCAACTTGAGTGGATATAGAGTCTATCATGCTCAGTGATCTATCACAAAAACAAAGAACAGAGTACCATATGTTCTCATTCATAAGCAAACCTTAAGCAATTATCATAATACTATAAGAAAGGGATTGGCAGCCGGGCTCGGTGGCTCAGCCTGTAATCCCGCACCTTTGGGAAGCTGAGATGAGTGGATTGCCTGAGCCCGTGGGTTCGAGACCTGCCTGGGCAGCAAGACCTCATCTCTACAGTAAATCAAAAAATCAGCCGGGCATGGTAGCGCATGCCTGTAATTCCGGCTACTCGGATGACTGAGGTGGAAGGATCGCCAGCAGGCGAGGCTGCGGTGGCCGGGAGCGGCCACGGCCGGGAGCGGCCACTGTACTCCAGTCTGGGCGACTGAGTGAGACTCCAACTTAAAAAAAAATCAAAAAGAAAGGGATTGGCAGTAGTGGGAAACTGTCAGGGGAGGAGAGTGGGAGTGGTAATTGAGGGGAATTGCTAGGGGAGGGAGGGGCACATCTCATCAACAAGGGTACCTGCATAACCGAAGTTTGTATACCTAACCTTGGGTTGTACCCCACATCTTTATAATAATAATAAAAAAAGAAATCACAGGTAAGGTTAGTTCTTGATCATGTACATATTCTCCTATGAAAGCTTCTAAGGCAACAAATGAACTATAAAAAATTGTTCCATGTTTTGGTGTTATTAATCTTAGAGATACAAAATGATGTTTATTACTTTTAAATCCAATTTCATGTAATTGTTATACATGTATTTACTTTGTAAATTATCATAATATATTTTTACGTGGTGCATATGATGATAATTTCAGACTTAAAAAACTCAATTATTTATGCACAGATCTGTTAACTAGAGATAAGACCACTTGCTCATAAAGGGCAGAAAAATAAAAACACAGATGTGAAAACAAGTGGGAAAATAAAACATTGAGCTACACTCATAAATTTCAAACTTTGGCTGAATCATTTCATCGCTATCTTTGTTTATACTACCTGTATGTCCAAAATCAACAATATGTTAGTTATCGGTATGAGTTAACATTCCTTAATCCATTAAGATTAAAGTCTTCTATAGTGTAATAATTTATACTGTTGCCAAAGGGTGTGTTTGAAAACAAAATTGATCGTGTCATCTCTCTGTTACAAATACTTTAATAGCTCTTCTTAGTATAAAAGAAGTCTAAGCTCTCACTAAGACATGTAAGATCCTTCTAAAACTGGATCCTAACTGCATTTATAATTTTATTTTTGGCCACACCTCCAGGTACACATTGAGTTCTACTCTCTCTAAACTATGTGTAGCTCCTGGCCCAACAGACTTATTCCTTCATTTACATTTCTGAATCTCAAGAGATCAGGGAGCATTATGTAACTATCTTGTTTTCTTCTGTAGTCTGAGAAGATATTGAGACATTGTCAGTTGTATGAACTCATAGTGTTTAGAGCTGCTAAAGTAATATTAAATATGTCAAATACCTCATCTCTTTTAATTATCACAACAATATTTTTTGAGAATTATCACATTCTGCAAGAAATGGTGGCCATTAGAAAGTAACTGGCTCACCTAAGGTCTCAAAGCTAGTGAGTGATGTAATCACGATTTGACCACCTTTTCATTAATCCAGATGTTTTTTCATTAAACATCATTTGTGTTCATGACAAAATGAAAAAAAGTCTTTAATATTCAAAAAAATTAAGACCATTCTGTTTATTTCAGATACCAATCAGACAGAAAGGGATATTCTAAACATAGATCATCTTGGGTCGGATAATATTTCCACCAATAATGGGTTTTTCCTGGTTTTTGAACCAACAATGACCAATTAAGCAATGTGTTGACAAAGTTATTAGTGCAATACTTTTACTTCTTCCCAGTTAAGCCTATGGTGTGAACAAATACATTTCCATTTCTTATGGAGAGAAGAAATGTAAAGAGATGTAAGCCGGGCTCGGTGGCTCAGCCTGTAATCCCGTGCCTTTGGGAGGCTGAGGTGAGTGGATTGCCTGAGCCCGCGGGTTTGAGACCCGCCTGGGCAGCGAGACCTCATCTCTACAATAAATCAAAAAATCAGCAGGGCATGGTAGCGCATGCCTGTAATTCCGGCTACTCGAAAGGCTGAGTTGGAAGGATTGCTGGAGCCCAGCAGGTCGAGGCTGCGGTGGTCAGGAGTGGCCACTGCACTCCAGTCTGGGCGACAGAGTGAGACTCCAATTCAAAAAAAAAAAAAAAAAAAAAAGAGATGTAAAAGAGTCAGGTGAAATGTAGAGTACTTCTTTTGTCCTAAATTATCTTTTCATATTTTTTCAGAATAAGATTCATGATGTTGATTTTCAGGGTATTTGGTTATATAATCCCACTTGTGAACAATCACTTCTTACCTAAATATATCTTGAACATGAAACTAGGATGATATCACCATGGATGTGGGGCTGTGATAGTTAATTTTATGTGCCCACTTGAGTGAATTATGGAGTGCTCAAATATTGCATCAAACATTACTCTGAGTGTGCTTGTGAGGGTGTTTTTGAATGAAATTAATAATTGAATCAATAGACTGAATCAATTACATTTACTTTCCTAATGAGGGTGACCTTCATTCAATCACTTGAAGACCTGAATAAAATAAAAAGGTTGACCCTCTATGAGTACGGACAAACTCTTTTTAATTGACAGCTGAAATTGATCCTTTCCTGTCTTTAGATTCTAACTGAAAAATAAGCTCTTCTTAAGTCTCAATCCTTCTGGCTTTCTTTCTTTTTTTTTCAAGTTAGAATGTATCAACTTTACCACTTCCATTTTCTTTTCTTTTTTGTCACCTTTAAGTTTTTTATTTTAAAATTGTGGGGTACAATTCAGGGTTAGGAATACAAATATTCATCGTGCAGGTACCCTTGTTGAAGAAGTGTGCCCCCCCTTCCCCAGGTAGTTTCCCACTACTGCTGATCCCACCACCCTACTGCCCCATGTCCCTGCAGTTTCCCGCTATTGTCAATCCTTTTCTGATAGTATTGTGATAATTGTTCAAGGTCCACTTATGAGTGAGAACATGTGATACTCAGTGCGTTATTTCTGTGAAAGATCACTCAGTATTATGGACTCTAAGTCCATCCAGGTTGCTGTGAAGTTCATAATTTTGTTCTTCTTTATGGCTGTGTAGTATTCCATTATGTATATGCACCACATTTTTAAAATCCAGTCCTCTTTTGATGGGCAGCACAGTTGTTTCCATGTTCTTGCTATTGTGAACAATGCTGCGATAAACATACATGTGCAGTATTTTTATAGAGTGATTTGAGTTCTTCTGGGTATATTCTCAGTAGGGGGATTGCAGGGTCCTATGGAAGGTCGATTTTTAAGAACTTTTAGGAATCGCCACACTGTTTTCCACAGAGGCTCTACTAGTTCACACTCCCACCAACAGTGTAGAAGTGTTCCCTTCTCTCCAAATCCTCTCCAGCTTCTGTTATTTTTTGAGTTACTGATGATGGTCATTCTGACTGGAGTTAGGTATATCTCAGTGTGGTTTTAATTTGCATTTCTTTTTTTTTTTTGAGTTGGAGTCTCACTCAGTCACCCAGACTGGAGTGCAGTGGCCGCTCCTGGCCACTGCAGCCTCGCTTATTGGGCTCCAGCGATCCTTCCGCCTCAGCCTTCCGAGTAGCTGGAATTACAGGCGCCCGCTACCACGCCCGGCTAATTTTTTGATTTATTGTAGAGATGAGGTCTCGCTGCCCAGGCGGGTCTCAAACCCATGGCAATCCACTCACCTCAGCCTCCCAAAGGCACGGGATTACAGGTTGAGCCACCGAGCCTGGCTAATTTGCATTTCTTTGATGACTAGTGAGGCTGAACATTTTTTCGTGTATCTGTTGGCTGTTCATAGGTCTTTTGAGAACTGTCTATTCATAGCTTTTGCCCACTTTGTAATGGGGCTGTTTGTTTTTTCTTTTCAGCACGTTTGCGTTCCTTGTGGATCCTAGACGTTAGAGCTTTGTCAGACATAGAGTTGGCAAATATTTTTTCCCAGTCTATGGGCTGTCTCCCTGCTCTCTTGATGGTTTCTTTGGCTTTGCAGAAGCTTATCAGTTTGATGAGGTCCCACTTGTCTAGCTTATCTCTTATGGCATGGGCACTTTAGGTTTTGATCAAAAATTGGTTGCCAGTTCCAATTTCCATAAGAGTGTCTCCTGCATTTTCTAAGGTTCTTATAGTTTGAGGTTTTACTTTCAGGTCTCTGATCTATTTAGAGTTGATTTTTTGTGTATGGGGATAGGTAGGGGTCTTGTTTCAACCTTCTGCATGTGGTCAGCCAGTTTTCCCAGCACCATTTACTGAATAGGTTCTCGTCTCTCCAGTAGTTGGTGGTGGAGGCTTTGTTGAAGATGAGTTGGTTGAGAAATTGAGGTTTTGCTTCTGGAATCTCAATTCTATTCCATTGGTCTATATGCCTGTTCTTGTCCAATACCGCGCTGTTTTGATTATTGTAGCTATAAAATAAAGTTTAAAGTTTGGGAGTGTGATAGCTCCTGCTTTACTTTTTTGCTGAGTATTGTTTTAGCTATTCTTGTTAGTTTATGTTTTCATATGAATTCCTGTATTGTTGTTTCTAGATCTGAGAAAAATGTTGCTGGTAATTTGATGGGTATTGCATTAAATCTGTAGATTGCTTTGGGTAGAATGTTGATTCTTCCAATCCATGAGCATGGAATATTTTTCCACTTGTTTGTGTCATCTTTGCTTTCTATGAACAGTAGTTTGTAGTTTTCATTGTAAAGGTCTTTCACGTCTCTGGTTAGGAAGATGCCAATGCATTTCTTTCTTTCTTTCTTTCTTTTTCTTTTTTGATGGCTATTGTGAATGGGACTGTGCTTTTTATATGGGTTTCTGCTTGTTTATTATAGGTATATAGTAATACACTTGTCTTGTACACATTTATTTTACACCCTGAGACTTTGCCAAAGTCCTGTATTAGTGCAAGGAGATTAAGTCCTGTATTAGTGCAAGGAGGTTTTTGACAGATTCTCTTGGGTTTGTGAGGTATAGAATCATGTCATCTGCAAAGAGGGATAACTTGATTTCCTCTTTTCCTATTTGGATCCCCTTGATCACCTTCTCTTCTCTGATTGCTCTAGCTAGAACTTCCAAAACTATGTTGAACAGGAGGACTGAGAGTGGGCATCCTTGTCTTGTTCCAGTTTTCAGGGGAAATGATTCCAATTTCTGTCTGTTTAGCAGTATGCTGGTGGTGGGTTTCTCATAGATGACTCATACTATTTTGAGGAATGTTCCATCTATGCTAGATTTTCTAGTGTTTTTATCAAGAAAAGATGCTGGATTTTATCAAAAGCTTTTTCTGCATCTAATGATATAATCGTGTGATTTTTGTTTTTACGTCTGTTGATGTATTTAATTACATTTATGGTCTCATGAATGTTGAACCAGCCTTGCTTCCTGGGGATGAAGCCTACTTGGTCATGGAAAATGATTTTTGATATGTGTTGTTGAACCCAGTTTGCTAGGATCTTGTTGAGAATTTTAGCATCTATATTCATCAAAGGATATTGGCCTGTAGTTTTCTTTCTTTGTTGGATCTTTACCTGACTTGAGTATCAATGTGATGTTAGCTTCATAAAATGATTTGGGGAGAGTTCCATCTTTCTCAGTCACCTGGAATACTTTCAATAGGGTTGATATCACTTCCTCCTTGCATGTTTTGTAGAATTCTGCTGGAAAGTTATCTGGTCCAGGGATTTTTTTGGTAGGTAGTTTTTCTTATGACATAGTCAATTTCCTGAATTGTTATTGGTCTATTAAGGGTCTCTATTTCTTCTTGTTTCAACCTGGGGAGGTTGTGTGATGTCAGAAAGTCCTCCATTTCCTTTAGGTTTTCAAGGTTATTTCCATACAAGTGTATATAGTAGTTCTAGTAATCTTTTCTATTTCTTCAGGGTCAGTTGTGATTTCATCTTTTGTGTTTCTGATTGGGTTTGTTTGGGCTTTTTCTCTGTTTTTCTTGGTCAGTCTAGCTAGGGGACCATCAATATTGTTTATTGTTTCAAAAAACAAACTTTTTGTTTCGTTGATTTTTTTGTATTACCTTTTTGTCTTCTATGTCTTGGATTTGGGCTTTTATTTTGGTGATCTGGATTCTTTTGCTGAAGCTACGGTTTTGGTGATCTTGCTTTTCCAGCTTCCTTAGGTAACTTGTTAGGTTGTTAACTTGCGATCATTCCATTTTCTTCATGTGTGTTTGTAGAGATATGAATTCCCCTTTTACTGCTGCTTGCATGGCATCCTGGAGGTTTTGGTAAGATGTTTCTTCATTTTCATTTGTTTCCAGGTAAGTTTTATTCTCTGTTTGATTTCCATGTTGACCCAGGAGTTGCCTGGTATCATG
This sequence comes from Cephalopachus bancanus, assembly GCA_027257055.1. Taxonomy (NCBI): domain Eukaryota; kingdom Metazoa; phylum Chordata; class Mammalia; order Primates; family Tarsiidae; genus Cephalopachus; species Cephalopachus bancanus. The sequence continues at coordinate 3,501,846 of JAPVLO010000068.1, forward strand.
CAGTTTAGTGTACGTGTCTTTGTGGGTTTTGGGGGAAACTTGTTGGTGTAGATATTTATTTTTATTCCACTTTGTTGGTGTAGATATTCTATTTTTATTCTACTGTGGTCTGAGAAGGTGCATGGCAAAATTTCAATCTTATGAAATTTGTTTATGCTTGAATTACAGCCAAGGATGTTGTCGATCTTAGAGTACATTTTATGTGGTGATGAGTAGAATGTATAGTCTGTGGTCGTTTGGTGGAGTGTTCTGTATCTATCAATTAAGTCCATTTGGTCAAGAGTCACATTGAGGTTCTGGATCTCCTTGCTGATTTTTTCTCCTGATGATCTGTCTAGGGTTGTGAGTCGGGTATTAAAATCTCCAGCTATGATAGTGTTAGAGTTAATAAGTTTTTTAAGTTTGCCTAGAAGCTGCTCTATGAAAGTTGGTACTCCTATGTTGGGTGCATATATCCTATGGATGGATATTTGTTGTTGATGGATTGAACCTTTTATCATTATATAGTGACCTGCATCTTTTGATAGCTGAAATTAAGACTGCAACTCCTGCTTTTTTGTGTGTTCCGTTTGTCTGAAATTTTGCTTCCTATCCCCTTATTTTGAGTCTGTGAGTGTCCTTTCGGGTGAGATGAGTCTCTTGGAGACAATATATTGTTGCCTCATGATATTTTATCCATTTTGCAATTCTTTTCAATGGTGCATTTAGTCCATTCACATTCAGGTTAATTATTGAAATGTGAGAATTTATCCTTGTCATGAGGTTCTTATAGAGTTGTTGCTGTTTCTGTTTGTTGTATTTCTTTTGGTTTTTAGATTGATTCATGTGTTTTCAATCTTTCTCCTGCACTATTGTGAAGAATGTTGTCGTTCTTTTTTCCCTTTCTTCTGTGTTTAATACTTTCTTAAGTGTTTCTTGTAGAGCTGGTCTAGAGGCAGCATAAGTTCTTAGGAATTGAATGTCTGGGAAAGATTTTAATTCTCCTTCACTGATGAAGCTTAGCTTAGGTGGGTAGATTTCTTGGTTGAAATTGTTTATCTTTGAGAACTTTGAAGATTGGGCTCCAAGCTCTCCTAGTCTGAAGTGTTTCTGTAGATAAATCTGTTGCTATTCTAATTGGTCTTTCCCGGTATGTAGTCTGACCATTTTCTCTTGCTGCCTTTAGGATGTTTTCTTTTATACCTACTTTGTGTAGGCAAACTACTATGTTTTTAGGAGTTTTCTTCTCATTTGTTATCTTGCAGGGGTTCTCTGAATCTCTTGGTTGCATCACTGATGAGATGAGGGAAGTTTTCTTGAATAATTTTATGGAATGTTTATTCCAGGGTGGTTTCTGTCTCTCTTTCTGCCTCAGGAAGTCCAATTACTCTTACGTTTGGTCTCTTAAAGTAATCGCTCATCTCTTGAAGGCTTTGTTCTGTCTTTTTAAGCTTCCTTTCTATGTTTTTGATAGTTTGGGTTAGTTATATATTTTGGTCCTCAAGTTCTGAAATTCTTTCTTCTGCTTGGCTAATTCTGCTTTCCATGCTCATCAGTTTGTTATTTCATTCACAGTATTCTTTACTGCTGTTATCTGGGCTATCAACTCCTTCCTAATTTCCTCTTGTCTCTTCTCAATTCTTTTTAATCTCCCTATTAATGTCTTGATTTTTGGATTTGTAGTTTGAGACTAGTCATTCTAGGGGTTCTTCATTGTTTGTGTTCCAAAGTCTGTTTTCTCCCTGTTTGACCTCCTATGGGTCTGTGAGAGACCTATATTCTTCTTTTGGCTTATCTTCATTTGTGTAGGCCCCCCCTCCCACACTCACACCCCCTTCTTTAATTCTGGTTTTCAGGGATGGCAGTGTTGCTTTTATTTCTGCTTACTCAATCTCCTATTCTTCCTTATGTGGATTCTCTGGCTTTGTTCACTTCTGAAGCTGGACTGTGGGTTGGGGGCTGTACTTTTTGCAGTTTTGAGATTTAACTGAGGGAGGAGCTGTGATTCAGAATCTATCTGCAAATCCCAGTATCCACCGACAGGTGTATGGGCACCTGGAACCCATTTCCCACTGCCTTACAATGTGTCCATGCAGTGGGGGTATAGATTTGCTCCCTGGAAGCAAAATGAGATAAGGTAAAGGAAAATAATGGAAGAAGGCAGGAGGGGGCTAAAAGCAAGGTTTAGAGAGAGAAAAGTAAGGGGTAAAGCAGACAGACATACCAACTAACCAATGAAAAGATACACAAAGACAGAAAAGAGTAAACAACAACAACAACAAAAACTCCTAAAACATGCAGGCAATCATACAAACACACAGTGCAACAAAAACCTGCTTATTGATATACTCTTCCCAGACACAAATAGGAAGTTTAAAGAATAGAAAGAAGAAACAAATCAGTAAAATAACAGAAACAAAGCAAATGTGAAAATGTTATCAAAACCAGAAAGAGGAAAAAACTAAAACTAAAACAAAAAGCAAACAAAAATGAACAAAACAAAAATCAAAAAAATAAAAATAAAAAAGTAAAAACAAGGAGCCAGACTGACTCTGAGGTCATTCCTGTAAGTCTACTGTCCTTTCAGCTGTGATCCCTAGTCCCTCTCCTCTGTTCTCATCGTAGGCAGATAGGGTTGCTCACAGCTTGGGTCAGATGCCCCAGGCCCACTTTGGAAGGAGTGTGGGTCAGATCTGAACTCACTGGGCTTGCTGCCTGTCAGGTCTTCCACTCAGATCTGACCTGTCTGTATCTGATCCAGCATGAGGAAGGTTTAGAGAGAGAAAAGTAAGAGGGAAAATAGGCAGACATACCAGCAGACAGATAAGAGGGAAAACAGACAGACAGCACGGGAGAGGGGCTTCTCTCTCTCCCGGTTGATGAGATTACTTTAGGGCCCAAGTTGGAGTCTGTGTGCAGGGTGGGGTGGGGCAATGCAAGTCTCTGCCTGGTCCTGGGACAGGAAATTAATGCAGTGGGCATCTCCTCACCGGGCATGGACTCCTCTCTGGCTTTCCCCAATCTGATCTTTTCTCTCCACTGATCAGATCTGGGGCTCCAACTGATCTGCTATCACAGGTGCTGGTGTGGGCCTGGTGCCAGGCAATGCGAATCAGCTGGATTTAGTAGGCTTTTCTCAGGCATGTTTCCACAAGCAGCAGATGATCGAATGTGCGATCTTGCCAGTTGCGCTCCAATCTCAGGGTGGTGGGGGCTTGCAGTCGCCCTCAGAGGGGGGACCCGGGTGCATGAACCTGAGTATCCCCTCTGACGGATTTTCACTCTCCCACCAGTGCACACTTACTCATGCAGAGTTTTTATGAACACTTGTCTCCATGGAGACCCCTTCCGGCTTTCAGACCAGAACTTATACTATTGTCTCTTCTGATTCTTGGGCCTTCAGACATGGTCTGGAAATACATCATCAACTCTCCTGGGTCTCCAGCTTGCTAAGTGTAGGTCTGGGGATTTCTGAGCCTCCATAATTGCCAATGTCTTATAATAAATACTTTATGTATTGCTAGATAGATATAGATTATATAGATATAAATTACATAGATATAGATTTCATGGATATCGATATAGACATAGATATAGATATAAATATAGATATAGATATAGATACATTCTGTTGGTTCCGTTTCTCTGGACAATCCTGACTAACACTGGAGCTATTATCACTTTGCCTTTTAAATAATTTCTTATCTAACTCTTTCCCTGTAGTTCTCATGGAGGGAGCATAAGCATAAGAGATGGAAACAGAGTAGGATTGTATGATAGTTGGGCAAGCTCTGAAAAAAAATTCCTCCTGAATTCAGAACTCTATTTTTTTAATCAATCAATTCATATCTAGAATGCTCTGTAATGCTAAGTATATTACATTTTTAGAGTTGCTGTAACAAATTATTACAAAAAGAATGGCTTAAAACCATGGAAATTTATTGTCTCATTATTCTGGAGTCAAAAGTCTGAAATCAAGCGACTAACAATGCCATGCTCCCTCTGAAACCTGTAGAGAAGTTTTGCCTTGCTTCTTCTTGGATTCTGGCTGTGGTTGGCAACATTTGGCATTCTTTGGTTTTCAGCTACATAATTCTAATCTCTACCCTCATCATCACATAGTCTACTCCCAGTGTATCTGTCTTCACATGGTTACTTGCAGAAAGAGAGAAAATAGTGAACAAAACAAAGTTTCTACTTAGTTAATATTGAGTTGCTGTAAGGGTGAACCGAAACTAATTTAAAGTGTTAGCAAAGTGCCCAGCATAAAATAATAAGATGTCTATAAATATTACATCTGCCTCCTCTCTACCCTAGCTTATATTATCCATTAAGAATGTGCAAAAAAGGCCAGGCACAGTGGCTCATGCCTGTAATCCCTCCACCTTGGGAGGGTAAGGTGGGAGGATCATTTGAGCCCAGGAATTCAAGACCAGTTTAACATCTATGGCAATGAGTTCTTGGGATTCTTATTCACTTGTTTAGTTAGTCCCTTTGGAAATTGTTACATATAGATTCTCTCAAGTGAGCTGGAAGTATTCCATTTATTCAAGTAAAACACAATTATGGCCTATTGTAAAATTTCTCTGATTACTTAATAGAAGACTAAATGCACACTTTAAAAAAATTAATTGTTAATTAACTCCACAAAAAATATTTAGCATCTTGAATTCATGGATAATTCATGTATTTATTTACACTTTCATCTGTTTGCTGTGTGCCACATCTGCTATGTGCAAGGATCTGTGTTAGAAGCTGAAATGTAAAATCAGAATCTCTTGTCTCAAAAAATTATTTATCTGGTGGAATAGATACACAAGTGGGTCAATAATTATAACATTGGGTGCTATCTTCAAATAAGTCATACTGAGATATAGATTTACAGCCTACACCCTCCAGAGGCTTGTTTGAGATAAATAAATTCAAAGTAAGAGAAGCATGAAGGATCAAAATAAATTTTTTTAAGGCTGGAAGAGATTTCTTCACATTTATTGACTTTGGAAACAAAAAGCAAAAACAAAGAATAGATAGCAGCTGTAGTAGTGATTGGACAAAATGTATGAAGCCAAGTAATACATCAGAAGGAAAAGTGTAAAATCTATTATACAAGTAGAAAAGCTGACCTTAAACAAGAAAAGGGATAGATCATTCTCTATGATAGATGTGAGTGTAGATACAATCTTAAAGTTGAAGTTCAACTACAGATCATCTAAATTTTCTTCAAAAACTGGAGGAAAAAGCTTGACTAGACAACTCAAACAAAATGTTAAGTTTTGGAATAATTTTTGAGAAGGTAAAAAAAAATTGCTTAAGAAAAATCAATTATTGAGAAGCACTAAATCTCCAGGTGAGCTGGCAACCATAAATTTATTGTCAGACAAATCTTTCTGGGAGAATTTACTGCTTGCTTCCTCCCTCTCCAACACTATGTTTAGGAGCTGAAACATTGTAGTATTAAAATTCTAAGATCAGTAGACCATACTATGTAGATCTATAATCTTTGCCTCTTTAAAATTCATGATGCTCAATGATTTTTGTTGTTAATATAAAGTTGAAATTCATTTTATTTTCACTTGCTTTTGCTCCAACCACTTATAGGCTATTCACTTACTTTGGGATTTCCTGAGAAGCATCACTTTTAACTTTATAGGGCATATCATACACCATAACTGTGTGCAGTATCTGGTAGAGATCTTTTACATCTAGATCTCCTTTTCACCCTTGCTTCAGTCATCCTTTAAGAATGTGCAAATAAGGCCAGACACAGTGGCTTATGCCTGTAATTCCAGCACCTTGGGAGGCTGAGGTGGGAGGATCACTTGAGACCAGGTGTTACAGGGAGTTCAAGACTGTGGTGAGCTGAGATTGTGCCACTTCACTCCAGCCTAGGCAACAGAGGGAGATACTACCAAAAAAAAATATATATATAGGGGGGCAGAGAATGTGCAAATAAGAAAGTATCTATAGGGGACGGCCAAGATAGCTAATTGAAAACATCATGTGATTCCTGTCTCAGCAAAGAAAACTATATGGAGTAGTAGACCTAGGGCATTGAAGGTCAATGTGAAAACCCAAGCTGAGGTTTATCAGATGACCATCTGGGCATGCAGAGGATGGACACCTCCAAAAACAGCTTCATCAGGAGACCAGGAAAACGCTCTTGGAGAAGGAAGGGCAAGTGAAAGCAATAGCTTTGTCTTCTACACAGCTCATGCAAGCTTCTGCAATTCCAGTCAGGGGAGAGATAGTCCAGGCTCTCTCCCTGCACCACTCCTGTACTAGCCAGGAACAGAGAGCTGCCCTGAATAGTACAGAGACATTGGTGGGATCCACATGGAACCTGTGGAACTCCAGGTCCTGAGGAGACCTAGTGTCAGTGGTTGCCAATCCACCCATGAGGAGGCTCTGTAGGAATACCTTGCAGGGGTGACTGCACCATGTGGATGTTGCTTGCTGCCTCCCTCTCCAACCCTCAGCAAGGGCAACCCAGACACTGGCAACATTTATTTATTGCCAGCAATTGTTGCTGCCCCAGATCAGGAATACTGATGCAACTTGCCTTCAGGAGATTGTCATCACTGTGACAGTCCCTCTCATGGAACAAGGCAAGAACTAAGAGGCAGGGCACCTCTGTTCAGCACAGCTGCACCTGTCTAAGAGAGAAATGCCAACTCTCCACTAAGGAGACAGCTGCTTTTCTTCTATTCTGGGGCAAAAGGGGCTGTCCTCACAGACCAAAGGAGGCCACTACATACTCCTAAGAGCACCTGTGCCAGAGTAGACCTGTGGAGCCCATCCTTGCCTCCTGCCAATCTTGCTGATGAGGTTCTCAGGTTGGGGAAGGGGCCTCCAGATCTCCTGGACAGCCAGAGGCCCTGGCACTTATGATGGAGGGCAAGGAAAGTCTCTGAACTAAAAGAAAAACTTGCCCTGCCCCTGCCAGACTGCACCAGTGAAGCAGTGCCTGACAGTTTCCTCCCAATTCACCACCCTTCCTGCCACCACTGCCTTTTCAACAGGCAGACCAGAGGAGGGAGGTTAGGAAAAAGAAAACAAAAACACAAACTGCCATCCCAATAATTGCAACATTATCTAATAAAAAAGAAAGAAAGGAAGAAAAAAGTCTAACAGATGAGGAAAAAACAGTGAAAAAACATTGGCAATCCCCAAAGTCTTAGTGAGTCAACACATGCAAAGGGGTTTCCCAGATCCCAAGAAATGGAGCCCATCCAGAATGACCTGTCCCTGAAGACAGACATAGAATTCAGATTACAGGTTGCACAGACACTCAACAAGATCCATGCTAAAGTGGACATACAAATTATTCAGGCCACAAAAGCAGTGTAGGAAGTGAAAGCTGACCTGGACTTTTAAAGTAAAAACACAGCTGTACTTCTGGAAGTGAAGATTACTCTTCGGAAATTTCAAAACACAATAGCAAACGTTAACAGCAGACTCAAGCAGGTAGAAACTAAGAGCTTGAGGATCAAATCATAGACCTAACCCAGTTTGACAAATACAAGGAGAAAAAATATAGGAAAAATGAACAAAGACTACCAGAGGTCTGGGATTATTTTGAGAGATCAAATCTGCAGTTGACTGTCATCCTTGAGAAAGAAGGGGAAACTGGAACTTCCAAGACGTTACCCAAGAAACTTTTCCTATCTCACTAGAGAGGAGGCCATGCAGATGCAAGAGATTCAGAGAATGTATGTGAGGTATTATATGAGAAGACCATCCCCAAAGCTTACAATGATCTGAATCACCAAGGTGAGCATGAAAGAAAAACATCCCAAAGGCAGCTAGAAAAAAGGAACAAACCACCTACCAAATGAATTGCAACAGACCTTTCAGTAGAAACCTGACAAGCCAGAACAGATTGGGGTCTCATCTTTAACATTGCCTAAATAAAAGCAATCCCAGTCAATAATTTCATATCCCACCAAGCTAAGCTTTATTAATGAAGGAGAATTAAAATCCTCCCATATATCCATAAAAGAATATGCCTAAGAGAATATGTGGCTAGCCTTTCAGGAGATGCTTAAGAAAATTATAAGCACAGAAATGAAAAAAATGATTCCACCCATCACAAAAGCATAAGTAAGCCCAGAGTTTATAAACCACACAAATAAATCACAAAGCCTGAAATGCAAATCAGACTCTTAATAACAATATGACAAGAACAAGCCCCCATATATCAATAATGAACTTAAACATAAATGAACTGAACATGTCACTCAAAAGACATAGAGTGGCAAATTGGACAAAGAAACATGACCTTCCTCTGCCTTTAGGAAACCCATCTCACTGTGAATGACACCCACAGGCTCAAGGTAAAGGACTGGAGAAAGATCTTTTAGGCAACTGGAAAACAAAAAAGGAGCAGGAGTAGCAATTCTTATATCAGACAAAAACAGTCTTAAATCAATAACAGTTAAAAAGGACAGTGAGAGGCACTATGTTGTGACAAAAGGTGTAATCTGCCAGCAAGAATATTCATCTTGAATGTATATGCACCCAACTTAGAGGCACCCAGATTTATAAAACAATTGCTACTGAAACTAGGAGAGGACATAGACGGCCATACTATCATACAATGACAACTGGAGTATTTTATACCCCACTAACGGCTTTAGATAGATAATCAAGGCAAAAAACTAACAAGGAAATCTGGAACCTTAACTCAGCACTAAAACAACTGTATTTAACACGCATATACTGAACACTTCTTCCAACAACCATAGAATATATGTACTTATCATCACACAAAACATATTCCAAGAACAATCACATACTCAGACATAAACTAAATGTCAGCAAATTTCAAAAAGTCAAAACCATACAAAGCATCTCCTCAGACCACAGTGGAATAAAAATTAAATGTCATCACCAACAGGAAACCTCCAAAGTACAAATTCATGGAAATTAAGCATGCTTCTGAATGGTTTTTAGGTTAACACCGAGATCAAAACAGAAACCAAAAGATTCCTGGAAATAACTGAAAACAAAGACACGACATAACAAAACCACTAAGATGCCATGAAAACAGTGTTGAGACTGAAGCTTATAACATTCCATGCACATATCAACAAAATAGAGATCTCAAGAAACAATCTAATGTCACACTTAGGAGCGTTGAAACGACAAGAGCAACCCAATCCCAGAATCAGTAGAACAATAAAAATCATCAAAATAAAATAACAGCTAAGTGACATAGAAGCCAAAAAAATTATATATATAGGATTTGCAAGATGAAAAGCTGGTTCTTTGAAAGGATAAATAAGACTGACAGAACCTTGTCCAGATTAACAAAAACAGAAAAGAGCAAAAATTCAAATAAATATAATTAGAAATGAAAAAGACAATGTTACAACTGATCCTGAAGAAATACAGCAGATTATAATAGATTAATACAAACATCAATATGTGAGTAAACTAGAAAATCTAGAGGAAATGAAGATATACCTGGTATCACATAACCTCCCAAGATTGAAACAAGAAGAAATTGAAACCCTAAACATATCAATAATAATCCAAGAAATAAACTCAGTTATAAGAAACCTTCCAAACAAAAAAAGGCCTGGGTCAGATGATTCCTTAGCTGATTTTTTTTTCGAAGTACAAAGAAAAGCTGAAACCAATCCTATTGAAAATATTAACAGTAGCAAATATCTGTCTGGGGATGGGGAAACACCTCTTATCAACAGGGTGCCTGAATGAAACATAATTGTACACCTAACCCTTAACTGTACCCCACAAAACCATAATAAAAAATATTGATTATGAAAGGAAAAAAAAAAAGAAAAGAGATAAACTTGAAAAAAAAAAAAGAAAAAAAATATTCCAGCACAACCTCCTTGGGTCCTTGGATCGCCTCCCATGGTAGGAGCTTTTCTGTTCTCTCAATAAATCATACTTTCTAAAAAAAAAAAAAAAAAAGAAAGAAAGAAGGAAAAAAGAAAAATATTCCAAACACTTAAAAGGAAAGAATTTTCTCTATCTCATTCTATGAAGCCAATATCATCCTGATAGCCCAAAGCAGCAAAGACTCAACAAAGAAAGAAAACTTCAGGTTAATTTTTCTGATGAACATAGATGTCAAAATTCTCAACGAGATTCTAGCAAGTCACATCCACTTGCTACAAGGATCTTTCATGACCAGGTGGGCTTCATTCTTGAGATGCAAGGTTGGTTCAACATACACAACACAATAAATGTAATTCCATCACATAAACTGATGTAACATGCATGTTTATCCCAATAGACACAGAAAACATATGTGATAAAATTCAATATCTCTTCTTGACAAAAATTCTCAAACACCTAAGCATCAAAAGAACAGCCCCCAAAGTAATGAGAGCCATCTATGACAAAGCTGCAGCCAACATCATACTCAATGTGCAGAAGCTGGAAGCATTCCCCCTATGATCTGGAGTAAGATAAGAATGCCAATTCTCACTACTCCTATTTAACATACTACTGGAATTTGTAGTCAGAGCAATCAAGCAGGAGAAGGCAATTAGGAGTATTCAAATAGGAAAAGAAGAAGTTAAATTATCTCTCTTAGCAGACAATATGATTCCGTACTTAGACAACCCTAGCAAGTCTGCCAAAAAACTCCTTGTATGGACAAACAACTTTGATAAAGTCTTAGGATACAAAATCAAAGTGCAAAAATCAGTTGCATTTCTGTACATCAAAAACAAGGAGACTGAGAATGAAAAAAAAGGAGTATGTTTTGTGTGATGTTAGTGGTTACAATAGCCACAAAAAATAAACAAAAACAAAACACCTTGGCATTCATTTAACCAAAGAGGTGAAATAACTTTACGATGAAAACTGAAAAACACTACTCAAATAAATCAAAGATGACATAGACAAATGGAAAAACATCCATGTTCATGGATTGGAAGAATCAATATTGTCAAGATGTCCATTTTATTCAAGGCAATTTACAGATTCAGTGCAATACTTATCAAAAAACCAGCATCAATTTTTAACAGATCTAGAAAAGAAAACATTTAAATTCATATAGAAGCAAAAAGAGCCTGAATAGCTAAAACAATTCTCAGCAAAAAGAACAAAGCTGGAAGCATCACACTCCCAGACTTCAAAATCTAGTATAAAACTACACTATCCAAGACAGCATGGTAATGGTACAAAAATGGACACAAAGACCAATGGAATAGGATAGAGAACCCAGAAGTACAGTGACAAATCTTCAAACAATTCGTCTTCAACAAAGCCAACAAAAGCAAACATTGGAGAAAAGAAACCACATTTAGCAAATTGTGTTGGGATAACTGGCTAACCACATGCAGAAGAATGTAGTTGGACCCTTACCTATCACCATAAACAAAAATTAACTCAAAAGTAGATAAAGAATTTAAATATCAGTTCAAAAATTAGAAGAATCTTAGAAGAATCTTAGGGAATATCCTCTGGACATTAGCCTAGACAATAAATTCGTGACCGAATCCTCCACAGTAAATGTTGCAAAATCTAAAATTGACAAGTGGGAACTTATCAAGCTAAAAAGTTTTTGCACAGCAAAACAAACCATCAAGAGATTAAAGAGATAACCCATAGAATGTGAAAAAAAAAAAAAGGCAAGCCGCTTCTGACAAAGACCTAACATCCAATATATATAAGGAACTCAATAAATTGACAGCAAAATAAGTAGAACCTGACTAAAAAGTGGGCAAAGGACAAAGGATTTCAAAGGAAAACATTCAAGAAGCTAACAAACATATGAAAAATGTTCATTTTCTTTTTTTTTATTATAGAGATGTGGGGTACAATTCAGGGTTAGGTATATAAACGTTGATTATGCAGGTACTCTTGTTGATGAGGTGTGCCCTTCCCTCCCCTAGCAAGTTTGCTCAACTGCCAATCCCACCCCTGTTCTTTGAACAGTTTCCCATTACTGCCAATCCCTTTCTTATAGTATTATTATTGTTCAAGATCTGCTTATGAGTGAGAACATATGGTACTTTGTTCTTTGTTTTTGTGATAGATCACTGAGTATGATTGACTCTAAATCCATCCAAGTTGCTGCAAAACCCATATGTTTGTCATTCTTCATGGCTGCATAATAGTCCATTGTGTATATGTACCACATTTTAAAAAATACAGTCCAGCTTTAATGGGCAGCATAGTTGGTTCCATGTTTTTGTTATTGTGAATAGAGCTGCAACAAACATCCATGTACAGGTATCTTTTTTGTAGAATGACTTGAGTTCCTCTGCATATATTCCCAGTAGGGGAATTGCTGGTTGATGTCTAATTTTTTTAGAAATTGCCACACTGTCTTCCAAAGAGGTTGTACTAGTTTGCATTCCCACCAGCAGTGTAGAAGCATTCTTTTTCCTCTGCATCCTCTCCAGCATCTGTTGTTGTTATTAATGAAGGCCATTCTTACTGGGGTTATCTCAATGTGGTTTTGATTTGCATTTCTCTGATGATGAGTGAAGCTGAGCACTTTCTCACATGTCTGTTGGCTGCTCATATATCTTCTTTTGAGAAGTGTTTATTCATGTCTTTTGCCCACTTTTTAATGGCACTGTTTTTTTTTCTTTTCAGCACACTTGACTTCCTTGTAGATCCTAGATGTTAGGATTTGTCAGATATACAGTTAGCAAATATTTTTTCCCATTCTGTGGACTGTCTCCCTGCTCTCTTGATGGTCTCTTTGGCTTTGCAGAAACTTGTTAGTTTGATGAGGTCCCACTTGTCTATCTGATTTCTTATGATATGGGTACTTAGGTTTCTGATCAGGAATTGGTTGCCAGTTCCAATTTCCATAAGGATGTCTCCTGCATTTTCTAAGATTCTTATAGTTTGAGGTTTTATGTTTAGGTCTTGATCCATTTAGAGTTAATTTTTGTGTATGCTCATAGGTAAGGATCCTGTTTCAATCTTCTGCATGTGATCAGCCAGTTTCCCCAGCATCATTTAGGTTCTTCTCTCCCCAGTGGTTCCTGTTGGAGGCGTTGTCAAAGATGTGTTGGTTGAGATATTGAGGCTTTGCTTCCAGAATCTCTATCCTGTTCCATTGGTCTATATCCCTGTTCTTGTACCAATACCAGGCTATTTTGATTGCTATAGCCATATAGTAAAGTTTGAAGTCTGGAAGTGTAATACTTCCTACTTTGTTTCTTTTGCTAAGGATTGTTTTGGCTATTTGTGTCATTTACGTTTCCATATGAATTTCTGTATTGTCATTTCCAGGTCTGAGAAGAATGCTATTGGTAACTTAATGGATATTGCATTGAACCTGTAGATTCCCTTTGGTAGGATGGACATTTTAACAATGTTGATATTTCCTATCCATGGGAATGGAATATTTTTCCATTTGCTTGTGTTGTCTTGGATTTCTTTGAGCAGTGTTTTGTAGGTTTCATTGTAAAGGTCTTTTACTTCTCTGGTTAGGAAGATGCCAAGGTATTTCATTTTGTGTGTGTGTGTGTGTGTGTGTGTGTGTGTGTGTGTCTATTGTGAATGGGATTGTGCTTTTAATTTTGGTCTCTGCCTGCTTGTTGTTGGTGTATAGGAATGCAACAGTCTTTTGCACCTTTATTTTGTACCCTGAGACTTTGCCAAACTCCTCTATCAGTGCAAGCAGGTTTTTGACAGATTCTCTTGGATTTCAAGGTATTGGATCATATCATCAGCAAAGAGGGATAAATTGACTTCCTCTTTCCCTATTTGGATATCCCTGATTTCCTTCTCTTGTCTTATTGTCCTAGCTAGGACTTCCAACACAAAGTTGAACAAGAGGGGTGAGGGGGGAGCCTTGTCTTGTTCCAGTAAAAAAATGTTCATTTTTACCAATCATCTGAAAAATACAAATTAAAACTGCAATGACATACCACCTCACACTGGTTGGAATGACTATCATTAAAAAGTCACACAACAGGCATTGGTGTGGCTTCAGAGAAAAGGGAATGCTTCTACACTCTTGGTGCGAATGTAAGTTAGTTCAACCTTTGGGGAAAGCAGTGTGGCATTTTCTCAAAGAACTATAAATTGAGCCACCATATGATTCAGCAATCCCAGAGGAATATAATGAGGGAACATAAATTGCTCTACCAAAAAGACAACTGCACATGCATGTTTATTGCAGCACTATTCACAATAGCGCTGACTCCCAATAATAAAAACATGGAACCAACCCAGATGACCATCAGAAGTGGACTGCATAAAGAAAATATGGTACACATACATGATGGGACACTACACACCTCTAAAGACCAAAATCATATCCGTTGCAGCAACATGGATGCAACTGGAGACCATTTTTCTAAGTGAATTATCACAGAAACAAACAACTGAATACCACATGTTCTCTCTCCTAAATGGGCACAAAACTTTGGGCTTATGAGCATAAGGATGGAAACAACAAATGCTACACACTGCTAAAAGAGGGAGGGGGGACTAGGGGCACACAGCAACCCATTGGATATCATGTCCACTACTGGGGGTAGAGGGCTCGCTAGAAACCCATACCTCACCTTCATGTAATTTACTTACATAGCAAATTCTCACATGTACCTCACAACTCTAATTTTTTAAAGAGAGTATCTGTCAATATATTATGAATGTAAAATGAAACGAGCATACAATCAAAGGGCCCATTTGCTCCATGAAACCTTTACCAATTGGCACTGTGATTAATAAAATGTTATTGTTAGATTATACTTGTAGTATCTTTTTTGCAATTCAAATACAGAAGAAAATGACTTCAAGTAAATGTTAACAGATGTTTTAACCTTTGTTCATTTTTGTTTGTTTTCAGATCTTTCTCCAAGAATATATGTTTACAGTGAGAATGGACAATTGAAGCATGGATGCATATATTGGGGTTTGGGAGAAGAGTACAAGAGTGAATGAGAGAAGAGGAAAAAATAGAGACCCCACAACAATGCTTTAATTGTAACTGCCAAAGTCATAATCTACCACTTCCTCTGACATCTATATCTCTAGAGGGTGGACATTCAGGGGGAAAAAAAAAGAAAAAAAGAAAAAAGAATAAAAGAATTCAATTTGGGGTTTGGGGAAGATCAATTATAAATTTAGTTTGGAATCTGAATATGTTAGCAGAAATGTTGAAGCATGTGAGGATAACTGAAGGTGATGGTAGTAAGAGTCTAAAGGGTATTGGTGCTGTCAGAGCATGTTTAGACATTGGGAAATATGGGTCAACTGCTTAGTAAGTGCTAATTTGGAGACAAGTTTGGAAATTATTCACATAGAAATTATCTTTGTCATTTAGGTAATGAACTAATGTGTTGTTTAGCTTTGGCACAGGAAGAATGTTAAAAATAAAAAAGCAATTTAATATAATTATTGAGAACTCAGTCATTCAACTCTGAAAGATTTGATGTCAAATTACCACTACAGGAATTTCTATGTCACCCTGGAAAAGATATTCAAGATGGCTTAGCCTCAGTGTGAGCATTGGTGACATGAAGGCAATTCTTGTACTTACTTTGGAGAGTTTCATTAGAGGATTAAATGGGATGCATATGAAATCCTGAGCAGATATTTGCCTGATATTTACTGTGTACTCAATAAATGTTAGCTAATATTATTAGTAGTATTATCATTATTACTTTAAAAATAATGTATATCCACAGATGCATAGAGTACTTAATAAACATATAAAGGGATATTTAAAGGCTTTTCTTTAAATGCTAGAGTCAAGAGAAAGCACCTGGTAAATGCTAATATATTCGCAGCATATGGGAAATTTTATTCAGTGTAAAAATGTACTCCAATATCAGTCTGGAACAACTGTCAGTCTCCAAAGTTACTTTTTGTAAGTGTGTAGAGATAATCTTTGAAAGCGGATTGTCTGACAGTTAAGTATGTTTAAAAATGTATTTCCATAAACATACTGAAGTGCTTCCTGTCTCAAACTAGTTCTTGCTGAATGACATGGCATCACCCAACGTGATTGCCTGGAACTTAAAATGAAGGAAGCTGGAGATCATTTTTAATGAATAAATCATGTGTATTCTTGCTGTCAGTTTTCTTAATGCTTTTATAGAAGCCAAGGCTAATGCTTGATAAACTATCAATACTTAGAATTTACTAGTCAGTTGTTTAGAGCCCTGATATAACAATAACATCTTTTCCTGTACATCTTTCTTTTAGATCACTGAGCACACTATAAAAAAATTATGCTTGATTTATGGTCAAGGATATGATTGATCATGGAGGATGCTCTGTGTGGTGATGAGTAGAATATATATTCTGTTGGGTGGAAAAATCTGTAGGTATCTATTAAATCCATTTGGTCAAGTGTCAAGTTTAGATCTTGGATCTCCTTGTTGATTTTTTGCCTTGATAATCTATCTCAGGCCATTAGTGGGGTATTCAAGTCCCCTGCTATAATAGTGTTAGAGTCAATATCTTTTTCTAGTTTATTTAGGAATTGTTTTATAAATACTGGTGCTCCTCTGTTGGGTGCATATATGTTTAGGATAGATATGTCTTGTTGGGTGGATTGAACCTTTTATCATTGGGTAATGTCTTTTTGTATCTTTTTAAATTTTTGATAGCCTAAAGGTTGTTTGGTCTGATATTAAGATCAAGACTCCGGTCTTCTTTTGTGATCCATTTGCCTGGAAACTTGTTTTCCATTCTTTATCTTAGAGTCTGTGTGCGTCCCTTGTAGTGAGATGAGTTTCCTGGATGCAGCAAATAATTGGGGCATGGTTTCTTATCCAGTTTGCCATTCTAGTGCATTTAGTCCGTTCATATTCAGGCTGATTATTGAAATTATCCCTGTCATGAGGTTCTTATAAAGATTTTTCTTTGTTTCCTTGTTTTCTTTTGACTTTGGAGTTGATGTATGTGTGTCTTTTCAAGTTTGTTGTTGCAATGTATTCTCTGTTGATTCTGTGCTCTGCTGTTCTCTTGGGAAATGTGTGGTCAATCTTTTTTATTCTTTCTTCTGTGCTTAATACCTTCTTATGTGTCTCCGTGGAGCTGGTCTGGAAGCTGCATAATCTCTTAGGGATTGGATGCCTGGGAAGGATTTTAATTCTCCATCACTGATGAAACTGAGCTTGTCTAGGTAAGAAATTCTTGGTTGAAATTGTTTATCTTCGAGGACTTTGAATATTGAACTCCAGTCCCTTCCTGCCTTTGTGTTTCTGCCAATAGGTCTGCTGCTATTCTGATTGGTTTTCCCCAGTAGGTACTCTGAACTTTCTTGCTGCCTTTAGGAGTTTTTCTTTTGTGCCTACTTTGTGTAGGTGAATTACCATGTGTCAGGGGTTGGCCTTCTCATTTAATGTCTTGTGGGGGTTCTCTATATCTCTTGTGTTTGGCTAGTCACATCTCTGGTTAAGCTGGTCTGGATAAAAAATGTGTTACATATACACAATGGAATATTATGCATCTGTAAAGAAGGACAAACATATGGACTTTGTAGCAATTTGAATGGATTTAGAGTCTATCATACTCAGTGATCTATCACAGAAACAAAGAACAGAGTACCATATGTTCTCACTCATAAGTAGACCTTAAAAATTATCATAATACTATAAGAAAGGTGGTGGCAGTAGTGGGTAACTGTGGGGGGTGGTGGGTGGGTAGGATTGACAGTTGAGGGAAACTGCCAGGGGAGGCAGGGGCACACCCCATCAGCAAGGGTACCTGCATAATGAACATTTGTATACCTAACCCTGAATTGTACTCCACATCTTTAAAATTAAAAAAAAAAGATAAAAATTAGCTCCTGGAATGTACCCATTCTTTAACTACTTTTTTAATAAGAAGTAATAAACATCCATAAAAGTAAACTAGTGTTGAATAGTAAGGATAACCTTTGTTTGAGGCACTAAATTCTTAAATACTTAGAAAATTGGATTGGATGCCCTCTAGTGAAAACATTATTGCTAGCCACACTTCTTGGCCATATCTACAATACTAGTGTAAAAAGAGGAAATTAACTGAAAATGATATCAATTTAAAAGAAAAAAATACTTGGTAATGTGGAAAAGATATTAGTACACTTTTCTCCAACTACTTCTTCCTTAAAAAAAGAAAAACGTATGAAGGGAGACTCTCCCCCAAAACCCTAATTATCTTGTGGAGGGGGGGTCCTTTGTAGTATAGACTTTCTCGGTTAGGTATAAGTTCTAGGACCCTACTGGCATCAGTGTACTATCAAGTGTTGCTGTGAGGGGCTGTGTTTGGCATCAGAAATTTTTTTTAATATTCTTTCAGCACATTTGTTTATTTCTTTTTTTTATGTTGGAGTCTCACTCTGTTGCCCAGACTGTCGTGCAGTGGCCGGTCCCGGCCACTGCAGCATCGACCTGCTGGGCTCCGGGGATCCTTCCGCCTCAGCCTTCTGAGTAACCGGAATTACAGGCATGCGCTACCACGCCCGGCTAATTTTTGATTCATTGTAGAGATGAGGTCTCGCCAATTTGCCCAGGCGGGTCTTGAACCTGCGGCCTCAGGCAATCCACTCACCTCAGCCTCCCAAGGCATGGGATTACAGGCTGAGCCACCAAGCCCGGCTTTGTCTATTTCATAATGGGTGATTTATGAGTGCACCTGCCCACACCACATGAGTGCTCAGCAGTTTTTGAACCAAAACTGCAAGACTGTCATACCTCAACCTCCTTATTCATTCAATTTCGCCCCAATTACTTTTTTTGGTTTCCTTGGATAAAAAAGTTCACAAAGGGGTTTTCAATATGGAAGAAGTGAAACAAAAAATGGCAAAAGAACTGAAAGGCATCAAAACTGATGAATTCCAAAACTGTTTTGGGCAGTGGAAAAAAGCATCTCGATAGCTGTATTGCATCGAATGAAGAGTACTTTGAAGGTTACTGAAGTTTAAATATATAAGAATAAATACACAATTTTTAATAAATAAATTCCAGTTTTTTGGGGCCCCTCCTCATATATTTGACATAAATTGTTGAAGATTGCTGTTTATACTAGTTTAAGTGGAATTGAAAGTATCATGAATTCAGTGACTTAAAACAGAAATTTATTCTCTTACTATTCTGGAGTCAAGAATTCTGGACTGAAATCAGGGTGTCAGCAGGACCATGCTACCTTTCAAACTAAGGGAGAATCTACTTCGTGCCTCTTTCAGCTTCTGATGGCTGCTGACATTTCTTGGGTTATGCTCACATTACTCATATCATTAAGGTCAACTATCTTCGGATCTCTCTTCACTCTACCTTCATATTACCTCCTATTCATGATGTCTTTTATAAAGATTTATGGAACATCTGATAATCCAGAATAATCTCCCTATTGGAAGATTTTCAAAAACTTTAGGGATTAGAGTCTAATATTTTTTGGGGAGAGGGCATTATTTGGTCTACAAAAATGTCTTTTATATAGTTAAAAGAGGAAAATGTCAATATTAGCTTTATTCCTCTGCTCCAAATATCAAGTAGCTGGTAGGATTTGAAAAGGGAGGGAGCTTGAATTGTGTGGAATACTAGCTGAGTCCACTTTATGATGTCCCTAGAAGAAACAAATTCATAGAAAGAGTAGAGTTTATCAAATGTGGAGGCAGGAGGATATAGTTATGATATAAATAGGTACAAAGTTTCTGTCTAGGATAATGAAAACGTTCTGGAAATTATGATGATGGTTGCACAAACTGTGAAGATACTTATGCCACTGAATTGTACATGTAAAATGGTAAATTTTATGCTATTTGTGTTATACCACAATTTTTAAAAGGCCAATTAAAAAATGTGTTTTACCTTTAAAAAAAATGCTGCCCCAATGTCAGAGGGAAAAGACACAGACTTTTGATCAGAATTAGCTCAATTTTTCCACTGCCCTTCTGGCTGAATCTATAATACTACCAACATTATCCCAAATTGATGTTTAGGGCGTTGATTTTGCATAAAAGCTCCTCGGAACAAGATGGAAATAACTGCAAAATAGTAAGACAAAAAAGCAAGAGTAGAGACAAAAAGAAACAAAACAAAACTGAACAGAACAAAGATTTACTTCTTTTTTTTTTGAGTTGGAATCTCACTCTGTTGCCCAGACTGGAGTGCAGTGACACGATCACGGCCACCGCAGCCTCGACCTACTGATCTTAGGCAATCCTTCCACCTCAGCCTTCCAAGTAGCTGGAACTACAGGCACACGCTATCACGCCCGGGTAATTTTTGATTTATTATAGAGACGAGGGTTTGCCAAGTTGCCCGGGTGGGTCTCAAACCTGTGGCTCAGGCGATCCACTCGCCTCGGCCTCCCAAAGTGCTGAGATTACAGGCTGAGCCACCGAGCCCAGTCTAAAGATCCACTTCTAATCCTAGTAAGATTACAAAATAAATTTCAAAAACGTGAAAAATATAATGCTAAGAAAGCTAAGACAATCAACTGGATGAGATTAAGAATATAGAGCAAAAATGGGTTTAAAATAAATATGATTAGAGTACTTATACTTTTGACTATGATAAAATAACAGGTACTGAGTTTACATTTTCTCTTTAAAGAACAAGAAAAGAAAACAACAAAGAAAAATGATCTATTCATTTTCAGACATGGAATAACATACAGCAAAGAAGATTAACTCTGTAAAAAAGGGAATAATTGGTGTAGGTGACCACTAAAAATGTCCCAGCATTTTGTTTAAAATAGTTTTCAGGATGCAACACAGACAGAGGAAAATCAATCAGAGGCTGGCTATTTCATGGAAATAAAGATCAGAGTTTGAGGAGATAAAACTTCTAGAATTTTGGGAGCAGCATAGTGAAAGGAAAGGAAATGCCTCATCAAGGCTTTGAAGATCACCATAAAGTACCTCTTGAACTTTTGGCCATGTGTACTGATCTATATAGCAGGAAAATACCTCAACTAAATAAAGGCCTTATATGACAAACTCACAGCTAATGTCATATTCTACAGTGGAAGCTTGAAGACATTTCTCTAAGATCAGGAATAAAAGAGAAAGACCACTCTTATCATTTCTATTTATCATAGTACTGGAAATCCCAGTCAGAGCAATTACCAAGAGAAGTAAAAGGCTTCCAAATTAGAAAGAAAGAAGTAAAATTGTCCCTGCTTACAAACAATAAGATTTTACATATTAAAAAATTCTGAGGATTTCACCAAAACACTGTTATAAGTAATAAACAAATTATGTAACATTACAGAATGCAAACTTAGCATATAAAAATCAGTAATGCTTTCATGTACTAATAAGCCATCCAAAAAAAAGTTTAAAAAAATCTAATTTACAATGTCTTTGAAAAGTTTCTAAGGAATACATTTAAATAAGGAGTTGAAAGAGATCTACACTAAAATAAATGAATAAATAAATAAAATATTGATGAAAGAAATTGAAGAAGACACAATGTAAAATATTCCATCTTCATGGACTGGAATAATTAATCTTGCTAAAATTTACATACTGCCAAGTAATCTAAAGGTTTAATGCAATCACTATCAAAATTTCAATGACATTTTTACAGAAATGGATAAAATAATCCTAAAATTTGTATGGAACCACAATCTCTAACAGCCAAGCCAATCTTGAGCAAAAAGAGCAAAGAGGCATCACACTATCTGATTTTAAAAAATATTACAGAGCTATAGTAAGCAAAACAGTATGATATTGACATAAAAAAGCAAATGCAGAGATTAATGGAACAGCCCAGAAATAAAAACACACATTTATGGTTAATTGATTTTTGACAAAGTTCCAAGAACTCCCAATGGAAAAAGAACAACTTTTCAATAAATAGTGCTCTTAAAATAAGCTAGCCACATAAAAATATAAATCTATAAAATTAGACTTTTATCTCACACAATATAGAGATGTCAACTCAAATGTATGGAAGACCAAAATGTAAAAGCAAAATTATAAAACTACTTTAAAAATTCTATGACATTGGTCTGGTCAATGGTTTTTTTTTTTTAATTTCTATATATATATATATTCTGTACAGCCAAAGAAACAATCAACACAGTGAATTAAGTTCTTTCAACCTACGTAATGGGAGAAACTATTTCCAAGGCATACATCTGATAAGGGGTTAATATCCAAAATATAGAAGGAACTCATATTAATAGTAAGAAAACAACCTAATTTAAAATGGGCAAGTGATCTTAATAGATATTTCTCAAAGAAAGAGATAGAAATGGCCAACAGATAAATTAAAAAAAATGCTCAGCATTATTAATTATCAGAGAAATGCAAATTAAAACCCCAATTATATATCACTTGATACCTGTTAGAATGGCTATTACCAAAAAGATGAAAGCTATGTGTTGGTAAATTTGCCTAGAAAAGGGAATTGTTGTATGCTGTTAGTGAGAGTATAAACTGATATAGCCATTGTAGAAAACACTATGGGGAATTCTCAAAACTAAAAATTGAGTTATGATATGATCCAGCAATCCCACAACTGGGTATATATTCAAAGGATATGAGCTCAATATATCTAAGAAATATCTGCACTCCAGTGTTTGTTGCAGCATTATTCACAATAGCCAAGATCTGGAATCAACCTGAATGTCCATCAGCAGGTAAAATGAAAAAGAAAATGTAGTATATATCCTCCACAGAATACTCTTCAGAAATCCTATTATACACACATACACACACAATGTATATATATACACAGTGAATCTATACACACACACACACACACACACACACACACACACACACATATATATATACACACACAATCTTCTTGAAGGCCCATGTGTCACTTCATGTATGAATACTTACTCCTGAAAAAAATAATCATTTAGGTATATATTTTGAGGAAGTGAAAATCTATTTATATATTAGCTTACCATTCTATCACTGTGGAGAAAGGCAATTCTAATTGACAAACTTAGAGCAAAAAAATCAAGTGAACTTTCTTTGTTGAAATATTTGGGGTAAAGTATTCAGACTGGCCAAAATTTAAAACTTGAGCCAGACATTTCAATTATCTAGATCGTTTTGGGTCTATGTTAGTGAAGCAAAAATCAGATAAATTTTTCATGACTTGAGGTTTTATTACAATATTTGCTGTATTTGCTTACTGACAGCTGTTATTCAGTCACACATCATGTTATAAATTCGTACCTTCTATTTGACAATCAAAATCATTACTACAAGAGAGAATATTAAAGACAACCTGCTTTACATCTAGGTATTTTTCAATAAAAGCCTCATGCTTTAAATAAATGTTAATGTCTCTTCAAGTGAAGATGATATTCAATAAGTTAACACTATGAAATAAGTCATATGTGGAGATCATGTTTCTATTGTTCTTATTTTTTTTTATTTTTGAGTTGAGTTTCACTCTGTTGCCCAGGCTGGAGTGCAGTGGCATCCTCACGGCCACTGCAGCCTCCACCTGCTGGGCTTAGATGGGCTTCCTTCACCTTAGTCTTCCAAGTAGCTGTAACTACAGATGCATGCCACCACACCCGGCTACTGTGTTTTGGTGACTTATTATAGAGATGAGGTCTCACCAAGTTGCCCAGGCTGGTCTTGAACCCATGGGCTCAAGCAATCCTCTTGCCTCAGCCTCTCAAAGTGCTGGAATTATAAACTGAACCACTGCACCCAGCCTTGGAAATTATTTATTACTGTGATGGTTTGGAGGTGGTGAATGATGTCATTTTCAATCACATATTCCAATGAAATATTATTTCATCTCTTTTTAAATCATAATGTGAAAACAATAAATTACGTATAAGCATATAAATATGCACAATTATATGTATGTATACATACATACTCAAGATAAATTAATAATCCACCTACCTGAGACAAACGATTCCGAAAGAGAGAAAAATAGTCAAATATGGTAGATAGAGAATAGTGGTAGGAAGTACATTTCATCTACTTTTAATTTGCTTCCTGGATAATGTTTTCTTAGAGTCCTAGGAATTCGGTGGCTGTCCTTAAATTGTTTTCATGGACAGCAGACTAAATATTGAGGGTACTTTATATATATATACACATATATATATTTCATGTCATTTTGGTTATTAAAAATATTTGTAGTTTTGGAGAACTTGACATTGGAAGTTAATTGACATCATTGCATGAAACAACCACTGGTTATGAATCACTTTTATAAATGTAGTATGTATCCTCCATGGAATACTCTTCACAAATCCTATTACATGTGTTCATGTATGTGTGTGTTCACACACATATACACAATGTACATATATACACAATGTATACACACACACACACACACACACACACACACACACGATCTTCTTGAAGCCCCATGGAGCTAAGGCCCAGAGTACACATGAAGTTCCATGCTGAGAGAAGAATCATAAAATGCATTAAAATAAACACTATCTTTCAAGGCTTAACTGGCAGTCAAATACCTTCCCAAGTTTATCTTGGTGTCAAGGCATAGGCTAGAGGCCTTTTATCTAATGTTTGAACAAATTCTCAGACTACAATTCTAGGTGATAATACAGAAGTAGCTAATTGCAAGATGTTAAGGGAAACCGCTCTCACAGATTCTGAGGTGTAGGAAAGAGTATTACCCAAGGAAAGCCTAAACACACTAAGAAACCACATCTTCCCGATGAAAAATGTCCTTGCTGGAGCACGATAAACTCTGATGTCTGAAGCTCTCAGTCTTAAGGAAAAGAGTGAACGCCATAAGAAGAATCAGGCTATTTTAAAACAAAAATGTTTTCTTTGCTTCAATCCAAGACTTTTGTTAAAGAAATACACTTCTTTCAGAGTTATCTACAACACTGGCCTGTTAACAGGAGTTTTTTTGTTTGCTTTTGTTTTCCTTCAGCCTGTTACTAATGCCAGTCTACACATGGACCTCATCTGTGTCCTCATCTGCCCTGTTAAACTCTGTTTGTATTTCCTGGTAGGGCCTGGAGCCATGATGGTAAATTCAAGTCTCATCCTTGATGCCATGGCCAGACCAATGACCAGGTCTGACTAAAATCCCAGCACTTCCAAACACTGAAGCCCTAAGCAGAAAACTAAATAAAAGAATGAATTATTTCTTTATGGACTATATTTGATGTTTTCTAGACACTGATGTTTGCTGTTTATTTATCACTCTGGATAAATCAAACTTAAAAACATTTTTGTTCTTGCTGTTGTAAACAATATTTTTTGTTTTGTTTTCATACTCAGTGTTATAGATTACTTTGGTCTCTTCGTCTGGTTTACAGCAAACTAAGTTTGGGGGGATAAAGTTAAGCTACTTCTGTATGTATTTATTTCTGGTACTTCAGGAATTATTTCCAATCCATCTAAGAGGGTGTTAGATATGTTACTTAGGCCCGTTCTAGAGGAAATGCTCCCTGGCAAACCCATAGTCACACGAGTAGAAATAGGTGCCTGTTTAGTGATCATATTTCAGATGTAATCCACATTTACTTAGGCATAAATGTGTCAACTAGTCAAATAGAATCAAAGGACAAAAGATAATTTTTTGAATAAGAGATTTCTATGGGTCTGAATGCTTATGTGTCTCTAAAATTCATATGTGGAAACCTGATCACCTATGTGATGGTAAAAGGAAGTGACATTGCTAGGAGGTAATTAGGTTATAGGGGCAGAGCCCATGAATGGAATTAGTGCTCCTGTTAAAGAGACCCCAGAAAGCTGCATTGCCTTTTTTAAAATATAAGGACAAAGCTGGAAGGCATTAACTATGAACCAGGAAATGGGTCTCTATCAGACATCTAATCTTCTGGCTCCTTAATCTTAGACTTCTCAGCCTCCAGAACTATGAGAAATAAATTTATCTTGTTTAAAAACTGCCTGGTTTATGGTATTTTATTATGACAGCCCAAACAAAGGGAGCATATGAACGTGAGGTATAAAAAGCAAGCATGTGTGAAGGGACCTATTTGTAAAAGACAAATGTCTTTTAGATCAGAGCTTTTGACACTTGGCTCCTACCATGCAATAAAGTTATCTAGAAAGTTTTTAAAAATTAAGTGAATATGGCCTCACCTCAGACTTACAGGATCAGAATCTCTCAAGTTGAGACTAAGGTATTAGTATTTTAAAACACTGCACCAGCAATTCTGATACACAACCAAAGTTGAGAACCCATTGACGAAATACAAAATCTGGAGGACATCCAAACCAGAGTAGTAAGACACAATTCTCATCACAATCCTAGAAACATTTCCTTACAGTCAGTTTCAAATAAGCCTGTGTCAAGCCTATTTCACACTACAACTTTTGTCTTCTGGATTTCTAGCATGTGTGTGGACTCAAGTTTGAACAATTAGCAAAACAATCGCATTTCTGTATTTAAAAATATATATTTTTAACCACATATTGTATGATTGCATTTATAAGAAAGAGCCAGAAAATTTTCTGTAGCCAGAAAAATGTCTATAGAGGCAGAAAAGAGATTAGTGTTCGCCTAGTATTGGGGAGAAGTGAAGAGTAACTATTAAAGGATATGGAGTTTCTTTAAGGGGTGATGAAAATTGATTGTGGTGATGTTTGTACAACCCATTGAATTGAATGGGTTGTACAAAAACCATTGAATTGGCCACTTTAACTGTGTGAACTATGTGGTGTGTAAATTAGATCTTCATTATGCTGTTACAAAACAGAAAGTGAAAAAAAATTCATCAGCTGCAGAAAAATACAAGTGTATTCGCAATAAATATAGCAGTTCAAATAATACTAATAAACACCATCACTTATGGAGTATTTACTTTGTGCCCAATAACCTCAACGGTCAAATTTGGCCATGCAGGAGATCAAAGGATAGTATACAAACTATCTGGATTTGTTCAAATAAAAAATATTACCCTAGTCATTTATGATTATACACTTCATCTTTTGTCTGCTAATGAGATGTTAGCAAATAATAGAATTATGATGTAGAATTATCATATATCATTTGTAGTTTCTGTGTATTTCTATTAGTTCTGTGTAATGGTTTACTCATGCTTGATTACCTTAACTTCCTTATAAATTATTAAGAACTCCAACAGGTCATTATTAAAGAGAGTTATCTAACTTTAGTGGACTTGGCTGACATATTAGTCATGTGCAGATGTCCAGATATAGAAAGCCAGATATGCATGTTTCTTATAAAATGGTTTCTGAACAGTGCCCATTACCAACTGAGTGTGCATTTTATGTAACGTTTTCCAAGGAGAAATTTCCTTTCCACCTGTCCCCTTCCTTTCTTCATAAAACCCAAACATCTTGAAATGGTTTCTGCTTCCTCTCATGCATAGGTCTGATAAGATTACTAATCACCAATACCTATATATGTTATGTTTTTAATAGTATAGACGGATTCATTTGTCATCACGTCATTTATTTTTACAGTATTCCTGAGGAAATAATGAATGATAGGAGAATTATGACAATGTATAGGAAGATAATGATGGCGATGTTGATAGTGACTGCAAAAAGGGGTAGAAAAAAAGAAGAAAGAAGAGGTGATGATGGAGAAGATAAAGAAAAAGAGGAGCATAATCTTAGAATTTACAATTGCTTGATTATTATGTTAGGCTGAATGTCAGGCATTTTATGTACTCTATATAGTAGAACTGTGTTACTTCTATTGGCACGTGCAGAACTGCTTGTGTAAGTCGCTCTAATTGCAGAATTAAAATAAGGAATGCTAGATCTCAAACCCAGATCTGCTCAATTTTCAAGAACAGGTTTACTAGAATTATCTGCTGTTGTTAAACTAGATAAACAGATGCAGAAAGCTCAGTTCAGGTTTCTGTCTATACATGGGGATTCTAGATATTTGCAAATATATTCTCTTTCTATGACATTTAATAAAAAAGTAAACTGATAGGGATACTTGATAAATACTTAGCCGCATTTTCAGAAGAATAAATATATGCTGACTTTATTGAAATTTTTATCCAAGAATAAAAATATATTTTATTTTGTCTTTTCCATCATGTATTATAAAAAATGTCAACACTTAAAACAAGACTACGAGACCAAGAGCTTATCATGTCATATAAAAGGCATTGCAATTTGAAGTTTAGAATTAGAACATTATTATCACAACCTACTGAGTTATGACCTTAATTTTAAAAATAGTACTGATATGGTAATTTAAAAAATACTACAGAGCAGTCATTATAAATTTTTATGTTTGTTTATACTGAGGAGTTAGATATACTTATTCGGCATGCATTCATCACACATTTAAAAATCTATTATCTCAAGAATATCTCTCTATTGCATATACTAAAACAAGAAAGTTCTAGTGCTATATCATAAAAGTAATTGGACCTTATGTTCAAACTTTTTACTTTTTGTCTTCCATTACAAAACTCCAATCATATTGGAGTTTTCCATCCTTTTCTTAGAGTCTACAGATACATATTTTGAATGTGTTGCTTAGAGATGACGCAAGTGTTGTCAAGTTTCCTATCCTGGATTTCATTTTCTTCAGGATGAGAAATAGAAGCACATAATTTGGCAGAAAAAAAGTGATTCTCCTTTTGCTTAAGCGGCAAATGTTTTAGTGATGTGCAAAATAAAAAGCACTACAGAGTCCAAGTGATATGTGATGCTGTTCTAAATGTGGGAGGTAAGAATGTCTGGGGAAAAGAAGTTGTCTGTGGAGGATGGGTGGGCCTGAATGAGTAGGAGTTTGTTCCAGAAAACTAAGAAACAGATGGAGTTTGGATTTGGAGCATGACTTAGGTTAGAATGTACATCCAGAAAAATCCACAGTTTTTCTTCTTCTACTTCTCCTCCTTCTCCTCCCCTTCTTTCTTCTCCTCCACCTACTCCTTCTACTTCTTCTTCATTTTCCTGGTTTAACTCCCACCTTTGTTTTCTGTGGGCTTTAAAAAAAAATTGTCACTTGTGACCTTTTATCGAGCCAATTTTTAAAACAATTATGTTTTAGTTATTTGATTACATGACCTTTTTCAAAATACAAGTACACACAAAAGTGCATCCTTTTTACACATAGAAAGGCTGCTGGAGTTTGAAAGGTTCAAATAGCAGAACACTGCAGCCTGGACTAACTGGAGAGACTTATCTTGCTCTGGACCTCACACAAAGTTGGCAGATTTTGAGAGTCAACTTGATAAATGGGTCTGTTATTAAGATTACATGTAACCTCTTAAACTGGTACATGTAACCTCTTAATTCCTAACAGATATATCTAGGGTAAAGTTTACAATGCAGCAAACATTAAAAAATTTTTTTTCTTTTATTCTCACCAACGCTATGATATACTTAATCTTTCTTTCTTTTTTTTTTTTTACTTTAGATTCAGGGGTTTGCTACATATACATATTGTGTAGCAATATGTGTAGTGAAGGGATTGGGTCTTAGGAGGCCCATTCCCCAGATAATGAACACAAGTACCCTGTAGGTAGTTTCTGAAGTCTAACCCCTTTGTTTGTTTTTTACCTTGAAGTAACTAACCTACAAGTCAACTATTGAACACTAGCAACTGTACAGAGACATCAGTCTCCAGGATTTGCCTCCTTATTCATGAATATAACTTACGAAGTCATTTATGATAACTGACTATTCTGATACACCAGGTCCTATTAGCATGATATTATTGATGTGTTTGAATGATCCACACATGCAATTACATCCTGTGGCCTATGTTGATTTGTAACTGGAGTAAACAGCTAATTAAGCAAACAATAGCTCTGGCATATACCAAGAATAATCATCTGTACTATCCAATAAGCAATTTAAATCAGAATTCAATAAGAATCCCATCCTTGCATTTTTCTTGGTGATAACTTTAATTATTGATTTCCCCAGGAGTAGAATGTTGCTTTTAGCTTCCTATTTTGAAAGGTAGGGTAAATTCCAGGAACTGTCAGTGGTCCCTCATGCCTAAATTACTTTGACTCCACGAATGGAAAAGGAAACATAAGAATTGTGTCAGTTCTTAAAATATTTTTAGAGAGATTTATTTTCTGATTAATATGGCCAACACATGCAGCCTATATGTAACAAAGACTTAATTTATTCTCCTACCTTAGAAATATAAATAACTGAACAAAATAAATAAATCAATGCTTATTAAGATATAGTACATGAAAAAATAGAGGACAATGATCCTTTAGAAAGATGAAACAAATCAGATGAGCCTTATGATCATCTAATTTTACTAAATTGAGAGAATACCCTGGCCACAGAGCAAGAAGGGGAAACCCAGGTGAAGCTTGGCAGACTTTTTGTGCTGAGGAGACAGAAATAGTAGTTCAGGAAGAACAAGACATCTACAGTTACAAGACAATACTGGAGATAAGAGAGCTGCACAAGGAAACAACCTTTAGAGATCTGTAGAGGTATCATTCAAGTGTCATCAAAGTGCTGATCAGTGCAAGTGTGAGAAAGCCCAGCTGAGCCCTGGGAATGAACCACCTGAAAGGATTAGAATGAAAAGCAACTTGAGTTTACCCAGGATTATGAATAAACCTTATTTCTATCAGCTAGACTTGAAAACCTTATAATTCATTGAACATTTAGTAGTATGTTCAGAAGAATATTGCCTCAGTAGTCGGAAATGATTAGTGCATATTTAAACCCCTCCCTAGACCCTTCTAACTAATATTAAATGCATGATTCAAAAGATCAAATTATTTATCAGTAACACAAGTGTGTCCCAGGATGAAGTTTGAAAATATAGAATTATAGACATTTTCCAGTACTAGCAAGGTAAAATTGACAGTGTCAGGTATCCAGTAAAAAATTATTACACATACAAATCCCTGATGAGGATAAAATTAAATTAAGTGAAACTGATGCAGATGTTAGAATTGGCAAAGACATTAAACAGTTATTACAACTTTATTTGATATGTTCAAAAAGCTAGAGAAAAAATTGAATATGTTAATTAATGACAAAGAAGATTTTAAAAAAATAGCCAAGATTTTAGAGGTGAAATCTACAATGACTAAGATGAAAAAAGCACTGTATGTTTTGAACATGAGGTTATATATTGTAGAAGAAACAATTAATGAATTTGAAGACATAGCAAAAGAAATTGCTAAATACATAATTGAAAATATATTAAATAATAAACAGCATCATTGAACTTAGGGACAACATCAAACAATTCAAATATAATTGTAATTGGAGGCATAAAGTTTAGCAGGAAGTTTGAGAGAAAGTCAGAAAAAATAATTGAAAAAAATTATGATACAGGAACCTGAAAATTGGTGGAAAACTATAAATTATGGTTGCAAAAAATCTCAACTAACTCGAAGCACAAACAAGAAAACTAAAAGAAAATAAAACCTCTCTACCTCTAATTATATACTCAGAAAAAATATCTCTGACAATAAAAGTAAACCAATGTTGAGACAATTTCAGCAGGCCTAAAATCAAGAAATATTAATGAAGTCTCTTTGTAAGATGAGAAATATTCTTCTAATTTAGTTCATGAAAAACAACTAATGACTAAAGCAAACATAATACCAATGTATTGTGGGAGTAATAAAAATGTATAAGTAAAATGTCTGGCGACAATAGTACATAGACTTGAAGGAAAAAACATTGAAGTATATTTTTGTAAGTTACTTATACTATGTGTGAAATGAAATTAACAAATGAAATCAGATTGTGAAATGAAAGATGTATAAAGTAAACTCTAAAGACACCACTAAAGTAACATGATTGAGTTATAGCAAATAAAAGAAATAAATAAAAATAAAATAAAAACATGAAAAATGTTAAAGACAGCAGAAAAAAGGGGTAAAAATGGCTGGGATACAGGGAAAAAGAAAAACAAACAGATAAACCGAAAATGAATACAAAATTTTAGATGTAAGTAACCATATAAACATCACATTAAATGTAAATGGGACAAAAAATGGCAGATATTGCCAGATTGGATTTAAAAAACAAGACTCAACTATATGAGGAAGGATCCATAAAACCCTGAATTAATTTATTTAAAAAATAGTGTATTTATTCTTACATGTTTAAACTTCAGTCACCTTCAAAGCATTCTCAGTTTGATACAATACATCTATTGAGTCATGTTTTCTGCTTCTGGAAACAATTTCTGAACATGTCAACTTTGAAACCTTTTATTGCTTCTCCTGTTTTTGTTTCACCTTTTTCACATCAGCAAAATATTTCATGTTGAGGACAATTTTCATCCAGAGAGACCAAAAACAACAACAACAACAACAAAAAACACAATGTGCTCGGGGTGAGATTGGGTGAATAGGAAAGAAGGGACACAGGGTTGTGACATTTTTGGTCAAAAAGTGGTGAGCATTCAGTGCAATGTTGACAGGTGCAGTCATAAATCTCTCATCATAAAATGGGCAAGCACATTGAAAAAGTCTCCCAAAAAAATTCACTGAAGCTGAACGTAGCCTCTCAAAACAATGCTACCTGGTACACTGATGCTGATGCATCCCTGGAATACTTACCTAGTGAGGGAAGCCTGTACTACAAGGGACCACTCACCAAAAGATAATTTGATTTTTTGAGGGGGCATCCTCCATATATGCCCATAAGCAATTTGTTTAAATAAGATACACAGGGGCAACCCCCTCAGGTCATCTCCCACTTTGGGAACTTTTCTGTTCTGTCAATACCCTGCTTTCCAAAATAAATAAATAAATAAATAGATAGATAGATAGATAGATAGATAGATAAGATACACATGTTAATAGTGAAATAATAGAAAATTATATATCATGATAATATTAATTTAAACAGTTGAAGAGGATACATTAGTACCTGACAAAGTATATTTCAGAGCAAAAAATATTACCAGAGATTAAAAAAGGTTATTTTATAATTTTAAAGGGATCATGTCATCAAAAGGTCATAGCAAACCTAAATGTTTACACAACTAGTAATAGAGCTTCAAAATACATAAAACTGGGGGAGATGGGGCTTAAGATGGTGACCAGACAGGTCGGACTGTGAGAGTCTCCACAAAAGCAAGTGTCCATAAAGACTCTCTGCTTGAGTAGGTGTGTGCTGGTAGGAGAGTGGAAGTCCGTCTGAGGGGAGACTCAGGTTCATGCACCCAGGGGCCCCCTATAAGGGTGACTGCAAGCCCCCATTGCTCTGAGATTGGAGCACAGGTGCACAAGATCATCTGCTGTTTGCAGGACTTTCCTGAGAAAAGCCTGCCGAATACAGCTGATTCTCATCGCCTGGTGCCTGGCTACACCATCACCTGTTATAGCGAATCAACAGGAGCCCCGCATCTGATCAGCGGAGAGAAAGGAGCAAGGAGAGTTGGAGAGGAACTCCATGCCTGGTGAGGAGAGCCAATGGAAACCATTTTCTCTGCTCCAAGACAAGGCAGAGACCTGCATTCCCCGCCCAGTTCTGCCCAGCTCTGCCCAGCCTCCAACTTGGGCCCTAAGGTAATCTCATCAAACTGGAAGAGACAGAAGCCCCTTCCCCATGCTAGATCAGACACAGGTCAGATCTAAGTGGCGGACTTGACAAGCAGCAAGCCAGGTGAGTTCAAATCTGATCCACCCTCCTCCCACAGTAGGTCTGGGGCATCTGACCCAAGCTGTGGGCACATCAGCCTGTGCTGAGAGGAACCCCATCAGCCTGCACTGAGAGCTAGAGATCAGAGCTGAAAGGATGTTGGACTTTCAATAACAACTTCAGAGTGAGTTTTTTTCCTTGTTTTTAATTTTTATTTTTTGTTTGTTTGTTTTGCTCATCTCTATTTGTTTTTTGTTTTACTTTTTTTCTCTTTCTTTCTGTTTTTGATAATGTTTTCGAACTTGTTTCTGTTATTTTACTGATTTTTTTCTTTAGACTTCCTGTTTCTGTATGGGAAGAGTACATCAATAGGGAGATTTTTTTTGGTTTGTGTTTGTATTACTGTTTGTATGTTTTAGTTTTCTTTTTTAACTCTTGTCTGTCTTTGTGTCTCTTTTCATTTGCTAGTTGGTATGTCTGTCTGTTTTCCCTCATACTCTTCTCTTTCTCCACCTTCCTCTTGTGCCCTTCCTTCCTTTTTCCAGTCTTTTCCTTTCTCTTTCTTCTTTTTGCTTTCAGGGAGCAAAGCTATACCCCCAGTGCATGAGCAGATTGTGAACCAGTGGGAAGTGGGTCCCAGGGTGCCCATACACCTGTTGGTGGACACTGGGATCTGCAAATGAATTCTGAATCATAGCTCCCCCTTCAATTAAATCTCAAAACTGTAAAAAGTACAGTCCCCAACCCACAGTCCAGCTTCAGAAGTGAACAAAGTCAGAGGATCCACATAAGGAAGAATAGGAGATTGAGAAAGTAGAAGTAAAAGGAACCCTGCCATCCTTGAAAAACAGAACTAAAGAAGAGGGGGGAAAAGTGGGGGGGGAGAGGGAGAGAAAAAAAGCAACACAAATGAAGAAAACCAAAAGAAGAATATGAGTCTCACACAAACCCCTGTGAGGCCAGACACTGAGAAAACAGACTATGGAATGCAAACAATGAAGAGCCCCCAGAATGACTAGTCTCAAACTACAAACCCATTTATGAAGACATTGATAGAGAGAATAAAAATAATTAAGGAGAGACAAAAGGAAAATATACTGCGCCTTTGGGAGGCTGAGGTGAGTGAATTGCCTAAGCCCGTGGGTTCAAGACCTGCCTGGGCAGCGAGACCTCACCTCTACAATTAATAATAAAAAAAAAAATCAGCTGGGTGTGGTAGCGTATGCCTGTAATTCTGGCTACTTGGAAGACTGAGGTGGAAGGATCACCAGAGCCCAGCAGGTAGAGGCTGCGGTGGTCGGAAGCGGCCACTGCACTCCACTCTGGGTGACAGAGTGAGACTCCAACTCAAAAAAAAAAAAAAAAGGAAAATATGAAGGAGTTGATAACTGAGATAACAGCAGTAAAGATTAGTGTGAATGAAGTAAATAACAAACTGATAAGCATGGAAAGCAGAATCAGCCAAGCAGAAAGAAAGAATCTCAAAACTTGAGGACCAAAAATAGAACTAACCCAAACTTTCAAAAACATAGAAAAGAAGTTTTAAAAGACAGGACAAAACCTTCAAGAGATGAGCAATTATTTCAAGAGGCCAAAACTAAGAGTCCTTGGACTTCCTGAGGCAGAAAATAGACAGAGATCACCCTGGAACAAACATTCCATGAAATTATTCAAGGCGACGTCCCTCATCTCATCAGTGGTGCAAAACCATTCAAGCACAAGAGATTCAGAGAACCCCTGAAAGACAACAGATGAGAAGATCAACTCCTAGACACATAGTAATTCGCCCACACAATGTAGGTATAAAAGAAAAAAATCCTAAAGGCAGCAAAAGAAAATGGTCAGACTAGCTAATGGGGAAGACCAATTAGAATAGCAGCAGATTTATCTACAGAAACACTTCAGGCTAGGAGAGCTTGGAGCATAATCTTCAAAGTTCTCAAAGATAAACAATTTCAACCAAGAATAACCTACCTGGCTAAGCTAAGCTTCATCAGTGAGAGGGAATTAAAATCTTTCCCAGACATTCCATCCCTAAGAGCTTATGCTGCCTCTAGACCACCTCTACAAGAAACACTTAAGAAAGAACTAAATACCGAAGAAAGGGAAAAAGAATGACAATGTTCTTCACAAGAGAGCAGGAAAAAGATTTTTTTGTTATTGTTTTTGTTTTTTTTTTGAGTTGGAATTTCACTCTGTCACCCAGACTGGAGTGCAGTGGCCGCTCCCGGCCACCGCAGCCTCAACCTGCTGGGCTCCGGTGATCCTTCTGCCTTCAGCCTTCCGAGTAGCCGGAATTACAGGTGCACGCTACCACGCCCAGCTAATTTTTTTGATTTTATTGTAGAGATGAGGTCTCACATGCCCAGGCGGGTCTTGAACCCGCAGGCTCAGGCAATCCATTCACCTCAGCCTCCCAAAGGTGCGAGATTACAAGCTGAGCCACCAAGCCCAGCAAGGAAAAAGATCGAAAACACACATGAACCGACCAAAAATCAAAAGAAAGACAACATACAAACATGAACAACAATAACTCTATAAGAACCTCATGACAGGGATAAACTCTCACATTTCAATGATTAGCCTAAACGTGAATGAACTAAATACACCACTGAAAAGACATAGAATGGCAAAATGGATAAAATAGCATGAGGCAACAATATATTGTCTCCAAGAGACTCATCTCACCAGAAGGATACACACAGACTCAAAGTAAGAGGATGAGAAGAAAAATTTCAGACGAACAGAACACATAAGAAAGCAAGATTTGCAATATTAATCTCAGAGAAAATACTCTTTAAGCTATCAAAAATTAAAAAAAAGATACAGGTCACTATATAATGATAAAAAGAGATACAAGTCATCCATCAACAAGAAATATCCATTCTAAACATATATGCACCCAACATAGGAGCACCAACTTTCATAAGCAGATTCTAGGCAAACTTAAAAGAATATTGACTCTAACACTATCATAGCTAGGGACTTTAATATCCCACTTACAACCCTATATCATCAAGACAAAAAGTCAGTAAGGAGATCCAGAACCTCAATATGACTCGACCAAATAGACTTAATTGATACCTATAGAACACTCCATCCATTAGCCACAGAATATACATTCTACTCATCACCACATGGGATGTACTCTAAGATCGACCACATCCTTGGTCATAAATCAAGCATAAACAAATTTCATAAGATTGAAATTTTGCCATGCACCTTCTCAGACCACAGTGGAATAAAAATAAATATCAACACTAACAAAGTTCCCCCAAACCCACAAAGACATGGACACTAAACAGCATGATGCTAAGCAACTCCTGAATCAACATGGAAATCAAAATAGAAGTTAAAAGTTACCTGGAAACAAATGAAAATGAAGAAACGTCTTACCAAAACCTCTGGGATGCCATGAAATCAGTAGTAAGAGGGGAATTCATATCTCTACAAACAAACATGATGAAAATGGAAAGATCACAAGTTAACAGCCTAACAAGTCACCTAAGGAAGCTGGAAAAGCAAGACCACCAAAATCCTAATTTCAGCAGAAGAATCCAGATCACCAAAATAAAAACCCAAATCCAGGACATAGAAGAAAACAGATAATACCAAAAAAATCAATGAAACAAAAAGCTGGTTCTTTAAAAGGATAAACAAGATTGATGGTCCCCTAGCTAGACTGACCAAAAAAAGAGAGAAAAATCCCAAACAAACTCAATCAGAAACACAAAAGATGAAGTCACAGCTGACCCTGAAGAAATACAAAAGGTTATCAGAGACTATTATGCACATTTGTATGGAAACAAACTTGAAAACCTAAAGGAAATCGAGAACTTTCTGACATCACAAAACTAGCCCAGGTTGAAACAAGAAGAAATTGAGACCCTAAATATACCAATATCAATCCAGGAAATTGACTATGTCAGAAGAAAACTACCTACAAATAATAATAATAGTAAAAAAGCCCTGACCTGATGGTTTTCTAGCAGAATTCTACAAAACATACAAGGAGGAACTGATACTAATCCTGTTGAAAGTATTCCAGGTGATTAAGAAAGATGGAACACTCCCCAAATCGCATTGATACCCAAGTCAGGTAAAGATCCAACAAAAAAAGAGAACTACAGGTCAATATCCTTGATGAACATAGATGCTAAAATTCTAAACAAGATCCTAGCAATCTGGATTCAACAACACATATCAACAATCATCCACCATGACCAAGTAGGCTTCATCACAGGGATGCAAGGCTGGTTCAACATTCGTAAGACCATTAATGTAATTAAATACATCAACAGACATAAAAACAAAAACCACATGATTATATCATTAGATATAGAAAAAGTTTTTGATGAAATCCAGCACCCTTCTTGATAAGAACACTCAAACATCTAGGCATAGATGGAACACATCTCAAAACAGTAATAGCCATCTATGAGAAACCCACAGCTAACATTCTGCTAAACAGACAGATATTGGAAATATTTCCCTGGAAAACTGGAAGAAGACAAGGATGCCCACGCTCACCCCTCCTGTCCAACATAGTTTTGGAAGTTCTAACTAGAGCAATCAGAGTAGAGAAGGCAATCAGAGGTATCCAAACAGGAAAAGAGGAAATCAAGTTATCCCTTTGCAAACGACATGATTCTATACCTCGAAAGCCCAACAGAATCTGTCAAAAACCTCCTTGCATTGATAAAGGACTTTGGCAAAGTCTCAGGGTATAAAATAAATGTGCAAAAGATAATCACATTTCTAATGCCAATAATAAACAAACAGAAACCCAAATAAAATACACAATCCCATTCATAGTAGACACACACACACACACACACACACACACACACACACACACACACACACACAAAGAAATACCTTGGCATCTTCCTAACCAAAGATGTAAAAGACCTTTACAATGAAAACTACAAAACACTGCTCAAAGAAATCAAGGATGACACAAACAAGTGGAAAAATATTCCATGCTCATGGATTGGAAGAATCAACATTCTACCCAAGGCAATCTACAGATTTAATGCAATACCCATCAAATTACCAGCAACATTATTCTCAGACCTAGAAACAACAATACAGGAATTCATATGGAAACATAAACTACCAAGAATAGCTAAAACAATTCTCAGCAAAAAAGCAAAGCAGGAACAATCACACTCCCAAACTTTAAACTTTATTTTATAGCTACAATAATCAAAATAACCTGGTATTGGTACAAAAGCAGGCATATAGACCAATGGAATAGAAGTGAAATTCCAGAAACTAAATCTCAATTTCTCAACCAACTCATCTTCAACAAAGCCTCCACCACCAACCACTGGGGAGATGAGAACCTATTCAGTAAATGATGCTGGGAAAACTGACTGACCACATGCAGAAGATTGAAACAGGACCCCTAACCATCCCCTTACACAAAAATCAACTCTAAATGGATCAGAGACCTGAATGTAAAACCTCAAACTATGAGAACCTTAGAAAATGCAGGAAACGCTCTTATGGAAATTGGAACTGGCAACCAATTCCTGATCAAAACCCGAATTCCCATGTCATAAGAGATAAGATAGACAAGTGGGACCTCATCAAACTGACAAACTTCTGCAAAGTCAAAAAAAAAACAACCCTCAAGAGAGCAAGGAGACAGCCCATAGACTGGGAAAAAATATTTGCCACCTCCATGTCTGACAAAAGCCTAATATCTAGGATCTACAAGGAACTCAAACACGTAGAATGAAAAAAACAAACAGCCCCATTACAATTTGGGCAAATGATATGAACAGGCAGTTCTCAAAAGAAGACATACGAACAGCCAACAGATACATGAAAAAATGTTCAGCCTCACTAGTCATCAAAGAAATGCAAATTAAAACTACACTGAGATACCACCTAACTCCAGTCAGAATGACCATCATTAATAACTCAAAAAATAATAGATGCTAGAGAGGACGTGGTGAAAAGGGATCACTTCTGCACTGTTGGTCGGAGTGTAAACTAGTACAGTCTCTGTGGAAAACAGTGTAGTGACTCTTAAAAGTTCTAAAAATTGACCTTCCTATGACCCAGAAACCCCCCTACTGGGAATATACCTGGAAGAACTCAAATCACTCTATAAAAAAGATCTTGCACACGTATGTTTATTGAAGCATTGTTTGCAATAGCAAGAACATGGAATCAACCATGCTGCCCATCAAAAGAGGAGTGGATAAAAAAATGTGGTACATATACACAATGGAATATTATGCAGTCATAAAGAATAGCAAAATCATGAATTTTGCAGCAACTTGGGTGGACTTAGAGTCTATAATACTGAGTGATCTTTCACAGAAACAAAGAACTGAGTATCACACATTCTCATAAATGGACCTTGAAAAACTATTGTAATACTATAAGAAAAGGATTGACAGTAGTGGGAAACTGCGGGGATATGGGGTGGCTGGGAGGTGAGATTGGCAGTAATGGGAATCTGCCTGGGGAAGGTGGGGCACACCTCATCAACAAAGGTACCTGCACAATGAATATTTGTATACCTAACCCTGAATTGTACCCCACAATTTTAAAATTAAAAATTTAAAAAGTACAACAAGAAAAACAAAATGCATGAAACCAAAACTGATAGAATGCCAAGAAGAAAAAGAAAAAATGTATAATTATAGATATTTCAACATACTTACCTCAATAAAAATAGATGGAAAATCAGTAAGCATATAGAGGACATGAGCAATAGTGTTAAATCAATTAACTTAATTAACATCAATAGAATATCTGTCTAGGAATAAAATAATGCACATTATTTTCAAGTCTTCATGCAACATAATCTATATCTTGTGCCAGATAACAAGTTTCAATAGATTTAAAAAGAGCCAAGTCAGTTAAAGTATATTTTCTGACCAAAATAAAGTTAGAAATTATAAACAAAAGATCTCTGGAAAATCCCTGATATTTGGAAACTATATAATACACTTCTTAATAACTCATGTGCCAACTATATTTTAAACTGAACAGAATAATTTTTTAAAATCCCATCATATCAATGTGTGGAATTTTGCTTACTTGGCACTTAAAGGAAAATTTGTAGCACAGAATACCTGTTACATGTATATCTATATATCTATATATCTATATATCTATATATCTATATATAAAACCATATGTATTTATATATATTTATATATATATGTGTGTGTGTAACCATATATGTATATGTGTGTATATATATATGGTTTAAAATGAATGGTCATGGAATTTAATTTAAGAATTGAAGACATAAAAGTAAATGATGGCTGGGCTTGGTGGCTCAACCTGTAATCCCAGCACTTTGGGAGGCCGAGGCAAGTGGATTGCCTGAGAATGCAGGTTCAAGACCAGCCTGGGAAACGTGGCAAGACCTCATTTCTATAATATAATAAAATAAAATAAAAATAAGTCGGGCACAGTAGCATGAGCCTGTAGTTCTGGCTACTTGGAAGGCTGAGGTGGAAGGATTGCCTGAGCCCAGCAGGTAGAGGTTGCAGTGGTCGTGAGCGTGCCACCACACTCCAACCTGGGTAACAGAGTGAGACTCCAACTCAAAAAACAAAAAAACCCCCCAAAACCCAAATGATACCGAATGTAAGAAGAAGAAAAAAAATACATATTAAAATGGAAATGAATACATAGAAAATAATTTTAAAATAGGGAAAAATTATGAAACCAAACTGAATATCTATATACCTTTTAAACATTTGAATTCATAGTTAAAACATTTCTATAAAGAAAACTCCAGTACTAAATGGTTTTATTGATGGATTAAAACAAAACCATTATAAGAATCTAACACCATTTCTCCATAAACTTTTTAATGAAATCGAATAAAAAAGAATACTCCCCAACAAAGGTATCACAAGAACAGAAACTGACACAAATATTTTTTTAACCTAGATTCAAGAGTTTCTAGCACAATTTTACAAATCAAATCCATAATGCATAAAAAGGATAGCACATCATGACCAAGTGGAGTTTATCCCAGGAATGCATGGATAGTTTACCATGAAAAAACTCAGGCAGTATTATCTACCATATTAACAAACTGAAAATTTAAAAAAAAAATGATTATCTCAATTAATGGGTAAAAAAGCAGATGACCATAGGAAATACATATTCCTGATTAAAAACTCTCAATGGAGAGATTGATGCTCAACTTAATAAAGGGGCATAATTGAAAAACCTACAACTAACACCATACTTACTGGTGAAACATTGAGTGTTTTTCCTCTGTGACTAGGAGCAATAACAATATTTCTTCTTTTACCACTTTTATTTAACATTGCACAGCCACTGCATAAAGCAAGAGAAGAAAATACAGTATTTAAATTAGAAAAGTGAAATATAAATGTCCATTACTTTTAAGATAATGTGATCATCCATGTACAAAATTCTATGGAAGCTATAGAGAAAGCTATTATAACTAATATATAAGTTTAGTAAGTTTGCCAGATGTAAGAGCAATATAAAAATTAAAATATGCGTGTACACTAACAATAGCCTATTTAGGAAATTAAATTTCACAATTTTATTTAGAGTAGATAAAAATGTGATAAATTTTGAGACAAAAAGTGACAAAATATATGTAAGACCTATACACAAAAACTACAAAATACTGAAAAGAGAAGTTAAAGATAATCTAAATGGAGAGATACATTATGTTGATGAATTGGAACACTTAGCATTATTAAAATGTTAATTCTCTCCAATTTGACTTATAGATTAAGTTAAATTTCAATGAAAAATTCCAACAGGCTTTTATTTGTTACAATTGACAAATTAATGCATACATTTAACATAGGGTAGTGGAATTTCCAAAACAAATATTAATAAGTAAGTTGGAGAACAAATACTCCTGATTCCAACACTTAGGATAAGGCTATAATAATCAAGTGGTAGACAAATATATCAATAGAATGGAGTAACAAATTAGGACATCTATATACATGGCAACTGATTTTCAAAAAAAGTTCAAAGTTCCTTGAGTGGACAAATGATAATGTTTTCAAAGAATGATATGAAATAATTGAATATGCCTAAGCAAAAAGTTAACTTTGATCCTTGCCTTCTGCCACATAAAAAGTATTTCAAATGGTTCATAGTATTGAATGTATCATCTAAAATATGAAGTGTCTGAAAAAATAGAGGAAACTTAAAAATCACAAACTTTTGGTCTTTGAAGGATATATTGAGAATAAAAAGATAAGTTACAGACTCTGACAAAATGTTTGCAAATCACAAGTAATAACGTATTTGTACCCAGAATATATAAAGGATCCTCAAAACTCAACAGTATGAAAACAATTCAATTTTTTAAATGGGCAAAATATTTAAACAGATCTTTTCCACCAAAGAAGACATGCATATAACAAATAAACACACGAAAAGATACTCAACATCATTCGTCATTGAGGAAATGCAAATTAAAATTATAGTTTGAACCGGGCTCGTGGCTCAGCCTGTAATCCCGCGCCTTTGGGAGGCTGAGGTGAGTGGATTGCCTGAGCCCGCGGGTTCGAGACCCGCCTGGGCAGCAAGACCTCATCTCTACAATAAATCAAAAAATCAGCTGGGCTATGGTAGCGCCTGCCTGTAATTCCGGCTACTTGGAAGGCTGAGGTGGAAGGATCGCCGGAGCCTAGCAGGTCAAGGCTGCGGTGGCCGGGAGCGGCCACTGCACTCCAGTCTGGGCGACAGAGTGAGACTCCAACTCAAAAAAAAATAAATAAATAAAATAAATAAATAAATACATGCATACATACATAAATAAAATTATAGTTTGATACTGCCACAGACCTATTTGATGCTCATTTTTATCCATTCTGAGCCTACAGAGAATAACCGTAAAATAATGTTTCAAAGATACTTGCACTCTCTTGTTAAGCGTATTTTTTTCCCCCTGTGCTGAAAATATTCTGGGTTTACCAGTCTATCAGTGTTTGAAGGAATGCAAATGAGGCCCTCAAGATATATTTTCTTGCAATTTTTATATCTCTCTAAGTTTTTGGGTTCCTCTTCCTACATTTCCAAAGACATGTCAGCCATCTTCTTTGAGGTTAGAACATACTGGTAGTGTTATGTCACGTCTTTAGTTAATCAAATCATTGACAATTATCTGTTCCAGTTAGCACATTAAATTCAGAAACACTGCTAAATTCACCTGCACTGAAAAATTCAACCTAATCTAAGATTATGTCCCTTGCTCATTATGGGGTAAATGCAG
Source organism: Cephalopachus bancanus (assembly GCA_027257055.1). Lineage (NCBI taxonomy): Eukaryota > Metazoa > Chordata > Mammalia > Primates > Tarsiidae > Cephalopachus > Cephalopachus bancanus. Next base: position 3,545,486 of record JAPVLO010000068.1, read on the forward strand.
AACAAGTGCCTTGCTGCCTCTCCTCTGATGATAACTGTCTTCTGATTGGAATTGTCTTCCCCTGGCTAAGGCCACCTTATCCAGATGAAACGCCCTTGAAGATTTGTGAACTCAAAGATAGTTTCCAAGGGAAAACATCTTTATTTCTTCTACTTGGCATGTAATGCTTGCTCCCTTTCCCATGATGAGGGTATGTAACCTCTCCCCATGTCTACTGAGTTGGGAAAAATCTTATACTGACCAGCTTTTATGAACTCCCTCCCGTAAGTAATAACAAATCTATATCTTTACCAACCTGTCCTCTGGGTAATTTCTTCAAAATAGGTAAGCTTACATGAGCACTCTGTCTGATCTGGGCTTGCCACCATACACTCATTGATCTAACATTATTAGAATCATTTCTTACAAGTATTCACATATTTTTACAAAGATATATTAGCAATATTCTATAAAACTTTTGGCATGTATATCTTTTCCTCTCGGGTTTGATATATACTTTACTCCAGAAAAAGACTAGAGCTGGATTATTTTGATATATTTGGAAATAAAAAGGAGTGGTAAGCTTGGACATAAGCAAAATTGTCTTCCTTTGCAAGGTAAATACTTTAGGCTTGGTCATTAAAGGATCTTCAAATAAGACAAGGACAAACTTTTCACCCAGGAGAGCAGTAGTTACTTTCTGTTGGCAAAAGAAACTCAGTAAAATTTAATGGTTGATAGTGATGAATTTGATGTATTCTAATCTTATAACTATTCTAAATTCTAGTTTACCTTTTCCCCGTTTCCTAAGTTTAGTTGGTACATTTGTGAATATTATTATAGTTTAATTATTCAACTCATTTTGCTTCTTCTGTTCTGCTGCAATTGGTAAAGATTATTATTGAATTGTCTTGATTTAGGGCTTTGATCTTGTTATTTTCATCCTTAGGTTCCACAACTAAGTTATTAAAAAGGAGGCTAACACCACAGTCCTAGAATTTCATGACTAACATTTTCTTCAATCATAGTAGTTATTTAATCAAGATTTATACCTAATGGTCACCAGAGATAACAGTACAGTGCTTTGCCACTACAGGTCAGGGTTTGTTAGTGTTCTATTATTTAATTGCATCTGTATTCTACTGTGATCAGATCCATCCATATCAAATAAACAATCCTAGATTCTTATCTTTGAATGTCTAATACCTGCAATGACTTACAATATTAATCTTCTCTTGGTCATTTTTGAAGTTGCAAAAAAGCTGAAAATGTACTGGCCAGTTCAAAAAAATGAGAATTTATTAAGGAATATTAGATACCTAACAGGATCAATAGGACAAATTGAGGAAAAATAAAAGAAAATTTGAGGCTAAACTTGTAGATAAATGTTTAAAACTGTGCTGAAAATTTACCTCATAGGAGAATTCTTTCTGGAGCTTCCTCTCAAAACTAAACTTACTACAATGTTACTATTATTACCACTAGTACCAATGTCAGCCCTGTATGAGAAATATAATCTTACTACTTCTACCATTTTTCTTTTTTTTTTGTTAGTATAAAGATGTGGGGTACAATTCAGGGTTAGGAATACAAATGTTCATTATACAGGTACCCTTGTTGATGAGGTATTCCTCTCCCTCACCTAGCAGTTCCCCTCAACTGCCAATCTCACCCCCCTCCCCTGACAGTTTCCCACTACCACCAGTCACTTTCTTATAGTATTATAATTGTTCAATGTCCGCTTCTACTATTTTTCAAGTCTAGGATTCAATATTTCAGGTTTTTAGAGTAGAAAATGACACGTGATGTGATTGATTTCTTTTAAGCAAGTACTTCAAAGATGGTTGCTGTCCATAAATATGTCATTATTACCCTTACAGCTGGTCTGCTCTGTTTTTCTACATGTAAATAGCATTTTCAAAAATCATACATATATTCTTAATTTAGTCCAAAAGCTTTAGTAGAATATAGGACCATGGAAGAAATAAAGAACTGGTTATCACTCAGAGAGTCTATATTTTGAGCCAGAGATAACATGTGATTAGACTGGTTTTGCTTCACTTTGAAAGGGTAAGAACATATTTTCAATTGTCTGAAACTTAAAAAATATTTTGTTATATGGAAGTCTTTATGATAGAGTAATTATAAAAGGAAGGGGGCACATAACTAATGAATAATAAAAAGAAGAGTCTATATTATGTATTTGTCATATTTTGGCTAGTTAAGTTCTGAACTACCTTTCTATTCAGGAAAACCTTTATTATGTTGGTATTAGTGAATGAGCAGCAGATAATCCTTACTCTCACTTTCTATAGCTACGCTTTTAGATACTCAACATAGGCTCAACCAATCATATACTCCTAATGAAACCAAAAATTGAGTGACCAGAAGACATTGGGAAATTTAAAATTTATTTACAATGATAGAGATATAGTTAAAATTTTGTTGATTATGGCAGACAGTGTCATCATAGGTTTTTTTAAAATCAGGATGCAATAAATTGATATGTATAAACTGTTTAGAGTATCTTCTTGCAGAGTAGATTCTAGTAATTGCCTATTATTAATAAGTGAAAAGTCATTTTTGGTCTTACTGAAATTGGAATTGAAAGACTTTACTAGCCCAGAGATTCAACTTTAAAATTTCTCCTTATTACAGTAATTTCATACCTTTGTAACTCAGTTTATATTCACTTGGGTGGTAAATAAATATTTTATAATATTGAATAGTCACATTGACAAATTGAGTGAAAGTATAGTTAACTTTCAGTTAATCTACTCTTGTGAAGGTTACCACATGCTCTATCATGTTGGACTTTTGATAAGTTTTGGGGTAGACTTGCAATAGTGAACACGGTACCAGTGCAACACATGGACAGACCTCACTCCATTTTTTTTTTTTATTGGGAAGAAAACAAGCGTTTGTGTGTGGTACTTCATGAGTGCAGACCAAACACAACAGGGCTGGCTACCCAGACATAGCTAATCTCTTCAATTTATTTCACCACATTTAGCTTCTGCCCTAATTGGAGATGGTCCTGGAATATTGTGCAATGCTTCAAGAAGTCCAGTTTGGGGAGTGCCACTTGTTTGTATAGTACAGACCATCTACTGCTTTGCATTTTGTTCCTAGGATTTCTGAAATTCAGTGTATTTGAATAACGACAAAGTGCAGTCTCAATTATAATAAATTTATTGTATTATTTCTCTTGCTCTCTAAGTATATGAGTGGTAAAAGTAGAAAAAAGAAAAATGATTTTTATATGTATAAAAGAAAAAATACCATTAGATGATGAATTCTAAAATTCTCAGTTTTATACTATTTAGTATAGTGTTCATTTTATAAATAAACTAAAATCTAAAATTGGTAATGACTTGTCCAAGTTCAGATGCATAATAAATGGCAGAGGTGGACCAAAATCTGAATTTTGATGCCATTGCTATGTCTTTCACAGTCGTAACTCACTATGTTGCCTCCTAACAATGAACACTTTACAGCTGGTTAATGCACGTAACAGTGAAGAGTAATGTCAACAAGCCATTGGATTTCTGCTTCTATATTTTGATTCCATTAAGAATAGAAAATGATATTCTTTTACAGAAGTAAACACAAAAACACTGTAGGCAAAGTTCAGTGAGCCCGCATAGCTCTTCTTTGTCAATGTGAGTGTGGATATGTTATGAAGATGATTACCCTAATTAATGTCTCTTCATTGTTGTCAAAGCCACGTAGTGAAGAGCCTGGAATGATGTGGATATTGAGCTGAGTCCACGTCCAATGAACATGCCTAAATCATGTTAATGCAAACTGCACCAATAGACTTGAAGCCATGACTTTCCAGTAAGCTACGTGCTAGAGCCGATATTTAAGTTGCTAAACATATGTTTTATATAATTGTAAGATGTGCTTTTTTTCTTGTGAACTATAACTTTTATTTGATTTTTTTCATTGTATACTGAAAAAAATACTTGCCATATGCAAAGCAGAATTTGTACAAATAAACCATTAAATATAATTCTAAAACTGTGTTTTACTACTCTTCATAGTTTAAGGATATAGTAATATTTTTATTCTTTCCAATTTTTTAACATTTTGGCAGATTTCTACTTATAAATATGTAATTCAGTAATTATGTCCGCCTGTATAATTTCTATCAGTTTTCTTTGACTCAATTCTCTGAAATGTCTAGACTTAAGATCATTTTGAGGAGAATTTGCAATTTAAATTTTATCAAAATAAGTATGTGCTTGTTTGTAAGCTTAAAAACTGTTTGCTTAGAACATGAGAAACAACATGGAGAGCTGAGGGTTTCTGATCCTGTTTTCAATTTTCTTATTATTGCCTAAAGGCACAATACTACAATGATTTATTATTTATTACAATTAAAAATAATCATAGACTAATTTTTCGCATTATCCTGTCAATGATATGTGCCTGACTTAAGTCTGATAACTCTCTTGTTCCCTTAATTCTCTTCTCTCCAAAAATTAAGAAACAAGAGCATAAAGAAGCATTATTCTATTCTTCTCTGAACATCTCATACACCTGTTGGTCCTAACTGGATCTTTCTTGATGCTACTATTTCTCCTGCTTACTTAGTCATATTTCATTTATGTCAGAGTTGGGAATTATAGTCAGTATCTGCCATGATCTCTCAACCTCTTCTAGTTTATTATACTTGATCTTTCCAGGCAAAAAAATCCTATTTTTACTTGAAAATATTTTATCCAATTATATCTCAAAATAAGTCTTGCACATTTTTCTCTCATCTTTATATTCATAACTCTCAACTACCTTCGTGCTATACTATTTTTCATTTTTATATCACACAGTTAACAGTAACAATAAAACAGATCCGTACTAATCTTCATCTTTGCTTTCTCTAAATCTATGTCGTGGCTGGTGAGTGCTGATAGGAAAAATAATCACAAACACACAAACATTCACAATTCTAAAATTTTATGGTCTTCCCAATCAAACATTTGCTTTCCCATGTCAGCTTTCTCTCCCAGTCTTCAGAGTGCTGTTTCATATCTTCTCTTTTCTCAAACTTCTCCAAAACTAACATCCCTTCCATTTTTTCACAGATAATAAATAATCTTTGCTGGAGTCAAAAGACTTTGGAATCCATCAGCTAAAAACTCCTTCAACTTCTGTCCACTTATAACTTATTTATGTATGCCAATCCATTCCTGAAGGGGCATAAACAATGAAAACATAAGCGACCTATGACATCAAACTCTTATTTTGCAATTGTCAAAATTCTAAGATTTTATTTTTACTAGTCTCTCACATATAACCTATGATTTATTATTATTCCTATTTTACTTGTGAGGGAACTGAGGCACAGAAAAATAATGAAGCTTGTTCCTGTTACTTGGTTAAAGAGTATTTTAAATAGGTTTGTACCCAAATAGTCTTGAACCAGAATAGACACTATTCTATGATGCTTTCTCACTTAGACTATATTTTCTATCTCTATTCTGGATATAATATCTTTCTGACTCTTCATGAATTATATGTTGTTTAAAGGCGCGGCAATATCTTGATGTTATTTTGATTTATGATATCTCAGAATTCAGTATCTTTCATAAACATCAATTTATTTTCCCTTCCTTTAATGATGGTCTTGAGTAATAAAAGGGTCCCATAGTGCCAAGGGGTAAACTATGAGAAAAAAAATTCCAAATAATTTTAACATAGGCTTATGTGTGATATTTACATGTGATGTGCAATTTAATGAGGCCCCCAAAAAATCTGCAAAGAAAGAAAATAGCTCTAAGAAGTAATTGTAATACTCAAGATTTATGATAGTTGAAAGTAATGGCAATGGGAAAGTGAAAAAAGATAAGTACACGTTACCTACAGAGGTTTAGATACAGGATCTAGTAAATAGTAGGATGTAAATTTTTAAAAATGAAAGAGTTAAATATGAAGCATGCCTCAAATTAAATTGCTTATTTTCCCCTAATGATCACAAACACACACACATTCACAATTCTAAAATTGTGATAACTAATATGATAGTACTAAAATTGAAGCCCAGCTGTTTCTTACTTAGGGTATACCTTTGAACATGTTTTTAAATTTTCTTCTCTATATAATGGATATCATGGTGTTTAAATCACAGAGTTTATGAAATGAGTCATGTTTAATATAGATAATTCCTTGCACATAGTGTTCAACAAATGCTTGTTATTTTGTTAATATATGTTGGCTGCTTTACCTACTTCAATAAATAAGTGGTATTAGACTCCACTTAGATGTTCAAGACAGAAATCTGTTGGTTGGTAATTATTTCTCCTACAACTTCACTGTCCCCTCTTATGCAATTTATCACTAAATCGCATGGATTCTAGCTCTTAAAATATTTTTTGAACTTTTCGAATTCTCTCCACCCCCACCCAGCACCTGTTTCAATGTCTCCTTTTTCTCTTTTATGGACAGTTGCCTCATGCGTGGTCTCTCATTACTTGAGGTCAGCCTGATATTTTAAAAATAATAATGTGGTTATCCTTCTAGTCTTTCACTTAAAAGCTCAAATATCTTACCTTTTTGGAAAAATCTCTCAACATTAACATGGCTTAAAAACTGTAAGATTATACTTCTGCTTATCTTGTACTTATACGAAGGGATTCACACATACTCTTCTTTCTCCCTGGGTTCTTTATCTTCCTCTGCTTCCCTCTCATGCATAACTTTTCCTTCAGGTAATTTTGAGTTACGTTTTTACTAATTCTCTAGACTAATTATGTCTCAGCTTCATTTCACCCTGTCCTCTCCCTCTCTGACACTGACAGCAGTTGTATGAAGTGCTTAGTATGTGCCGTCATATTAGGCTGTAATCACTAAGAATTCAGGAAACACTTTGTTCTGTGCCCAGATCTGTCATAGAGTATGAGTGTGAGCTCAGTGATGCTTTTCAAGGAAAGTTGAAATGAAACCGCCTATATAGAATTAATATCAAGTCATGCATGGAGTAAAGTCTGCGACTATGGTTAGCTATTAATGAACATGTTGCTTCTAATTGAATATGTTGTTTGCAATTATCTTTTCTTCCAGACCCCTGTTAAAGAAGGGAAGCTGCAAGGCCAATCAACATAGGACTACTTGAGGAAACAAGAAGTCATCTGAAAAACAAAAAGTGGCTTCAGTCTTCAGGGACCTCAATTCCCACTACACCTTCCTCTGGGACTGCCTCTATAATGGCTCAAGGAAGGGGGTAGTACTTGCCAGTCAGAGGAATTGTTTTGTTGACAATTGTAAAACCTAAGATTGATGTTTGAGCTCTTTTTCAGACTTTGTACTCTGGTAGACCCGAGCTCCTATGCAGGCTGAGAGCACCAGAAAGCCCTTTACTGGTCACAGGACTCCAACACTTCCCCCCATGCCATTATCAAACAAGCAACAGTACCTATTCCTGTAAAACCCTCATCCTCTGAATCTCTGGGGAGGCTGATTTGAGAGATTTTCTACCCTCCTTGCTAGATTATTTTGCAATTGTATAGTCTTTATTGCTGTGGCTGCCTCCGTTTTGTTTTTTTCTGACCAGTGGACCTATAATAGAAAGAGGGTAAAAAGCTACTGTTAGGTCCAAACTCCCAGGAGAACCTCCAAAATTTAGGTGAGACTGGAGGGTGGTCTGCAATCTTGTGCTGTACAAAAGATGCAAAGAATTGAGCAGAATTAGATTGGACGAAATAGTTTATTTAGAAAGTAAATTAGAGGGAAAGTGAGAGAGAGGAGATTCACCTTCCCCAAGGCAGGGGAGGGGGCCATAGCTAGGAAAATATGACCTGGCCATAGCTCAATGAGCACATGGCCTGACCAGTGCTTAACAAAGCAATGGACAATAACTGCTTGAAGTTGAATGTTTTAATCCTACGCTTTGGTGTGGGGCAAGTTATTAAGTTGTCTGGGTGGTGGTCTGTTTCCCATTATGATGAATGTACTGACATCAGGTGATGGACAGCAGGCAGATAGGTGGGCTAGTCACATGACTATTGCCATGTTGATGGGGTCTGTGCCATGAAGATCATGAAGGGCTGATTAGGTTAATTTGTTTACAAAACAAGCTGGGGAGGGGTTGTAAAACAAGTATCAATAGCTACTTTTGAGAAATAGATTCTGTCCTTGCTAGTGATTAAAGGGCAAGTTAAAGTCAACTGTCAAAAAACATGACAGAACTAGGCAGTGTTAAAATGACTGTTCACTGGGCATATCAACTCCATCTTACACTTGCCCTCATAAGAACCCAACTCACCTATAATAGAAAAAGAGGGTGGAAAGCTACATTAATGATTGGTTTAAAAAGCTATTTGAAAAAGACAAAAGAAGGGTAGTATAGACAACTTTTTAAAGGAATATTGGTCAAAAGTTGTGCAATGGGATGCAATCTTGAAAATAGGGCAAGTTTTAAAAAATTTTTTTAAAGAAAAACAACTTGATCATGTATAAGGCAGAATAAATTACCTAATTAACTAAACTGAATTAAATATTTAAGAAATATTATTGCAGAAATACCTTACTAAGAAAGGTAAGAAGATTACCATTTACTGGCATTATGATCATGAGCATCTAATAATAATAATAACATTATTATTAGTAATTATTAGTAGATAGACTAATTAGTAATAATTAGTAGATAGACTAATCTGTTAATTATTCTTTACTACCCTGTGAAGAAGAAATTTTTACTTCCACTTTAGAGATGATGACATTGAGGCTGCAAAATTGAAAACATTGTCAAGTTCTTACCATATCAACACAATGTTTACTGACTTGGTTTGCTGGACTCCAAACCCAAAGCTCTCACCCAGAGCATGATGTTTTTTCCCTCATCCTCTCCCAAAAATTCTTTAAGACAATGCAAAACACAGAGGGAGAGATGTATTTTTTTTTTTTTGAGTGGGAGAGAAGAAAAATGTATAAAAGTAGGTTGGGATGGTTTTAATTTTCTCAGTAGGAGGTGAGGTTATGTGCTAAGAGGGAGGGAGAAGGGCTGGGATTAGGGACTTGAGCACAGCGGAAACATTTGGAACAGCTGCAGGGAGGAATGCAATGGGGAGTTAACAAGTGATAAATAAAAGAACTGCTGAGATACAATGAGGGCCCACTGAGGTCAGTCGAATCAGTCACTATTGTTTAGTGACTTGGTTCACTTTATGAATATGGGGAGAGGAATTGAGCAATAGGCATTATTGAAATGTGGGGCTTGGTAAAGTGGAAATCACGGAGACAGAGGGGAAGGAGACCTAGTTGAAAGTGCATAATTGAGCTGATTAATCGTGTGGGTTTTGGCAGAATGGAGAGGAAAGGTGTGGCTCACAATCAAGAAGAGCAAATGAATAAGCTACTAAAGATCATGATTAAGATGAAGACAAAGAAACGAAGATATGGAAGAGGTGAAGGGATAAGAGTCTGTTTGTTGTCTAATAATAAAGTAATCTAAAAAATGATTGCTAACCTTTAATGATCTCTCATCTTGGGTCAGAACTTGTGTTATTATGCTGAATTCTTATAAAACATCATGAGCTTGGTGTTTTTAGCTCTACTTTATATGTGAGTAAACTAAAAGTTAGGTAAATTAACTACCTTGCAGTAGATTTTAATCCTCCTGGTTTTGGAAGAGAAGACATTCAGAGACAGACTGTTGGGTGGAAGGGACCATACTTATATTCAATGAGCATACTAAATTTGAGAAGACCTGAGGCACCCTTTTATAACATACATTTATATGGTTCATGGTTGAATAACCTCAATTATTTAAGATGCATTAGTAAAACAGATACATATTTGCTTATATGTAATTCTTGTGAAATCTAAGAGTACCACTTCACACATTTCATGTCATATGCAAGCTTTCTGAGGAAGGTACACACCTGTTAATTGTTACTAACACCCTCAGACATATTTTATTGGTTAGGCTATAGTGCTCTAGATTTTTAGTTCTTGCAGCTGGATGAAGTTGCACATTCTGAATGCCTGAAATTTGACCTAAATGGTGTTGACATTACAGTGACTGTGAATGATGGAAAAGGAAACAAAAAATCTTGGATTTTTTTTCCTCTACAGAGACCTCTTCTCCTCAAATTAATAACAACAACAGACTCAGATATCTCTTGAACTACAAACTGCAGCCAGCAGTACAGCTGCATAGTTATGAGGGGCTCATTGGGACTCCTGCCTTTCAGGCTAAATCCTTCCACTCATAAAAACCCCTTGTTGTTTTGTTAAAGTGTCCTCTATGCTTTTAAAAAAATTTTATTTTATTTATTTTATAAAGTTTAGATGTAAGTGAAAAATATCTTCAATGGATACTTAGGAATCTATAGTTACTGTGTTGTGATTTAAAAGAAAAGAAAGGGGAAAATACAATTGAATTCAATAAGTGCATATTAAAATATATTAATAAGCAAAGCACTAGGTATCTAGAAACATTCCAAAGTGATTGAAACATGATTTCTGCTCTCAGAAATGGTGTGGTTTAGCGAGACTGATAGGCATTTGGAACAATGATTATAATGTGAATCATGGGGTTATTTTATTTTGAAAATTCTTTTAGTAATATAAAGAAAGGTGATATTACATATGGCTAGTGAATCTGAAAAGTAATTGAGTATCACTCAACTTATTATTAAGAATAAGTAAACTTTTGATAGGTTGGTATAAGACTGAAAGCCAATCCAGCTAGATAATATCTCACTATCATAGGCAGCAAGATATGAAAGTGAAGTGAATTTTCATGAAGTCATAGATACTTCTCTGAGTAGTAGCCTAAGCTGGATTGAGGAAAAAGTTACAGGAAACCAAAGAATGGTCAATTGAAGCCATTTTTTTGATATTTATTCAGTAATATATAATTAAGGTCTAGGATCAGTCTGAAACCAATGATGAGCAGTGAAAGATTTATGAGCAAATGAATCATGTAATGAGGTATAGTCTTTTATTTTTAAGTCATTTTGTTGAATTATAATTGATATACAAAAAACTGTAGATATTTAGTCTGTACAACCTGATGTGCTTGGAATTAAGTAAACACTTGTGAAACCATTACCACAATCAAGAAAATAAATTTATCCATCACCTCCAAAAGTTTCCTTTTTTCCACTCCCTCCTCTTTGTTTTGTTTTCTTTTTGTTGAGAGTACTTAACATAAGCTCTATCCTCTTAGTAAATTTTAAGTATACAATACTGTATTGTTAATTATAGGCCCTACATGTACAGGAAATCTCCAGAACTTATTTATCTTGCATATCTGAAAGTTTGTATCTTCTGATCAACACCTTCCCATTTCCACCTACCCCTGCCCCTGGCAACCATCATCCTGCTTCCATGAGTTTCATTGTTTTATTTTTATTCTTTTCCTCATTTAATAACTTTGACGATTTTAGATTTCATATATGAATGAGGTCATGCAGTATTTGTTTCTCTGTGTCTGGCGTAATGTCCTCTGTGTCTGGCATAATGTTTCTCATAATGCATCTCTGTTACCTATTTGATTCTATTTAATGACAGAGATTTTGAATCAAGGAAATAGAGGAGAAACAATCTAGTTGTCCTCTGTCATGTGTCTTTATGGCAATAAAGCAGACCTGGTAACTGACTGATTTTCCCATTAGCACTACTCAAAAACTAGTATCGGTGTGTGTCAGAGAGACTAAAATTTGTTTATTCCCTCATTGCTGATCTGACAAGACAGAAATAGTCTTATGGATAATAAAAATAAAATGAAGAACTTCTCGAAGGTATAAAACCACCAGAATTTGCTTTTGCCTTCATTATTATTGGAAAAAAACTTGAATTTAAGCTCTGATAGATGTATGAAAATGAAAGTACAGAGATAAAGTCTAGTGTAGGTTGAGGAACCCAAATACAAGACTCCTCATATAAAACTAGAAAAAGGATTTTTATTGGCATCGTGAGGATAAAAGAGAAATAAAACTAAGCAGAACGTTACAGCAAAACAAAACAAACAATAAAACAACAAAAACTTCTGTTAAACTTGGCATTTGGAGGAAAAGAAAACAGTCGACTCTCAGCTAATGTTGTGTTAATACAGCTATCTGCATGGTTAGAAAAACTCAGTAACTCAATTGACTTTAGTTTGGTAGTAGTTTCATGCAATAAGACCCAATTTCAAAAAAATAATTTTAACATATCTAAGAAAGCAGAATTCAAAAAATGATTTTGCTCTTAAATTTTTTTTTTCTATATTAGCACAACTTCGATAACAAAACAGATAAGAATGGTATAGAGAAAAAGTCTTTTAGGCCAATCTCTTATGAAAAAAGATATTCAACCAAATATTAGCAAAAAAAAAAAAATGTGTACTGTTTAAAAAAAAGATGATACAGAATTAATTAATTCCTTTATACCAGAAATGCAAACATGTATTAACGCTAACAAAAGTTGACTGCTATAATCACCACACATGTAAGGGCTATTTATTTTTCCCTGATACTTAATTTCCATACAAATGCAATTTTTATCAAAACATAGGTTTTACCAGAAATGCATCTTTTAAAATGTGAGAATATGCTTTCTTAGAACAGCACATTACATTTCCCCAACTTCTTTGCAAATACAGGCTGCCAAAGGACTAAATTCTGGTCAAAAGTATGTGAAATAGAATATTTGTTTAACTTTCTGTTGGCTCTCTTAAATAATAAGCTTACCTGATTTCACTCTTTTTTCATTTTATGTTCACAAAAATGTTGACATCATGTACAGTATGCTTATGAACAATATAAGGATGGAATCACAACAAGGCAGAAGGAGTCTGAAACCAATTCTGTACCAGGCTTTTACTCTTTATGCTTGTCTTATTAAATAAAAAAGAAGTAAATTTTGATCTTTTAAAGCCATTCTAATAAGATTCTTTTAAAAATTATTAGAGTCTATGCAATAAGTAATTCACCACAGTAATATAATAAAAAGGAAAAGTCATATTATCATCTCAGTAGATAAAAAGTATTTAAAATACTTAGCATTAATTCACAAAAAAATATCAAATTGGAAATGGAGGAAAATTTTATAATCTAGCAAAAGGCATAGAAGCATCTTCAACATCTGCAGTCCATATTATAATTAAGATGAAATGATATTAGCATCCTTATTAAGAATAGGATGTATTAAAGATGATCATAAATAGTTTGACACCCTTCCTATCAAGACCTCGGTTCTGTCTTTTTGCCTTGAATCTTGTTAAGCTCTGTGAAAATGTGTCAGAAGTGATGCTGCACCAGGTTCTGAACCTGGGCCTTAATAAACGATCAACTTCCAAATCCTATATCTTGCAGCACTCCCTCTGGGAACCCTGGTCACTAGATAAAATGTTGAACTATACTGAGAACAGATTGCTGGGAAAGCCATGTATAGGAATTCACATTGAGAAGTCTCAGACAAGCCCAGCTGTTCATTCATTGCTGGCAAGGCTCCAGACATGTAAGTGAAGCCATTTTGGATGTTACAGACTAGCCTATCCAATAGCCGAACATTAATTAATGGTCACAATAAAAACATACGGAGCCAAGAATCACACAGTCAAGCCCTTAATATATGCATAAGAACAACAACAAAAAGCTCACTAAGAGTTTTCTTTCCTTTCTAAAAAATTGACAGGTAGTAATTATACATATTTATGGTGTACAAGATGATGCTTTAATCTATGTATACATTGTGGAATGGTCAAATCAAGTTATGTAACATATGCATCTCTTCATATATTTATCATTTTTTTTGTGATGGAAACACTTAAATCCTACTCTTTTAGCAATTTTCAAATATATGATATTTGTTATTAATGGCAATCACTGTGTTTTACAATAGATTTCTTTAATTTATTCTTGTTTAACTGGAATTTTTGTGTCATTTGACCAACATCTCCCCAAATCCCCACTCCAACATCTGATAATTACCATTTTACACTCTATTTATGTTTGACTTTTTTTACACTACACATATAAGTGAGATCATGCAGTATTTGTCTTTCTGTGTCCAGCTTATTTCACTTACCATAATCTTCTCCAGACTCATTCATGGTGTCACAGGACAGGATTTTCTTCTTTTCTGAAGAAAAGATGTTATTCCAATGTGTGTCTACCACATTTTCTTTATTCATTCACCCATTGATTCCATATTTTGGCTATTATGAATAATGCTGCAATGAGTACGGAAAAGTTCATATATTTCTTTGACATACTGATTTCATATCCTTTGGATGTTTAGCCAGTATTGGAATTGCTGTATTCTATGGTAGTTCTTTTTTTTTTTTTTTTTTTGAGGAACCTTCATACTGTTTTCCATAATAGCAATACAAACTGACTTTCCCACTAACACTGAACAAAGGTTTCCCTTTCCCCACATACTCACCAGCACTTAATTATCTTTTATCTTTTTAATTTATTTATCCATTTAGTCTTTCTCTGAGTTGGAGTCTCACTCTGTTGCCCAGACTGGAGTGCAGTGGCACACTCACGGCCACCACAGCCTCAACCTGCTGGGCTTAAGTGATCCTTCTGTCTCAGCCTTCCACGTAGCAGGAACTATGGTGTGTACCACCATGCCCAGCTAATTTTTTGATATATTGTAGAGAACGAGGTCTAGCTAATTTGCCCAGGCTGGTCTCGAACCCCTTGCCTCAGTCTCCCGAAGTGCTGGGATTACAGGCATGAGCCACGGTGGCCGGCTCTTTCATCTTTTTGATGATTGATATTCTAACAGATATGAGGTGATTTCATGTTGTAGCTTTGCTTGTCATTGCCCTAATTAGTGGTGTTGAACATTTTTTCATGTACCTGTTAGCCATTTGTCCTCTTTCGAGAAATGTCTATTCAGGTTCTTTGCATATTTTTTAATTGAGATACTTGTTTTTTTACCAGTAAAGTGTTTGAGTTTCTTATATATTTTGAATATTAATCCCTTTTGAGATATATTATCTGCAGTAAGAAAATATAATTTAAAAAAATATTTAAAATATCAAAAAATAAAAATAAAGAACATTGGAATAAATTTAACAAAAAATACATAAGGCTTTTATTTAAAAAGTTAAAATTTTACTTAAAGTTGATAATAAAGACCTAATTGATGGAGATATAGTATATTATTAACTATGAAAATGCAACATTTTAAAGATATTAACCTCCTGAAATTAATGTATAAAATTGATAGAATTTCCTTTAAAATACCTTCAATTTTTGATAGAAATTGCCTATTCAAGTAGTTAATATATATGTGGCAAAACAACAAGAAAAAAAATAAAAACTCATCTTTGCAAAAGAAGAAAAAAGTAGGCATTTTTAAAAAACTTTATTTGGCAAGTGTGATGACTTTGTATAAGAATATTTACCAAAGGATTGGTAGGTTTGGAGACTAGAGATCTTGGATCGAGTTGGTAGAATACACTTAAAAGACTTTGGTCTCAGGTTTTCAATTCAGCCATAAATCTTTCTGACACCCACTTTAGTAATTTAATGTCATCTTAATTTCCAGGAGCAATCTGCATTACTTCTAGATATTTTTCAAAAATTTACATGCACAAGGATTTGTTTTTCTACCCACTTACTGCAGTGACTCAAGAGCACTAAGAAGTAATCGTAGCTTTTATGAGCAAGTCAGGGGAAATCATCTTTTTAAAAAACACTAATTTTGTGAGCTCACATTAGTAGCATTTCCAAACTTGAAGTAGATCTCTTAACTTCTGCCACAACATTCCAAGGTTGTAATAACTATATAGAAATTTTCTTGTTGCAAACTGAGAGGGAAGAACCACCCTTCTCTTTTCTTAATTTATTATTTGCTTTCTTGTTTCTCAAATGAGGCTACTGAGAAGCAAAGGGTATACTTCAAGGAACATTGAATTGAGAGGAGTTGAGACGGTGCAAGGTAAGAAGCAATTTGGTTCTTTCTTAAGTTAACTTATTATCAAACCTTCCTTGATTTTTCCATTACATTGTATTGGTTCACTTTTACAGAACTAAACCACTAAGGATAATTGATATGTCAGAATTAAAGACGATATTAAAATACATAGACCCGGCACAGTGACTCAAGCCTGTAATCTCAGCACTTTGGGAGGCCGAGGTGAGGGGATTGCCTTAGCCATGGGTTGGAGAACAGCCTGGGTACTTGGCAAGATCTCAGCTCTACAGTAAATAAATTTTAACAAATTAGTTGGGCGTGGTATCGCGTGCCTGTAGTTCCTGCTACTTAGAAGGCTGCGGTGTCGGGATCGCAGGATCGCCTGAGCCCAGCAAGTCGACGCTGGGGTTGCCGTGAGTGTGCCACTGCACCCCAGCCTGGGTGATGAGTGAGATGAGACTCCAACTAAAAAATAAATAAATAATATATATATGTATATGTATATATATACTATTTGTGTTCAAAGTTTTAAAGCTTGACCACAATAAAATGGAGAATCTGAATGGCTACATCTAAAAATTAAACATTTTGAGATAATTTCAAAGGCATTTTGATTATTTGTAAAAGAAAGCAAAATTCAATTCCTTCCTTTTTTTACTGTTAGTAATTTCGAGGATTAGTTGATGGGCTGAAATAAACTAGATGTACTACAACTTATATGGAACTCCCTGTAGATTGCATGGTACTTGTTTATTATTTCTTTGTTGGTTTAAAGTGCAGTTCACCTATTTGTAGCTGTAGCCTTCAACTCTCCTCCTATTTTTTGGCAAGTCACCATATTGACACTTGCAGAAACCTGTTATATTCATTAATATTTATCAATTTAGGGCATATTAAGGGTTTTTATCATCATGGGATAGTACACTAGTTGAACTCAGTACATATTACTTAAAACACTTTTAAATATTTTTAAAGGTTATTTTATAATTTGGTACTTGAATAATTTTGAAACTCAAAAATATTTGGCAAGTGCATTCACATTTGTTAAAACTGTCCCTACCCCCATGCATGCCTAACCAAGACAGAATAAATATTCCAAGTGTCTTCATAGCAGGTCAAGGAGGTCATTCCAATTGGAAAACAAGAGTTCAGATGCTATTTCCTTCACCTAAGCTAATTGCAAACAAATGTTCCTTTTGTCAGAAAGAAAAGAAAAGAATAGAAAAGAAAAGAAAAACAACAACAACAACAACAACAACAATGTTAAACCCAGTGGAAAAGCTCTTTCTATGGTTGGTGTTAATTTCTGGCAGCTGAGGTAGTCAAAAGATCTTATTTTATTTTTCTTCTGCTTTTCCACAGTGAGAATTGCTTGGGAATAATTATTTTATTTCTAATTCAGTTTCTATTGTTGAATTTTTCTTGAGCATATAAAAACTATAATTTATTTTGGTTGCTAGGCTCATAATGCTTCTTATCACAGAAACCTCTATGTTTGTTTTCTAAGAGAAAATAAACAAAGCAGCCCCAGAACTCAAATTGCTAGTCTGACAGGCTTCTAAAGAAACTAAAATGAGATGCAAAAGTCAGAGTGAGGAAAACACTAAGTTTACTAATAGAACTGCCAACACAGAAAGGAAGGTACTCTGAAAAAGTTGATTTGGGCCCTTAAGCTGTGCAAGTAAAAAGACTCAGTCCACTAAGAAAGAAAGCCCAATAAGTGCAGAGAACAAGATGCTTTATTCTTCATTGCATACTTGCATTACCAAGTGCCTATTCTGAGCTTGTTTTCTGTTGAAAGGCCTTGAGGGTTCAACCACTGTATTAATTGGTAAAGTTAAATCATTTGCCCACTGCCTTTGCTATAACACCCACATTCTCAGCATAACCATTGGCCACCTGTACTCAGCATGTTCTCACACATGGCCATTAACTCTGAGAACTAATGGAAGTCAAACAAAGCCTGAGGAATAAATGGGTTGCCATAAGAAAACAATTAAAAAGTCACCTGTTGTGAAAAGACATATTTAATCAAACCTGAGCAAAGAGACCACCCAAGATTAAACAGAAGTTTTTCTACAAGTCTAGTATTTACAATACAGGTGCATTTTTGTGAATGAGTGATTGTGCTGAATATATATTTACTTGATATGTTTGAACATGTGGATTAAAAGTTCTTGATATAATAAAAAATTGATTAGTTTGTTCCTTCTAATATTGAGAATCTACATTTTTCTCCTTAAAGAACAAATGTAAGCTATATTTCACACATATTTGATAATTAATGAGATTAATTGATAAAATGTCTTATTGCTAATTAGATGACTCATTGTAGTCATCAAAACTTGAGACCATAAATTATGCAAAAATTTGAAAGCTGATTTCTTTATTTACTTAGAAACAAATAATCATAGAGATACATACCCATATGCTATTTCCAAATATTCTGATTGGTTATTTCTTTCTTGAAGATAGATTTTTTTCAAGCAATCCTTTAGATTTACAGCACAGACATTTTAAAAACATTTTACAACAATTAAAATTGTTGCGTCATATTTAAACTTTCTATTACTAAATTTCAAATTTCTAAATTTATGCAGAAAAGCATTTATCAGATTATTCTACAACAAAGACTATGCAAAGTTCACACTAGAAAATATGATTTGTACTGAACGTTCGGGAAAAAAATGATCACATACTTTCACTCATATAAGAAATTCATTAAAAACAGAATGGGCATTTGTTGTCAAGAGTAATGTTAATGGTAATATGTAATATGATTATTAAGTCATAGTGCTAAATCAAATAATTACACAGATATGTTAATAAGTCCCGCATACTTAAAGGTTGTACGAACAAAATTATATAGTGGAAATGATAAATCATAATTGTCCCTATTTCAATCTTATTGATAATTATATTTAAAATGTCTTTGCCTTTCACAAATATTATGCAAAATTTGAATGTTTTTCCTGAAGTTCTTAGAAGAGCAACTGAAAAAAAAATTCAAACCTGAGATTTGAAATCTGTAAAATGAAGACAATTTGTTTTTTTATTTAGTGTCAGTATTGTATGCAAAGTGGCTAAGAACATAGACAACTTGGGTCAAAACCTGTCTATCACTTGAGCTCTGTGACCAAAGGCAATTCTCTTAAATGATCTGCACTATACCTCAGTCATCTGTAAAATGAGCATATATTAATAACAACCTGATAAACTTATGAAATTACATTATTTAATATGTCAAGTGCAGGCATACATAAAAGTCTATTTGCTAATTATCAATGTTGCTGTTGTTTCATATTTCATGGATTTCTGGTGATTTCAAGAAATAAACTATATAAAATTTTCTTCTAAATTTCAAAGAAGTTTCTTAGACAATTCATAATCAGATATTAAAATGTGCATTTTATTATTTTGAATTTGAATTAACTTTTCAAAGGTAAAATGTAGTTGTAAAGATAATGCTTAATAAATTATACCAATTAATGAATTTACTATAGAAAATAGTAAGAGATGACAAATATTTGTGATTTAAAATATCAGAGAAATGCAAATGAATGCAATAGAATGATACTTAATAGTTCTACTTATATTATAGTGTCTTTGTCAGGCACTCAAGTCTTTGTATTTTCCTCCAAGTTATATATATGACATATATTGGCATATTAGTATAGTATAGCTATTCTACAGAGCTCAAGTATGCCCAAAATTGCTTATAATTTTTCTTCTTTAAAGTATGTCTGCGTAGGTATTGCTTAGACTTTAAAAATAGATTTCTTCGACAATTACTGCTCTAGGTCAACTAAGGGCTTTCATTCTTTGCATCTATTCAATTTGTGTTTCTATAAGTTCTACCCCCTCAAAATATATTGAAAATTATCTGTTTTTAAAAAAATTTATGCTTGGGTCCAGGTGTTCCTTCTTTCTTTGCACTCAACTATTAGAATCATAACAGCTTTCTACTTGCTGTCTCCACTTTTGGTCTTGTCCTCTTAAATCTGACTCCACACCTATCATCATTATGATACCTCTTACACGCAAATTTTCTGTATAGTAACATTCCCATTGGCTACAGAATGATGTCTAAATTCCTCAGCATATTATAAGGAACTCTGTGTGACCTCATCTTAGCTTTGCTCTCTTTCTTCCCCTCCTCTTTTCTCCCCTTCCTTCCTGGTTCACTTTCTCCTCTCTCCCTACACCCCAGCCATAAAGAAACTACTTGCTGTTGTTGGGAAGTGCCATGCCATCCATAACTTCATGCTTTTGTGTTGTTTCCTCTGCCTGCCATATTCTTCCTTTCGTTAAACAATAAATTCCACTTATTCTTAATAAAATAGATCAGTGTCATCTACTCTGCGAATTCTCTTTAGACATCCTGGAATGAACAATTATTCTTCTGTCCCAACTCAGTGTCATCTATTCCTGTTACAGGATTTACCTGACACAGTTGAAATTGTTTCATTTTTTCACTTTTAAACTGGAAGCTGCATTAGGTAGGCAGGATTTTTTTGTGTACTTTTATAATATATATACATATATACATTTAATATATATTTTGTATGATATATACTTACCTGACTTTATTTTTTTAGGCAGAAATTATTTCTTAATCTACTATTTATTTACACTTTTATTTTCAAAAACTATTATTAAACAAAAGTTGTAATAATATACACTCAGAAGAAAAAATAATCTTTATTCAATCTGTAATAATGTATGAAAATCTAAATTATTTTGTTCTGTTATTTGCTTTTATATTTGGTTTAGTTGTTTTTATTTCTTATTATTTTTAAAAAATTTGGACATGTGGAAACTTTGACACAGCCAAGCACAGGTACAAGGACTTGCTATTGGGAACTATTGATTGGACATACTAATTTAATTTTTGCTCAGGCTCAAGCATAATTAAATAGACCCCAAGAACTTACTTGTGTGATTATTTTTGTGGTGCATTGTATTTGGCATAGAGGAAGGGATTAAATAATCTTACCAATATCCACTGAATAAATAAACATGTTAAGAAAGGCCACTCAGTTAAATCACATAATTTGTGGGATGATGCATCTCTCTACATCAAGATCAAGTTTCAGACAATTATTTTCTACTCTGTCTTTTGGTTCTTCACTGCCTTTCTCTTTGCTTTTATTACCTTACCTCATATTTCCTTTCCCTCCCTTTCATGTAAAGAGTTTTCACATGGCAAAACTTTCCTCATTTATCTTTAACTTAAAAAGACTTATCCTAACAATAGTGCAGAATTTTTGTCTTATGTTCTTTTATATTAAATTATCAGAGACATTATATAAATTCTATTTATGTAAATATTTTATTTACTGTCATAAAGTCATGTTTTTACTCTTGTGAAACTTTATATATGTAATGACATCATATTTTTTATTTAATGGTTACAAAAAAAGGAACAAGTAGAAATTTCTGACTTCCAAAAGAGATAGGAAAAAGCATTTGAAATTTGTAAATAGTAGCTGTAATTTTTATCCTGTTTTAGACACCTAGATATTGATCTTACCCTTAATAAAGAGTAAAGAAAGTTTGATTGCTTCTTTTTAAAATTTATCCATCCATAAGTGGAGCTTTGAAAATTTTTTTCCAAAGAAAAGTATGTAAACCAATGCATAAAAAGTATTTTGAACTTCTCAGAAGAATCAACAATAAGACGAATGATAATAAGATTATTAATGATCATAATGATCGCATTATCATATTAAGGTATTGTATAAAAAAACTGAGTTTAACTAAAATCCATGAATGGTTCAAAGAACCATTTTGGATGATTAGCCTATTATCTGGTCATTATTAGCTCTGAATGCTTCGAAACAACAACATAGTTGAATAGGGATTTATTCCAGATTAGTTGTGTGCTTCCTTAAAAGTGCCTTTTTGACAGAAGACGTGTATTTTAAATTTTTGGAGTCTTTTCTGAGGATTTTCTACCACAACTTTTTCTTGAATAATAATCTTAGATACTTAAAGTCTATCAAATAGTTCAAAATAAAATAAAGGCAAAAAAAGGAAGCTCTTGCCTTGCTTTTTCTTAGGCTCTGAGGAGGAGCACAGGGATCAGAAGTGGCCGCGGAGACCACCAGCGATGAACAGCTGTCTTGTGAAACAGCAGGAAAGAGTGCTCCAGGAAGGACAAGAGGAACCTCAAGTAGAGATCTGTAAGATGAAAGGGTGCATGTCTGGAGGGCAAAAGGCAAGATGACAGTGAACTTTTGAAATTGGTAAATAAAATGGCATGGCAATGTACATGAGCAAAACACTCCAAATATAAACCAAACACAGAAATGCCCAAAGGAAATGCAAGTGAAATTTAGAATATTCTTCAATTTGGCTATTCTTCACCAAAACTATGCAAAAAAGAAAAAAAAATCTAAATAAATGTTAAAAGTCACAACACCAGTATTCACAATCTGTAACATTTTCGTGTACATTGGCAAGCAATGAAATGGATTAAATTTACTAATTTCTTATCTCCAGTAGTGGGGACTAATGATGTAAACCATGTACACTAGGCAAAATCTCTCTCTGCCTACTGCACCCTCACCACAGAACATTTTAAAAAATCTCTTCTTAAAATGCTGTTCAAAAGTATCTTCTTCCTAATGATTTCCAAGGTTATACTCACTGTGTTATGAACAATCCCATCACATATTTTATGTGCCTTTATCCAGCTGCTTCTGGTTCTGATTATATTCTCAATGTATCCCTGTCTCACATATGTTCATATGTGTTTGGAGCTTGTTTTGTCTCCTTCATGAATTTCAATTTGTCATTGGATCAAATGGTTTCATGTGGCCTTTTCCTTGTAGAAACACTGCATCTTTCTGTTTAATAAGTGAATGTTCTTGTGATGCTTCTGAGGTTTCTCTTACTTTTAGAAATATATTTCCACAATCTAAAGAGCTTGATTTAGGGTATGGCAGAAACAATTATTCCATATGTAAGTCTTCCCATAGCTTTGTTCTTAAGGAACAAACACAGATACATATGTGTATTTTTATCTACTTTTCATTATCTTCTCATATACTTAATAAGCCATGTTTATGAATTCTTTCAGCAATTATTTGCATTTTGTCTCTCCATGTCGCCTTCCTTGGTTATTGTACCCAACAGTACTATCTCCCTCTCTTCTATCCTGGCCTTAAGATATGAGCTATATTATCTAGCAGTAAAATCCCTTATTTGTGTAAAGAAAGTAGACTCTGCTCAGAAAGTCTGAGAGAGTTTCCCAGGCTCACAGTCATTGATCATTGAATGGGATGATATGTATAAAGTCCCTAGTATAAAGAAAGTGCTCTGAAAGTTAGATATTACTATAGGCAATAGTGGTAATTAGTTCTACTTAGTCAATGCATCTGAGATATTTTTACCCCTTAATTAGACTCTATACCTCTTTATAGTGCTTACTGAATTTTTACTGTCTTATGTACAATTTGCAGCTTAACAAAGTGGACAAAGTATTTGCTAATAGTTTGATGACAAGAAGGTAGAAGGCAAAGGAAAGAGAGGACACACGAATAATTTGTAAAAAAAAATGTTACTAAGAAAGAAGAAACTCTGTAATATTTGGGTGGTTGAAAGTATGAATTGGGTGGGAAATAGAGGCTGTTGGAGATGCTTCCCAGAAATAATATTCTAGAAAAAAGATGAAAAATATCCTTTTGACAGTTTCTGGCTGAAATCACAATTCTGCAAAACTAAAAAAATGTAAACATTATTTAGTCCTAAGTCTGCAAAGTTCTGATTTTTTTGTATTTCTATATTAATCTGCTACATAGAAAATGATTCACAATTATAATACAAAATATTAAGTATAATTGTTTTTTGCAGGCAAAGTTCATAAAGAGAAAACAATATTAATGGAAACTGCAGGGCATAGTTATAGCCCCCTCCCCAAATCCATAAAATAGATTCCAGGAACATTACAATAAAATGTTAGACAAAGTGGGAACCAGGAAGGGAAATGAGTTTTAACAGAAAAAAAAGAAGTTTACAACCTCTTTTGGCTCTAGGGAGAAAAAGCTCACCCACATTGCTCCCTTTAAGAGTTTTTCCATGTTTAACTAGCTGCATGGAGATTCCCATACGGCTATTAAAGAATTATATTATCAAATAGAAAAA
Organism: Cephalopachus bancanus; assembly: GCA_027257055.1. NCBI lineage: Eukaryota > Metazoa > Chordata > Mammalia > Primates > Tarsiidae > Cephalopachus > Cephalopachus bancanus. The sequence continues at coordinate 3,569,474 of JAPVLO010000068.1, forward strand.
TAATAAGTATATTAAAAACAGTATATAATCATGCTATTAGAAAGGAAAGACCAGGCCATGAGCACATTATATTTAAGAGTTCAGAAGAGTAGGTACTCTATAAACGCCATGCACAGCATAGGCTTTGAGATTCTACATTCTAAATTCGATATGTAACTAAATAAATAATGCAGCCTTGATAACCCTCAAGATAGAAAATAAACGATCCATTAAGAGAACACATTAAGAAATCTTATTGACTCAAGCACAGACTCTTCAAAGGCCCATTATTAGCCAAATGCACACATCCATAGTTACCCACACAGAAAATAGTCTTGTTGAATACACCTCAGGCCATAAATTCCCATTCTTAGTCAGTTATTGACCAATGTTTTCAATTAGAAAATTTGTGATTTTGTAATAATGTTACAATTTTTGCTTTAAACATGCATTCTTGAATGGCATGGTTCATTTTTAGAAAGCAATAACAGTCAACATTTTTTTTTTTTCAAAACTAAAGCTAGTATCCAGCAAAAAGATTTTTGCCTGGGCCACTGCTCACATTCACCCTGTCCCATGAAAGGGATAAAGTAGCAGGCTTCTTTTTCAATTACACTGTAACTCTAGACAAATCAGCATTCTCAAAGAAATCATTCAAGTCATTTTCTATCAAATGCCACTGATACAAAAGAGATTTGATAGTTCACTTGATGTACACTGCATAAAGATGTTATCTCTGCTTTCTGAATGGACTAACCATTTCACACAGAGCTGGAAAACACATAACTAATCCAAATGTATTGGTTTTCAATTGGCTTCACATACAGGCTGCCTAAACTCCATTGTTTCCAGCTTCTGGCTATTTATTAAGCAAGGTTCCCAGTCTGGGTTTCAGTCTCACCTCCAAAGTAAGGGTTAAAACTGTTCACTTGAGTGCCACCCAGCCTTGGAACACAAAGCTACTCCAACTCTCTGGTTCATGGACTCTGACAGAGCTCTCCCAATTTCTAGCATAGATCGTTTTCCACAATTTATTTTTCCTCAGCTCTTGCTGTTTGAATTTTAGCTCTACCTTTTTGATCTTTGTTTCTTTTGGTTTACTACATTCCAGATTTCTTTTACCTTTCTCTTCTGATTGCACTTTTCTCCCTATTCGTCTCGAGCCAGACTTTTTCCATCATCATTTTTGTCTTAGATTCTTTGCATTGACACATATCACCACTTCTGGAGCCTTCTGTGGTATGGACTAACTGATTATTATTAATACTAAGAATATTCTAGCCTAAGTGTGGTGGCTCAAGTCTGTAATCCCAGCACTTTGGGAGGCCAAGGCGAGAGGATTGCCTGAGTTCAGGGGTTCAAAACCAGTCTGGGCAACTTGGTGAGAACTCATCTCTATAATTAAAAAAAATAATAATAAACTGGGCATGGTAGTGCATATCTGTAGTTCCAGCTACTTGGAAGGCTGAGGCAGAAGGATCGCCTAAGCCTAGCAGACAAGCTGTGGAGGCCATGTGTGTGCCACTGCTCTCCAGTCTGGGCAATAGAGTGGGATTCTTACTCAAAAAGAAAAAAGAAAAGAATATTTTAAGAGACAACTTTTAGTCTGTTTCAACTTCAGTATTCTCCAAACTCATTTTGAGTTAGCAAATAAATGATGTTTTTTTTTTCTTTTTTTCATCTGAAAAAAGGAGGTACAAATACTGAACATTTAATTTCAGAAGGATTTTGCCCTAGCATAAGTCATTATTCACATATAACTGTCCAGATATTTGTAAATTTGGGAATAAAGTATATATGTGACATGTGAAAACTGTTTAAAACAAATTTTAATCTCTAAAACTTACTTTTGTAAGAAGGAATATTCTTTCCTTTAGCTGAAAGGGTAAGTTTGAGGGAAGGTTATATGAATAGAATGAATAAAATGTATCTGAAAAAAATATTTAGAGAAAGAAAAGTGAAAAAAGAAATAAAGGAAAGTAAAGGAAAAGAGAAGACAGGAAAAGAGAAGGGAAAGAGGAGAGAACAGGAGGAGACAAAGGAGGTTAGGAGGAGGGGAGAAGAAGAGAGATGAGATCAGGGAGGGCAAAGGAAGAGATAGGACATAGAAGTAGCAACAGTTTCATTAGTAGCATTGTGAGAGTACAATAATTGTGATATAGGTTATATGTTGAACCTTTAAAAATCCTTATTTTATAGCTATAGAATTAGAAAAGGGCATCTTCTACAGAGGAAGGCATGCCTACTTTATAACTTACGTCAAGAGAAAAAGATCTTAATGATAAACAATAATTGACTATATTTTATTACTATGGAATATTTATTTTTATTTTTACTTTTTAAATTAATCAATATTTTTTATTATGGTGTTGTGGGGTTAGGTATACAAGTACGTTTCATTCAGGCACCCTGTTGATAAGAGGTGTTTCCCCATCCCCAGACAGATATTTGCTGCCATTGATCCCATCTCCCTCCCCCCCATAGTTTCCCACCACTGTCAGTCATTTTCTTATAGTATTACATTGGATGTTGAAGGTCCATTATATGAGTGAGAACATGTGATACTTGGATCTTTGTTTTTGTGAGAGGTCACTCAGTATTATAGACTCTAGTTCCATCCAGGTTGCTGCGAAATTCATGATTTTGTTCCTTTTTATGGCTGCATAGTATTCCATTGTGTATATGTACCAGATTTTTTTAATCCAGTCCTCTTTTGATGGACAGAATGGTTGCTTCCAGGTTCTTGCTATTGTGAACAATGCTACGATAAACATATGTGTGCAGGTATCTTTTTTATAGAGTGATTTGAGTTCTTCAGGGTATATTCCCAGTAGGGGGATTGCAGGGTCATATGGAAGGTCGATTTTTAGAGCTTTTAGGAATTGCCACACTACTTTCCACAGAGGTTGCACTAGTTTACACTCCCACCAACAGTGTAGAAGTGTTCCCTTTTCGCCACACCCTCTCCAGCAGCTGTTATTTTTTGAGTTGTTGATAATTGCCATTCTGACTGGGGTTAGGTGGTACCTCAGTGTGGTTTTGATTTGCATCTCCCTGATGATTAGTGAGGTTGAACATTTCTTCATGTGTCTGCTGGCTGCTCAGATGTCTTGCTTTGTGAAGTGTCTGTTCATATCTTTTGCCCATTTTATAATGGGGTTGTTTGTTCTTTTCTTTTCAGCATGTCTGAGTTCCTTGTAGATCCAAGATGTTAAGCCTCTGTCAGACCTGGTGTTGGCAAATACTTTTTCCCAGTCTGTAGGCTGTCTCCCTGCTCTCTTGATGGTTTCTTTGGCTTAGCAGAAGCTTGTCAGTTTAATATGGTCCCACTTGTCTATCTTCTCTCTTATGACCTGTGGGTTTTGGGTTTTGTTCAGAAATTGATTGCCAGTTCCGATTTCCATGAGGGTATTTCCTTCTTTTTCTAAGGTTCTTTTGGTTTGAGGTTTTACATTTAGGTCTCTGATCCATTTGTAGTTAACCTTTGTGCATGGGGATAGATAGGGGTTCTGTTTCAATCTTCTGCATGTGGTCAGCCAGTTTTCCCAGCACCATTTACTGAAGAGGTTCTCCTCTCCCCGGTGGTACGTGGTGGAGGGTTTGTCGAAGATGAGTTGGTTGAGAAACTGAGGTTTTGCTTCTGGAATCTCAATTCTATTCCATTGATCTATATGCCTGTTCTTATACCAATACCAAGTTGTTTTGATGATTGTAGCTTTATAGTAAAGTTTGAAGTCTGGTAATGTGATACTAACTGCTTTGTTTTTTTTGCTGAGGATTGTTCTGGCTATTCTTGGACATTTGTGATTCCATATGAATTCCTGTGTTGTTTTTCCTAGTTTTGATAAGAATGTTGCTGGTAATTTGATGGGTATTGCATTGAATTTGTAGATTGCCTAAGGTAAGATGGACATCTTCACAATGTTGATTCTTCCAATCCATGAGCATAGGATATTTTTCCACTTGTTTGTGTCATTTTTGATTTCTTTGAGTAGTGTTTTGTAGTTTTCATTGTAAAGGTCTTTCACATCTCTGTTAGGAAGATGCCAAGGTATTTCATTTTTTTGTGTGGCTATTGTGAATGGAATTGTGCTTTTTATTTGAGTTTCTGTTGGTTTATTATTGGTGTAAAGAAATGCGATTGTCTTTTGTACATTTATTTTGTATCCTGAGACTTTGCCAAAGGGCCATTATCAGTGTAAGGAGATTTTTGACAGATTCTCTTGGGTTTTCAAGGTACACAATCATATCATCTGCAAAGAGAGATAACTTGACTTCCTCTTTTCCTATTTGGATACCCCTGATTGCCTTCTCTTCTCAGATTGCTGGAGCCAGGACTTCCAATACTATGTTGAACAGGAGGGGTGAGAGTGGGCATCCTTGTCTTGTTCCAGTTTTCAGGGGAAAATGTTCCAATTTTTGTCCGTTTAGGAGTATGCTGGCTGTGGGTTTCTCGTAGATGTCTTTTACTATTTTGAGGTATGTTCCCCGTATGCCTAGATGTTCGAGGGTTTTTATCAAGAAGGGGTGCTGGATTTTATCAAAAGCTTTTTCTGCATCTAATGATATAATTATGTGGTTTTTGTTTTGACATCTGTTGATGTATTTAATTACATTTATGGTTTTGCGAATGTTGAACCAGCCTTGCATCCCAGGAATGAAGCCTACTTGGTCATGATGGATGATTTTTGAGATGTATTGTTAAATCCGGTTTGTTAGGATCTTGTTGAGAATTTTAGCATCTATGTTCATCAAAGATATTGGCCTGTAGTTCTCTTTCTTTGTTGGATCTTTACCTGGCTTGGGTATCAATGTGATGTTGGCTTCGTAACATGATTTGGGGAGAGTTCCATCTTTTTCAATCACCTGGAGTACCTTCAGTAGGATTGGTATCAGCTCCTTCGAAATGTCTTGTAGAATTCTGCTAGAAAGCCATCTGGACCAGGGCTTCTTTTTTTTGTAGGAAGTTTTCTTAACGTAGTCGCTTTCCTTGATTGTTATTGGTCTATTTAGGGTCTCAATTTCTTCTTGTTCCAACCTAGGTAGGTTGTGTGATGTCAGAAAGTGCTCCATTTCCTTAAGGTCTTCAAATTTGTTTCCATACAAGTGTACATAGTAGTCTTCAATGATCTTTTGTATTTCTTCAGGGTCAGATGTGACTTCATCTTTTGTGTTTCTGATTGTGCTTATTTGGTTTTTTTTTTTTCATTTTTTCTTGGTCAGTCTAGCTAGGGGACCATCGATCTTGTTTATCCTTTTGAAGAACCAGCTTTTTGTTTCATTGATTTTTTGTATTATCTTTTTGTCTTCTATGTCCTGAATTTGGGCTTTTATTTGGTGATCTTGATTCTTCTGCTGAAATTAGGGGTTTTGTGGTCTTGCTTTTCCAGCTTCCTTAGGTGGCTTATTAGGCTGTTAATTTGTGTTCCTTCCATTTTCTTCATGTGTGTTTGTAGGGATATAAATTCTCCTCTTACTATAGCTTTTAAGGCATCCCAGAGATTTTGGTAAGATGTTTCTTCATTTTCATTTCTTTCCAGGTATCTTTTGATCTCTGTTTTGATTTCATCATTGACCCAGGAGCTGTTTAGCATCATGGTGTTTAGTGTCCATGTCTTTGTGGGTTTTGGGGGGACTTTGTTGGTGTCAATGTTTATTTTTATTCCACTGTGGTCCGAGAAGGTGCATGGCAGAATTTTGGTCCTTTTAAATTTGCTTATGCTTGATTTATGGCCAATTATGTGGTCAATCTTAGAATACATTCCATGTGTATTCTGTGGTCTTTGGATGGAGTGTTCTGTAGGTATCAATTAAGTCCATTTGAGGTTCCGGATCTCCTTGCTGGTTTTTTGTCCTGATGATCTGTCTAGGGTTGTGAGTGGGGTATTAAATTCCCCAGTTATGATGGTGTTAGAGTCAATATCTTTCTTTAGTTTTCCTAGAAGTTGCTTTATGAAAGTTGGCGTACCTATGATGGGTGCATATATGTTTAGTATAGATATTTCTTGTTGATGGATTGAACCTTTTATCATTATGTAGTGGCCTTCTGTATCTTTTTTGATTTTTAGTAGCTTGAAGGGTATTTTGTCTGAAATTAAGATCACTACTCCTCCTTTCTTTTGTATTCCATTTGCTTGAAAGTTTGTTTCCCATCCTCTTACTTTGAGTCTGTGGGTGTCCTTTCTAGTGAGGTGAGTCTCTTGAAGGGAATAGATTGTTGCCTGATGATATTTTATCCATTTTGCCATTCTATGTCTTTTCAGTGGTGCATTTAGTCCATTCACATTTAGGCTAATAATTGAAATGCAAGAGTTGATCCCTGTCATAAGATTCTTACAGAGTTGTTGTTCCTGTTTGTTTGTTGTCTTTCTTTGGGTTTTGGAGTTGGTTCATGTGTGTTTTTAATCTTTTGCCTGTACTCTTGTGAAGAATGTTGTTGTTCTTTTTTCTTTTTCTTCTGTTTTCAGTACTTTCTTAAGTGTTTCCTGTAGAGGTGGTCTGGTGGCAGCGTAGGTTCTTAGGGATTGGATATCTGGAAAAGATTTCAATTCTCCCTCACTAATGAAGTTTAGTTTGGCTGGGTAGGTTATTCTTGGTTGAAATTTTTTATCTTTTAGAACTTTGAAAATAGGGCTCCAGGCTCTCCTAGTCTGAAGGGTTTCTGTGGATAAATCTGCTGCTATTCTAATTGGTCTTCCCTGGTAGGTAGTCTGGCCTTTTTATCTTGCTGCCGTTAGGATTTTTTTTTTACAGCTACTTTGTTTAGGCAAATTATTATGTGTCTGGGAGTTGGTCTTCTCATTTTTTGTCTTGCAGGGGTTCTCTGAATCTCTTGTGTTTGAATTTTTTCATCCTTCATGAGATGAGGGAAGTTTTCTTGAATGATTTCATGAAATGTTTGATCCAGTGTGGCCTCTGTTTCTCTCTCTGCCTCCAGAAGCCCAATTACTCTTACGTTCGGTCTCTTGAAGTGATCATTCATCTCTTGCAGGTTTTGTTCTGTCTTTTTGAGTTTCTTTTCTATGTTTTTGACAGTTTGGGTTCGTTCTATGTTTTGGTCTTCGAGCTCTGAGATTCTTTCTTCTGCTTGGCTAATTCTGCTTTCCATGCTTATTAGTTTGTTATTTATTTCCATCACAGTATTCTTTACTGCTGTTATTTCTGACATCAGCTCCTTCCTATTTTCCTGTTGTCTCTCCTCAATTTTTAAAATTCTCTCTATTAATGTCTTGATGTCTGGGTTTGTTGCATGTGACCAGTCATTCTGGGGGCTCTTCATTGTTTAGTTCCAGAATCTGTTTTTTCAGTGTCTGATCTCCCAGGGATCTGTGTGAGACCTATACTCTTCTTTTGGTTTTTCTTCATTTGTGCAGTTTTTTCCCCTACCTACTTTTTCCTTCCTTCCATGTCACCATCTTCTTTAATTCTGTTATTCGGGGGTAGAGGGATTGGCTTTACTTCTGTTTGTTCGATCTCCTATTCTTTATGTTTGCCCTCTTGCTTTTTTCAATTCTGGAGTTGCACTGTAGTTTGGAGGTGGTCCTTTTTGCAGTTTTGAGATTTACTTAAGGGGGAGCTGTGATTCAAAATCTATCTGCAGGTCCTGGTATTCGCTGACAGGTGTATGGATAATCTGAAACCCACTTCCCACTGCCTTGGAATCTGTCCATGCACTGTGGCTGTAAGTTTACTCCGTGAGGTAAAATGTGGTTAGCAGAGGGGAGAGAATGGAGAAGACAGTGGGTTGAAGAGGGGAGTGGAGAGTTAGAGGAGTAAGGGGGGAAACAAATGAGTGTACCAACAAATGGAGAGAGAGACCTATACTGAAACAGATAAAAACAATAGACCACAGCTACAGACTAACCAAATCCCATACAAAAAAACTAAAACATACAATGATGCTAACATACAAGCTAACCAACCACCTTATTGGTGTGCTGTTCCTCTATACAAAGATATAGTTTACAGAGAGAAGAAAAGAGAAGAAAAGGAAGAGGAAAAAAAAGGAACAATACAGTAGGAATAGAATTAAGTCATTAAACTAACAGAACTAATCAAGCACACTCTGAGACTTTTTGTTTAAGTCCAATGTCCTTTCACCTCTGATTTCTAGCTTTCTTTTCAAGCTGGTAAATTAATTCGCAGTTAGGGTCAGTTGCCCCTGGCCTGCTGTGAAGGACAGTTCAAATCACCCTCTGTTTACCACTCTGGCCTGTGTCTATTTTTTCAAGCTTGTTTCTCCCGTTTTGGTGTTGTTACCTGGAATAGCTAGCAGGTGGTGCTATCTCAGCTGTTTTCCCCAGAGGGGGTGGGGCCAGACAGTAACAGCAGAGGCTGGAAATGAATGCCTGCCTCAGGGCACACGTGAAGGGACCCACAGTAGGCAGGACGTCTCGGTCGCAGAAGAGGTGGCAGCGATCCCAGCAGATCTTGCCTGCAGGGGCTTCAAGAACTGAAGTCGTGGATCACCTCTGGCCCAGGTGGTGCGATGTGCTATGACCGCCACGGAGGCCATGGTGGCAGCGGTGGCAGTGGCTGCTGTGTCTGCACTGCAGTGGCTGTCCAGACTGCTGCGATGCCCCAGCGGTGGCAACGGCGGAGCTCCGTGTGAAGAGGAGGCTGCAATGTTGGGGTCCACAGCCCCTGGGGAGAGAGCCAGAGACCCACTGCAGT